>CM038672.1:34796265-35395068 GCA_021605145.1 Aegilops bicornis
TGCTCCAAAACTTTACTATGATGGAGATTATGTCAGAGTTCGCGCAAGAGTGCTGGTTAACAAGCCCCTGACCAGAGTTACGCCATTGAATGTCACGGGTGAGGGGCATCGTTTCCTCCCAGTCAAATATGAGAAGATCAGGTATGCGGTTTCATGGGGCACAACCATGAAGAATGCGGAGACGGGGTTTGGGAACCAAAACAGAGGCAGTTTGGAAGCTGGATGCTCGCCCAACGCAAAGAGGTGGCCCCTGATCAACAGCAGTATGGTCGTTCCACTCGAGGGGGCTGGTCCCGGGGCCGCGGCAGAGCCGGGACGGGGCGTGGCAGAGCCCCACCAAGTAACCAGGAGGGTCCGCGCAAAAGTTCATCCCAGGATGCTGGCTTTGAAGATGGAGATGATACAGATGCTGATGTAACTAGCCCTCTGAAACCCACCGCTGGCCTTAGCTCGTCTGAGGAGCCAGCGGCACGGCGTAACTTGAATGATGTTATTAATGCTAGTAGCAACATGCCTGAAGAGACAAGCAATACGGGGACAAACGCAAACATCACTGATCAAAACCAAATGCTCGTGCTGGCACAGAAGGGAGCTGCAAGTGCTATACCTGCTAGTGAGTCTGATACACCACCGCCTCCACCGGTGTATGTGTCCCCAAGGGAGTCGAAGAAAGCTAAGAAAGGTTCCTCACCGAAGAAGGATAATAAGATGGCGTTATTGGCGGGCTCCGAGCCGGGGCGCCGCCAGGCCCAATGAAAATATTATGCTGGAACTGTCGCGAGATTGGCGACCCTGCGACGGTCAGAGAACTCCGCGATCTCATGGAGAGGAGTTCGCCGTTGATTCTTTGTTTAGTTGAAACTCAACTGCCGAAGAATCGGGTTGAAGGTCTTCGTTTTTCGTTAGGTTTTGATTCCAGTTTTGGAGTTGGTAGTTCTGGCCGCAGTGGCGGCATATGTATCTTTTGGAAAAAATTCTCTGGATGTTTCAATAAAAAACTTTTCTCGGTATCATGTGGATGCATGGGTTAAGGAACCACTGAAGGAACAGTGGCGGCTCTCGTGTTTATATGGTGAAGCAAATAGAAGCCTCCGCTATAAGACGTGGGATATGATGAAGCGTTTGCGAGGCGAAAGCACTCTGCCGTGGCTGTGTATTGGGGACTTTAATGAAATTCTCAGGAAAGAAGAGCAGATGGGAGTACATGAGAGAGATAGTGCGCAGATGGAGGCTTTCCGCGAGGCAACTGATTTGTATGCCCTTGCGGACTTGGGCTATAAGGGGCTGGACTGGACATGGGAGAAGAAAGTTTCTGGTGGTCATTATTGTCGAGTTCGTCTCGACAGGGCACTTGCGTCAGCTTCCTGGTCCACCCTATTTCCTTTTGCCAGTGTAGAGCATCTCACGGCGGTCAAGTCCGACCACTCCCCAGTCCTGTTGGCGACTGATCTAGTCAGTGAGAGTGTTCGGGCAGCCCAGCGGCCCTTCCGGTATGAATGCATGTGGGAACGAGATGGTCGGTTCGGGTCTGCTCTGGAGAATGCATGGAAATCCAAAGCCAGGGCTCAGTCAGTTTCTGATTTTTCAGAGAAGCTAGCTAGTTTAGCGACAGATCTACAGAAGTGGGGGCGTTACACTTTTGGTTCAGTTCGATATGAACTCAGACAACTACGCAAGAGACTTGAGGAATTGCGAGCGGCACCTATGCGCGTCGGACCAAGCACAGAAGAGGAGGAAGTTGAAGCTCGAATGGTCGAACTGTGTTGTCGGGAAGAGATCATGTGGCGTCAAAGGGCCCGTATACAATGGCTCGCTGAAGGGGACAACAATACTAAATATTTTTTACAAAAAAGCTAGTGCAAGGAAAGCCAAGAATCACATTTTGGAGCTCCAGAGAGCTGATGGATCAATGACGTCCGATCAGGAGGAGATGGCAGCGATGGCAACTAGCTTCTATGAGAACTTATATGCTTCGGAAAATACCATTGGAATGGAAGAGGTTCTCTCTCACATACCGATTAAAGTAAATGGCCAAATCAATAGTATGTTGAACGCCCCTTATACCAAGGAAGAGGTGAAGTCTGCACTCTTCCAAATGTTCCCGACAAAGGCCCCCGGGCCCGATGGTTTTCCCGCTCACTTTTTCCAACGTCACTGGGAATTATGTGGTGATGAGGTAACCGATATGGTGCTGCGTGTTCTGAGTGGTGATGATTCATCGGAGGAGATAAACAAAACTTTCATCGTTCTTATTCCCAAGATTGCTAGTCCAAAAAATTTAGCACAGTTCCGACCGATAAGCCTATGCAAAAGATTGCTTCAAAGGTATTGGCTAACCGGCTCAAACTCATTCTCCCCGAAATCATTTCAGAGGAACAATCTGCATTTGTACCTGGTCGTCTAATCACCGACAATTTCATCTCTGCTTATGAGTGTCTACACTATATGAAAACAAGGAAGTTGAAGGGGAACAAATTCTGTGCTCTAAAACTCGATATGATGAAGGCCTATGACAGACTCGAGTGGCCATATTTGAAGGCAGTAATGTTGAAACTAGGTTTCAGCCCTCGGTTCACCGAAACTATCATGAGGTGTGTTACTTCTGTTTCTTTTTCAGTCATGTTTAATGGAGGCAAGTTAGAGGAATTCAAGCCAACCCGAGGCTTACGACAGGGTGATCCCAATTCGCCCTATCTGTTTCTGTTGGCGGCAGAAGGCCTCTCATCTTTGTTGAAATCTTCGGTCCCAGGGGAGAGTATCCATGGCATTCAGGTAGCTCCAGATGCTCCAATTGTTAATCACCTCCTCTTTGCAGACGCCAGCTTGCTCTTTTTTGACGCTACACCCGAGGCAACACGGGTCAATGTTTTGCTTCAGAGATATTGTGATGCGTCGGGACAACGGATTAACAAAGATAAGTCATCAATCTTTTTCAGCAAGGGGTGCTCTGGGGACTTGAGGAAAGAAGTTATGCGAGTCTTGGATGTTAATAATGAACAATTATCAGAGAAGTACTTAGGGCTCCCCTCGGATGTTGGAAGAGCTAAAGAGGGATCCTTAAAGTACCTAAAGGACAGGATTTGGAAGCATGTCAAAGGGTGGATGGAAAAGGCCCTTTCGGTGGGGGGCAAAGAAGTTCTTATAAAATCTGTGGCGCAAGCGATTCCCACATATTCCATGGCGTGTTTCAAACTACCGAGGGGCCTATGCCTTCATATTAACGGCATGCTTCGGAAGTTTTGGTGGGGATCTAAGAAGGGAGAAAGGAAAACTGCATGGGTCTCGTGGGAAGTCATGACGCAACCGAAGTTTATGGGAGGCATGGGCTTTCGCGATATTGAGCTTTTTAACTTAGCCTTGCTTGCCCGTCAAGCCTGGCGCCTACTGCAAGAGCCTGATTCGCTAAGTGCGCGCATATTAAAGGCTGTATATTACCCTAATTGCACCGTTCTGGAAGCTGGGCTGGGAAGCAATCCGTCTCAAGTGTGGCGCTCCATACATGAGGGGTGTGACACCCTGAAATTGGGAATCATCAAAAGGATCGGCACCGGAAGTGAGACGAGCATTTGGCATGACAACTGGATACCGCAAGATCATAAGCTACGGCCGGTGTGCCCAAAGACCCCAAACCCACCGCAATTTGTGTCAGAGCTGCTTGACCATACTACTGCGGGCTGGAATATTGATGTCCCCGATGAGCACTTTTATGCAATGGACAAGGAAGCGATACTGAATATACCTCTGAGTACACGAGTACAATCTGACTTTTGGGCCTGGCATTATGACAGAAGAGGCATCTTTTCAGTACGGCCTGCTTACCGTTTATTGGCGACTACAAAGCAACAGAGAACGGAATGGATGGAGCATGTTCCGGGGCATTCAGATTCGGCTGCAGATAAGAAGTCCTGGGGCAAACTTTGGAATTTGAGTATCCCACCCAAAATCAAAATTTTTGCTTGGCGGTTAGCCAAGACATCGATCCCCACAGGTGAGGTGAGGCAGGAAAGGAAGATGACGGACTCGCCGGCTTGCCCACTTTGCCAAGCGGCAGTGGATACGTGGAGACACTCTCTGTTTGATTGCCATATGTCACGTTGTGTCTGGGCTCTGGCTGATGAGGAACTGACAGAAGTAATGATCTCAAACCAAACAGAGGATGCTCGTTTGTGGATGTTCTGGCTACTGGATACTCTAAAAGAGCAGGAAGTTGTTCAGATTTTGATCACTA
Organism: Aegilops bicornis; assembly: GCA_021605145.1. Classification (NCBI taxonomy): domain Eukaryota; kingdom Viridiplantae; phylum Streptophyta; class Magnoliopsida; order Poales; family Poaceae; genus Aegilops; species Aegilops bicornis. The sequence continues at coordinate 34,800,494 of CM038672.1, forward strand.
TGTGGGCCATATGGTGGGCGCGTCGCCGTGCTATCCATGATGAGCAGTACCAAAGCCCCTTGAGCACTTCGGTTTTCATGAACAAATTTCTGTCCGATCTTGATTGCATGGCTGTGCACAAGTCACGCATGAGGGACTTGCATGCAAAGCCAAAGGACCTGCATGTAACAGCGGGTAACTCGAGGACCAGAGTGACATCACCTGGTTGGCTTCCTCCAACCGATGAAGAAGCGAAGCTAAACGTTGATGGAGGCGTGTCCAGATCAGGTAGAAGGGGTGCAACAGCTGTGGTCTGTCGTGACAGCGCGGGAGCTTTTCTGCGAGCCTCAGCCAGAGTTTTTGAGGGTCTCACGGATCCGCCCTCGCTGGAAGCACAATCATGCAATGAAGCCCTTGCTTTGGCGATGGATCTCAATCTCAACTCTATATGCGTGGCTTCGGATTGTGCTGCTGTTATTTTCATGATAGGCTCAGATGTTTCCTGCCAGTTTGCCTCAGTTTTGAGTGAGATAAACCATAGGGCTAGATTTTTTCCTACTATCCGTTTTATTCATGAGAATAGGAAGAATAATTTCGAAGCGCATGCTCTTGCAAAAGCTGCGGCTTCTTTGTCTCCCGGGCGCCACCTGTGGCTTGTAAATACGCCCGACATCATCTGTATCCCTCTATGAACATCCAGATTTAATAAAGATTACAGATGCTAAAAAAAAGCGTTCGGATTGGAGCCTGTTTCCCCCCGAACGTTTTCGTTCGGTGGCACGATCGTTTCCGCACGAATCTTTCGTTTGGTGGGAATCAATAACTCCCGAACGACCTGTATTTTTGGATCTCGTCCCGAACTCGTCCAGAGCCACTAGATTAAAACGCATAGATCTTAAAGCTTATCCCCAGCCACGTCAGACGCCACTCATAGTCAAGCGTTCGGAACCAGAGACGCTCGTTCCGAACGAACCCCACTTCCCACGGCAGACCACGCGCAGCCCCACTCCTCTCCCCACTCCTCTTGCCACATCGAGGTCCTCGCCGGCGACCCGGCGACGGACACAGATCAGGTGACATGCACCTTTGCATGTCACCGTGTGCTTTGCGACCCGAATTTAAATTTAAACATCACAAAAAAATCTGAAAAAATCATGCATGTTCACAGCACATATTAAGATAACACCTAAAAAATTCAGATCAAAATTCGAAACATACATCGAGAAGCAAAAAAGAAACGCAAGGAGAGGAGAGGACCTGGCCGGCGACGAGCGCAAGGGGACGGCGAGGAGAGGTCCTGGCCGGCGACCCGGCAACGAGCGCGAGGGGACGGCGAGGAGGAGAGGTCCTGGCCGGCGACAGACTCGCCCGCCCGCTACTCCTCCGACGGAGCGCACGACAAGGGCACAACAGAGTGGCGGGGGGAGCCTGTTGAGGGCCCGACGAGGTGATGTCCTGGCCGGCGACGGACTCGCCCGGCCACTCCTCCGACGATCAGCTGGAGGTCGCCAGCGTCCACATCGTTGTCGTCCGCAACGCCGGCGGCCTCGATGCTTGGGGCCGGGCTTGCCTCCGCTGCACCGCCCTCTGCACAAGGAGGTCCAGAGCGACACACCATCCCCGGCGAAGCGCCCTACCCCCGGGCGGTGCGGCTCATCCAATTCGGAGAGCTTCAGTTCCCTCGACAGACCGGCGACGAGCTACGTGCGGGGTGAGAACCCAATGTTCAGAAACCTGACTACTAGTTCATGCAAAACCCAATGTTCAGCACCGAAGTAGTTGCTATTTTGTTCCTCTCTGGAGCCTGACCATATTTGTGCACTTCATGCAAAATCACTAGATCCTAGATTCCTAACCTATCTACCATTTGAATTTTCTTATCATGATGTTTAGCAAAACATACCAATTTCGTACATTATTACAAATTCTTACACCATGGCAACTTTTATAATTGATAGTTCATTCACATGACAATTTTCTTGATAGTTTTTGTACTAACATCATGGCCCATCTCAGATTTAGTATTTTCTATTGGTCATATAGCAGGCTTTTTTTAGTAACTATGTGTCATATGGTCATATGGCAATGAGGTGATCATTTGCTTATCAAGATGTCTTGTTTTCGGGTCATATGGCCATATAGGCTTTTTGTTAGTAACTATGTGTCATATGGCCATTACCTAGTTTAATATATATATCAAAAGTTTCTGAAGTTGCCATGGCGACAAATGTAAAAGCTTCTCAAGTTGTCTCCCTCCTTTACACATGGCTACTTTTTTTTACTTACTTACATTTTTGCAATTTTATTCTACAACCCATGGCGATATTCTTTTAAATAACATGACAATTTTAATATGCATTTTCACCATGGCGTTTTGATATTTCATAACGTTTCACATTTCAAGAACATGGCAAAGTTTGAAGCTTGCGAAATTTTAGTTTATTGCCATGGCAATTTTGTATCTTCATTTCGCCATCCAAATTTTCACTATTTTTTTCCATGTCAAAAAAATTTCGTTTTTATTTGGCCACGGCAAATTTACTTGCACATACATGGCAAATTTAATTTAACATACATGGCAAATTTTCACCTTCATAGCCATGCAACTGTTTTCACTCTTTTTGCCATGTCATATTTTTTCCTTTTTTTTGCCATGGCAAAATTTATCTTTCATTTGCCATGGAAAAATAAAGGAAAATTCATGGAGCATGGCAAATAAAACTTTCTACTTTGCATGTCAACTTTTACTTTATTTTCGCCATGGCAGTTTTTTAGCTTCATTTGCCATGGCAATTTTACCTTTAGATAGTTAGTAAATCTACTATTACAAAAATGGCAATTTTTACTCTATTTTGCCATGTCAAAATGTTATTTTATTTTTGCCATGACAAAATTTCACCTTTATTTTGCATGGCAACTTTACCTTTAAATACATGGCAAATTTACTTTAACATACACTACAAGTTTTACCATGGCAAAATTAACCTTTATTTGTCATGGCAAAATTAACTTTTTTTTGCCATGGCAACTTTTATTGAACATACATGGCAAATTTTACTATATATTGCCAAATCTTTACCTTCATTTGCATGGCAACTTTACTTTAAAATAGATGGCAAATTTTGTTTAACATACATGGCAAGTTTTACCGTAGCAAAATTAACCTTTATTTGTCATTGCAAAATTAACATTTTATTGCCATGGCAACTTTTATTTAACATACATGACAAATTTTTACTCTTTGACACTCATGCCAAATTTACATATATGGAGCATGTGTAGTTGTACTTTTATGTTGCCATGGCAAAAATACTTTACATCCACGGCAATTTTTGCCCTTTCCACCATTCATAGGATTTTTTTGCTTCTATAGATTATGGTACATTCACTTTTTACAAAACATGGCAATTACTACTAAACAGTAGATGGTTTTTTTTGTTTGTTCTTCACATCGTGGCAAATTTTACCTTTTTATCGCTCATGACATATTTATGTATGGAGGATGGCAAGCTTTTATTCTGTCATGGCAAGATTAGCTTACATCCATGGAAAATTTTGACTTTTTTTGACTGTTCATGCGATTTTTTGCTACTGTAGATTACGTGTAACATCCCAAATTTCCCATTTGGAATGTTTTACAATTATAGCTAAGCATCTATGCATTACTGTTTGAATTGAGTGACATTTGAAGTTTCAGAAGATTTTGAGTTTGATGGAATTTGAATTCAAATTGGCAGTTGAAATTTATTTCAAATCAATGCCTAACAAATACTTGAGAAAAAGTATGAGAGGAGTAAACATGACACTCCAAATATGTCAGAAGAAAACTTTGCCAAAAAGTTTGAATTCAAATCTGATTTTATTTGGGATTTCTAGAAAATGATTTTTTTAAAGTTTGAGTTTTGCCCCTCGAAAAATGTTCAAATTGTAGGGAATATTCCCCTGATCATTTTGATATATATATATGTCCTATATAAAATATATATATTATATATATATTCCCCCTCTCCCTAATTCAAAAAAAAAAATAGAAAAAGAAAACCCCAGGCGCCAGCCAGGCCAACCGGCCCAGCCAGCGCCTGTTGGAAATATGCCCTAGAGGCAATAATAAAAGCATTATTATTATATTTCCTTGTTCATGATAATTATCTTTATTCATGCTATAACTGTATTATCCGGAAATCGTAATACACGTGTGAATACGTAGACTATAATACGTCCCTAGTAAGCCTCTAGTAGACTAGCTCGTTGGTCAACAGATAGTTATGGTTTCCTGACTATGGACATCAGATGTCATTGACAACGGGATCACGTCATTAGGAGAATGACGTGATGGACAAGACCCAATCCTAAGCATAGCACAAAGATTGTGTAGTTCGTTTTGCTAGAGCTTTTCCAATGTCAAGTATCTCTTCCTTAGACCGTGAGATCGTGTAACTCCCGGATATCGTAGGAATACCTTGGGTGTACCAAACGTCCTGGCGTAATCGGGTGACTATAAAGGTGCATTACAGGTATCTCCGAAAGTGTCTGCTGGGTTGACACGGATCGAGACAGGATTTGTCACTCCGTATGGCGGAGAGGTATCACCGGGCCCACTCGGTAGTGCATCATCATAATGAGCTCAAAGTGACCAAGTGTCCGGTGACGGATCATGCATTACGGTGCGAGTAAAGTGACTTGCGATATGAGACTAAACGAGGTATTGGGATACCGACGATCGAGTCTCGGGCAAGTAACATACCGTCGACAAAGGGAATAGAATACGGGTTGCTTGAACCCTTGACATCGTGGTTCATCCGATGACAACATCGAGGAACATGTGGGAGCCAACATGGGTATCCAGATCCCGCTGTTGGTTATTGACTGAGATCGTCTCGGTCGTATGTGCGTGTCTCCCGAACCCGTAGGGTCTACACACTTAAGGTTCGGTGGCGCTTAGGGTTAATAGGAAGACAAGTATGTGATTACCGAATGTTGTTCGGAGTCCGGATGAGATCCCGGACGTCACGAGGAGTTCGGAATGGTCCGGAGGTAAAGATTTATATATGGAAAGTGGTTAAACGGACTGAAAGTTTCGGGGTATACTGCAGTAATGTACCGGGCCACCGGAGAGTTCCGGAGGTCCACTGGAGGGGCCACCCCTCGGGGGCCACATGGGCTAAATGGGAGAGGAGCCAGCCCTGGTGGGCTGGGCGCACCTCCCCTTAGGCCCATGCGGCTAGGGCAAGGGAGGAAACCCTAAAGGGGCGCCCCCTAGCTTGGGGGCAAGCCACCCTCCCTCCTCCTCCCTTTGTCACGCCCCCATCTAGGGTTTCCCTAGATGGCCGCCCCCTTGCCCTCTCCTCCTATAAATAGAGGGGTGGGGGGAGGCTGCATACACCATTGAAGGCGCAGCCCTCCCTCCCCAACACCTCTCTTTCTCCACGCGAAGCTTGGCGAAGCCTGGAGAACTGCCAGACCAACCGCACCACGCCGCCGTCGTCTGCCATTGGAGTTGTCTTCCTCAACCTCTCCTTCATCCTTGCTGGATCAAGACGGAAGAGACGCCATCGTCTCCGTCACGTGTGTTGAACGCGGAGGTGCTGTCCGTTCAAGACTTGGTCATCGGTGATCGGAATCACGTTGGGAACGTCTTCATCATCACCACTCCCTCGAACGCTTCCGAACTCGATCTACAAGTGGTATGTAGATGCAAACTCTCTCTAGTAACTCGTTGCTTAGATGAACTCATAGATAGATCTTGGTGAAACCGTAGAAAAATTTTAATTTTCTGCAACGTTCCCCAACAGTGGCATCATGAGCTAGGTCTATGCGTAGTTCTCTTTGCACGAGTAGAACACAATTTAGTTGTGGGCGTGGATCTTGTCAATTTACTTGCCGTTACTAGTCTTATCTTGCTTCCGCGGTATTGTGGGATGAAGCGGCCCGGACCAACCTTACACTTACGCTTACGTGAGACCGGTTCCACCGACTAACATGCACTAGTTGCATAAGGTGGCTGGCGGGTGTCTGTCTCTCCTACTTTAGTTGGAGCGGATTCGATGAAAAGGGTCCTTATGAAGGGTAAATAGAAGTTGACAAGATCACGTTGTGGTTATTCGTAGGTAAGAAAACGTTCTTGCTAGAACCCAATTGCAGCCACGTAAAAGATGCAACAACAATTAGAGGACGTCTAACTTGTTTTTGCAGCAATTGTCATGTGATGTGATATGGCCAAGTTGTGATGAATGATGAATGACATATTGTGATGTATGAGATCATGTTCTTGTAATAGGAATCACGACTTGCATGTCAATGAGTATGACAACCGGCAGGAGCCATAGGAGTTGTCTTTATTTTTGTATGACCTGCGTGTCATTGAAGAACGCCATGTAACATACTTTACTTTATTGCTAAACGCGTTAGCCATAGAAGTAGAAGTAGTCGTTGGCGTGACAACTTCATGAAGACACGATGATGGAGATCATGATAATGGAGATCATGGTGTCATGCGGTGACAGATGATCATGGAGCCCGAAGATGAAGATCAAAGGAGCTATATGATATTGGCCATATCATGTCACTACTTTATAATTGCATGTGATGTTTATTATGTTTATGCATCTTGTTTACTTAGAACGACGGTAGTAAATAAGATGATCCCTTAGAACAATTTCAAGAAGTGTTCTCCCCTAAGCGCACCGTTGCTACAGTTAAATTCGCTTCTAAGCACCACGTGATGATCGGGTGTGATGGATTCTTACGTTCACATACAACGGGTGTAAGACAGATTTACACACGCAAAACACTTAGGGTTAACTTGACGAGCCTAGCATGTACGCATATGGCCTCGAACACGGAGACCGAAAGGTCGAACACGAGTCGTATAGAAGATATGATCAACATGAGAATGTTCACCGACGATGACTAGTCCGTCTCACGTGATGATCGGACACGGCCTAGTCGACTCGGATCGTGTATCACTTAGATGACTAGAGGGATGTCTAACCTGAGTGGGAGTTCATTGTAATAATTTGATTAGATGAACTTAATTATCATAAACTTAGTCTAAAACTTTTGAATGATATGTCTTGTAGATCAAATGGCCAACGCTCATGTCAACTTGAACTTCAACGCGTTCCTAGAGAAAACCAAGTCGAAAGATGACGGCAGAACTATACGGACTGGGTCCGGAACACGAGGATCATCCTCATAGCTGCCAGGAAACAATATGTCCTAGAAGGACCGCTAGGTGACGCTCCGTCTCCAGAGAACCAAGACATTATGAATGCTTGGCAGTCTCGTCTTGATGATTACTCCCTCGTTCGGTCAAGGCATGCTTTACAGCTTAGAACCGGGCTCCAAAAGCGCTTTGAGCATCACGGAGCATATGAGATGTTCGAGGAGCTGAAACTTGTTTTCCAAGCTCACGCCCGGTCGAGAGATATGACATCTCCGACAAGTTCTATAGTTGTAAGATGGAGGAAAACAGTTACGTCGGTGAGCACATTCTCAAGATGTCCAGGTTGCACAACCGTATGACCCAAATTTGAATATTAACCTCCCCGATGAGGCGGTCATTGACAGAATCCTCCAGTCGCTCCCACCAAGCTACAAGAGCTTTGTGATGAACTACAACATGCAGGGATGGTAAAGACCATTCTGAAGTGTTCTCTATCTTTGAAGTCAGCCGAGGTTGAAATCAAGAAAGAACATCAAGTGTTGATGGTCAATAAAACCACTAAGTTCAAGAAGGGCAAGGGCAAGAAGAACTTCAAGAAGGACGGCAAGGAGGTTGCAGCGCCCGGTAAGCAAGTTACCGAAGAAGTCAAAGAATGGACCCAAGCCTGAACCAAGTGCTTTTATTGCAAGGGAAGGTCACCGAAGCGGAACTGCCCCAAGTACTTAGCGGATAAGAAGGCGGGCAACACCAAAGGTATATTTGATATACATGTAATTGATGTGTACCTTACCAAGAATCGTAGTAACTCCTGGGTATTTGATACCGGTGCCGTTGCTCATATTTGTAACTCACAGCAGAGCTGCGGAATAAGCGGAGATCGGCAAAGGACGAGGTGACGATGCGCGTCGGGAATGGTTCCGTAGTCGATGTGATCGCCGTCGGCACGCTACCTCTTCATTTACCTACGGATTAGTTATGAACCTTAATAATTGTTATTTGGTGCCAAGTTTGAGCATGAATATTGTATCTGGATCTCGTTTAATACGAGATGGCTACTCATTTAAATCCGAGAATAATGGTTGTTCTATTTATATGAGAGATATGTTTTATGGTCATGCTCCAATGGTCAATGGTTTATTCTTAATGAATCTCGAGCGTAGTATTACACATGTTCATAGCGTGAATACCAAAAGATGTAAAGTTGATAACGATAGTCCCACATACTTGTGTAATCGCCGCCTTGGTCACATTGGTGTCAAAGCGCATGAAAAAGCTTCATGCCGATGGAATTTTGGAGTCCTTAGATTATGAATCATTTGACACATGCGAACCATGCCTCATGGGCAAGATGACCAAGACTCCGTTCTCCGGAACAATGGAGCGAGCAACCAACTTGTTGGAAATCATACATACCGATGTGTGCGGTCTAATGAGCGTTGAGGCTCATGGAGGATATCGTTATGTTCTCACTCTCACAGTTGACTTGAGTAGATATGGGTATGTCTACTTGATGAAACACAAGTCTGAGACCTTTGAAAAGTTCAAGGAATTTCAGAATGAAGTAGAGAATCAACGTGACCGAAAGATAAAATTCTTACGATCGGATCGTGGAGGAGAATATTTAAGTCACGAATTTGGTACACACTAAAGAAAATGTGGAAACGTTTCACAACAAACGCCGCTGGAACACCTCGGCGTAATGGTGTGTCCGAACGTCAGAATCGCACTCTATTAGATATGGTGCGGTCTATGATGTCTCTTACCGATTTACCGCTATCATTTTGGGGATACGCTCTAGAGACAGCTACATTCACTTTAAATAGGGCACCGTCTAAATCCGTTGAGACGACACCGTATGAATTATGGTTTGGTAAGAAACCTAAGCTGTCGTTTCTAAAAGTTTGGGGATGCGATGCTTATGTCAAGAAACTTCAACCTGAAAAGCTCGAACCCAAATCGGAAAAATGCGTCTTCATAGGATACCCTAAAGAAACCATTGGGTATACCTTCTACTTAAGATCCGAGGGCAAGATCTTTGTTGCCAAGAACGGAACCTTTACGGAAAAGAGTTTCTCTCGAAAGAAGTAAGTGGGAGGAAAGTAGAACTCGATGAAGTACTACCTCTTGAACAGGATAGTAGTGCAGCTCAGGAAAATGTTCTGTGATGCCTACACCAATCAAGAGGAAATTCATGAAGATGATCAAGGTACTTCGGATCAAGTTGCTCTTGAACCGTGGGTCCACTAGGACACGTTCCGCACTGCAGTGGTACGGCAACCCTGTCACGGAAATCATGTTGTTAGACAACAATGAACCTTCGAACTATGAAGAAGCGATGGCGGGCCCAGATTCCAACAAATGGCTAGAAGCCATGAAGTCCGAGATAGAATCCATGTATGAAAACAAAGTGTGGACTTTGACTGACTTGCCCGATGATCGGTGAGCAATAGAAAACAAATGGATCTTTAAGAAGAAGACGGACGCGGATGGTAATGTCACCATCTATAAATCTCGACTTGTCGCTAAGGGTTATCGGCAAGTTCAAGGGATTGACTACGATGAGACTTTCTCTCCCGTAGCGAAGCTTAAGTCCGTCCGAATCATGTTAGCAATTGCCGCATACTATGATTATGAGATATGGCGGATGGACGTCAAAACAGCGTTCTTAACGGATATCTTAAGGAAGAGCTGTATATGATGCAGCCGGAAGGTTTTGTCGATCCTACGAATCTTGACAAAGTATGCAAGCTCCAATGATCCATTTATGGGCTGGTGCAAGCATCTCGGAGTTGGAACATTCGCTTTGATGAGATGATCAAAGCGTTTGGGTTTATCTTGAGACTTATGGAGAAGCCTGCGTTTACAAGAAAGTGAGTGGGAGCTCTGTAGCATTTCTCATATTATATGTAGATGACATACTTTTGATGGGAAATGATATAGAATTCTTGGACAGCATTAAGGCCTACTTGAATAAGTGTTTTTCAATGAAGGACCTTGGAGAAGCTGCTTATATATTAGGCATCAAGATCTATAGAGATAGATCGAGATGCCTCATAGGTCTTTCACAAAGCACATACCTTGATAAGATTTTGAAGAAGTTCAAAATGGATCAGTCCAAGAAAGGGTTCTTGCCTGTTTTGCAAGGTGTGAGATTGAGCTCAGCTCAATGCCCGACCACGGCAAAAGATAAAGAAGAGATGAGTGTCATCCCCTATGCCTCAGCCATAGGATCTATTATGTATGCCATGTCTGTGTACCGGACCTGATGTAAACCTTGCCGTAAGTTTGGTAGGAAGGTACCAAAGTAATCCCGGCAAGGAACACCGGACAGCGGTCAAGAATATCCTGAAGTACACGAAAAGGACAAAGGACATGTTTCTCGTTTATGGAGGTGACGAAGAGCTCGTCAGTAAAGGGTTACGTCGACGCTAGCTTCGACACGTATCCGATGACTCTAAGTCACAAACCGGATACGTGTATATGTTGAATGGTGGAGCGATGGCTGGTGCGGTGCAAGCGAAGCGTCGTGGCGGGATCTACATGTGAAGCGGAGTACATGGCAGCCTCGGAGGCAGCGCATGAAGCAATTTGGGTGAAGGAGTTCATCACCGACCTAGGAGTCATACCCAATGCGTCGGGGCCGATCAAACTCTTCTGTGACAACACCGGAGCTATTGCCCTTGCCAAGGAGCCCGTGTTTCACAAGAAGACCAGGCACATCAAGCGTCGCTTCAACTCCATCCGTGAAAATGTTCGGGATGGAGACATAAAAATTGTAAAGTGCATACGGATCTGAATGTCGCAGATCCGCTGACTAAACCTCTTCATGGGCAAAACATGATCAACACCATAACTCTATGGGTGATCGATTCATCACGATGTAACTAGATTATTGACTCTAGTGCAAGTGGGAGACTGTTGGAAATATGCCCTAGAGGCAATAATAAAAGCATTATTATTATATTTCCTTGTTCATGATAATTGTCTTTATTCATGCTATAACTGTATTATCCGGAAATCGTAATACACGTGTGAATATGTAGACTACTGTTGGGGAACGTTGCAGAAAATTAAAATTTTTCCTACGGTTTCACCAAGATCCATCTATGAGTTCATCTAGCAACGAGTATTCAGATTGGTTAGCATCTACATACCACTTTGTAGATCGCATACGCAGGCGTCGGAGTGAACGTGGATGAGGTAGTCGTACTTGCCGCGATCCAATTCACCGATGATCTAGTGCCGAGCGGACGGCACCTCCGCGTTCAACACACGTGACGGTCAGCGTAACGTCTCCTTCTTCTTGATCCAGCAAGGTGAAGGAGAGGTTGAGGAAGATGGCTCCAGCAGCACGACGGCAGGCGTGGTGATGGTGGATCTTGCAAGATTCGGCGAGGCTTCGCCGTGCACTACGGAGGAGGAGGATGTGTTGGAGAGGGAGAGGGAGGCGTCCGGGGCAAGGTGCTGCTGCCCCTCCCTCCCCTTTATATAGGTGCCAAGGAGGGGGGGAGGGCGCAGCCTTGCCCCCTCCTCCAAGGGAGGGGTGCGGCCAAGAGAGGGGGAGGTGTCCACCCTCCCCAAGGCACCTCGGAGGTGCCTTCCCCTTCATGGACTCTCCCCTTTTTCCACCCTAGGCGCATGGGCCCCTTGGGGCTGGTTCCCCTTGGCCCATGTGGGCCTAGGCGCACCACCTAGGGCCCATGTGGCCCCACAGGGCTGGTGGCCCCACTTGGTGGACCCCAGGAACCCTCCGGTGGTCCCTGCAATACCGATATCACCAAACTTGTCCCGATGGCGAAACAGCACTTCCTATATATAATTCTTTACCTCGGACCATTCGAAGCTCCTCGTGACGTCAGGATCTCATCCGGGACTCGAACAACATTCGGGTTACTGCACATACATATTCCTATAACCCTAGCGTTCTGCAGAACCTTAAGTGTGTAGACCCTACGGGTTCGGAGACATCTGCGAACATGGCCAGGGCGGCTCTCGGGCAATAACCAACAGCGGGATCTGGATACCCATGTTGGCTCCCACATGCTCCACGATGATCTCATCGGATGAACCACGATGTCAAGGATTCAATTAATCCCGTATCGATTCCCTTTGTCAATCGGTATTTTACTTGCCGAGATTCGATCGTCGGTATACCAATACCTCGTTCAATCTCGTTACCGCAAGTCACTTTTCTCGTTACCGTAATGCATGATCCCGTGATCAAACACTTGATCACATTGAGCTCATTGTGATGATGCATTACCGAGAGGGCAGTGATACCTCTCCGTCAAGCGGAGTGACAAATCGATCTCGATCCATGTCAACCCAGACACTTTCGAGAGATACCCGTAGCATACCTTTATAGTCACCCGATTCACGTTGTGGCGTTTGGCACACCAAAGCACTCCCTACGGTGTCCAGGAGTTACGATCTCATGGTCTAAGGAAAGGATACTTGACATTGGAAAACTCTAGCAAGCGAACTATGCGATCTTATGCTATGTTTAGGATTGGGTCTTGTCCATCACATCATTCTCCTAATGATGTGATCCCGTTATCGATGACATCCAATGTCCATAGCCGGAAACCATGACTATCTGTCGATCAACGAGCTAGTCAACTAGAGGCTCACTAGGGACATGTTGTTGTCTCGTTATTCACACATGTATTACGATTTCCGGTTAACACAATTATAGCACGAATAAAGACAATTATCATGAATAAGGAAATATAATAATAATGCTTTTATTATTGCCTCTAGGGCATATTTCCAACAACTACAATACGTCCCTATTAAGCCTCTAGTAGACTAGCTCGTTGGTCAACAGATAGTTATGGTTTCCTGACTATGGACATCAGATGTCATTGACAACGGGATCACGTCATTAGGAGAATGACGTGATGGACAAGACCCAATCCTAAGCATAGCACAAAGATCGTAGTTCGCTTTTGCTAGAGCTTTTCCAATGTCAAGTATCTCTTCCTTAGACCGTGAGATCGTAACTCCTTGATATCGAGGAATACCTTGGTGTACCAAACGCCACAACGAATCGGGCGACTAAGGTGCATTATGTATCTCCGAAAGTGTCTGTTGATACACGGATCGAGACAGGGATTTGTCACTCCGTATGGCGGAGAGGTATCACTGGCCCACTCAGAGTGCATCATCATAATGAGCTCAAAGTGACCAAGTGTCCGGTGACGGATCATGCATTACGGCAGTAAAGTGACTTGCCGGTAACGAGACTAAACGAGGTATTGGGATACCGACGATCGAAGTCTCGCAAGTAACATACCGTCGACAAAGGGAATAGAATACGGGGTTGCTTGAACCCTTGACATCGTGGTTCATCCGATGACAACATCGAGGAACATGTGGGAGCCAACATGGGTATCCAGATCCCGCTGTTGGTTATTGACCGAGATCGCCTCGGTCATGTCTCAAGGTCTCCAACCCGTAGGGTCTACACACTTAAGGTTCGGTGACGCTTAGGGTTAATAGGAAGACAAGTATGTGATTACCGAATGTTGTTGAGTCCCGGATGAGATCCCTGACGTCACGAGGAGTTCCGGAATGGTCCGGAGGTAAAGATTTATATATGGAAAGTGGTTAAACGGACTCCGAAAGTTTCGGGGTATACTGATGTAATCGGGGCCACCGGAGAGTTCCGGAGGTCCACCGGGAGGGCCACCTCCCGAGGGGCCACATGGGCTAAATGGAGAGGGAGCCAGCCCACGGTGGGCTGGGCGCACCTCCCCCTTAGGCCCATGCTTGGCTAGGGCAAGGGAGGAAACCCTAAAGGCGCCTCAGCTTGGGGGCAAGCCACCCTCCCTCCTCCCCTTGGCCGCCGCCCCCATCTAGGGTTTCCCTAGATGGCCGGCCCCTTGCCCTCTCCTCCTATAAATAGAGGGGTGGGGGAGGCTGCATACACCATTGAAGGCGCAGCCCTCCCTCCCAACACCTCTCTTTCTCCACGCCGAAGCTTGGCGAAGCCTGCCGAGAATCGCCAGACCAACCGCACTACGCCGTCGTGCTGCCATTGGAGTTGTCTTCCTCAACCTCTCCTTCATCCTTGCTGGATCAAGACGGAGGAGACGCCATCGTCCCGTACGTGTGTTGAACGCGGAGGTGCTGTCCGTTCAGCACTTGGTCATCGGTGATCGGAATCACGTTGGGAACGTCTTCATCATCACCACTCCCTCGAACGCTTCCGTACTCGATCTACAAGTGGTATGTAGATGCAAACTCTCTAGTAACTCGTTGCTTAGATGAAATCATAGATAGATCTTGGTGAAACCGTAGAAAAATTTTAATTTTCTGCAACGTTCCCCAACAGCGCCGAGGCACCCACCAGGCGCAGCCCAGCCCCAGGCCCAGCCACCGCCGAGCCGGCCTGCCCGAGCCGACCCGACCGAACTCCCTCCCCCTCGGTCGCCCGACCGATCCGCCCCCTCCCTCTCCCGCTGACACCCCGACCCCACCCCCTTCTTCCTCCTCCCGCAAGCCACGCACCGGATCGCCACGCCGAATCCCGGACTTCTGGGATCTCCTCCCCGATTCGCCTCCTCCAAGCTGGCCCCCCTATATATACCCCTCGACCCGTTCCGCCTCGCCGCTTCAAACGATCTCCTCGCATCGCTCATGGGAGCCGGTCCGCCCCCGCCGCTCCATTACCGCCCCACCGCTCGTCTCCGACCCCCTCGCCGCCGCCCGAGACCACCTCCGAACTCCCCTCGCTCGTCCGCATCTTCCCGTGCTCTCCGCCGTCGTCCCCGACCACCGGAGCCACCGCGCCGTCGCCGCCGTCGCCGTCGACCACCGCGGTAAGCCACCGGAATCCCCTCCGTCGTCCGATCTGAAATCTACGCGTTAGATTAGATCACCCGAAGGGGTATGTTTTATTTTAAAAAGCCGGTTTAGTTACGAGTTTTATTAGTTTAGTTAGCGGTTTAGTTGGACCGGCCCGATCGGGTTATTTTCTGTTAACCGCGGGCACGCTTTAGCTATATTACGCCTGAGCGTTAGATAGGCCCATTAGCGCCGGTTTTCCTTTTAGTTAATTTTTTCGTTTCTGTTTTTAACAGAATAGTTTCAGTTTTGTAAAATCCATATCTTTTAGGTTACTTAATATTTTTAATTGATTCTTTTTTTGTTGGTTTGCAAATTTATTGCAGTTTCTGTAGAAAATATGTTTGGCCATGTTTAAATTATAAAAATTGTTTTATTTTAGTTTTAGACAGATTAGTAATTCTGCTATAAAATGAGTTAGGATTATTTTATTTTAGTGATTCTTTTTGTCACTACTTTGTTTTGACCTTGCCTAACCGTAGGAATTTATTTGGGCATTTTAGATTTAATAAAAAATAGTTTTAATCAAAATCATGTGGTTCTTATTTATTTAACTAGCTACTGTTTTCCTATTGTTTTATTTAGCAAATAATTTTATTTTTCCTATGTGATAGTTTATTTTAGGTAAGTTTCTGTAGTTTTAGTACATGAACTTTTACTTACAATAAAGAAAAAATTTATTTTATTTTTTCTTGCTAGGATTGTTATAGGCATAATAGGAGTTCTATAATAGCTTTTGATGTAATTCTTTTTGCTCCTAGTTTGCATGGTGTTTTCCCTTCTGTTAGTTAGCAAAACCCATGCTTAAGTTCTGTTAAGAAAAATTTGGTTGTGTAAAACTATTTCTTGGTTGTTGTTTGATGTGGTGAAAACATTGATTTGGATTTCTTCGAGTTTTCTTTGGGTTTTGGTTCAATTGTTTTGTGTGTTATGTTAGCATGCTGTTATGTTAATTGATTGTATGCTCTTATGCTTATATGATTGTTGTTTGCTTCGGTAGAATTTCCGGAGTGCGAAGCTTGCTATCACGAGTCCCTAGCTTTCGAAGATCGTCAGCAAGGCAAGTCATTGATCATATTTTCTTTTACTATGCCTATGATTTTATTGCATTAGAATTATACCTTCCCACCATGCATGCAGTAGGAGAATTTTTAAGTTATGTTCTTGAGTAGTATCATGAGGTAGGTTGAAACCAATCCCCCTTGTTACCATGGCCCGGGACGCAGTAGTTTATTTTTGCTATGCTCGTGAAGACGGGTTGGTTGAGTGAATCATAAGGGAGATGTGAGAGTCAAGATGATGACAACCCCATGACTTCAAGCTCAAGATGGACTTCAAAATTCACTCTTTGGGTGGAGGACGGTTGACGGGCACCCTGGAGAAAACCAGCGGTTGGCCGGGATGCATGGAGAAGCGCCATGACATCTTGCGGAAAGCTTCACCCAGCCACGAAGACACGGATGTATACCCCATCGACCGGAAGCTTACCTGTGCAGCCGCAAGCCATTATGGGCTCTGGCTTGGTCGACCCTAGGTGTGACTCTGGCCGGACGGTGCTACGAGATGTAGAAGAACGGTAGGATTGGATGGGTACCGGCAGTGGCCAGAGGAACTGTTCGAAAGACCCTGTTTCATTCGTCCCGTCTTCAAACACCAGGAAGTGCGAAGACTTAAAGGAGGGAACGATTCTTGCGGGTAAAGTGCACAAACCTCTGCAGAGTGAAGATCTAATCGATTAGCTGTGTCCCCGGTTACGGACAATTTGAGCCTCTCGAACTTGGAGTATTTCGAATATCTCAACACTGAAATTAATAAATTAATTGAGGGGGGTTATTTAATAATTGGGAATGAGACATTGGTTGGCGGAACCATCTCAATAACTACCAACATTTTGTAGTATTTGCAAACAGGTCCATTGTTGTAGGGAAAAACTGGTTTTTTCGCAAAACAATGAAACTTAGAGCCCCACAGCCAAATTGCATATAGTGTTAGTAATTTCTATTGTTGTTCTCTCTTCATGACTTGCCGGCATATTCAAAATGCTGACCTACACTGCTGCAACGTCTTATGTTGCAGAGGAGTATTCCGATCAGGAGTGAGGCTACGATCCACGCTTGGCGATTGCCCTATGGAGTCGGATGGACTCGCTATTCGTCTATGCTTCCGCAACTTTATTTAGTTTATTTCTCATGAGTTGGCCTTCGGCCGAATTTATTATCTTGTAATAAAGACTCGATATGAGAATCGTGTAATAAATTCAGGTGTGATTGAACTTTGATTATTTCATCAATGTACTGTGTGTGCCAGCATGATCTTGGGATGGTACAGCTACATAGAGACTTGACCGATTTTAGGTCGGGTCGCTACACTACGCCACATTTAGTTTACAAAACATAGCATCTACTACTAACAATAGATGGTACACTTTGTTTTGTGTTGCACATGATGGCTAATTTTCATCCACACTCTTCCTGTATTATAGTAAAAGTACCACACTCCTCATATGGCAAAGTTTGAAAATTCTTTTTGTTCTTTCACAATTTCTGTGGCAAATTCATGTTGTACATAATGGGAAGTTATGTGCTTTTTCTATCTCCTAATGTCTTTTTTTGGGAAACTATTTACTGTTACATCATGGCAATTTGTGACCCATTATTACCTTTTTTCGCTTTTTTGTTCTAAAAAAGGCTGATACTTTGTTTGTATTAGAACCTGGGCCTTTTTTCTGGCCCATATTGACGTGAAAGGGCTGAAGGAGGGCGTTCGGGCTGGGGGTCGTTTCCCACCGAACCAGAAACGTTCGTTCGATCTCCCCTCGCAGCGCGAACGTTTCCTTCGGTCTCGTTCCTCCCCAGACCGAACGTTCGATCCTTATCGGGGTCCTTTCTTTGTGCTTATGCTTCATTCAAGCATGTTTGGCTCTGCTGGTGTTGTTGGTTGTTGCTGTCATGGCGGTGCGTGTGCCTCGCTCGGTGTTCTGGTCTTGTTCTGCCTGGTGCTGCAGCCTGCAGGTCCTGCCATGGATAGTCGCTGCTCCATGCCAGTTAGTGCTTGCCTTTCATGCTCTACTCTGGGGTTGCTTGGGTTTCATCTCTGGTTGTGGGTGGTACGCGTCGTTCTTTCTTTGTTTGTTTGTGGTGATGAGGTTTTGGTTGTGCCATCTGCGGCGATGTAAGGGTCGTGCTGTCATGCCATCAGTGGCGTTGCAGTGGTATTATTTCATCTATGACGTCGTAATGGTGGTGTTGTCTTTGGTTTTCTAGGGCTTATTTGGTTCATGACTAACTTTGCCATAACTAAGCCACAACTAGGCTTAGTTAAAGTGTGGATGTCATAAAAAGTGTGGCTGATAAAATGACCATCACAAGTGCGGCAAGACTTGGCAAAAAATTAAGCCTATAACATGATATGTAAATTATATTGCTAGAAAAAATGTGGCAATGAACAAACACATGCCTAATATATTGTGACATGAACGATTACATGTAGCTCTCCTGCATTGTTTGAAATTTAGTAGCGTTGCCGTTAAGATGCCACAATGGAATGTATCCTCGAATGAGGCTGACAATGCCAGAGGATCTATCCCTCAATGGATTAGTGTGATTGCGTCACGGGTATTCTTGGCAAGGAGTAGGATATATAAGAGCATCTATAGCCGGCTCATCAAATCCTCGCTATACGCCTGTGCGGACGGTTCGATCACCGATTCGTCAAAAATGCGACACAGACGAATATCTCAAACCAATCCTAAATGTCCGGGAAACGTCCGGGCTGACAGACACCTATCATATTCAGCCCAAATTTTAGATGGATATGGGGAGGCCGGGCGCGTCCACCACATCAAATCCGGCCCATGATGGGCCACCTCGACTTCACATATATTCGGTCCCATCCGCCAAATCCTGGGGCGCGCCTGGCAGGCTTGTCGCTCTCTCGTGACTCTCCAGGTCTTCTACCGAAGCTTCTAGGGTCTTTTTTGGTCTACAAAAAATCGTTAAAAAGTTTCATAGCGTTTGGACTCGTTTGGTACCGATTTTCTAAAAAGCTAAAAACAAGCAAAAAAGAGCAACTGGCACTGGGCACTAGGTTAATATGTTAGTCCAAACAAATGATATATAATTGCATAATAAACGTCTAAGATTGATACCATAAGAGCATGGAACAATTAAAAAATAAAGATACGTTGAAGACGTATCATCCACCGAAAAAGAAACGCAGGAAAAATAACCATCTTCATTCTAAATCTCCGAGGGGCTTGAATCTTCTCGTGCCATATAATAGATTATCTGAAATGTTCAATGCACACGATTAGTTTGCAAATGCATTTTCATGCACCAAAACCACTAAGGGAGAAATATGCCATAACACCTGTGACATACAATTCCTTTAACCATGCATTTTCGTCGATAACACTTGTGGTCTCCTCGGATGAGGGGATTGAGACCACAGAAACATTGAAGATATTGCAGTAACTGAAGCATTTGAACATTCAGCTGAAAAATTTGCATTTTCACGTTCTAGGCATTTTAAGCATTGCACAACAAATTCTTCCTGAGCGGTACTGATCTGTTGAGCGAGAAACGAATCGTTCTCTTTCTGAAGATCATCATAAGACGCTCTCAACTTCTCGAGATCTTGCTTCCTTTGAAGAAATTCATAGGATAGCTTCTCGTGATCGGATGAGAGGGCCACATGACGACTTTCAAGTTCATTATGCTTTGAATAAAGACGTCGGAGTTCTTCAGACAAACTTTGACAATGATCCATTTCCTCATCTAACAGATCATCGCTTTTGTCTAGCAGTTTTTGCTTCTTTTCCATAGCAGTTTGTTGTTCAGTTGTAATCTTAGCAAGTTTCTTATAGCTAGGTTTAGCTTCACACTTAGAGTCGTCATCACTAGAAGTATTAAAGTAAGCTTCTCGCGAGGTTACGTTAGCACCTCTTGCCATGAAGCAATAAGAGGGGGTGTAGTCGACAACACAATCATCATTGTTGGTGGAGACACCATTGTCTTCATGGTTGAAGATGGACTTGCTGACGAACTCAGTAGCGAGAACTAGGCTCGCCACACCAGAGTCTGACTCCTTAGATTCCTCAGCTTCCTCCCGATCGGATTCTTCCTCAGAATCCATTTCCTTCCTAATGAAAGCACGAGCTCTGTTGGAACTACTTTTCTTGCGCAAAGAAGATTTTTATGAAGACTTTGAGGATTTCTCCTTTTTGTCATCAGAGTCATCATCTCTGCTAGACTTCTTCTTCTTCTTTAGCCCTTTTGCCAAAAGGGGCAATCAGCGATGTAGTGGCTTGGCTTCTTGCATTTGTGGCAAGTTCTCTTGTTGTAGTCTCGAGCAGACGCTTCTCCAGTGTTCTTCGAGTCATACTTTGAAGACTTTTTCCGAAGCGATTCTTCTTGGAAAAAAAATCTGGAACTTCCTCACAAGCATTGTCAGTTTTCTGCCAATTTCTTCAACGCCGTTAGAACTGCAGTCAGGTTCTTGTTCTTCAAATGAAGAAATTGCCTTAGCTTTTGGTTTTGCCTTCAGAGCGCGGGGTCGCCCATAGCTGGGACCATACAGATCTCTCTTCTCAGCTTGCTGAAATTCACGAGTATTGAGCCTCTCAAGAATATCAGCCAGGTCAAGTGACTTGTAATCAGGATGCTCTTGAATCATCAAGGCCAAGGTGTCAAAGAAGCTGTCAAGGACCTCAGCAATTTCTTCAGCACCTCGTAGTCAGTGATGTCAGCAGCACCTAGAGCCTGAAGCTCATGGATATATTGGTGAGCCGGTCAAAGGTTTGCTGAACATTTTCGTTGTCGAGCCTCTTGAAGCAGTTGAAGAGATTGCAAAGAACATCAACTCGAGTCACGTTGAGTGGAAACTCCTTCATTGACCTCGGAAAGCTTAGCCCAGATAAGCTTTGATGTTTCCAGTGCACTTACTCTGTCATACTGTCCTTTGTTCAGATGCCCACAAATGATATTCTTTGCTTGAGAGTCGAGTTGCTTGAATCTCTTTGCGTCAGCAGCATTGATGCTAGGAGCAACAGTAGGCACACCATTCTCGACAACAAACCAGAGGCGTTATTAATAGCCCCAAGATGCATGCACATATTGTTCTTCTAATAAGCATAGTCTATGCCATCGAAGATGGGCCACACAGCGGATACCTTGATCATACCTGCGATCGACATAACTAAAACTTCAAGTGGTTAAACCAAAATCACACAGAACAAGGGAGTACCTTGCTCTGATACCAATTGAAAGCACAGGTTTACTCCCAGAGGGCGGTGACTGGGAGATTTTTAGAAATTCATCAAACTCTGATGAATTTGACGAAGATCAGAGTGAAGAAATAGAAATGCGAGGGAAACTAAGTCATCATAGAAACATAAAGCATGCATACAAGATATGTACTATTTTCCCAAAAAGGAAGGGACGATGCAGCACAACAACGGTAGGTATTTCCCTCAGTGATGAAATCAAGGTTATCGAACCAGTAGGAGAACCAAGCAACACTACATAAACGGTACCTGCACACAAAGAACAAATACTTGCAACCCGACGTGTTAAAGGGGTTGTCAATCCCTTTCGGGTAACGGTGCCAGAAATTGGCGAGTTGATGAGAGATTAGTTGTAGTAGATTGGATAAATAGATCATGAATAAAATAAAGTGCAGCAAAGTATTTTTGGGTTTTTGGAAATATAGATCTGAAAATAAAAGCGAATAAAAATATATCTTGAAGGAAAATATGATAAAGAAGAGACCCGGGGGCCGTAGATTTCACTAGTGGGTTCTCTCAAGAAAAATAGCATAAATAAATTACTGTTGGGTAATTGATAGAACTTCAAATAATTACGACGATATCCAGACAATGATCATTATATAGGCATCACGTCCAAGATTAGTAGACCGACTCCTGCCTGCATCTACTACTATTACTCCACACATCGACCGCTATCCAGCATGCATCTAGTGTATTAAGTTCATGGTAAAACAGAGTAGTGCAATAAGAACGATGACATGATGTAGACAAGATCTATTTATGTAGAAATAGACCCCATCTTGTTATCCTTAATAGCAACGATACATAAGTGTTGGTTCCCCTTCTGTCACTGGGATCAAGCACCGTAAGATCGAACCCATCACAAAGCACCTCTTCCCATGGCAAGAAAAATCAATCTAGTTTCCCTGACTAAACCAAAGATTTGAACAAGAAATACAAGGCTATAAGTAATCATGCATATAAGAGGCCAAAAGACTCAACTAACTTTCATGGATAAAAACATAGATCTGATTGTAGGACCTTGAAGTATGTCTAGAGGGGGGGGGGTGATTAGACTACTTGACCAATTAAAAACTTAACCTTTTCCCAATTTTAGACTTTGGCAGATTTTAGCTATCTTTAAGCAAGTCAAGCAATCTTCACGCAATTCAAGAAAGCATGCAAAGAGTATATAGGCAGCGGAAAATAAAGCATGCAACTTGCAAGAATGTAAAGGGAAGGGTTTGGAGAATTCAAACGCAATTGGAGACACTGATGTTTTTGTTGTGGTTCCGATAGGTGGTGCTATCGTACCTCCACGTTGATGGAGACTTCAACCCACGAAGGGTAGCAGTTGCCGAGTCCACAGAGGGCTCCACCCACGAAGGGTCCACGAAGAAGCAACCTTGTCTATCCCACCATGGCCGTCGCCCACGAAGGACTTGCCTCACTAGCGGTAGATCTTCACGAAGTAGGCGATCTCCTTGCCCTTACAAACTCCTTTCAACTCCACAATCTTGTCGGAGGCTCCCAAGTGACACCTAGCCAATCTAGGAGACACCACTCTCCAAGAAGTAACAAATGCTGTGTTCATGATGAACTCCTTGCTCTTGTGCTTCAAATGATAGTCTCCCCAACACTCAACTCTCTCTCACAGGATTTGGATCTGGTGGAAAGAAGATTTGAGTGGAAAGCAACTTGGGGAAGGCTAGAGATCAAGATTCATATGGTTGGAATGGAATATCTTGGCCTCAACACATGAGTAAGTGGTTCTCTCTCTAACCGGTAAGTTGGAAGTGTAGGTTTGTTCGATGGCTCTCTCCACGAATGAAGAGGAGGTGGAGGGGTATATATAGCCTCCACACAAAATCTAACCGTTACACACAATTTACCAAACTCGGTGGGACCGAATCATCAAACTCGGTCGGACCGATTTAGTAAACCTAGTGACCGTTAGGGTTTTTGGTGGGACTGACATGCAACTCGGTAGGACCGATATGGTTAGGGTTAGGGCATAACGTAATCTCGGTGAGACCGATTACACAAACTCGGTGAGACCGAATTTGGTAATTAGCTAACCAGAGAGTTGGTCGTAAACTTCGGTGGGACTGATTCGCTCTTTCGGTAAGACCGAAAAGTTACGAAAAGGGAAGCAGAGAGTTTACATTGTAATCTCGGTGGGACCGATCGTTCACTTTGTTAGACCGAAATGTTACGAAGGGAAACAGAGAGATTACAATCCCATCTCGGTGAGACCGAGATCCCTATCGGTGAGACCGATTTGCCTAGGGTTTGTGGCAGTGGCTATGACATCTGAACTCGGTGGCGCCGGATAGAAAGAATCGGTAGGGCCGGGTTTGACTTTAGGTTTAGGTCATATGTGGATGTGAGAAAGTAGTGGAGGGTTTTGGAGCATATCACTAAGCACATGAAACAAAAGTCTCATTAAGCAACACCTCATCCCTCCTTGATAGTATTGGCTTTTCCTATAGACTCAATGTGATCTTGGATCACTAAAATGTAAAATGTAGAGTCTTGAGCTTTTGAGCTTGAGCCAATCCTTTGTCCTTGATATTTTGAGGATCCACTTTCATCATCCATGCCATGCCATTCATTGAGATTTCCTGAAATATTTGTCTTGGAATAGTATTAGCTCAATGAGCTATATGTTGTTATGAATTACCAAAACCACCTAGGGATAGTTGCACTTTCACTGATCATAAACTCAAAGTTCATCGGATCCCAACAAACACACCGCAAAAAGAGTTACATCAAATAGATCTCCAAGAGACCATTGTATTGAGAATCAAATGAGAGAGGAAGCCATCTAGATACTAACTACGGACCCATAGGTCTACAATGAACTACTCACGCATCATCGGAGAGGCACCAATGAGGATGATGAACCCCTCCGTGATGGTGTCTAGATTGGATCTGTGGTTTTTGGAACTTGCGGTGACTGGAATTGTTTCGTCGAATCCCCTAGGGTTTCTGGAATATTGGGGTATGTATAGCGCAAGGAGGCGGTGTGGGAGGCCACCGAGGTGGGCATAACCCACCAGGGCGCCTGGTCCCCCAGGCGCGCCCAGGTGGGTTGTGCCCCCCTCGGGGCACCCCTCTCGTACTTCTTTGGCCCATATGGTGTCTTCTAGTCCAAAAAAATCACCAAAAAGTTTCGCTGCATTTGGACTCGATTTGGTGTTGGTTTCCTACGAAGCAAAAAACAACAACTGGCTCTAGGCACTATGTCAACAGGTTAGTCCCAAAAAATGATATAAAGTTGCTATAAAAATGATTGTAAAACATCCAAGAATGATAATATAACAACATGGAACAACAACAAAATTATAGATACGTTGGAGACGTATCAGCATCCCCAAGCTTAATTCCTGCTCGTCCTCGAGTAGGTAAATGATAAAAACAATTTTTTTGATATGGAATGCTGCCTAACATGTTCATCACACATTCTTTTATTTTGTAGCATGGACATTTGGACTTCTATATGATTCAAAGCAATAGTCTAGTTTTGACATGAAGATTTCAATACTCAAGCATATCAACAAGCAACCATGTCTTTCAAAATATCAACACTAAAGCAAGTTATCACTAGCCCATTATGCTCAATCATTGATCCATTCATGAAACACACTCGCATATTAGCTACACCCAAAGCTCAAGTACGATCATAGTGCCCCTTAGTTGGTGCTTTATAAGAGAAGATGAAGACTCAAATAAAAAATTAAAAATGCATAAAGTAAAAGAAAGGCCCTTCGTAGAGGGAAGTAGGGATTTGTGAGGTGTCAGAGCTCAAAGCGAAAAAGATAGAGATAAAAACATTTTGGGTGGCATGCTTTTCCTGTCACAGAAAATGATCGAGTAGTTCCCAATACTTTCCATGCTAGATATATCGCGGTTCCCAAACAGAAAATAAAGTTTATTCTTTTTCCACCATACTTTCACATTTCACGGCTAACCGAATCCATGGGTGCCATCCATACCAACACTTTCTAAGGAATTTATTATTTGACAACATAAAGTAAATTCATTTTTCATTTCGGGACTAGGCATCCCTAATACCTTTGTCGTACTCTTGTGCAATGACAAGTGAATAAACACTCATCTTCAGAATAATGCATCTAGCATGGAAAAATCCCCTACCATTTCATGAACGGTACGAGCACACAAAAAGAAAATTTATTTATTTTGAAAATTAGAGATGGCACATACAAATTTGCTTAGAACGGCACGAAAATACCGCATATAGGTAGGTATAGTGGACTCATGTGACAAAACTGGGCTTAAGGATTTTGAATGCACAAGTAGTGATCATACTTAGTACAAATGAAGGCTAGCAAAAGATTCGGAAGCATCCAACCAAGAAACAAAAAATCTCATAAGCGAGCATTAAGCATAACTAACACCGAATAATGCACTACAAGTAGGATATAATTTCATTGCATAACTATTTATTTTCGTGCTTGCATAGGGAATCACAAACCTTAACACCAATATTCTTACTAAGCATAATTACTCATCAACATGACTCACATATTATATCAACATGTCGCAAAACTATTACAAGGAATCAAGTTTATTTTGTCCAATGATCTTCATGAAAGTTTTTATTACATCCCTCTTGAATATTTATCACTTTGGGACTAATTTCATATGTTGCTTTTGATAGCTCAAACAAATCTAAGTGAAGAAAATGAGCATAAATTTTTTTTCTCTCAAAATAATTGAAGTGAAGCAAGAGAGAATTTCTTCAAAAAAAATCTAATTCTCAAATAAATCTAAGCGAAGCATGAGAGCATTTATTCAAAAATACTAAAGCACACCGTGCTCAAAAAGATATAAGTGAAGCACTAGAGCAATTCCATAGCTCATAAAGATTTAAGTGAAGCATAGAGAGCAATTTTAACAAGTCATAGCATAATTTTGGCTCCCTCAATTAGGTGTGTCCAGCAAGGATAGAAGACTTAAAACAAAAAGCAAAACAAGAAAATACTCATATCATACAAGACGCTCCAAGCACAACTCATGATATGTGACGAATAAAAATATAGCTCCAAGCAAATCACTACTCTAAGTATTGTTGCAAGCCCATTCATATATATTTTTGCATTATAACTACTGTATTCCAACTTTGCTCACTACTTTGTTATTTTAGTTCTACCAGCGGCCTTCTTATGATAGTGGCCTTGTATGAAATCTCATAGATCTAACAACATTATCATATGCCACCTACCTTCAAACGTAGAAATGGATGAAAATCTTCCATAGAAAATTAAAATGGGATACACGGATTGTTACAGTAGTGTATGCCAAAAATGCAAAAAATATCCTTTTTAGACTGTCCAGAAGAGGTGAAAATGTACACATTCAGTGAGCTCACTATATTTGGCAGGGTGAAACCGGAGCAAACATATTAGTTGGCATACAAGTGCCACCGGAGGACTTTGGGGTTGTCTCAGTGTCTTTAATATAGTCTTTATCAGCTTTCTTGGGGATCAACATGGATGTCTCACTATCTTGAACCTTATCTGCATTACTTCCTTTACCATTGTATAACGGGGTACTCTTCTCCAATATTTTATCCGCATTCTAAAAGAGAAACAAACAGACACATCATAGGTTTACCATGTTGTATATGAAACTCATTTTGGTAAACCACTTCAGTAGTAAGGTGGATGACCCCATCGACCCTTGTATCGTGTGTCTCTCCCAAACTAAGATGAGTTTGGTCTCGTTGTCGACTGTGTATGAGCTCCTGGGTCCCTACTTCTCGGACTTCTACTTTTTGCCCGCCTCGGGCACGCGTGGGGGAATTCTCTTGGCCTGGCGCAGCGACCACGTCGCCCTTGCCAACCCCATCGTGGGAGCTTTTCACGTCTCTGCCACCGTTTCCATCGGTGTCGATACCCCCCTTGGTGGATCACGAGCGTCTACGAACCGCAAGACGTCGACAACAAGATTGCCTTCATGGCCGAGCTCCATGACTTGCGTGATATCATTGCCGGACCCTGGCTCCTCGGTGGCGACTTCAATATGATCACCTCTTGCGCGGACAAAAACAACGGCAATCTTAAGCATCGCACCATGAGCCGTTTCTGTCGGTTCATTGCCGACCACGCCCTTCGAGACATATACCTACACGGGAGGCGATATACGTGGTCTAACGAGCAAAGCAACCCTACCCTTGTGCACAATGACCGCGTGTTATGCACTCCTTCCTGGGAGACCATCAACCCGCATCACCTCCTCCGCTGCTTGTCCACGGCCGTCTCGGACCACTGCCCCTTGCTCATCGACTGCGCGCCCCACGGCGCGAGCAAGCACCGCTTTCACTTCAAGCGATTCTGGCCCAAGCTCAGTGGCTTTCACGACACTGTACATGAGGCCTGGAACGCCGTGCCACCCGACCCCGACCCGTTCCGGCGCATCTATGCCAGACTCAAGGTCAAGGCACGTCGTCTGCAAAGCTGGGGGGGCGCGCACTACTGGCAACATCTCTCTTCAGTTGCAAATTGCGCGCGAGCTCATCTTCCGCCTGGATGTGGCCCAAGATCACCGCCCCCTCACGCCGACTGAGGGATGGTTGCGCCATGAGCTCAAGCGAGCTTACCTCGGTCTCGCTTCCCTTGAGCGATCTATCCTCCGGCAACGGGTTCGCCTCCGCTGGCTCCATGACGGCGACACTAACGTCGCGTTCCTTAAGTTCCAGGCCGCCCACGACTCTCAGAAGAACTACATGGCCGGCATCCGGGTGGGCTCGCAAGTCCTCATCGATGACGTGGACATGGCGAAAGCTGCATTCGAGCATTTCACCTCCATTCTTGGCTCCTCTGCCCAAAGAGAGTACTCCCCCGACCTAGATGGCATCGACCCCCGCCACTTTGATCTACTCGACCTTGAGCAACCTTTCACGGAGGATGAAATTTGGAACGCTGTGAAGAATCTGCCTACGGGCAAAGCACCCGGACCGGACGGGTTCACGGCGGAATTCCTGCGTGCGTGCTGGACCACGATTAAGTCCGACATCTGTGAAGCCTTCGACAAGCTTTTCGCCATGAATGGCATGGGATTCCATAAGCTTAACAAAGCATTGCTTGTTCTGCTTCCCAAGAAACCGGACGCGTCCGCGCTCTCTGACTACAGGCCTATCAGCTTGATCCACATCGTCGCCAAGCTTTTCGCCAAGGTCCTCTCCCTTCGTCTGGCGCCTAGGATGAGCCAGATCGTCTCCACCAACCAGAGCGCATTCATTGCCGGCCGGAGTGTGCACGACAACTTCCTCCTTGTCCAGCAAACGGCGCGTCTGCTTCACAATCTCAAGGCCCCGCGCATTCTTCTCAAGCTCGACATTGCGAAGGCCTTCGACACCGTCTCTTGGCCCTTTCTTCTTCAAGATATTCGCCACCTTGGCTTCGGACATCGCTGGTGCGAATGGGTTTGCATCCTGGTCTCCACTGCATCCACGCGGGTTCTCATCAACGGCAACCCAGGCCCTCCGGTGGACCATGCTTGCGGGCTCCGCCAAGGCGACCCGATATCTCCGCTCCTCTTCGCGATCGTGATCGACACCCTGAACTCCCTCCTCCAGCATGCGGTCCGTGCGGGCATGTTGCAACGGCTTACCAACCGCCATGCCGCCTCCAGCATCTCTCTGTATGCCGATGATGTGGTCGTCTTCTGCCACCCGACCACCACGGAGCTTGCTACCATCCGCGAGCTGCTTCGGATCTTCGGCGAGGCCTCGGGTCTCCGCACGAATTTTCTTAAGTGCTCGGCCACCCCCATACGGTGCGATGAGGAGGTGGCTCCGATCATCAGCTCCACGCTCGCGTGCGCAGTCACCAGCTTCCCCCTTGGTATACCTGGGCCTCCCACTGTCCGTGCACAAGACACCCTCCTCGTCCTTGATGCCGCTCGTGGACAAGATCTCGCGGAAGCTGGCCACTTGGAAAGCTACACTCCTGACCCGTGGTAAACGCCTTTTGCTCGTGCGCCACGTGCTCTCCGCCATGCCCGTGCACATCCTCATGGCCATCGCCATCAACCCGACTATTCTCAAGAAGATCACGTGGATCATCCGCGACTTTCTGTGGCATGGCACGCGTGATGCCAGATTCTGCAGCTGCCTCGTTAGCTGGCCACGCGTCTATCGACCTCTCGAGTTCGGCGGCCTTGGCATGCGTGACTTGCACCTCACCGGGATTTCCCTGCGCTGCCGCTGGCTTTGTCTCAAAGCCACCGACCCCTCACGGCCTTGGCATCATCTCCAGCTCCCAGTCGGCGATGTGACGTCCAGCTTCTTCCGCGCATCCACAACCTGGCACCTTGGCGACGGGAGAACCTGCCTCTTTTGGAGTGACCACTGGCTCGACGGCCAGGCCTTCTCCGACCTCGCCCCCGGCCTTTTTACTCTCGTTCCAAATCGACGCAGGCGGCGAACCTTGGTTCGGGAGGGCCTTGAGCAGCACGCCTGGATTCGCGACATCCATGGCACGCTTGGACTCCTGGAGGTTCTTGAGTACGTCAACCTTTGGCGTAAGCTGCAAGGACCCTAACCACCACGCCTGACACGATATCCTGGTGTTGGACGACAAATGGTAGCTACTCGGCAAAATCTTGCTATCTTGCTCTCTTCCATGGATCCACTACGCCGCCCTCATGGAAGCTTCTTTGGAAATGCTGGGCGCCTACCAACTGCAAGTTCTTTCTCTGGCTTGCCTCTCTGTACCGGTGCTGGACGGCCGAACGCCGTGCACACCACGGCCTCATGCACGACGTCATTTACATCCTGTGTCATCAGGAGACAGAATCTATCGACCATCTCTTAGCTGGCTGTGTATTCGCCCGGATCACCTGGCACGAAATCCTGGCCTAGTGCAGGCTCGTCACCCCACCCATGGATAGCGCGACGACCTTCTTCGCATGGTGGGCGCTCGCGGCCGACACCTCGTCGAGCAGCCTGCGCAAAGGGCTCAACTCCATCGTCGCTCTTACTGCTTGGGCCATCTGGAAGCACCGCAACGCCGCCATCTTCGACGGCCTTCACCCCTCTACCGACGATCTTGTGCTTTCCATCCAAGATGACGCTCGCCTATGGGCTAAGGCCGGCGCCAAGGGACTAGCCGCTATTATTCCTGTAACCTGATCATATGTAACGAGGCTGAGCACCCTCCCTCCCCTGCTCGCTGCATCCATTCTGACACCTTCATGTGTACGTCTGCATGGATGCCACTTGTACCAACTTCTTTCCCAATCTATCAATGAAATGATACGCTGCTAAGCGTATTCACCAAAAAAGTAAGGTGTATAGGATAATAGCATGAAACAAAGATATATCTATGTAGTATGGTCATTGTATGGTCTATATCATTCTAGTTTATGTTGCCAAATCAAGGTAGAGACAGTTCAAATCATATCTATTTAAGACAAAGCAGCATAGACATAATATAAGTGTGGGAAACTACACAGCAATAACAACACTTGTAATGTGCATTGCATGAGAACATAACTGTTTATTCAATTGAAACTGAAATCAACATAGAGCAAGTTGCAACAGCAAACATGTTTAAGAAATAGGTTTAAAACATACCTGTTGCGCCATTGGAGTTTCAATTGCATCCTTCAAATTTGAAATTAGTTGGTACGAGTAAATACAGTGATGCAAGAGCAAAGGAGTATGAACCATAGCTACGAAACCTGACCTGAGAACAATTCTTCTTCTTCTTCAAGCGTTGACTTGGGGTTCGGAGTGGTGGTCCTCGTGCTTTGGGCACTGCAGTTTCCTTACTAACTACTCGTGTTTGGGTGCTCTGTGGTGGAGACGGTGTGTGTCAACTGGAACTGGG
Source organism: Aegilops bicornis (assembly GCA_021605145.1). Taxonomy (NCBI): domain Eukaryota; kingdom Viridiplantae; phylum Streptophyta; class Magnoliopsida; order Poales; family Poaceae; genus Aegilops; species Aegilops bicornis. Next base: position 34,831,611 of record CM038672.1, read on the forward strand.
TTACTGTCTGTTGGGGTTGGGGTTAGAAGGGGTGTAGCTGGTTCTCTGTTCAACTGGGTAGGGGTACAATCTGCGTGAGTCTGGGTTATGTATGGTGGGGATGGTTCTTGGGCAAGTACAACCGTGGTTCTATCTGCATCGACCGGTAGCACGATCTTTTCTGAAGACCGTGTTTTTACTCCCACAGATACTGCCATCACCCCCTCCAATTCAAATGGCTGATAAACAAGAAAATATATTGAATGTACATGCATTGTAAGATAGACAGGTGCAATGGATAGTAGGGAAGAAAACAGGGCATGAAATAATTCACATTTATGTTGTCTAACCAAACAGAATAGCATGACATAATTTCACATATATGATGGCTAATTAAACAGGATAGCATGACACAATTTCACATGTATGATGGCTAACTAAACATGATAGAATGACATACTTCAAAATATGATGACTATGTAAACAAGATGACATGATATAACTATACGATGTGTCTATTAAAGTGGTTGGCATGCCATAATTCACAAACATGTCGTTGATGGAAACATGATGGCATGATATAATTCACGGATAGAATGACATAATTCAAAATATGATGACTATTTAAACAGGATGAGATGATATAACTATATTATGTCTTTAGAAAATGGGTTGGCATGCCATAATTCAGATACATCTGTCTATGTAAACATCATGGCATGATATAATTCAAATATATGATTTATATACTAAGCAAGTGAGCAGAGGGCAATTGCATATATGATGTGTCAACTAAGGAGATGGCATTCAATATTGTGTATATGATGTAAAAAATAAGCATTGCAATACAACATATGCATGATATGAGTAATATAACCCTGCCAAGTTTGAGCATACACCTCAAGGGGATAATAGGACTGGTCATCTGCCTCTGAATCCTCCTTTGAGGAGGTATCTGTAACCAACAAGATATCTGCTTCAGCGGGTAGCATTGTCAGCTCTGAAGACCTTGTTTTCACTCCAGATTTCTCCATCACCAATTCAAATGGCTGATGCACAGGAAGAACAGTTGAATATACAAACATTGCCAACAAATGCAATGAGAAATACAAAAAAGGACGACATGATATAATTTACATATATGACGCTTGGCTAAACAACATGGCATTGCACAATTCACATATATAATGCCTTGCAACAAGATAGCATTGCATAATTCACATATATAATATCTTGCAACAAGATGGCATTGCATAATTCACATATATTGTAATTAGACACTAAACAAGTGGCATTCACACAAAGCATGTCTAAAATAAGCAAATGACATAGCAATGCAAGACACCATATGCACGATATGAGCAACATAACCCTGCCAAGTTAGAGCATGCACCTCGGGGATAGGACTGGTTATCTGTCTCTGAATCCTCCTCTAAGGAGCTATCCGTAACCAGCAAGACATGCGCTTCGTCAGATAGCATTTTCTGCTCTGAAGACCTTGTTTCCACTCTAGATTTTTCCATGACCGTGTTGAATGGCTGATTCACAGGAAGAGTAATTGAATGTACTAAAATTGTTGACAAATGTAATACGTAATACAAAATGATGGCATGATATAATTCACATATAAGATGACTGGCTAACTAGGGTGGCATTGCAAACTTCACATATATGATGTCTGGCTAAACAAGATGGCATTGCATGATTCACATATACGATAAAGAAACTAAATAGATGGCATTCACGCAAAGCATGTCTAAACTAAGAAGATGACATATTTGATGTATAAAGTAAGCAATCCAAGGCACCATATGCATGATATTACCAACATCAGCATGCCAAGTTAGAGCGAAGACCTCAGGGGATAAATAGGAGTGGTCTTCTCATACGAATCCCCTCGAGCAGTTATCTTCCTCTTGATTACAATCTGAAATGGGTGGAGGGGGGCTGCCTTTACGCCCACCATGGATCGACGTCTGCATGAAATTTTATTGCCACGCAAGGATCGTCTCTTTTGCTCTATATGTTCAGTGCCATTGTGTACAATAACTGACATGCATAGGAATAAAACATAGTGAGATTATGTAAGGAGTGCATGCAAAAATGCAGAGTGATGGTAGCAATCTGTGGATAGTCCCAAAACCAATGATAGCAGGCAGATAATTGCTTTAGTCAAAAAATACAGATAATGGCTCCTTTAATGTTTGTTTGCACCCAACATGAAACTCATAGTAGACACCCGATATTAACCAGATAGTAGACAAGCGGTACTAATTGCTGCCCCAATATGTACCCCACAACCATTTAAAAACTCAAGTTTCAGCATTAGTTTGGACCTGACTCGGAGTCTAATAGGTGAACATGACGATAAAGTAGCATGTCATCATATTAAGCGATGCATAATGTAAGCAGACACGTAAGAGTGCGGCCTCTCTTGCGGACCCGTGTAGTCCTCAAGGTCATCTGCTCAGTTGATGATGGTAATGCAGTTGTCGTGGCTGCCGTTGGAGGGGAAGAAGATCTGAGGCGGCGAAAGACATCTTGGAGAGCGGATCCCTACTGTGGTGAACCCTTCCGTCATTGGAGCAGCTGAGCTGGGGTGGAACACAACACAGCAGGAGCGGAACAAACCACACAAGGTTTGCTTTGACACATATCTATAAAAAAGTAATTGTGTAAGGGCTTGTTTGAATTTGAGGATTCTAACAATGCAGGGATAGGAAATACACAGGAATAGGATAGGAATGCACGTGCAAAACAAAGAATTAAAAAACACAGGATTTCTTCCAATCTGGGTGTTTGGTTCACAAGAATTGGAAGATCACAGGATGGAAAGAAGCATGGGGAGATTAAGTCAAACCACAAGAAAATGTACGGTTATAATGCTATGATGTCACTATCTCTTAGTCTTGTGCTTCATGAATAGGAATTTGAAAAGGAGGACAAGTGGATATTAAAATTCCTACGGTTTTTCTTTCTAGGAGACACTAAAGGAACAAATCCTATAGTTTTCCTTTGCTCCATTCCTTTGAACCAAATGCATGAATAGTAATACCATAGGAAACGTTCCAATTCCTATGTTTTCCTTCACTTTTCCTTTCAAGCACTGGCGATTCTAGTAGGCCGGCTTGAGCAGGGAAAAGCCTACACTCAAAAAATGTTTTTGTGCTACTTCTACTACTTTGGACCCAGGCCACTGCCCTACTAGCTCAACTCCCAGGCCCATCTACAAATGCACAGCTCAAACACGCAGAGATAAATAATGATGTCATTCAAGAGAGTCCATAACGGATAGCTAAGTTTCTTGGTACCTCACTGCTTGTCATATAGTAGGAGAAACTAATCGTATTTCACGTTACTACGTGTGCTCAGTGGACAATATATATAACATGTAGAGTAAAAAAAAGATGCAACAAGTGTACAACCTGTTTGGCGAAGCCATGTCGATCTCAACGTGATTGGGTTGGTCGGTGAGGATGCTCTTGTCGGCGTCCTAGACTTGGGGGTATCCAGTCCTGCCTGCCTGCGGCCCACCATGTGGCTCCATCAACGTCCTGGTATGGCCCAGCTTCAACACCAACACAGCAAGACCCTCGCGAGGGGCCAAGCCTCGCGAGGCGGACGACGCCAAGACCCCTGAATGAGTTGGCCTCCTCAGGAGGGCTCCTAAGGGGTGGAGAGATCTATGTAGATACCTCATGAGGCTCAGCTGACGTGAGCCATGACGACCAAGGCCAGGCGGGCGCAGAGCGCAAGTTTCCTCTTCGGTGCAAGGGAGGCAAGCCACAGGCGCGAAGTCCCGAGGAATCAACCAAATGTTTCCATTCTGGTGAAACAAGACCAAGACCGCCAGGACGACACGACGGAGGTCATCACCAAGCCCACCGCAGCGTCACGGCCAGAGGCTTTTCGCAGGCGAAAACTACTTTTGTCAAGATAGACTGTACTACTTGTCCCCTTTCAAATCCCGCCGTTGTGGAATCCCTTCCCGCTCATATTTGGGAGGAGGACCAAGGCACTATATATAGGACTTAGCCACCACCATAGCGAGGCGTAAACCGTAACAAGTAGAGCACCACACCAACTCAAGAACACCTCACCTCCTGAGGCTTGTTCATCCTTTGTACTAGTTCATCCATAGCCCCTCGAGGAAATCCACCACACCACACTGGAATAGGGTATTACACAATGACGGTGGCCCGAACCAGTATAAATCTCTGTGTCTTTGTGTCTTTGTGAGCTCTTGGTGTTAGGCTAAGGAGGATCGCGAGTAGGCAGGTTGGGCAGGTTGAGATCTCCGCACGCACCCCAGTGTTCAAACCTCTCATGGGTTGCCGGACCCCGAAATCTGACATTTGGCGCGCCAGGTAGGGGTGCGTCGGATCCTTTCTTCCATTGTTCGATCCGCCACTGCTCTGACATCTCCATGGCCGACGTGCGCAGGGCTCGCGCCGAGCGTCGGGCCACGGTCGCCGCCCGCGTTGCTCAGATGGCTCCGGCGGGTGACGGCTACGCCCGCTGCGCTCCTTCTCCGGTGGCCAACGCCGCCACGGGCCCTGCCGACAACGAGCAACAAGCTTCATTGCTGCACCGTTCGGTGTGCCGCGATGGCTGCACCGCTACTCCGTCGCTCACCCCAGCAGCTTCGTCATCCCACGTGCGCCACGGCCAGGTGGACGCGTAGGCTGCTCTGCTCACGGTGCGGGAGCTCCTTCGCTACCGCCCTGTGGGTGACCTCTACGAGGAGTGGCTCGAGCGCATTGCCGAGCTCATCAGCTCGTGCACAGGGGCTCCGACTGGCTGGCTCACTCGCTGCCTCAGCAACCACCTGCAGCGGGCGACGTCTCGCACGGGGGTCCTCCTCCTCCTCCGGCCCGGGGCGACATCGTCGAACCAAGGCGTGTGGCTCCACGGCGCGACCCGCAGCGCCTGGCACCGGTTCGGGATGACGTGAGCTGCCAAGTGGTTTAACGTCCCCAAGGAGAGGCGCGCGTGCTTCCAGCGCCCCAGCACCAGGCTCGCGAGCCGCCACAGGAGGTGGCGGCGTGCGTGCACCAAGACTATGTTCCACCCCCTCGACGACCTCCGGTGGCCACGGCAGGATGCCGTGCGTTCACTGCGGAGCTCCGCAACATCGTCTGGCCGAGCAAGTTCAAGCCTGACTTGCCTCCACGCCAAAACGGCACTGCAGACCCCGCCGAGTTCCTATAGCTCTACGAGCTGAGCATCAAGGCGGCCAACGGCGATGAGAAGATCATGGAAAACTGGTTTCCGATGGCCCTCAAGGATGGCGCGCGTTCTTGGCTCGTGAACCTGACCGAGGGGTCGGTTTCTTCCTGGGAGGAGATGCGCAGCCGCTTCATCACCAACTTCCAGGGCACTCGTGACCGTCCACCGGCCGCGGGCGACCTGCGCCGCATCAAGCAACAGCCTGGGGAGACCTTGCATAAGTACATCCAGCGCTTCAACTACGTCCGCCTCAAGATCCCCAAGGTGTCGGGTGATGCCATCATCTCTGCATTCACCGATGGCGTCCGCGACATCAAGATGAAGGAGGAGCTTGCCATCCACGAGGACCTCTGCACTGCTATGGAGATGTTCAACATGGTGAACAAGTGTGCGGGGGCTGAGGAGGGACGCCTCTCCCTCCTCGAGCTCCCTGACACTGATCCAGAAGACAAGAAGACCAAGACCAAGGACACGAAGCGCAAGGGGCCAGCCGTGCTTGCGGCAGAGCCAGAGACCAAGCGCGGCTGCGACCACCCCGAGTCATCCAAGGGCAAGCGGCCGTTCTGTGCCTTCCACAACGTCTACAGGCACAACACCAGTGACTGCCAGGAGCTCAGGGCTCTCCGCAACGGGCGCCTCGGTCGATGCCCTGAGCGCAACGATTGGGGCTACGGTCGCGGAGGTGGCCGAGGTGGAGGACGCTGGGATGGACGCGACCGCCGTCAGGAGTAGCGCGACCAGCCTCGTGAGGACGCTGGCAGGACCAGCCTCGCGAGGGCAACTGGAGGGAGCAGCCTCGTGAGGACCGCCCTCAGGGCAACGCAGCTTTGCCTCCTCTGCCTCCACCACCAATGTCAGTGGGAAACGACACCTATGGTATCACTGGAATCCGTTCTACGGTTGCGGGGCGCGGGGATCGTGAGAAGAGCGGGACTAGTAGACAACACAAAGGGGATTTACCCAGGTTCGGGCCGCAAAGATGCGTAAAACCCTATGATCCTGCTTTGGTGGATGTATTTAGTGTTCTTGAGCTCTCGGACTAGCTCTAGGTGCTGTGAGGTTCCAAAGAGCCGAATCCTTTCCCCGTATGCCATGGGCCTCCTTTTATAGGCGAAAGGGGCTGCCAGAGTGGCACACAGCGTCGCGAGCTTATCGCTGGTTATTACAAGACAAAGCGCATTTAATGCGAGGCTTAGGTGTCCCTTCGCTTTATCGGGGACGGGGGCGAGGCCCGTCCCGTCCGTCGCCGCTCCTCCTTGCTTCGACACACGCGCTGGCCAGTGATGCATGCGTTGCCATGTAGGCAGGCAGGCAGCTGAGGTGGGGCGGTGGTGGAGCCTCCATGAAGGGCTGCATGTTGCCACGCAGGTGCCTGCCCAGCTGGTTGGGTTGGCAGCTGCATGCGAACGGCGGCGAAGACTTGGCTGGCGCGGGCCTGGCAGTGACCCTGCTGGTGCGCTTGGCGAGGGTCTTGCCGGGTGGCCCGGCAAAGGTCTTGCCGTGGCGCGCTGGCATCCCCGGCAAGGATCTTGCCGGGGGTCTTGTGGGTTTCTTCGGTGAGGATAGTTGCCTTCCTATCCTCACTTGATCTTGAGCATTTTATGTCTTCACAAAGATCTGCATGCCACCACGGAGGTGCCTGATAATCCCCAAGTGCAAGGAATCATCGTAGAACTTTCCAAAGGTGGAAGTGATAAGTATGGAGTGTCGAACCCACAAGGAGCTAAAGGTAAGATCAATATTCTCTCAAGCCCTATCTGCCGCGACACGACTCTCATTACACGAGCGCTTGCTTCCAACTAGCAACGAGAAATAAAACTACGTTGTGGGTATGAAGAGGATAACTTTGTATGATATCGGAGAGCTAAAATATAAAAGTAGGTGCTGTTATCATAAAGTTAGAATATATTACTAAATAATATAAATAGCATGTGTGGAATAATGGTGGATCGATTATGCGGAATTGTCCTAGGCAATTGTTAACAAGACCGGTAATCACTATTGCAGTTTCATATGAGGGAGAGGCATAAGCTAACATACTTTCTCTACTTGGATCATATGCACTTATGATTGGAACTCTAGCAAGCATCCGCAACTACTAAAGATCATTAAGGTAAAACCCAACCATAGCATTAAAGCATCAAGTCCTTTCACTACAAAAAAAAGACACATCCGTGACATTTGGGCCGAACGAATTTTTTTCTGTCATACATATGACACTTCTATGACGATAATTATGACAAATCCCGGTGTCATCATAGATGTGGTGGGCTCCTACTTCTATGACAAAAAATCATGACAGAAAATGGGCTTTTCGTCCTGGGCGGGCCGGATACGCAGCTGCATGACATTCTTTGGGCCGTCCATGACGGGAAAAACCGTGGTAGAAGCGAGGGCGAGGAAAATTTCGGGGAGTTGCCGGTTACGGTGGGAGTTCGGGGGCCGAGCGATGCGCGTTTCTCTCGTACACGTACGTGCGTGTGTGCGAGGCGTTGGCTCTAATCAACCCGAAGCGGCGTTGGGCTCGAACCCGGCGATTGCACTGCGCGAGCTACGCGTTCACCCGGCGATCGATCGATGGTCGTTAATCGCACCCGATGGAGGGATTCGCCGCTCTGCTGCTAATCAAGCCGATCGATTGGATGAACGATGGCGTTGCGGGGGGTTGGATGAGCGGAGCGGGGGCGATGCCTCTGGATGAACAGGATCCCGTGGTGTGGAGGGCTGGATGAGCAGATGAAGCGGTGGAGGGGTGCCCGTGGAGGGGTTGTTGAGCGATGGCGGTGGAGTAGCGCGCGGTGGAGGCTGGATGAATAGGAGCCCATGGAGGCTGGAGGAGGTCGACGGTAGCCCGTGGAGCCTGGAGGAGGTTGACGATGGAGATGAACAGTATCCCGTGGAGTCCCGTTTTCCGGTCCGCCACACCCCTCCCGATGAACAGGACCCCCATCTCGGAGTTGGAATAAACGCTTTGATAGTGTGATCAAAGCATATGGTTTTATACAGACTTTTGGAGAAGCCTGTATTTACAAGAAAGTGAGTGGGAGCTCAGTAGCATTTCCAATATTATATGTGGATGACATATTGTTGATTGGAAATGATATAGAATTTCCGGATAGCATAAAAGGATACTTGAATAAAAGTTTTTCAATGAAGGACCTCGGTGAAGCTGCTTACATATTGGGCATCAAGATCTATAGAGATAGATCAAGACGCTTGATTGGACTTTCACAATGCACATACCTTGATAAAGTCTTGAAAAAGTTCAATATGGATCGTGCAAAGAAAGGGTTCTTGCACGTATTACATAAGGTGTAAGATTGAGTTAGACTCAATGCCCGACCAATGCGTAAGATAGAGAGAAAATGAAAGGAGTTCCTATGCTTCACCATAGGCTCTATCATGTATGCAATGCCGTGTACCAGACCTGATGTGTGCCTTGCTATTAGCTTAGCGAGGGAGGTACCAAAGTAATCCAGGAGTGGATCACTGGACAGCGGTCAAGAATATCCTGAAATACCTGAAAAGGACTAAGGATATGTTTCTCGTTTATGGAGGTGAAAAAGAGCTTGTCGTAAAGGGTTACGTTGATGCAAGCTTTGACACTGATCCGGACGATTCTAAATCGCAAACCGGATACGTATTTTTATTAAACTGTGGAGCTGTAAGTTGGTGCAGTTCTAAACAAAGCGTCATGGCGGGATCTACATGTGAAGCGGAGTGCATAGCTGCTTCGGAAGCAGCAAATGAAGGAGTCTGGATGAAGGAGTTCATTTCCGATCTAGGTGTTATACCTAGTGCATCGGGACCAATGAAGATCTTCTGTGACAATACTGGTGCAATTGCCTTGGCAAAGGAATCCAGATTTCACAAGAGGACCAAGCACATCAAGAGACGCTTCCATTCGGGACCAAGTCCAAGTGGGAGACATAGAGATTTGCAAGATACATACGGATCTGAATGTTGCAGACCCGTTGACTAAGCCTCTCTCACGAGCAAAACATGATCAGCACCAAGACTCCATGGGTGTTAGAATCATTCTTGTGTAATCTAGATTATTGACTCTAGTGCGAGTGGGAGGCTGAAGGAAATATGCCCTAGAGGCAATAATAAAGTTATTATTTATTCCTTATATCATGATAAATGTTTATTATTCATGCTAGAATTGTATTAACCCGGAAACATAATACATGTGTGAATACATAGACAAAAAGAGTGTCACTAGTATGCCTCTACTTGACTAGCTCGTTAATCAAGATGGTTATGTTTCCTAACCATAGACATGAGTTGTCATTTGATTAACGGGATCACATCATTAGGAGAATGATGTGATTGACTTGACCCATTCCGTTAGCTTAGCACTTGATCGTTTAGTATGTTGCTATTGCTTTCTTCATGACTTATACAAAGTTCCTGCAACTATGAGATTATGCAACTCCCGTTTACGGAGGAACACTTTGTGTGCTACCAAAGCGTCACAACGTAATCGGGTGATTATAAAGGTACTCTCTGGTGTCTCCAAAAGTATATGTTGAGTTGGCATAATTCGAGATTAGGTTTTGTCACTCCGATTGTGGAGAGGTATCTCTGGGCCTTCTCGGTAATACTCATCACCTAAGCCTTGCAAGCATCGTAACTAATGAGTTAGTTATGAAATGATGTATTACGTAATGAGTAAAGAGACTTGCGATAGCGAGATTAAACTAGGTATTGGATACCGACGATCGAATCTCGGGCAAGTAACATACCGATGACAAAGGGAACAACGTATGTTGTTATGCGGTTTGACCGATAAAGATCTTCGTAGAAAATGTAGGAACCAATATGAACATCCAGGTTCCACTATTGGTCATTGACCGAGAATAGTTCTAGGTCATGTCTACATAGTTCTCGAACCCGTAGGGTCCGCACGCTTAACGTTACGATGACAGTTTTATGAGTTTTGATGTACCGAAGATTGTTCGGAGTCCGGATGTGATCACGGACATGACGAGGAGTCTCGAAATGGTCGAGACATAAATATTGATATATTGGAAGCCTATGTTTGGACTTGGAATAGTTCCGTGAAATCGGGATTTTCTTAACACCGAGGGTTACCGGAACCCTCCCGGGGTTAATGGGCCTTAGTGGGCCATGAGGGAGAAGAGGAGGGCCGGCCGGGGCAGGGCGCGCCTCCCCTAGTCCGAATAGGACAAGGAAGGGCGCCCTTTCCTCTTTCCCTCCCCAAGTCCTAATCCAACTAGGAAAGGGGAGTCCTACTCCCGGTGGGAGTAGGACTCCTCCGCCGCCTCCTCCTAGGGCCGGCCGCACCCCCTTGCTCCTATATATACAGGCAGGGGCACCCTAGAACACACAAGTTGATCTCTGAGATCGTTCCTTAGCCGTGTCACGGTGCCCCCCTCCACCATATTCCACCTCGGTCGTGTCGTCGCGGAGTTTAGGCGAAGCCTGCGCCCAGTAGAGCATCATCATCGTCCTGCACGCCGTCGTCTTGTGGAACTCATCCCGACACCCTGCTGGATCGGAGTCCGGGGATCGTCATCAAGCTGAACGTGTGCAGAACACGGAGGTGCCGTACGTTCGGTACTTGGATCGGTCGGATCGTGAAGACGTACGACTACATCAACCGCGTTGTCATAACGCTTCCGCTTTCGGTCTACGAGGGTACGTGGACACACTCTCCCTCTCGTTGCTATGCATCACCATGATCTTGCGTGTGCGTAGGATTTTTTTGAAATTACTACGTTTCCCCAACGGTGGCATCCGAGCCAGGTTTTATGCATTGATGTTATATGCTTGAGTAGAAATCAAGTGAGTTGTGGGCGATACAAGTCATACTGATTACCTGCATGTCATACTTTGGTTCAGCGGTATTGTGAGATGAAGCGGCCCGGACCGACATTACGCGTACGCTTACGCGAGACTGGTTTCACCGCTGCGAGCACTCGTTGCTTAAAGGTGACTGTCGGGTGTCTGTCTCTCTCACTTTAGTTGAACCGAGTGTGGCTACGCCCGGTCCTTGCGAAGGTTAAAACAACACTAACTTGACGAACTATCGTTGTGGTTTTGATGCGTAGGTAAGAACGGTTATTGCTCAGCCCGTAGCAGCCACGTAAAACTTGCAACAACAAAGTAGAGGACGTCTAACTTGTTTTTGCAGGGCATGTTGTGATGTGATATGGTCAAGACGTGATGCTATATTTTATTGTATGAGATGATCATGTTTTGTAACCGAGTTATCGGCAACTGGCAGGAGCCATATGGTTGTCGCTTTATTGTATGAAATGCAAACGCCATGTAATTGCTTTACTTTATCACTAAGCGGTAGCGATAGTCGTAGAAGCAATAGTTGGCGAGACGACAATGATGCTATGATGGAGATCAAGGTGTCGCGCCGGTGACGATGGTGATCATGATGGTGCTTTGGAGACGGAGATCACAAGCACAAGATGATGATGGCCATATCATATCACTTATATTGATTGCATGTGATGTTTATCCTTTATGCATCTTATCTTGCTTTGATTGACGGTAGCATTTTAAGATGATCTCTCACTAAAAATCATCAAGAAGTGTTCTCCCTGAGTATGCACCGTTGCCAAAGTTCGTAGTGCCAAGACACCACGTGATGACCGGGTGTGATAAGCTTTACGTCCATCTACAACGGGTGCAAGCCAGTTTTGCACACGCAGAATACTCAGATTAAACTTGACGAGCCTAGCATATGCAGATATGGCATCGGAACACGGAGACCGAAAGGTCGAGCGTGAATCATATAGTAGATATGATCAACATAGTGATGTTCACCATTGAAAACTACTCCATCTCACGTGATGATCGGTTATGGTTTAGTTGATTTGGATCACGTGTTCACTTAGATGACTAGAGAGATGTCTGTCTAAGTGGGAGTTCTTAAATAATATGATTAATTGAACTTAAAATTATCATGAACTTAGCACCTAATAGTATTTTTCTTATCTATGTTTGTTGTAGATAGATGGCTCATGCTGTTGTTCCGTTGAATTTTAATGCGTTCCTTGAGAAAGCGAAGTTGAAAGATGATGGTAGCAATTACACGGACTGGGTTCGTAACTTGAGGATTATCCTCATTGCTGCACAGAAGAATTACGTCCTGGAAGCACCGCTGGGTGCCAGTGCCTGCCGCAGAGCAACGCCGAAGTTGTGAGCGTCTGGCGAGCAAAGCTGATGACTACTCTATAGTTCAGTGTGCCATGCTTTACGACTTAGAACCGGGTCTTCAACGGCGTTTTGAGCGTCATGGAGCATATGAGATGTTCCAGGAGTTGAAGTTAATATTTCAAGCAAATGCCCGGATTGAGAGATATGAAGTCTCCAATAAGTTCTATAGCTGCGAGATGGAGGAGAATAGTTACATCGGTGAGCATATACTCAAAATGTCCGGGTATAATAATCACTTGATTCAACCGGGAGTTAATCTACCGGATGATAGTGTCATTGATGTAATTCTCCAATCACTGCCACCAAGCTACAAGAGCTTCGTGATGAACTATAATATGCAAGGGATGAACAAGACACTTCCCGAGCTCTTCGCAATGCTAAAAGCTGCGGAGGCAGAAATCAAGAAGGAGCATCAAGTGTTGATGGCCAACAAGACCACTAGTTTCAAGAAAAAGGGCAAAGGGAAGAAGAAGGGGAACTTTAAGAAGAACGGCAAGCAAGTTGCTGCTCAAGAAAAGAAACCCAAGTCTGGACCTAAGCCTGGCCCGAGTGCTTCTACCGCAAGCAAGCTGGTCACTTTGGAAGCGGAACTGCCCCAAGTATTTGGCGGATAAGAAGGATGGCAAGGTGAACAAAGGTATATGTGATATACATGTTATTGATGTGTACCTTACTAGAGCTCGCAGAGCACCGAGTATTTGATACTGGTTACATTGCTAATATTTGCAACTCGAAAGCAGGACTATGGAATAAGCAAGCAATCGCCAAGGGCGAGGTGACGATGCGGCGTGGGAAACGGTTCCAAAGTCAATGTGATCGCGGTCGACACGCTACCTCTACATCTACCTTCGGGATTAGTTTTAGACCTAAATAATTGTTATTTGGTGCCAGCGTTGAGCATGAACATTATATCTGGATCTTGTTTGATGCGAGACGGTTATTCATTTAAATCAGAGAATAATGGTTGTTCTATTTATATGAGTAATATCTTTTATGGTCATGCACCATTGAAGAGTGGTCTATTCTTATTAAATCTCGACAGTAGTGATACACATATTCATAATGTCGAAGCCAAAAGATGCAGAGTTGATAATGATAGTGCAACTTATTTGTGGCACTGCCGTTTAGGTCATATCGGTGTAAAGCGCATGAAGAAACTCCATACAGATGGACTTTTGGAACCACTTGATTATGAATCACTTGGTACTTGCGAACCGTGCCTCATGGGCAAGATGACTAAAACACTGTTCTACAGTTCTATGGAGAGAGCAACAGATTTGTTGGAAATCATACATACAGATGTATGTGGTCCGATGAACGTTGAAGCTCGTGGTGGATATCGTTATTTTCTCACCTTCACAGATGATTTAAGACAGATACGGGTATATCTACTTAAGGAAGCATAAATCTGAAACATTTGAAAAGTTCAAAGAATTTCAGAGTGAAGTTGAAAATCATCGTAACAAGAAAATAAAGTTTCTACGATCTGATCGTGGAGGAGAATATTTGATTTACGAGTTTGGTCTACATTTGAAACAATGCGGAATAGTTTCGAACTCACGCCACCGAACACCACAAATGAAATGGTGTGTCCGAAAGTCGTAATCGTACTTTACTAGATATGGTGCGATCTATGATGTCTCTTACTGATTTACCGCTATCGTTTTGGGGTTATGCTTTAGAGACGGCCACATTCACGTTAAATAGGGCACCATCAAAATCCGTTGAGACGACACCTTATGAACTATGGTTTGGCAAGAAACCAAAGTTGTCGTTTCTGAAAGTTTGGGGTTGCGATGCTTATGTGAAAAAGCTTCAACCTGATAAGCTTGAACCCAAATCGGAAAAATGTGTCTTCATAGGATACCCAAAGGAGACAATTGGGTACACCTTCTATCACAGATCCGAAGGCAAGACATTCGTTGCCAAGAATGGATCCTTTCTAGAGAAGGAGTTTCTCTCGAAAGAAGTGAGTGGGAGGAAAGTAGAACTTGATGAGGTAACAGCACCAGCTCCCATATTGGAAAGTAGTTCATCACGTAAATCGGTTCTGTGACACCTACACCATTTAGTGAGGAAGTTAATGATGATGATCATGAAACTTCAGATCAAGTTATTCTTGAACTTCGTAGATCAACCGTGAGTAAAATCCGCACTGCAGTGGTAAGGTAATCCTATTCGGAAGTCATGCTACTAGATCATGGTGAACCTACGAACTATGAAGAAGCGATGGTGAGCCCAGATTCGCAAAATGGCTTGAAGCCATGAAATCTGAGATGGGATCCATGTATGAGAACAAAGTGTGGACTTTGGTTGACTTGCCCGATGGTCGGCAAGCAATAGAGAATAAATGGATTTTCAAGAAGAAGACTGACGCTGACGGTAATGTTACTGTTTACAAAGCTCGACTTGTTGCAAAAGGTTTTTGACAAGTTCAAGGAGTTGACTACGATGAGACCTTCTCACCCGTAATGATGCTTAAGTCTGTCTGAATAATGTTAGCAATCGCCGCATTTTATGATTATGAAATATGGCAGATGGATGTCAAAACTGCATTTCTGAATGGATTTCTGGAATAAGAGTTGTATATGATGCAACCGGAAGGTTTTGTCGATCCTAAGGGAGCTAACAAAGTGTGCAAGCTCCAACGATCAATCTATGGTGCAGTGCAAGCCTCTCGAGTTGGAATAAACGCTTTGATAGCGTGATCAAAGCATATGGTTTTATCTGAGACTTTTGGAGAAGCCTGTATTTACAAGAAAGTGAGTGGGAGCTCAAGAGCATTTCTAATATTATATGTGGATGACATATTGTTGATTGGAAATGATATAGAATTTCTGGATAGCATAAAAGGATACTTGAATAAAAGTTTTTCAATGAAGGACCTCGGTGAAGCTGCTTACATATTGGGCATCAAGATCTATAGAGATAGATCAAGGCGCTTGATTGGACTTTCACAATGCACATACCTTGATAAAGTCTTGAAAAGTTCAATATGGATCGTGCAAAGAAAGGGTTCTTGCCTCAGACATAAGGTGTAAGATTGACTCGGACTCAATGCCCGACCAACTGCAGAAGATAGAGAGAAAATGAAAGGAGTTCCCTATGCTTCAGCCATAGGCTCTATCATGTATGCAATGCTGTGTACCAGACCTGATGTGTGCCTTGCTATTAGCTTAGCGGGGAGGTACCAAAGTAATCCAGAGTGGATCATCGGACAGCGGTCAAGAATATCCTGAAATACCTGAAAAGGACTAAGGATATGTTTCTCGTTTATGGAGGTGACAAAGAGCTTGTCGTAAAGGGTTACGTTGATGCAAGCTTTGACACTGATCCGGACGATTCTAAATCGCAAACCGGATACGTATTTTTATTAAACGGTGGAGCTGTAAGTTGGTGCAGTTCTAAACAAAGCGTCGTGGCGGGATCTACATGTGAAGCGGAGTACATAGCTGCTTTGAAGCAGCAAATGAAGGAGTCTGGATGAAGGAGTTCATTTCCGATCTAGGTGTTATACCTAGTGCATCGGGACCAATGAAGATCTTCTCGTGACAATCTTGGTGCAATTGCCTTGGCAAAGGAATCCAGATTTCACAAGAGGACCAAGCACATCAAGAGATGCTTCAATTCCATTCGGGACCAAGTCCAAGTGGGAGACATAGAGATTTGCAAGATACATACGGATCTGAATGTTGCGCACCCGTTGACTAAGCCTCTCTCACGAAAGCGTAACATGATCAGCACCAAGACTCCATGGGTGTTAGAATCATTACTGTGTAATCTAGATTATTGACTCTAGCGCAAGTGGGAGACTGAAGGAAATATGCCCTAGAGGCAATAATAAAGTTATTATTTATTCCTTATATCATGATAAATGTTTATTATTCATGCTAGAATTTTATTAACCGGAAACATAATACATGTGTGAATACATAGACAATAAGAGTGTCACCAGTATGCCTCTACTTGACTAGCTCGTTAATCGAAGATGGTTATGTTTCCTAACCATAGACATGAGTTGTCATTTGATTAACGGGATCACATCATTAGGAGAATGATGTGATTGACTTGACCCATTCCGTTAGCTTAGCACTTGATCGTTTAGTATGTTGCTATTGCTTTCTTCATGACTTATACAAAGTTCACGCAACTATGTGATTATGCAACTCCGTTTACGGAGGAACACTTTGTGTGCTACCAAACGTCCACAACGAATCGGGTGATTATAAAGGTACTCTACAGGTGTCTCCAAAAGTATATGTTGAGTTGGCATAATTCGAGATTAGGTTTTGTCACTCCGATTGCTCTGGAGAGGTATCTCTGGGCCTTCTCGGTAATACTCATCACCTAAGCCTTGCAAGCATCGTAACTAATGAGTTAGTTATGAAATGATGTATTACAGAACGAGTAAAGAGACTTGCCGGTAACGAGATTAAACTAGGTATTGGATACCGACGATCGAATCTCGAGCAAGTAACATACCGATGACAAAGGGAACAACGTATGTTGTTATGCGGTTTGACCGATAAAGATCTTCGTAGAAAATGTAGGAACCAATATGAACATCCAGGTTCCACTATTGGTCATTGACCAAGAATAGTTCTAGGTCATGTCTACATAGTTCTCGAACCCGTAGGGTCCACACGCTTAACGTTACGATGACAGTTTTATGAGTTTTGATGTACCGAAGTTTGTTCGGAGTCCCGGATGTGATCACGGACATGACGAGGAGTCTCGAAATGGTCGAGACATAAAGATTGATATATTGGAAGCCTATGTTTGGACTTGAATAGTTCGGGTGAAATCGGATTTTAGGAACACCGGGTTACCGGAACCCTCCCGGGGTTAATGGGCCTTAGTGGGCCATGAGGGAGAAGAGGAGGGCGGCGGAGCAGGCCGCCCCCTCCCCTAGTTCGAATAGGACAAGGAAGGGGGCGGCCTTTCCTCTTTCCCTCCCCCAAGTCCTAATCCAACTAGGAAGGGGGAGTCCTACTCGGTGGGAGTAGGACTCCTCCGGCGCCTCCTCCTAGGGCAGCCGCACCCCTTGCTCCTATATATCTGAGGCAGGGGCACCCTAGAACACACAAGTTGATCTACGGATCGTTCCTTAGCCGTGTGTGGTGCCCCCCTCCACCATATTCCACCTCGGTCGTATCGTCGCGGAGTTTAGGCGAAGCCCTGCGCCGGTAGAGAATCATCATCGTCACCACGGCGTCGTGCTGACAGAACTCATCCCCGACACCCTGCTGGATCGGAGTCCTGGGATCGTCATCGAGCTGAACGTGTGCAGAACACAGAGGTGCCGTACGTTCGGTACTTGGATCGGTCGGATTGTGAAGACGTACGACTACATCAACCGCGTTGTCATAACGCTTCCACTTTCGGTCTACGAGGGTACGTGGACACACTCTCCCCTCTCGCTGCTATTCATCACCATGATCTTGCGTGTGCGTAGGAATTTTTTTGAAATTACTACGTTCCCCAACACCCTCGCCGCTGTACGTACGTGTACATGCTACGTGCGCGCCTCTACTACGACACGTCGCGGCGCCTCTACAACGACCGGTATATGCATTACCGTTCGCGACCTGAATGATAATGCTACGTGCGCTTCGACCAGGTCGGTCCCGGTATCGAGCACTTCCTTGCTGCGAAGATGTAGCTGGTGGGTCCAGCGGTCGAGGCGAATCGTTTTTTTGCCCGGACGCACTTCCTTGCGTGCGAAGATGTAGCTGGTGGGTCCCAGCAGTCAGGGGGAAATGTTTTTTTTGCGAAATACGGTGGCCCGTCCGTTGGGTCCCCGGCTGTCAGGTGGAGGAATAATTATTTTGCGCGTAATAAGGAGGCACTTCCTTGATGCGGCCGTGGACCCAAATATCGGCCTCTCCACGTCTGATCCACGTCCGATGGAAGCCATTCCTTGACCACGTTGACCATGCCGCACCGAGAGCACCGGGGCGGTGGACGGCAGCGAGGCCTAGGAAGGGGACGACGCGAGCCGGGAAGACGCGGCAGTGGATGCCCACACGTAGAGGAGTACGAGGGTTCACTGGTTCGCTGTGGTGTGAGGCTGCCGTCGCTGCAGAATAACAGGGGGCGTGGGTGAGTAGAGGGATGGCCTGACCAGCGGTGGGAGTAGTAGGGGGCGGTGAGGCCTCCGCCGCATCGTAGCCAGCCACGGGAGGCAGGAGCACGAGGCACGACCGGCGCTGGTTTGGGCGGCTGGAGCAAGAAGACCAGAGGTTGAAGAAGCACTACGGTCGTTGGATGGACATCGTACGGTCACTGGAGCTAGAATCATGCATATTGACTAAGTTGACAAAGCCCTCCGTCCCCGTCAACTTAGTAGGCCCACAAGTCAGCCCGCCAATCTCTGGGTCCCAGCCTAACGGGGTATTCATTTTTTTGTGCGTAATAAGGAGGCACTTCCTTGCGTGCGAAGATATAACTGGTGGGTCCGAAATTTGTCGGTAATGATAACGTTTTTTCGTGAAATACTGAGGCCCTTTCGGTGGGTCCCTGATGTCGTGGAGGAATCATTATTTTGCGGCGTAATAAGGAGGCATTTCCTTGCGTGCGGCCGTGGACCCAGTATCGGCCTCTCCACGTCTGATCCACTTCAGATGCATGTCGGTTGTTGACCACGTTGACCAGGCTGCGTCGAGAGCACCAGGCGGTGGGCGGCAATGAGGCCTAGGAAGGAAACGACACGGAGGCAGGAAGACTCGGCGATTGTTTCCCACACGGAGGGGAGTACGATTGTCTGAGGTTTCTTGGTTAAATCTGCCGTCAGCCGGAGAATAACAGCGAGTGTGGGTGAGTAGAGGATGGCTAGGCCAGACGGGGAATGCAGTGGGGCGGTGAGGCTGCGTGGCAAAGACACCGACCCATGAGGAGAGGAGGAGCAGGCAGCCCTGCCGGCGCTTGTTTGAGCGGCTGGAGCAGAAGAGCAGAGATTGAAGAAGACGACGGCCGTTGGATGGACATCCAACGATCCTTTGCTGTCGTCAACCTTTTTTAGGAAAGCCTCAAATCTGTGGAAAAGCAAGATACAGCCCATCTGCCATTATTTCTAATAATTTACAGCCCATTTGCTAATTCTTAAGGTTTTTTTGTAGCCCATATTCTTTTTGTTAGCATTACAGCCCATATTGTGGCCACAGTTTAGCAATTATACGAAATTTTGCATATTTCGGTGTGGTCCGAACTGTTTTTAATCCTGAAATTTTGACTCACATTCAAACTGATTTTAAAAATAAATGTATATCAATATAAAATACAACAAATTCTCCATGCATAAAAATTAATTTAATTTAAAATCTCAAAATGAAAAAAGATATTTGAAACTAATTGCCGGTTTGATGTGTTTTAAAAATGTGCAGCCCATTTCTCATTACTGATAGGCCATTTTCTCGGCCAGCCGAATGAAGCTCTCCTCGTCTTGAAAGATTTGCAGCCCAATAGGCCTGACAAAGCGACTTACTTGGCAAATCACAAAAAAACTGGGCTGTGGCCGTGGACCCAGCTGTCAGCCTCTCCACATACAGTACTCTTCCGATGGAAGTCGGTCGTTGACCACATTGACCACGCCGTGCCGAGAGCACCAGGGCGGTGGACGACGGCGAGGCCTAGGAAGGGGACGACGCGGAGCCGGGGAAGACGCGGCAGTGGATGCCCACGCGGAGAGGAGTACGAGGGTTCACTAGTTCGGCTGCGGCGTGAGGCTGCCGTCGCCGCAGAATAACAGGGGGTGTGGGTGAGTAGAGGGATACCCTGGGTCAGTGGTAGGAGTAGTAGGGGGCGGTGAGGCCTCCAGCGTCCTGACCGGCCACGAGAGGGAGGAGCACGCGGCACGACCGGCGCTGCTTTGGGCGGCTGGAGCAAGAAGACCAGAGGTTGAAGAAGCACTATGGCCGTTGGATGGACATGTTACGGTCACTGGAGCTAGAATCATTCATATGGACTAAGTTGACAAAGCCCTCCGTCCTCGTCAACTTAGTAGGCCCACAAGTCAGCCACCCACTATGGTGGGTCCCAGCTAGCAGGGGGTATTCATTTTTTGGTGCGTAATAAGGAGGCACTTCCTTGCGTGCGAAGATATAGCTGGTGGGTCCGACCTGTCAGCGGGGGGAACGTTTTTTCGTGAAATACAGAAGCCCTTCCCACGTACAGTGCACGTATAGTGCGTAATAAGGAGGAACTTTCCTTGCGTGCGACCATGGACCTCGTGGGTCCCAGCCGTCAGGCTCTCCACGTACAGTCCTCTTCCGATGACTCTCGTATGTTGACCACGCCGCGCCGAGCGCATCGAGGCGGTGGACGACGGCGAGGCCCCAGACTAGAACGACCCGGAGATGGGGAAGACGCGGCAGTGGAGTCGCAGACGGAGAGGAGTGGGAAACTTGACTGGTTCGGGTGCGGGGTGGGCCTACACTCGGCAGAGAATAACAGGAGGTGCGGAGTGGAGGGATGGCCTGGCCGTCGGCGAGGTAGCGTTTCACCGAGGAGCGCAAAACAACGCCGCTGGACACCGAAGGCTGGCGCAGGCGGTTCTGGCAGCGCTGGGGGAAGAAGACGGGAGATTGAAGAAGAATGTCGGCCGTTGGATGTAAATCCAACGCCTTCTTAGGTTTCGACCTACTGGCCCACATGTCAGCCAGTCCATTTGTTTTTTAGTCCATTTGGTGGGCTGGGTGAAACAATGATGTAGCATCTATGCAGCCCGTTTAAATCCCATTTGCATTTTTCTCGAAATCCATGACCTTGCTGGGCTGGGTGAAAATATCATGTTGGGCTAGACGAAGAAATGTTATAAAAACATAAACACATGATTGCACGTCGGTAAAATCTTTGCAAGCTTATATGCATAATCACTAGGAGTTAACTTGGCAAGTTATATATAAACAATTATTATTATTATTTTGTAAGAACTTTCAACTTACGAAATAAAATATCATTTTAATTTGATGAGTTAATAGTACATTGGGGTATTATTATTTTTAGGCTAGGCGTGGGACAGTTGAGTTGGTTCTAGGGAAAATCGAGAAAACTCAGTTTACATCGAAAAAGAAAGTGGGAGAAAATTCAGAGACCCACTGGGTCCACACGAGGAGAGGAATATGTTTGGAGGAAGGAGATTCAAAGCACGGCAGCCGAAAGTGAACTAGTTTTTTTACGGACAAGCGAACTAGTTTACATACATAAGCAAATAGCCACTAAAAAAGCAATCAGGTTAATGGGTTCTTAAAAAAATATTTCGAACCAAACAGGAAATTACGACACATAGGCTAATGCATGAAACACTCAGATGATAAAGGTGCTTATAAACAGATAAAGTACAACATCTAGACCTTCCTGGCACGCTTGATCATGACGCTGCGGCTGTCCGTGTACTCGTCGATTACGGGAAGCAGACACGCCCTCATGTCCAAGATCTGCCTGTACATGTCGTAGCATGCGTATGCGTCCTTGGCCGCGTAGGTTATGTAGGCTAGATTCAGAGGTACATCCCACGTGTTCAGGTCGTCTTCTTTCATGTTGGCGTATCAGGGGTCGATCATGGTCTCAGCGAGGTCAACCACGGAGTCCTTCTCCTGCCCGTTGCTGATGATCTTGTATTATACGGATGTCGACAAGCTTGTTGCACCGGATGGCGAATCGTCGCGTTCTTCCTTCTCTCCACCGTAGCGAAGGTGCGATCGGCGCTGCCGATGAAACGGTCGAACGCTCGAACTGGTGCAGCCATAGGGGTGAGGCGGCGAGCTTCACTGAGTCTGTATCGTTGGTGTACATCACATTCAACTTGGTGCAGCCATAGGACTGAATGACGAACTAACTCCTTGCTGAAGTCCATATCCAGCAGGCTCACCCCTCGGATCGCCATTGGAGTCTCTTCGAGTGAACGAGTGTGTAGGCGGCGGCAGTTCATTTTTCAGCTCTTGGGGAACTGGATTCAACAGT
The DNA here is from genome assembly GCA_021605145.1 of Aegilops bicornis. NCBI lineage: Eukaryota > Viridiplantae > Streptophyta > Magnoliopsida > Poales > Poaceae > Aegilops > Aegilops bicornis. Next base: position 34,853,979 of record CM038672.1, read on the forward strand.
AAGCTGAGTGTGTACAGGCGACAACAGTTACTACCCCTCCCTCGTCCGCTGCACGCCCGGCAGAAGATGCACCCTCGATGCATTCAAACGCCTCCATTAAGAGACCTACTCCGGCCACACCTCGGTTCACGGGCGGGTCTGTATTGGTACTGTAATAACAGGAGTTAGTGGTCACTTTACTTAAATTTAATTAGCTTTAATAGAAATCTATACTTAAAACAAGCAATGCATTGGCTCGTTCTATCAGTGCCACGGGATCAACATGCACAACAATTAGAATTATTATTCTCGGGGCCTTTTACGATCAGCACATTTGTCGCACTTTCACAAAGATAATACTACCAAGTTTGAACTGTTTGTTATGGTTGTTGTCTTCTACATCATCATGCCGTGTTTCCCAGCTTGCAAGATTCAGAACCAACAAATAAGATCCAAATAATAAGTACAACAAAGATGCCTACACATCTTATTGATTCCCAGCTTGCAAGATTCAGAACCAACAAATAAGATCCAAATAATAAGTACAACAAAGATGTCTACACATCTCATTGATTCCCAACTTGCAAGATTCGTAACCAACAAATAAGATTCAAATAATAAGTACAACAAAGATGCCTACACATCTCACGATTCCCGACTTGCAAGATTCAGAACCAACCCATTAGAGCCATTTGATAAAGTGAATATCGGGATTAAATCCATCTTGGCTAGCCATGTCATACAATTGAAGAACTTGGCGAATGCTCTTGACCGTCACAACATCTGTAGTTGAGTATTCCTGTTTGCACAACATGTTTGCACAACACAAACAAGGAGACATGAGAGCATGATTTCGCTTTAATAGCGGCCTCCTTGAACTCAACCTCCAGCTCTACTTGGATGAGGTCTGCCTGGAGTTCCATGATTCAATTCATGCGCCTTTTTCTGCAGTTCACCTGAAATGAAGCAAAGATTGCATCATTCAGCTAGCAAGAAGTACTTGCTCTTGTGAGCTGGCAGGTTCTTCTTTAGTAGTTGCACTAAAATTGAGGAACATTAAGGTTGGCTGTCCGGCTCATGTAAGGTGCAACTATAATTTTCTTATCCTTTTGTGTAGTTCCACTAAAATAAAGTGCCATTGTGGTGACAAAGGACGGCTCCATCTTGCAAAAGCTAATAAAATGTTGCACGAGATTACCGTAGAACTTGACGGAGATTTTGGAAACTCCAATCTCCATTTTGTGCAGTTCCACCAAAAGCGAGAGATGTTGCCCACGTGACATTTTAGTTAAACTGCACAAGACACTCATTCCAAAAAAGTGTTTTGTGCAGTTCACCAAAAGGTCACAATAGCAACAAGGTGAAATGGATATCCCTATCTCGCACAAAATGATATAAAGTAAACGATTGCTTTGGTCAATAAGAATATATGAAACATATACAAAATGAAAAGAAGCATCTTAATTATGTTCATGGCAATCACGCAAGGATAGTAGAAATTTTAAAACGTCAGCAATGCTTCATGTTACCAGAAACATTACGATCAACAATGAGATTCCTCAAATATGGGATTACTTTAATGGTGGCATTGCTTGTTTACCAGACACAATAAATCAACAGCAGCTAAATAGTTGGTTTAAGGGCATGGGACCGTGGGGACACCAGGACACTCAGCAGCGTAAAGGAGCAACTTACTTATCATACTGGGGAAAACAATAGGAGTGCCATTTGTAACACAGTTTATTTACATCTTATCACTGGAGGAATTAGATTAACAATAGCACTGGTTAGACATGTCCCTAAGGTAACAGTGTGATCGCTTCATTTTACATGCGCCCTTACATTAACATCAGCAAAAGGTTGGTATAAGGACATGTGACGGTGGACACATCAGCGCAATGTACCTACAAGGAGGCATGAAGTGGTGATGCCGAGCTTGTTCACGCTATGTGAGGGCAGCAAACCTAATCCCGGAGACCTTGTACCATGTGAGGGTAGCAAATCTAATCCTGGAGACCTTTTACTATGTGAGGGCAGCAAATCTAATCTTGGAGACCTTTTACTATGTGAGGGCAGCAAATCTAATCCTGGAGACCTTTTACTATGTGAGGGCAGCAAATCTAATCCTGAGACCTTTTACTATGTGAGGGCAGCAAATCTAATCCTGAGACCTTTTACTATGTGAGAGCAGCAAATCTAATCCTGGAGACCTTTTACTATGTGATGGCAGCAAATCTAATCCTGGACATACTCTGTTGACTTGTCCACCAGCCGCCACTTTCTATCCTTTTTTCAACCAATAATAGATCTGTTCCTTATCCAGTTTGTCCGTTTGTACTGCGTTTTCCCATTATTTCCCTTTTCAACCAAGAGACCGGTTGGGTATCCGGTCTCTACTACTTTCACCATATTATTTCCTCTTTGAATCAAGTCCTAGATTCATGCTACAACTTTCCCCCTTTCTTCGTTGTTTGAACAAAGCCCTAGATTCAATGCATGAAGTAGCTTTACCTCTAATAATACTAAAAATTTAGGTGGCTTTGGAAGAGCTGATGGGAGTAGAAAAAGATGCACATGCAGACACGTGGGGAGCTGGGGCAGTAGAGCAAAGCCGCTTTCAAAGAACTTATACCTGAGGGTCGCCGGGATGTCAGCGGCGGCAGGTCGGATATGCGGACAATACGACAGGGAGGAAGAAGGGTCAGAGGACCTCCCGAGCCGGCGCTGTGTCGGAGAGAACAGCACGGGCAGAGGATCGGGCCCCTCCGGCAACTGTGGGTTTCCTCCGTCGGCGGCGATGACCGCGTGAACGATGCACCTTTTAGTCCTCTACACACACCGACCGAAGGGATCCGGCCGGATCTGTGACCAGCGGTGAGCAGAGAGAAAATGTTGCTACCGCTGTCTTGTTTATATCTGGAGAGGATGAGAGAATGAAGAGAGCAACCCTAGTAAAGCAAGCGCTCGAGCCCTGCGTCCATATATAGTGGAGTGATTATCTTTTTTCTCTCCACAACAAGCGTTTCAATTTGTGTATGTGGCATTAAAGAAAAGAAACTATCTATTTAAGGTGACTACTCTACGACTCCTACTTACTACAGGTGAATAAACATACAGTAAGTACTGTATTTATATAGAACGAACAAGCTCGAACTATTTTCGCGTAGTTAAAAGTTGAGGGCGGGGCTTTTCCCGGGCGTCTGTGGCAGTTTTCGGGTAGGTGGATTGACAGAGAGGCGAGGAGGGTGAGCGAGTGGGGTTGTGCGATTTGGCGGCGTTCTTCTTTGGAAAGACTTGTGATATGACCACTCACTATAGTCATGAATTCTTGGCGCTCCGACCGGGTGATGCCCCCTTCCGTTCAGCGCTCTAATCTGGTGCATGACACATCGACCGGATGTGGCTCTCCCACATGTCGGAGTAGTAAGAAGGAGCAAAGAATGATGCGGTATATACTAGTACTATACTGCTCCCTCCGTTCCTAAATATAAGTCTTTGGAGAGATTTCACTATGGACCACATATAGAGAAAAATGAGTGAATCTACACATAAAATGCATCTATATACATCCGTATGTGGTCCACAGTGAAATATCTACGAAGACTTATATTAGGAATGGAGGGAGTACTACTCAGGTCGGAGGAGTGCGAACCACGGTAGCCCAGTGAACCAGCAGTAGAAAACAATGTGTTGATATGGCCATAAAAAACAATGTGCTATGGTCCACACTGTAGCATGTACAGTAACACTCCTCTTTGTTTGGATCCCTGAGTTAGAGCTAGTTTGGGTTGAAATAGCCTCAAATTATCGAAACAAGAGGGGTTAGTTTGAGCTAGTTTGCTCTAACCCAGCTAAAAAAACTAGCCCTGTGGAGAGGTTCTAATTGGGTTAGTTATCCTCGGGCCTACTAAAAGAGAACGAAAAAATCTCACCTGCCCACACCAGATCGCTCCCCTAAAAAAATCTCTCCTGCCCGCACCAGATCGCTTCCCCCCTCTCGCACGACTCCTCTCTGTTCCCCATAGGGCCGCCCGCCCAAGCGCCGCTCGCCCTCTCTCTCCTCTGGCCGCCCTCTCCTTCCGGCCTCCGCCGCCCTACTCCGGCTGCCCTCTCCCTCCGACCTTCGAAGGTCGCCCCGCTCCCCCTTCACCAGTCGTTTTTCTCCCTCTGTCAATGCCAAGGCGCATCTACCAGGGAGGTTGCGAGAGGGGTGAGTTTGTTCATTCCTTCTCTGTCTCACGGCCATATCATTGATCTTGCTTGCTCTAGCGCTAATTCTGATTTGGAAAAGTAGATCCTGATCAAACTTGCCATAGATTTGTGGTGCACGCATGGAATTGTTTGATGCTGCTTGAGGAGGTAATAAATCTTTCTAGAGGCCCAAAGATTCAGGTCACCTTTCTAGGTATGTCAATTTCAAGCTTGCATTATTTGTAGAGGCCCAAAGATTCAGTTCACCTTTCTAGGTATTTCAATTTCAGGCTTGCATTATTTCTAGAGGCCCAAAGATTCAGTTCACCTTTCTAGGTATTTCAGTTTCAGGCTTGCATTATTTCTAGAGGCCCAAAGATTCAGTTCACCTTTCTAGGTATTTCAGTTTCAAGCTTGCATTATTTCTAGAGGCCCAAAGATTCAGTTCACCTTTCTAGGTATTTTAGTTTCAGGCTTGCATTATTTCTAGAGGCCCAAAGATTCAGTTCACCTTTCTAGGTATTTCAGTTTCAGGCTTGCGTTATTTCTAGAGGCCCAAAGATTCAGTTCACTTTTCTAGGTATTTTAGTTACAGGCTTGCATTATTTCTAGAGGCCCAAAGATTAAGTTCCCAGTCGGTGGCAAGCGGCCCTGCTACCCATGCCGGTGTCGACCTCAACTCGCAAGGGCCTGCGTCGGAGGGGTTCCCGGGGCTTGGTCTCTACAGAGCCTTCCTCCAGAGCAACGATGGCCAGCTCCTCCCTCGGTGCGTGAGGGGCTCCAGGCTCCCTCCCTATCGTGAATGACTTCCGTGATGAGTTAGCTCATTCTATGTTTCATGAAGTGTTTTCTTATTTTGTGAAGCTTGATTGACGACTTGTATGTTTAAGTGGGATATCTCATTTGTATGGACAAAGTAAAAATTATCATGTTTTGCATGCTAGATTTGTATAGATGGTTCGTTTATGTCAATTGTGAGCGGAGGAGGCCATAGAAGAGCCGACCACACCAAGAGGGTGCTTGGATCCAAGGGACTTATTTTAGTCCGACTAAAAATAGGGTCTAAAGTAGTCAAATGATTGAGATAGAGCATTTATTGTCAATCTAACCCTGCCATCCATACACCTCTTTGGTTTAGAGTTAGTTCATGGTTAGAATCTAACTCTAACCTCTAACTGAGTTACTCCTCATTCCTGTGTTTTCAGTATCCTGCGAATCAAAGAGGCCCCTTTTTTTGCGGGAAAAAATCAAAGAGGCCCTTAGACTGGTTTTGGTCTGGTCATTTTTCATAAACGTGTTATGTCCAAAATTTAATGAACGTGCTCCGGTTTCCATGAAAATAATCCGGTTGCATGTAGTAATTCATTCATTTATTTATTCTTCTGCGGGGGGGTTTGCATGTAATTCGTGAGGTCTGAAATGTAAAGTACCCCGGCATATGCTCCGAGTCATGCATGCACTACGACCCAGATGCTCTATGTACCACATGTCGGCGAATGGGAGCACGTGGAAATAGTCTAGGAGTACATATAGGAGGATAAATGCGTGAAAAAATATGTATTGTGAAGCGTAGCCGCGGTTCGAAAAGGAGACCTAAAGTGATGACAGCTCTAGGTCGCACACACCCAACTAGTGGTAGTACTAGACATACGACTAATTTTCCCCTAAAAAAAGAGAGGCACGAGTGCTCAGTACTCCTATTCTATAAACACGAGTCCCATCTGACAACAGCGTCCGTGCTACAGCTAGCTCTCCTCCCTCGTTTCTCGCTTCTAATCCCAGTGGGCGGGGTGGGTTTGCTCAATTGCAGCCCCACCTCACAGTGAAAACGTTACGACTGGAATAAAAATGCCATATACTCCCTCCGTTCATAAATATAAGCCTTTGTAGATACTAGTTCAAATGGAATACAGCATACAAATGTATGTAGACATAGTTTAGAGTGTAGATTCACTCATTTTGCTCTGTATGTAGTAGTCACTTGCTGGAATCTTTAGAAAGACTTATATTTGGGAACGGAGGGAGTACTATACTAATAAAACATTAAGGCCACGAGGCGATGCAGTGATGGTTACAGGAGGCAAGAAGAAGAGATGCATCCATCAACGATGTCCACCTCCTCGACTCAGGGCGCCGGCCCACCGAACGGCGCCTAAGTAGCTGCTGCTTTCGTGGCCAGGTCGACGTGCTTCTGAACAATGGCGTCCAAAGATTAAAGCCGCTTTAAGAAGGCCAACGTCTTTCTGTCCTCGCTTGCCTTGTAGTGGCCTATGTAGACGATTTCCTTGTAGACGTGGATGTGCAAGTCGACGGTTTCTTGCATGGCGAGGCGCTGCGCGGCGAGCGCGGCCTCGAGGTGCACATTCTTCGTCGCAACCTCCGGCACCTGCAGGGCCGCCAGGGCTTGAAAGAGTTCATCACCATGTAGGCCGATGAGGGTGGCAGGCAATGAGGAGCGTAGGCGCGCGGGCTGGAGCAGTATGGCAAGGTCGTCCGCGCGCTTCTTGACGATGGTGAACTTGCGGATGGAGTTGACCATCATGTCGTCCATGCGAGAGGCGAAGCCGGCGTCGGTGAGGGCTACGATGCCTGCGGTCGCCAGCACCGTCTGGAAACGCTGCACGGTGCGGGGCCGCAGGCCGACGCCTTGGATGATTTGGCACAGCCGACTGCCGCTCGCGTCCATCACCTCCATAGGTGCTTGTGGCTTCTAGTCACTTGGTCTTGGATTGGAGTGAGCAGTGTTGCGCAGAGACTTGGGAGTAGATGGATTGGAGTGGTGGGGCGCCTTTATTATATGAGAGTCCAAACTGTGTTGCATTCACATCGTGCTGGCTCTATTCTGCTTCTCCAATTAATTTCCTCTGCATGTAATTGAGGATGTATCATTGATCGTTCAACGTCTCGGGAACCGCTACCCTCTTCCTCCTTGGCATTCAAGCACCTATGGACCCGTCAACGACGAGGTGCCTATGGTGACTTCGTAAATTTCAAGATGATAGTGACGTGCGTGTGTGCGTTCATAGGGGTGAGTGTATGCGCGTGTATATGAGAGCTTGCGTGCATCTTGTGTCAAAAAAAAGCGTAAATGCGTGTCAAAAGAGACTAGTCAAGATACTCAATATTGTGCACCTCGGAGAGAAAACAATAGAACTAGTACGTATTTATTTACGGTGCAGATTCACTCATTTTGCTCCATATGTACTCCGTCTCGGTGTAGTCTAGTCACTTGTTGAAATCTCTAGAAGGGCAAATACTCCTTTACGGTTTCTGAGGGCTATACTAGCAAGTAGTTGTATGCGTACTAGTACAATAGTGGGCTCACATAGCAATTTTGTCTCATGCAAGAGCACGGCTATATGCGTGCTCAATGTTACATAGCGCAACGTTAGGTTTGCGCTTGGCTCTTCGCCTCTTCGAGAAGACGAACAATGATGTTACTACTCGCTTCTACGATGTCGAATCCATCTTTGCATGTCCGTCCACCGCGAAGCGGATGGATAGCTTGTTGTAGAAGTACTACTAAGCAAAAGCCTGTCCTCGCTTATGCGAGCAACCACGCGCATGGGCGAGGGAGAAGGCGTGTAGTAAAATCAAGCTTCTCCTTGTTGTACGAGTTGACGCGACACATCATAGCACTGGCCCCACATGCTTGCCTCTAAACTTGGCTGAAATACCTGTAGTGTACAATATATTTGCTGCAACCTCTAACATTTCCCCACCACAAATTAAAAAATATGTGGCCATATGCATCGTTCTGATGCAGAGGCTGGGGAGTCCCCCCTTTTCGAAAAAAAAACAAATTAAAATATATATTCCTGTGTTGACCAGATGAGCGTGCAAACTACAATCACCAGGGTGACAGGTAGGGCCAGAAGACTATTTTATTTTTTTTAAACTTCAAGACGACCACATAGCATGGAGCCGACCCCAACGATTTTAAGCTTACAGGCACAGTACACTCTATCCTAGACTACTCTACACATGAAACTGCCACACGAGCGTCCGGGCTGACCTTGGCTCTTCGCCTCTTCGGGAAGTCGAACAATGATGGAGTACTACTGCACTGGAGGAGTACTACAAGACGCTTCGCCATCGACACCGATTGAACTGCTGCATGTCCACCGCGTGCAGAGGGAGAGCGTGTAGCGAAAGCTTCTCCTAGTCTTGCCAGCCACCACGCTCATGGGCGAGGGAGGGACGCTCCTGCCTTTGCGTGTATGACAGGTGGGCCCGACAGGTGTGTGGCCAACCTGTCATATAGCCAAAGGCAGGTGCAGTTAAGTCCGCGAGGGAGAGGATAATCAAACTTCTCGTTGATGTACGAGTTGACGCGACACATCAAAGCACTGCACTCGATATATTTCAATAATTTGCATTTACCGATGCATTAATTACAATGCATGCATGCATGCCGTGACTCTTCTTTTGATACTTGCATGTGTTGATTTAATGCACCTTGAAGTAGTACTCCCTCCGTTCCTAAATATAAGTCTTTGTAGGGATTCCATTATGAATTACATACGGATGTAGTATATAGATGCATTTTAAGTGTGGATTCATTCATTTTGCTCCGTATGTAGTCCACCTAGTGAAATCTCTATAAAGACTTACATTTAGGAACGGAGGGAGTATAAAATATGTGACGGTAAAGCTTTGTAATACCCCGTCCCAAGTCGAGAGATAATTGTGCACGAGGAGGGCGAGATCATGCAGACCCGAGCAGAACAGGACCCGACGATGGAGCTCTCTAAGGTCTCCATGGACCTCACCGTGCTCCAATGCCCCTTGTGTCTCCGCCCCTTGACACCTCCAGTGTATGAGGTTCGAATACACCTCGTCCGTTCGGCTGATTGAGCAAGGTGCAGGTTTCTTGATTGATGTGTTGTTCGATTGATTTACATGAGTGCAAGGGAGGGCACCTTGGCTCGCGCGGACTGCCACGTCGAAGCGCCCGGGAACCAGCGGCAAGCGGTGCGCGAAGCGCCTTGGCGGTGGCTCCGACATGCGGAACACGGCGGTGGACTCCGTCCTTTCGCCGGTGAGGGTGGAGTGCCCGCACGAAGGCTGTGGGCTCTACGTCACTTACCACAAGCTCGCCCGATCACCGGGCGTGTGTCCGCTCGCGCCTCGCAAATGCCCGTGCCCGTCTGCGGCTCACGAAGGCCCGCCACGGCGCTCTACCACCACATCGGCACCGCGCATCCCATGCCCGTGCACGGGATCCCGATCTGACAAGGTGCTCCGGTGCAAGTGCCACTTTAGCCGAACCCACGGCTCTTCTTTGTTCCGCGGAGGAGGACCGCCGCGCGTTTTTCTTTGTAGGCGGTGTGCTCGACATCGGCGCGCCTATCGTCGTGTCGGTCGTCTACATCAGAGCGGGGGCGTCCCCACTGCCGCACTACTTGGCCAAGTTGTGGGCGAACGGCCCGCCGGGGGAGCCCAAAGGCACGACCGACGCCGTCAAGGTGGAAATGGAGGTGACAAGCAGCAAGGATCCCGACGACGTCGACGTGCAGGAGCTGACCTTCTTGACAGTTTCGCCCAAGCTGCTGGCTGAGGCTAAGCTTGTGTCCCTCCACATTCAGATTGACAAGCTCACGTCCTAAATGTTTCGGCAGTGCCTTCTGTTTATCTTAGTAATATGCTAATATAGGGATTACCTTGGTATACTTTAGCTTAAGAAATGGTGGGTTTTGGTGGCGATGCAGCAATTACTTCGACATCAGATCAATAATTTCCAACAGTCGAACAGATATATTGTGTCTGTAGGATATAAAGTTCTTTTTGGTAAGAAGTACTACTTGTCATCAAAATGGACAAAATGAGATGTATGTAGACGTATTTTAGTTCTAGATACGTCCCTTTTTATCCATTTTGATGACAAGCACTCCCTCCGTTCCACTATACATGCCTTCCATTTGTCAAAATATAGATGTATCTAGACATGTTTTAGTATATAGGTACATCCATGATAGAGCCAATCGCATGGTTGAGAACACTACAATTCGTAGCTACAGATGCGTGTGTGACTCCCAGATGCAGAGGACGGGGGTCATCATCCTCCTTTTCGAGAAAAAACAGACGCGTGTGTGAGAGGATGAGTGCATGCGTGCACCTCTTCTCTTTCCTGTATAACGTACTACTAAACTCAGAGTACAAGTTTTTGTGGGTGGCACGATGGTGTGTGCGAGAAGTCCCGAGAGATAGGTTTAATAATGCGTCTGAAAAAAGGACTAGCCTAGAGCTCGCCACGCGGCTATTCCTGTCGAACGCCCCATTGACCATAAGATTTGTATACGACGGTGCCAATTATTGCACGTACACAGCAGTACTCCCTCCTTTCCGGTTTATGATGAGTGGTGGAATATTTTTTGTAGTTTGCAGAAGCACCTAATTAATGCTCTTGTTTTTCTCAAAAAATTATGTTTATCAATGCTTTAATTGCAATGCATGCATGCATAAAGTACATGCATTGGTCAATTTTCTCTTAATACTTGCATGCAATGATTTAATGCACCTTGGAATCTGAACATGTGTTGGGGAACAACCAAATTGAGCCTTATAAAATGGAAAAACTAAAATTTTGAGATAAGCCCTATAAAACCGGAAAGGAGGGAGTAGAAAAAGAAGTACTCCACCCGAGAATAGTGCCGCACTTCGAAACTAGAACCGACAATAAATTTTGAGCTTGTGTCTCGTCACATTCCAAATTACTCCACGCTATATTGAATTTCAAACCTGTTCACACCGATCACAACCTAAACGGTTTCCCACTTAGGAGCGTATTAGTACCACACTATATTGAATTCCAAAACTGTTCACACCGATCACAACCTAAACGGTTTCCCACTTAGGAGCGTATTAGTACTCGGTTATAAATACTAGTATGCCAAGATGACTGCACATTCCTCCTCAACACCTCATCCACAAAAACAAACAAGTCATTCAGCATCCTTCCCTTGCGTCTGCCATGGCCAGCGTGAGTTACTGGTCGAAGATTGCCACCGTGGAGAGGCGAGCATGGAAGCGGAAGCACGAGAGATGTCCCACATCGCTGCGAGAGCAACCGACATGTTCCGCCACGCCGGAGTAGCAAAGACAGAGGTCCCCGCCGGCCGATGCAGCAGATCGGGTCCAGCCGCACCGCTGAAGCAAAGAGATGTCTCACGCGCCGCGGCTCGGGAAAATTTCTCGCAGGCAGGCGATGAATGTTACAGGCGCATGCATGCGATCGTCCATAGCCAGATGGATGAGATCTCCGGCTTGGCGAGGTTGCATGACGACGTGAAAGCCTCGTTTGAACAGGCTACCGGCGTCATCCGGCAACTAAGGGAGGGCATTGAGAGGCTCCGGGCGGCGCGACCTGGCGAGGGAGAAGATCGTCCGAAGTGCGCATCAGCGAGGAGGAGACCAGTGCCTTGTTGAAGGGGACCGGCGTCATCGTCAAGAAACTTATGGACGAGAATGACATGCTCCGCAACGAGCGCCAAAGGTTGGTGGAGGAATCCGTGGATGTTCTCAAGCAGCGTCTTGAGGACACGAAAGAGCTCATCGCCGCTCGCCGCAGAGACTAGTTCCCGTGGCCTGCAGCAACGCATCAAGAAAGTAGAGATCAGCGAGCCATATCCTTGTCTTCCTTCTTCTTTTTTCCTTGTGTATTTCGGGCGTAGCCGCATGTGGTTTTTTAAATTATCTTTATAATTATGTAAGACAATTAATCGTCCTTATCTTTCTGTGGAAGATCAATGTTGCGAGGCTGGAATGAAGAAAACTCTTCTTTGTGGCGACCACAGCGTTCTTTGTTCTTCTAGTTGCTTCTTTGGGCTTCCTTCAGTTTCCTGGTTTGTTTTGATGTAATAATCGGTTTAGGATGTGGATTGTGTCGTCGGTTGTGAAATGTTGGGTTCTAGCACGGATGTTTGGCCTTTGTTGGCCTCTTGGGATGTTGCGATTTCAATCTGGTAGCTTTTAGTCCTTCGTGTTAGGCTGGAGTTGTGCTGAACTTCTTGTGAATTGTGGTGGTTTTCAGTAATGAAAATCGGAAGGGGCAAGCCCTTCTTTGATAAAAAAAAGGAAAATAATCGTCCTTATATATTCATCAGTCTTGCTATAAGTCATGATAGATGCTATATAGGTCCGTCGGATCTTACATCAAGATCCGTGCTTTCAGATTTTCTTTTTTCTCTCTTAAATCTCAGTCGAGTGAGACATAGCCACTCCATTAAACAGAGGCTTGGGCGCCATTAATGGAGACCTTGGGAGAGAGGTCGACGGCAGATGGAGGTCAAAGGGCTCTCCTCCCATAAGCACGCGCAGGGGTCTGATCGCACGCCTCTCGTACTCAAATAGCTACCCTGCATGGCGCCTCCTAGGTAATAAAAAATGGGGACGCGTGGCGGCACGTAAATGGTACTAGTAAGTAGAACGCCCACGGTTTCAATAATACTTGTGTTTCCGATTGTAACGTGACAACACTTGTTCCAAAATGACTTCGTTGATTGTTAATGTGTGCGCCGTCGCAAATCGGACTGCAAATTTACCACAACATGTTGGTGCCATGTCATGGCACCAAGCCAAGTTTCATTATTTTCATGCGTGTTTTGGATATACAGGAATTAAAAAACTAAGTTTCTCAATGTTTCCAACCCAGCCACGACGCCCAGAATTTTGAATTTCATTCCCATTTCGTGCATGGAACCTAGAAATTTACCCGAGGACAAAAATGTGATTTTTCAACCAACTTTGGTGCACTGGAACATGTGCTTGTATTTCAGATTTGAATTATGCACACAAAGGTGACACGTTCCCTCCCGGAACCACGAGCCTTCTTGAGAGAAGCTCCGATTTGCAAGAAGCTTATACCAAAATTTGTTCCTATTCGGCCAAAAAAAATTACCACGGCATGGTACTACCATGACATGACACCATGCCAAGTTTCATGATTTTAAAACAGAGTTTCTCAATGTTCTCGACCGAGCCACGATACCCAGATGTTTGAATCTTATTCTCATTTTTTGCATGGGACCTACTCCCTCCTTCCCTCTATATAGGGCCTAATGTGTTTTTCAAGACAGCCTTTGACTATTGGCAAGATTAATAGCACATGAGATGTATACTATGAAAATTATATTATTGGAAGCTCCTTTGACATACAAATTTGAAGGTATGCTTTGTGTAAGTTGCATGTCATATATCATTGCTCTAACGTTTGGTAAAAGTTAGCCTCGAAAAACGCATTAGGACCTATATAGATGGAAGGAGGGAGTAGAAATTCACCCGAGGACACAAATGTGATTTTTCAACCAACTTTGGTGCACAGGAGCACGTGCTTGTAGTTCAAATTTGAATTGTGCACATTAAATGACCAAAAACTCAATTAATGTGTAAATAAGGCCAAACGAAGCCGGAATAATTCCAAAATTTAACAGGGCACTCATGTAGTTCTTTGTTGCCTTTGTAAATAAACTCAAGGGGGACAAGGTATATCGTTTAGCACTCAAAGGTGGCACGTTCCTCTCAGAACCACGAGCCTTCTCGAGAGAAGCTTCGGTTTGCAAGAAGCTTATACCAAAATCTGTTCCTATTCGGCCATTTTTTTACCACAACATGGTAGTACCATGATATGACATCCATGCCAAGCTTCATGATTTTCAGACATGTTTTGGATTTACAAGAATTTTAAAACCAAGTTTCTCAATGTTCTTGGCCGAGCCACGATGCCCACATGTTTTAATTTTATTCTCATTTCTTGCATGGGACCTAGAAATTCACCCGAGGACACAAATGTGATTTTTCAACCAACTTTGGTGCACGAGAGCATGTGCTTGTAGTTCACATTTGACTTATGCACATTAAATGACCAGAAACTCAATTAATGTATAAAAACGACAAACGAACCCGAAATAATTCCAAAATTTAACAAGGCACTATAGTAGTTCTATGTTGCCTTTGTTAAGAAACTCAAGGGCGGGGCAGCGTATATCGTTTCACACTCAAAGGTGGCACGTTCCTCTTAGAACCACGAGCTTCCAAATCAGCCCAATTTTTTACCACAACATGTTAGTGCCATGACATGACACCATGCCAAGTTTCATGATTTCCAGCCGAGTTTTGGATTTACATGAATTCAAAATCTAAGTTTCTCGATGTTCTCGGCAGAGTCATGGCCTTTCAGATGTTTGAATTTCATTCTCATTTCTTCCATGGGACCTAGAAATTCAACCAAGGACACACATGTGATTTTTCAACCCACTTTGGTGCACCGGAGCATGTGCATGCAATTCATATTTAGATTATGCACATTAAAAGTCCAGAGACACAATTAATGCATAAAAGGCCAAATGAACCCGAAATAATTCCAAAATTTAACAGGGCACTCATATAGTTCTATGTTGCCTCTGTAAATAAAATCAGGGGGGAGGCAGCGTATATCGTTTCGCAGACAAAGGTGACACGTTCCCTCTCGGAACCATGAGGCTTGTTGAGAGAATCTCCGGTTTTGCAAGAGGCTTATACCAAAACTTGTCCCAATTCAGCCAAAAATTATACGTATGAAAACAGGGTTTAGATTATCCCAAACATCTCGCTACCTAGACCAATAATGCACCGGATGAGGATCCATTGTCGATCTCGTCGTCCTGCCGGATCAGCCGCCCCATCCTCCACCTCCAAGGAGCTGCCCCGACGTTCGCCTCGTCTATCGCGCCACCTCAATCCCCACAGCGCCGTCTTGACCTGCCCCACCGAAACCGCAGCACCCTCACCAATTCCTCCGATGAAGCCGAGGCCAACTCGGCGTCACCAAGGAGGTTCTGCACTCACCGCTGCATTTTATCTTTTATTCGATCTCACGGGGCTGTCGGTGCTCGATACCGAGTAGACATGGCGTCTCCATCGACGGGCGCCGTCATGAGGCCACATCATCCTGGCGTCTCTCCCCATGTCGTTGCTTCCTCGTGGCGACTTCCACACCGGCACTAGCTGCAACTGCTCCGGCTCTCGCTTTCGCTTTCTGTTCTTCTTCTTGTCGGTCGGCTCTTTCTTGCTCTGCTTTAGATTCGTCTTGCTGCTCTGCTCTTGCTCTCGCTTGCGCTTCTACTGCTGCTGCTACATGATGACCCACAAGTATAGGGGATCTATCGTAGTCCTTTCTATAAGTAAGAGTGTCGAACCCAACGAGGAGCAGAAGGAAATGATAAGCGGTTTTCAGTAAGGTTTTCTCTGCAAGCACTGAAATAGCAGGTGACAGATTGTTTTGTGATAAGATAAATAGTAATGAGCAAAAAGTAAATAAAGTAAATAACATGCAGCAAGGTGGCCCAATCCTTTTTGTAGCAAAGGACAAGCCTGGACAAATTCTTATAATAGGAAAAACGCTCCCGAGGACACATGGGAATATCATCAAGCTAGTTTTCATCACGTTCATATAATTCGCGTTCGGTACTTTGATAATTTGATATGTGGGTGGATCGGTGCTTGGGTGCTATTCTTACTTGAACAAACATCCCACTTATGATTAACCTTGCTACCTCTTGAGCATTGCGTTGGATTTCCCCGAAGAGGAGAGGATGATGCAACAAAGTAGCGTAAGTATTTCCCTTAGTTTTTGAGAACCAAGGTATCAATCCAGTAGGAGGCCACGCACAATTCCCTCGTACCTGCACAAAACGATAGCTACTCGCAACCAACGCGATTAGGGGTTGTCAATCCCTTCACGGTCACTTACGAGAGTGAGATCTGATAGAGATGATAAATAATATTTTTGGTATTTTTGTATAGAGATGCAAAGTAAAAAAAGTAAAAGGCAAAGTAAAAACAAAGCAAGTATAAAAGTGATGGAGATTGATATGATGAGAATAGACCCGGGGGCCATAGGTTTCACTAGTGGCTTCTCTCAAGAGCATAAGTATTCTACGGTGGGTGAACAAATTACTGTTGAGCAATTGACAGAATTGAGCATAGTTATGAGTATATCTAGGTATGATCATGTATATAGGCATCATGTCCATGACAAGTAGACCGAAACGATTCTACATCTACTACTATTACTCCACTCATCGACCGCTATCCAGCATGCATCTAGAGTATTAAGTTAAAACAGAGTAATGCCTTAAGCAAGATGACATGATGTAGAGGATAAATTCATGCAATATGATAAAAACCCCATCTTGTTATCCTCGATGGCAACAATACAATCGTGCCTTGCAACCCTTTACATCCTTTGGGTAAGGACACCGCAAGATTGAACCCAAAGCTAAGCACTTCTCCTATTGCAAGAACTACCAATCTAGTTGGCCAAACCAAACGGATAATTCAAAGAGACTTGCAAAGATAACTCAATCACACATAAAAGAATTCAGAGAAGATTCAAATATTATTCATAGATAAGCTGGATCATAAACCCACAATTCATCGTTCTCAACAAACACACCACAAAAAGAAGATTACATCGAACAGATCTCCACGAGAGAGGGGGAGAACATTGTATTGAGATCCAAAAAGAGAGAAGAAGCCATCTAGCTACTAGCTATGGACCCGTAGGTCTGAAGTAAACTACTCACACCTCATCGGAGAGGCTTTGGTGATGATGTAGAAGCCCTCAGTGGTGGATGCCCCTCGGTGAGCTCGGAACAGGCCCCAAGATGGGATCTCGTGGATACAGGAAGTTGCGGCGGTGGAATTAGGTTTTTGGCTCTCGTTCTGATTGTTTGGGGGTACGTAGGTATATATAGGAGGAAGGAGTACGTCAGTGGAGCAACAGGGGGCCCACGAGGCAGGGGGCGCACCCAGGGGGGCGCGCCCCCCACCCTCGTGACCGCCTCTTTTGTTCCTTGGAGTAGGGTACAAGTCCCCTGGATCACATTCGGTGAGAAAATCACATTTCCGAAGGTTTCATTCCGTTTGGACTCCGTTTGATATTCCGTTTCTTCGAAACACTGAAATAGGCAAAAAAACAATTACAGGCTGGGCCTCCGGTTAATAGGTTAGTCCCAAAAATAATATAAAAGTGGAAAATAAAGCCCAATATACTCCAAAACAGTAGATAAAGTAGCATGGAGCAATCAAAAATTATAGATACGTTGGAGACGTATCAGGCATCCCCAAGCTTAATTCCTGCTCGTCCTCGAGTAGGTAAATGACAAAAGGAGAATTTTTGATGTGGAGTGATACTTTGGCATAATTTCAATGTAAATCCTCTTAATTGTGGTATGAATATTCAGAACCGAAAGAATACAAAATAAAAGTTCATATTGACATAAAAATAATAATACTTCAAGCATACTAACTAAGCAATTATGTCTTCTCAAAATAACATGGCCAAAGAAAGTTATCCCTACAAAATCATATAGTCTGGCTATGCTCCATCTTCCCCACACAAAATATTTAAATCATGCACAACCCCGATGACAAGCCAAGCAATTGTTTTATACTTTAACATTTTGAAAACTTTTTCAATCTTTACACAATACATGAGCGTGAGCCATGGATATAGCACTATATGTGGAATAGGATGGTGGTTGTGGAGAAGACAAAAAGAGGGAAGATAGTCTCACATCAACTAGGCGTATCAACGGGCTATGGAGATGCCCATCAATAGATATCAATGTGAGTGAGTAGGGATTGCCATGCAACGGATGCACTAGAGCTATAAGTATATGAAAGCTCAACAAAAGAAACTAAGTGGGTGTGCATCCAACTCGCTTGCTCATGAAGACCTAGGGCAATTTGAGGAGGTCCATCACTGGAATATACAAGCCAAGTTCTATAATGAAAAAATCCCACTAGTATATGAAAGTGACAAAATGAGAGACTCTCTATCATGAAGATCTTGGTGCTACTTGAAGCACAAGTGTGTTAAAAGGATAGTAACATTGTCCCTTCTCTCTTTTTCTCTCATTTTTTTATTTGGGCCTTTTCTCTTTTTTTATGGCCTCTTTTTTTCTTTTTTTCTTTTTCGTCCAGAATCTCATCCCGACTTGTGGGGAATCATAGTCTCCATCATCCTTTCCTCACTGGGACAATGCTCTAATAATGATGATCATCACACTTTTATTTTCTTACAACTCAACAATTACAACTCGATACTTAGAACAAAGTATGACTCTATATGAATGCCTCCGTGATGTGCGGGATATGCAATGAAACATGAGTGACATGTATGAAAGAATTATGAAAGGTGGCTTTGCCACAAATACAATGTCAACTACATGATCATGCTAGGAATATGACAATGATGGAGCGTGTCATAATAAACGAAACGGTGGAAAGTTGCATGGCAATATATCTCGGAATGGCTATGGAAATGCCATAATAGGTAGGTATGGTGGCTGTTTTGAGGAAGATATATGGTAGGTGTATGATACCAGCGAAAAGTGTGTGGTATTAGAGAGGCTAGCAATGGTGGAAGGATGGGAAAAAGTGTGTATAATCCATGGACTCAACATTAATCATAAAGAACTCATATACTTATTGCAAAAATCTAGAAGTTATCAAAGCAAAGTATTACGCGCATGCTCCTAGGGGGATGATTGGTAGGAAAAGACCATCACTCGTCCCTGACCACCACTCATAAGGAAGACAATCAATAAATAAATCATGCTCCGAGTTCATCACATAACGGTTCACCATACGTGCATGCTACGGGAATCACAAACTTCAACACATGTATTCTTTAAATTCACAACTACTCAACTAGCATGACTCTAATATCACCATCTTCATATCTCAAAACAATTATCAAGCATCAAAATTTTCTTAGTATTCAACGCACTCAAAAGAAAGTTTCACATATCTTGAATACCAAGTATATTATCATTAAGCAAATTACCACGCTACTAACGACTCTCAAAATAATATAAGTGAACCATGAGATATTAATAGTTTCTTTAAAACAAATCCACCACCTGCTCTAAAAGATCTAAGTGAAGCACTAGAGCAAAAATTATCAAGCTCAAAAAGATATAAGTGAAGCACTATGAGCAAAACTATCAAGCTCAAAAGATATAAGTGAAGCACATAGAGTATTCTATCAAATTCTAATTCATGTATGGCTCTCTCAAAGGGTGTGTACAGCAAGGATGATTGTGGTAAACTAACAAGCAAAGACGCAAATAATACAAGACGCTCCAAGCAAAACACTTATCATGTGGTGAATAAAAATGTAGCTCCAAGTAAATTACCAATGGAAGTAGACGAAAGAGGTGATGCCTTCCGGGGCATCCCCAAGCTTTGACTTTTTGGTGTCCATGGATTATCTTGGGGGTGCCATGGGCATCCCCAAGCTTAGGCTCTTTCCACTCCTTGTTCCATAATCCATCAAAAGAATTTACCCAAAACTTGAAAACTTCACAACACAAAACTCAATAGAAACCTCGTGAGCTCCGTTAGAAAGAAAACAAAAGACTACTTTAAGGTACTGTAATGAACTCATTATTTATTTATATTGGTGTTTAACCTACTGTATTCCAACTTATCTATGGATTATAAACTATTTTACTAGCCATAGATTCATCAATATAAGCAAACAACACACGAAAAATAGAATCTGTCAAAAACAGAACAGTCTGTAGTAATCTGTAACTAACGCAAACTTCTGGAACTCAAAAAATTCTACCAAAATTATAAGACCTAGAAAATTGGTTTATTGATCAGTAGCAATTGGAATCAGTATTTTATCACGTTCTGGTGATTTTTAATAATTCGGGCACTGAGCACAAAGTGTCTGGAAATTACAGCAAGATCAAATAACTATCATCCAAGAAGATCCAATAGGTCTAGCTTGGCACAAACACTAATTAAAAGATAAAACCACATCTAAAAAGAGGCTAAATGGATTATTTATTACTAAGCAGCAAGGAAAAATATTGGGTTGTCTCCCAACAAGCGCTTTTCTTTAAAGCCTTTTTAGCTAGGCATTGAGATTTCAATGATGCTCACAAGAAAGACAAGAATTGAGGCACAAAGAGAGCATCATAAAACATGTGACAAACATACTTAAGTCTAACATACTTCCTATGCATAGGCATATTATAGGCAAACAAATTATCGTAGCAAGCAAAAACTAGCATATGCAAGGAAGCGGAAAGGAAAAATAGCAATCTCAACATAACGAGAGGTAATTTAGTAACATGAAAATTTCTATAACCATATTTTCCTCTCTCATAATAATTACATGTAGGATCATAAGAAAATTCAACAATATAGCTATCACATAACATATTCTCAACACGATCCATATGCATGCGAAGTTGACACTCTTCCAAAATAGTGGGATTATCATTAACTAAAGTCATGATTTCTCCAAGCCCACTTTTATCAAAAATTTCATAAGATTGAATGTTATCCAAATATGTGGGATCTAAAGTTGACACTCTTCCAAACCCACTTTCAATATTATTGCAAACACTATTATCAATCTTATATTCATCATGGGGTTTAAATAAATTTTCAAGATCATAAGAAGAATCTCCCCAATCATGACTATTGGACATAGCAAAACTAGCATCCCCAAGCTTAGGGTTTTGCGTATTATTAGCATAATTTGCATCAATAGTATTTATAGTAAAATCATTGCAATCATGCTTTTTATTCAAAGATCTATCATGAATCACTTCATAAAGCACTTCATCATAATTTTCAGATTTACGGATTTCAGGCAAAACCTTATAAAGATAATCTAGTGCATCCAAATCACTAGGAATTGGTTCATCATAATTGGATCTCTTAAAAAGATTGGCAAGCGGATGAGGATCCATAGATATTAGCTTCTCTGTTTAGGAATAAATACTCAACTATTTCAACCAAGCGAGAAAACGAGCCAAGAAAGACATCAAGACGAACGGAAAAGAGAGGGCGAATAAAATGGCAAGGGTGAAGGGGGAGAGGAAAACGAGAGGCAAATGGCAAATAATGTAATGCGAGAGATAGGGATTGTGATGGGTACTTGGTATGGTTGACTTGCTCTTGCGTGAGCCTCCCCGGCAACGGCGCCAGAAATTCTTCTTGCTACCTCTTGAGCACTGCATTGGATTTCCCCGAAGAGGAGAGGATGATGCAGCAAAGTAGCATAAGTATTTTCCTCAGTTTTTGAGAACGAAGGTATCAATCCGGTAGGAGGCCACGCACAAGTCCCTCGTACCTGCACAAAATGATAGCTACTCGCAACCAATGCGATTAGGGGTTGTCAATCCCTTCACACTTACGAGAGTGAGATCTGATAGAGATGATAAATAAATTTTTTGGTATTTTTGGTATAGAGATGCAAAGTAAAAAAAGTAAAAGGCAAAGTAAAAACAAAGCAAGTATAAAAGTGATGGAGATTGATATGATGAGAATAGACCCGGGGGCCATAGGTTTCACTAGTGGCTTCTCTCAAGAGCATAAGTATTCTACGGTGGGTGAACAAATTACTGTTGAGCAATTGACATAACTGAGCATAGTTATGAGTATATCTAGGTATGATCATGTATATAGGCATCATTTCCATGACAAGTAGACCAAAACGATTCTGCATCTACTACTATTACTCCACTCATCGACCGCTATCCAGCATGCATCTAGAGTATTAAGTTAAAAACAGAATAACGCCTTAAGCAAGATGACATGATGTAGAGGATAAATTCATGCAATATGATAAAAACCCCATCTTGTTATCCTCGATGGCAACAATACAATACGTGCCTTGCAACCCTTTACATGAATCGGGTAAGGACACCGCAACATTGAACCCAAAGCTAAACACTTCTCCCGTTGCAAGAACTACCAATCTAGTTGGCCAAACCAAACGGATAATTCGAAGAGACTTGCAAAGATAACTCAATCACACATAAAAGAATTCAGAGAAGATTCAAATATTATTCATAGATAAACTGGATCATAAACCCACAATTCATCGGTCTCAACAAACACACCGCAAAAACAAGATTACATCGAACAGATCTCCACGAGAGAGGGGGAGAACATTGTATTGAGATCCAAAAAGAGAGAAGAAGCCATCTAGCTGCTAGCTATGGACCCGTAGGTCTGAAGTAAACTACTCACACTTCATCGGAGAGGCTTTGATGATGATGTAGAAGCCCTCTGTGGTGGATGCCCCTTAGGCGGAACTCGGAATGTGCCCCAAGATGGGATCTCGTGGATCTGAGGAAGTTGCGGCGGTGGAATTAGGTTTTTGGCTCCTGTTCTGATCGTTTGGGGGTACGTAGGTATATATAGGAGGAAGGAGTACGTCAGTGGAGCAACATGGGGCCCATGAGGCAGGGGGCGCGCCCCCACCCTCGTGACCGCCTCTTTTGTTCCTTGGAGTAGGGTCCAAGTCCCCTGGATCACGTTCGGTGAGAAAATCACGTTTCCGAAGGTTTCATTCCATTTGGACTCCATTTGATATTCCGTTTCTTCGAAACACTGAAATAGGCAAAAAATAGCAATTCTGGGCTGGGCCTTCGGTTAATAGGTTAGTCCCAAAAATAATATAAAAGTTGAAAATAAAGCCCAATATAGTCCAAAACAGTAGATAAAGTAGCATGGAGCAATCAAAAATTATAGATACGTTGGAGACGTATCAAACCTCTATTGCAAGCATCCGCAACTACAAAAAAAGTATTAAGGTAAACCTAACCATAGCATGAAACATATGGATCCAAATGAGCCCCTTACGAAGCAATGCATAAACTAGGGTTTAAGCTTCTGTCACTCTAGCAACCCATCATCTACTTATTACTTCCCAATGCCTTCCTCTAGGCCCAAATAATGGTGAAGTGTTATGTAGTCGACGTTCACATAACACCACTAGAGGCTAGACAACATACATCTCATCAAAATATCGAGCGAATACCAAATTCACATGACTACTAATAGCAAGACTTCTCCCTTGTCCTCGGGAACAAACGTAACTACTCACAAAGCATATTCATGTTCATAATCGGAGGGGTAATAATATGCATAAAGGATCTGAACATATGATCTTCCACCAAATAAACCAACTAGCATCAACTACAAGGAGTAATCAACACTACTAGCAACCTACTAGCACAAATCCGGACTTGGAGACAAGAATTGGATACAAGAGATGAACTAGGGTTTGGAGATGAGATGGTGCTTTGGTGAAGATGTTGATGGAGATTGTCCTCTCCCGATGAGAGGAGGCGTTGGTGATGATGATGACGATGATTTCCCCTCCGGAGGGAAGTGTCCCAGCGAACAGCTCATGAGCCCTAGATTGATTACGCCAAGGTTCCGCCTCGTGGCGGCGGAGTTTCGTCCGTAAGCTTGCCCATGATTTTTCGGGGTAAAAGTGATGATATAGCAGAAGATGGTGGCGAAGGCCACCGAGGCCCGAGGAGATAGGGGCGCCACAGCAGGCGCTCCCCTATCTCCTGGACAGGGTGTGGCCCCCTGGCCTATTTCTTTTGCTCATAATTTCTTATAAATTCCAAAAAGTTGTTTCGTGGAGTTTCACGACTTTTGGAGATGTGTAGAATAGGTTTACAACGTCTGCTCCTTTTCCAGCCAGAATTCCAGCTGCCGGCATCCCCCCTCTTCATGGTAAACCTTGTAAAAATAAGGGAGAATAGCCATAAGTATTGAGATATAATGTATAATAACAGCCCATAATGCAATAAATATTGATATAAAAGCATGATGCAAAATGGATGTATCAACTCCCCCAAGCTTAGACCTCGCTTGTCCTCAAGCGGAAGCCGAAATCGAAAAATATGTCCACCTTGACTCAAGCTTTTAGAGATAGAGGTGTCGATAAAAATAAAATAGGGACATGAAGGCATCATGATCATTCTAATAACAGCAACATATATGGATTTTGTCATATGATTTCCTATGCTCAAGTAATAAGCAATTCACAATATCAAGTATGGTTCAAAAACTTCATTGGGAACTAACAAACTATAATCTCAGTCATTGAAGCAATTGCAATTTATCGTAACATCGGAAAGAGTCAATAATAGAGCTTTTCAGCAAGCTCACATACATCGGAAAGAGTCAATTTATCATAACATTGGATATATATATCATGATCTTTCAAACACGAGGAGCTTGCCAAAGGATAAAAATAAAAAGGGAAAGGTGAGAATCACCTTGACTCAAGCATAAAGTAAAGCATAAAGTAAAAGATAGGCCCTTCGCAGAGGGAAGCAGAGGTTGTCATCTTGGCGTTTAGGGTTGATGCATAAAATCTTAGTGCAAAAGAACGTCACTTTATATTGCCCCTTGTATGTGAACCTTTATTATGTAGTCCGTCGCTTTTATTACTTCCACAACAAGTTCGTACAAAGCTTATTTCCTCTGCACTAATAAGTCATACATATGAGCAACTTTTATTGCTTCCACCGATGACAACTTACTTGAAGGATCTTATTCAATCCATAGGTAGGTATGGTGGACTCTCATGGCAAAACTGGGTTTAGGGATATTTGGAAGCACAAGTAGTATCTCTACTTAGTGCAAGGAATTTGGCTAGCATGAGGGGGAAAGGCAAGCTCAACATTGAAAGGACATGCGGTGCCCCCATGTGTGGTTTTGGTAATTGATGACATTCTCTATGGACTAATGGTTGCATTGAGTTATATTTGAAGGATTTGTCCATAGGCATTTCTTGAAGTCCATGTGTTGGTTTCAAGGAGTTTATGTGTTTGACCAAGGTGCTATTAAGGAATTATCCAAAGATTGGTCATGTGAGTGTTGAGCTTATTGCAAGCATGTCTTGAAGAAGAAGATGGTGTGATCATTCATGTTTACCTTCAAGACATCATCCAAACGAAGAGAGTTGGAAAGATTCAAGGTTGATCAAGACTAAGTCAAGAGTGAATCAAGTTGATCAACTCACAAAGCGTAGAAGATGTACCGAGAGGGATCAAGTGATCCCATGGTATGGTAAGCATTGTCCATTACGCTTTGTGTACTAACCCATGGTCTTCGTGAGAGTTCTTTGCGGGGTTAGGTTGCGGTGTGCAAGTTCAAGTGATGCAGCACGAAGAGATCAAGTGCTTGAAGCTTGCCGTCCATTGTGGTGACAATGGACTTGTGAAGATGTCTTGAAGAGTGGCTCACCCATAGTGGAGTATGGGGAGCAATCAACTAGTCTTCTTCGAGCCAACGCAATCAAGAAAGGTGGTCCAACTTGAGGGAGTCAAGATCGTCATCATCTAGCTCAAGTGGACCATGTGCAAGGCAAAGGTTTGCCCTTGATAGGTTTTCTATTTTACCGGTCTCATGGTAGTTGTGGGAGACCGGGTTATAGGATCGTTTGCCGTACTATCAAGGGGGGCTCTCGATGAATGGCTTGATCGTATCGTTCGTAGAGAGCTCAAACCATTGCATCCTTGCATCATCTTTTTGGTTCTTGTTTGGGTCTTCTCCTTGTGAGTTTTGGAGCTTATGGTCATTTTTATGACAAGCTCGAGTTCATCGAAAACGGAGTTCTCATGCATCTTCTATGATGTTTTCGATGTTGGAGGGTATGCCGGTTCTTCTCGGTTGGAGGTTTCACTCCTTTGTCGCTGTTTTGATGCTACTCGTTGTCTTGTTTCAAACAAGCTTGAGTTTGCTCAATTCGGAGCTCATTTGAAGAAGTTATGGCAGTTCTGGTTTTCCTTGGAGTATTCTTTGTTTTCGTGGTTGTGGCTTAAGGTTGGTGCCAGCGGTAGTACCGTGACCCTCAGCGGTAGTACCGCCGAAGCTCCCCAGCGGTAGTACCGCTCTCGGAGCGGTAGTACCGCTCCAAGCGGTAGTACCGCTCTCCGAACGGTAGTACCGCTTGGGAGTTTCGGCCGTAGTACCGCTGTGTGTCTGGGCTACTTCCGCCTCGATTCTCGAACGAAGTTTTTAAATGTCGGGTTTCTTGACACTAGTAGCGGCAAGAGAAGCGGTAGTACCGCTCTGAGCGGTAGTACCGCTCTTCCCTATGATAGTACCGCTCTGGGGCCAGGGCCTTGACCTTCTCTTCAGCGGTAGTACCGCTGGATAGGAGCGGTAGTACCGCCCTCGGTAATGCCGCCCTTCCCTAGCGGTAGTACCGCTCTGTCTTGAGGATTTTCGATTGGGGTAACGGTTGGATTTTCCCCTCCTATAAAAGGGGTCTTCTTCCCATTGAACCTTATCCTTTGAGCTCGTGTTCTTCCCCATTGTTGACCTTCTCCGAGCTTGCTATCTCTCAATCCCTCCATGGTTTCTTGCTAGTTTTGGGGGAAAAGAGAGGAGATCTAGATCCACATTTCCACCAATCACTTTCTCCTCTATGTGAGGGGAACCCCTTGGATCTAGTTCTTGGAATTCTTGGTGTTCTCCTTCTTGTTCTTCCTCTCATTTTCCTCCCTAGCATTAGTTGCTTTGGTGGGATTTGAGAGAGAAGGACTTGGGCACTCCGTGTGCCCTTGCCATTGCATTTGGTGCATCGGTTTGAGTTCTCCACGGTGATACGTGGAAGTTACAAGTTGAGAAGCTTATTACTCTTGGGTGCTTGGTGCCCTTGAGCTTGTTCCTCTTGGGTGCTTGGGCGCCCTAGGCAGTTAGTAGTGTTCGGAGCTCAATCATTGTGGTGTAAAGCTCGGGCAAGCATCGGGTCTCCAATTAGGTTGTGGAGATCGCCCGAGCAATTTGACGGTTCCGTGACCGCCCCAAGGGTTGCCAAAGTGTCTGGGTTCGGTGACCGCCCCCAAGGGTTGCCATTTATACGTGTTCGGTGACCGCCCTCAAGGGTCCCTTAGTGGAATCACGGCATCTTGCATTGTGCGAGGGCGTGAGGAGATTACGGTGGCCCTAGTGGCTTCTTGGGGAGCATTGTGCCTCCACACCGCTCCAAACAGAGATTAGCATCCGCAAGGGTGTGAACTTTAGGATACATCGTCGTCTCCGCGTGCCTCGGTTATCTCTTACCCGAGCCCCTTTACTTATGCACTTTACTTTGTGATAGCCATATTGTTCTTTGTCATATATCTTGCTATCACTTAGTTGCTTATCTTGCTTAGCATAAGTTGTTGGTGCACATAGGTGAGCCTAGTTGTTGTAGGTTTTGTGCTTGACAAATTAACCGTTAGGTTTATTCCGCATTTGTTCAAGCCTTAACCGTAATTATTTTAAAGCGCCTATTCACCCCCCCCCTCTAGGCGACATCCTCGATCTTTCAAACATGTTTGGAAGGTCAATGACAATATATTTTAACTGAGATGTCGGAAAGCATAAACCATTACGTTGTCTTCCTTGTCCAACATCAACTCTTTTAGCATGTCATACTTAATGGGTGCTTCATAATCATAAAAGATGTCCAAGATAATATATTTATATGTGAACCCCTCTTTCCTTATCACTTCCTATTAATTGCAATGATGACCAAGGCTATGTTCATCAACTCTCAACAATTTTTATGCCTCATACTTTCTATATGTGAAGTTATCACTATCCATAAGATCAATATGAACTCTTTTATTCTTTCTACTTTCTCAAGATCATAGCATCATAGCAAAGCCCTTGACTCAACACTAATCTTTATTATAGATAGCACACGGACTAGCTTACATAAAGAGATTGCAAAGCAAAGCTAAAAACTACTTGATATCAAAACTTCAATCTACTAGATCAAGATACTGCTAAAAGGATCGAACTAAATAAAGCGGTAAAGATAGGAGTGTGATGGTGATATGATACCGGGGCACGTCCCCCAAGCTTGGCAGTTGCCAAGGGGAGTGCCCATACCCATGTGATTATTTCTTCGGAGGTGATGGAGGTGGTGGTGATGACGGTGGATAATCGCACATCGAGCGTAATAGCTCCTCCAACTTGCGAATAATGCCCTTGAGCCCAGCAATATGATCCTTCAACAAAATATTCTCCTGTGTGAGATACTTATTCTGTATTCGGGCTAACTCAATCATCTTGAAAGCTTCAATCTCTGTTGGAGTAAAAAGGTTAGGTAAAGGTTGAGGGATGTCTTCTTCTTTCACCATCGGAGCTTGAACCTCCATGGCCTTTTTGATCTCTTCATCCTTGTTAATCTCCTCCGGTTCTTCTCTTTTGAACTCTATCTTCAATAGCCAGGCATCCTTGTCTTCGTTGTAGAAGAAGGGAAAACTCATGGTGCTCTAAATCTGAAACAGAAACAGCTCGAAACGAAAACAGAGGATATTTGCATGATACGGTGGTCCAAACCTTCAGGAGTATATATAATGAATTTTTCCCGACCAAAATACGTAACATACAAGAAAACAGAGTCCGGGAGGCACACGAGGTGCCCACGAGACAGGGGACGCGCCCTACAGGGGGGGCCTCCTCTCTCGTGGGAGCCTCGTGTCCCTTTCGGACTACTTCTTTCTTCCTAAAATTCTTGAATAATCCAAAGCTGATAAAAATTGCCATTAGGGTTGTTTTGGTGTCGGTTTACTTACCGCACTAATGCATCTATGCTCTTTTCGAGTCCGTAAAGTTCTCGAAAGTGTCTCTTATGTATTCCTCAGGGGTTATGGTCTCAATAATATTAGTTTCCACATTAATAGGATTACCTGAAATATAATGTTTAATTCTTTGACCGTTTACCACCCTCGGAATTGTGCCTTCGAAGTTATTGATTTTTATAGCGTCAGAACGATAGACCTCTTCGATAATGTAGGGACCTTCCCATTTTGAGAGAAGTTTTCCTGCAAAAAATCTTAAACGAGAGTTGAATAATAACACATAATCTCCTACGTTAAACTCACGCTTTTGTATCCTCTTATCATGCCGCCGTTTGACTTTTTCTTTAAAAAGCTTGGCATTCTCATATGCTTGGGTTCTCCATTCATCAAGTGAGCTAATATCAAACAACCTCTTCTCACCGGCAAGTTTGAAATCATAGTTGAGCTCTTTAATAGCCCAGTATGCCCTATGTTCTAGTTCGAGAGGTAAATGACATGCTTTTTCATAAACCATTTTATATGGAGACATACCCATAGGATTTTTATATGCAGTTCTATAGGCCCATAATGCATCATCAAGTTTCTTGGACCAATTCTTTCTAGACCTATTGACAGTCTTTTGCAAAATTAATTTGAGCTCTCTATTGCTCAACTCTACTTGACCACTAGACTGCGGGTGATAAGGAGATGCGATTCTATGATTGACATCATACTTAGCAAGCATCTTACGGAAAACACCATGAATAAAGTGTGAACCACCATCAGTCATAAGATATCTAGGGACTCCAAACCTCGGAAAAATAACTTCTTTAAGCATTTTAATAGAAGTGTTATGATCAGCACTACTAGTTGGAATAGCTTCTACCCACTTAGTAACGTAATCAATAGCAACTAATATATGTGTATAACCATTGGAGGCAGGAAAAGGTCCCATATAATCAAAGCCCCAAACATCAAATGGTTCAATAACAAGGGAATAATTCATAGGCATTTCTTGATGTCTACTAATGTTACCTATTCTTTGACATTCATCACAAGATAAGACAAACTTACGAGCGTCTTTGAAAGAGTAGGCCAATAAAAACCAGATTGAAGTACCTTGTGTGCAGTTCTATCTCCAATGGTGTCCTCCATAGGATTGAGTGGACGCTATGTAGGATTTGTTCCTGTTCATGCTCAGGCACACAACGTCTAATAATGCCATCTACTCCTTCTTTATAAAGGTGTGGATCATCCCAGAAGTAATGTCTTAAATCATAAAAGAACTTTTTCTTTTGCTGGTATGTGAAACTAGGCGGTATGTATTTAGCAACAATGTAATTAGCATAATCAGCATACCAAGGAGCAGTACGAGAAGCATTGACAACCGCTAATTGTTCATCGTGAAAACTATCATTAATAGGCGGTGGGTCATCAAGAATATTCTCTAACCTAGACAAGTTATGCGCAGCGGGGTTCTCGGCTCCTTTTCTATCAATAATATGCAAATCAAATTCTTGGAGCAAGAGAACCCATCTAATGAGTCTAGGCTTAGCATCTTTCTTTTCCATAAGATATTTAATAGCAACATGATCAGTGTGAATAGTGACTTTGGAATCAACAATATAAGGTCTAAATTTATCACATGCAAACACAACTGCTAAGAATTCCATGTTCTTCGCCACCCATCGCGTCCATGTCAGACGCTCGTCGGGACTGCTGGCTGAAGGCCGAGCCGCTTATCGCTACCAGCTGCCGCTCGACGACTTCGCTGCCGTCAGCCGCCTTGTTCTCGCCGCCGTCATTAACGCCGCCATCGCCCGGCGGGGAACGAAAGCAAGCATCGCCCCAAAGATCCGTCCGTGAGGCGAGACGGCCGCACCGCAACTCCTTCGCTCGCTCCGGCTGGTTCTTCGTCTCGCGCGCCCCGCGCACCCATGAAGGCTCGAGCTGCGCTCATCGCGGCAAACGAGCTCCTACGCTACCGCCGTGTCGACGACGTCTACGAAGAGTGGCTCGACCGCTGCCGCTGAAGCTTCGTCCGCGCCCAGGGGCTCCCCCGCCGCCTTCTCGCTGCAGCGCCACGCCTGCGAAGCGATGAAGCTCGAGCGCCTCGGCCGCCTCCCCCTCGGAAGGCGTCTTGGCCCCAAGCGCGTGGCCCCTGGCGGAACCCACTCCGTCCGGACGCCAAGACAGCAAGAGCAGAGCTGCCAAGAGGTCCCTCGCCCCAAGAAGCTGCCCGAGTGCTCCTCGCACCGCTCGTCTCGACCACGCCTCTGTTCTAGCACGCCAAGACCCAGCGTTGCTCGGCGGCAGCGCATGGGGACCCGCAAGACCAGGCTCTTCGTCACCAAAGGCCTCCGTGGCCACAAAGAGCTGCCGCGCCTTCACCACCGAGCTGCGCAGCATCGCGTGGCCCAGCAAGTTCAAGCCAGACCTGCCTCCATGCTACGACGGCACGGCCGACCCTGCGGAGTTCCTCCAGCTCTACGAGCTGGGCATCGAAGCCGCCAACGGGGACGAGAAGGTCATAGCGAACTGGTTTCCCATGACACTCAAGGACGGAGCCCGCACCTGGCTCCTGAACCTGGTTCCTGGCACGATCTCCTCCTGGGACGAGATGCGCACCCGCTTCATCGCCAACTTCCAAGGTACTCGTGACCGGCCTCCTGCCGTGAGCGACATGCGCCGCATCAAGCAGCAGCCAGGGGAGACCCTGCAGAAGTACATCCAGCGCTTCAACAATGCACGCCTCAAGATTCCCAAGGTGACCGAGGAGGCCATCATCTCAGCCTTCTCCGATAGTGTGCGCGGCGTCAAGATGAAGGAGGAGCTGGCGATGCATGAAGATCTGTGCACATCTTTGGAGCTGTTCAACTTGGCGACCAAGTGCGCCAGGGCTGAGGAAGGACGCCTTTCCCTCCTCGAGCTGCTAGCCGCAGACCCTGAAGAGAAGAAGCCTAAGGCCAAGGACGTGAAGCGCAAGGGGGCTGCCGTGCTCGCGGCAGAACCAGACACCAAGCGAGGCGGAGATCAGCCTGAGTCTTCCAAGGGCAGCAGGTACTGTGTGTACCACGACCTCCACACCCACAACACCAACGAATGCCAAGAGCTCCGAGCCATGCGAGAAGGGAGAATCAGTCGACGCCCCGACCGCAACGATCGAGGCTACGGCCGAGGAGGAGGAAGAAACACAGGACGTTGGGAAGACCGTGGCCCTCGCCAAGGGTGGCTTGACCGACCTCGCGAGGATCGCTGGCAGGATCAGCCTTGCGAGGATCGCCCGCAAGGAAACGCAGGCCTCCCTCCTCTGCCGCCGTAGCAAAGGAGAAACGAGGACCATCATCAGGACGAGGGGGCTGGGGGCTTCCAGGAGCTGCGCGCAATCGCTTGCATCCTGGGTGGAGCTCAAGCCCCAGCCTCCCAACGCATCTTCAAGTAGTTCGCCCGCGAAGTGAATGCAGTCCTCCGCAAGCTCGAGGCCACGCGCCCTCTCAGGTGGTCAGCGTGCGCCATCACGTTCAGCTCAGCGGATCAGCTCAAGTCTTGTGACCACAGCCGGAGTCCTCCCGATGCTTTGTTCCCCAATCATCGACAGCGTGCAAGTCACGGGACCCTCATCGACGGTGGAGCGGGGCTCAATGTCCCGTCCGTAGAGACATTCCACAATCTCCAAGTGCCTTACAATCAGCTTCAGCCAACCAAGCCTTTCTCTGGGTCACCGATGGCTTCACAGTTCCGATTGGGCAGGTCCGCCTCCCTGTCACCTTCGGGGCGCGCGACAACTACCGCACCGAGCTCATCGACTTCGATGTCGCCCACATTCGCCTGCCGTACAATGCCATCCTCGGGTACCCAGCTCTGGCCAAGTTCATGGCCGTGACTCATCACGGCTACAACGTCCTCAAGATGCCAGGAAGCGGCGGAGTCATCACGATGCCTTGTGAAGAGAGAGACTCAGTGTGCTCCCTGGAGCGAGCTTTCCAAGCTGCGTCACTTGAAGACCCAGATCGTGGGGGCGGGAGGCTCCCCGAGACTGCTCCCAAGAAGAAGAAGACATCGCCAGGCCCGACCCCTCGGGAGGCAGGCCCTCGTGGTCCACCCCTCTTCGGGGGCACCTCCTTCGTCGCATAGGAAGGCGCGCCTCGGCGCCCTCAAGCAAGGCTCGGGGCTCTCTCTGAGGGCCACCGACCTTGCTAAGGTGACGAGGGAGGCGCTTGGGCACCACTTGGAGGCGTGTTTCAAAGCACGTTTCCCTCAGGAAGGAGCAAGGCAAGGAGGGCCAAACCCTCAAGAGTTTGTCAGCCAGATCATTCAAGAGCTGCAGGAGTCAAGAATCATGAGTGGCAGCCGCCGCTTACCCGCCGTAGCTCCCCATCCAGGCGACGATGATGGGCTACGCGTCTGCATCGACATACCAGGGCTCAACCGAGCCGCCTCTCGAGGCGCTTGGCCCTCACGCGTGGGCGCCGCGGCCCACCCTACAGCTACGTTCACATGCCTTACGGTTTGCTGAACGCGGCTGCCACGCACCAGCGCCTCATGGGGAGCATCCTGGAGGCTCAAGAGGCCAGGCGTGCCGCAGTCCTGGCGGATATGGAGATGGTCCGCGAGGAGCCACCAGCGCCTCCGGAGCCTCCTGAGACTCCTGGGCCTGGGGGCTCGTGAAGATCGGCTTCCGCAGCCCACGACGTCCGCTACTTCAGCATCCTTTCGTCTTCAACGTTATCAGGTGACACCCTTCAAGTTTCATTTCTATCTGGGAGCGCCCCCCAGGGCTGCATCATTCCCAGGCCGCATGGGTCTGTCCCTACGGCATGTATCCCTTTTACTTCATGTTCCTAGCTTACTTTGTTGGGGGCGCCCCTCGGGCTGCATCATCCCCAAGTCGCTCGGGCGGAACCAGTGACATGTACCCCTCTTGCGTTTATTTCAGGTCATGCGTTCGGCCCATCATGATTGTTATTTGATGCCTGTCCACAGCACCCCTTTCTTCCTTCATGTTGGCCGCTTGCACGTTAAAGGGGGGTACCTGAGCATCGCGACTCATGGGCTCGTACTGGCTCTCCAGCCCTCACCCTCTGTCCTTGTCCATGGCATAGCGACCTGGCATACCAGCGACGGCTGAGACCCGCTCGAGGGCCGGGACCCGAGGACGTAGAGCGTCGGCATCTAACCAAATTTGCAGGAACACATCACAAGTTAAGGCCCAGTGCAGGCGCAACCCGCCTTGAGGTAGGGGCCCCGTGAGTCCCGTGATTGGCTCACAGGTGCCCAGATACACCTCGTCGAGCCCCTACCGTGCCAGCCACGTGTCGAGGCGTATGGCTGTACTGCGCCCGGGGCTCCTCCCGGTGGGGAGCCCCCTCCCACGCACTAGTGGAAGCACCATGCTCCGCGCTGGTTGACGACACTGCCGAGGAGTGGCTATGCCCGTACACATATGGAAGCGCTATGCTCCGCGCTGGTGATAAACAACTGAGGGTGGCCCCCGGCCGCACCAACCTCAGGGAGCCCAGAGCTAAATGTCTGGCCTCATCGCAACGCGCGAGGGGGATGGGCACGGGGGCAACGCCTGGGTCACGCCCAGACGCACGCCACCCAGCCAGGTCCCTCGGGCCTGGTTCGTCGCACGTCTCTCCCCGAGCGGAGCCAAGGTACGAAGGCCGTTTGAGCGTCAAGGGGGACTCCTGAGCATCGCGACTCAGGAGCCTAACTAGTCACGTAGCCCCTCACTCCTTAGTTCCGAAAGGCTAACGGCGGTTCAGGTATGCGCGGGGCTGGGCTCTGCAGACGTAGAATGGTAGATTCACCCGTACATCTCACCTCCCTATTTGTTGTTCGTGCGCCAAGGGGGACTCCTGAGCATCGCAACTCAGGAGCCTAACTTGTCACGTAGCCCCTCACTCCTTGGTCCCGTCCTGGTTTCCGGTCGGGGCTAATGGCGGCTGAGGTATGCGCGGGGCCGGCTCTGCCGGCGTAGAACGTAAGCAAGTAGGAAGGAAAAACGCAAATCTCAAGGAATTTAAAAGCAAATATTACTGTCCATAACTGTTGTCACAACACCAAACGCAAGTTTAAACGCCTCCCCGAGGCATGATGCATGTTGCAGGAGCTGAACAGGAGCCACAAAGGAATCACTTGTCGACGACGGAGCTGCGTTGAGCGGGTTCGCCTCGTGAAGCCTCAGGACCGGCAGTGCCTCGCTTCGGCTTGGTGCTGAAGGCCCGGAATTTCGCCAGCAGAGCCTCCGCCCGACCCTTCACGGCCTCAGCAGCGGCAGCGGCAAGCTTGCCGCTCACGGGCTCCAGCAGGCTGTCGAGGTCGACGTCGGGATCGCGAAGGTAGACGTTGGTAAGGACATGCGTCAGCGCTGCAGAAGACAGGACACGCGCCTCCGCCTCAGCCGTAGGGCCAAGGCCAAGGGTGACATCTTCAAGGGCGCAGATCAGGAAGGGAAGCAGCTTGGTAGGGCCGTCCTCGGCGCCGGCCAGCGGGCTTTCCAGGCCGCTGTCGTAAAGCGACCTCAACAAGGTGCGAGCCTTCACCTCCATCTCCGCGAAGGCCACGCGGTCCTCGGCGAGGACCGGCGCCTTGCCGTCCAGCTCGACCCTCTTCGCCTCTGCTCCAGCGCACCCAGGCGGTCACGGCGCTTGTTAAGCTTGGCGTCCCGGTCCTTGACAGCCGCCTCGCGAGCCTTCATGTCTTCCTCCTTCTCTTGGCGGACGCAGGCCTCCTTGGCAAGCTGGTCACGCAGGCCCTGCAGCTCGCTCTCCAGCGCCTTGCAGCGACCTCGGACATCGGCCACCTCCCCTAGGGCGGCGTCGCAAGCAGCCTTCGCCCCGAGGACGGCCTGCTTCTCCTCATCGCAAGCCGTCGCGGCCTGAACCAGCGCCGCCCGAATCGAAGCGTCAGAGCGAACCTAGCCGAAGGCCAGCTCCAAACGCCCGGCCACCAAGCGAGGGTTGGCGCCCAGAAGATCTTGCCGCAGCGGTCGGTTCAGCGGCAAAGACGATCCGGGGCGATGGGAGGAGTCGGAGAGACAGCAGTTGGTGGAGTAGGAGGAGAGGACGGCAGCGTCACCACAGCACCCTGAGGCAGGGCCTTCTGCGTCCCAACAGCTGCGGCAGCGGAATCAGGCAAGGATACCTCAGGAGTCGCTTGGGCCATGGGGGTTGAGCTCGCCCCAGCTAGCTTCGCCAGGTCTTGCGAGGATGACCGGGCAGGAGAGGCCCGTGTCTTGCCATCACCTTCTTTCGCGGGCGAAGGCACTGCCCCAAACAGAGCCTCAGGAGCCCCCTTCAGCTTCTTCGCAGCAGGCGCCAGCCTAGCCAAGGAATGCAGATATCAAGCCTCAGCGACAAAGCAAGGAATAAAACAAGAATCAAGCACTTACTGGTCATCGCTCGCGAGCTCAAGCAACCTCCGGCCATACTTGAAGCCCGAGAGTCGGCTGCAGGGACCAGCCTCAAGAGGCCCGGGGGCAGGAGGCACGTCTGCGGATCGCCTCGGGCAGGCGGAACCAGCTGGGGACCAGCCCAGTCATGTCCTTCTTCGGGATCGGGGGCAAGCTCTCGCCGCCCCGCTCATCGCCATCCTCGTCGTCGCTCGGCGAGAGGCGGAGAGCACGGGACCTGCGCCGGGGTAGGGCCGCTCTCGACTCCCCGTCGGTCGCCTCGGAGTCAGGCCCCTCTCCCCGCTCCTCTTCTTCCTCCTCTTCGCTGGAGTCGCCGAAGGACACGTTCACCGTCGCCAAGGCCGTCGGGTCCTCGGGAACCTCCGTGGGCACGGGCCCGTCCCCATTGAAGACGGGCATGGAGTCCACCGCCTGCTCCCAATCATCTCGAAGGAACAGGGTGCAGGCGCCCTCCAGCCTCGCCACGTCTCCCCCGACCAAGGATTTGAGGACCGCGGCCAGATCTTCGTCGGCCAAGACTGCGGGGCTCGGGCGGGGCCTCCACATCGGAAGCGAGTACTGACGAAGCGGGGCCACCTGGTGCTCCAGGAACTCCCTCAAGAGTGACGCCCCGGCTAGCTTCGCCGCCGCCATGTTGCCCGGCCACAGATCCGCGTCCATCTTCTCCAGCACCGGCTTCGCGCGGGGATCCACGAGTTCCGCGCGAGACCAATCGTCGGAGGTCGTGGGCTGCTCCGTGTGGAGAATCAGCCGAGGGTGGATGCGCCCGGCGTCTACCATGACCCACTTGCTCCTGAAGCCCTCAATCCTCTTCCCGGGCTTCGATATGGCGTTGGAGCTGCCATACGCGACAAAGCTCACGCACGCGGAGATGGGATCGCGAGAGGTCCGGAGGTAGAAGTAGTGGCGCAGCAAGGCCACTGAGGGCTGCACCCCGACATGAGCCTCACAATAGTAGGCGAAGATCGCCAGAAGAAGAACAAAGTTGGGGTGGAGGTGCAGAGCCTGCAGTTTGTAATGGCGGAGGACAGAGAAGAAGAACTCAGAAAAGGGAGGCACCAGACCGGCAGCAATGGTGCTTGCGAAGAGCGGATAGAAGGTGCTTCCTTGGCCCTCAGGAAGGGCAGAGCCAGCCCTGAGCACCTCTGCCCCGTCGTTGCCTTGTGCCGCCACCATCCGGCGCACCCGGGCAAGGCCCTTCTTCGACACGTTCGGCGAGTCCAAGGCAGGTGAGTACCAAGCTCCGGCCGGGGTCTGGCGAGGCGCCATGTCTTGCTAGGGCACGCGGTCGAAGTAGATCTGGAGATTTCGGAGGCAGGAAGGAAAGGCGCAAGAAAGGGGATCTGAGCAATGACCGGAGGAGGCAAGGGAAGCGAAACCTAGACAGATGCCGCTCTTTTTTCGATTCGCGCAGTTGCTAAGGCGCCCACGTCCAATCAACCGCCATGCGGGCGCCTAAGGTCAGAGGGTCGTTACGGCTCATGGCGCCAAGACTTGCCCTTTCGCTTCTCTGTTCAGCCAAGTCCAGCGCCGCTTTGGGCCCGGGCTCTTGTCGGCGTTACGGGAATGGGGTACCCAGACTTGCTGCCTGC
Source organism: Aegilops bicornis (assembly GCA_021605145.1). Classification (NCBI taxonomy): domain Eukaryota; kingdom Viridiplantae; phylum Streptophyta; class Magnoliopsida; order Poales; family Poaceae; genus Aegilops; species Aegilops bicornis. The sequence goes on from CM038672.1 coordinate 34,891,538, forward strand.
GGCTGCGGCGTGGCTCAAGGGTGGCCCAAAGACGGCCCATCTTCATCGGCACAAGCTCAAGACCCTCGCGAGGGGCCAAGCCTCATGGGCGGGACGACAGAAGCTTCCTCGTGCACGGCCTCCTCCCGCTGGCTCGCGAGGAGGCGGAGAGATCCAGGCAGGATACCTCCCGAGGTGCCCATGACGCAAGCCATGACGACCAAGGGCGCCAGTGAGGCGCCACCGCCAAGCAGTTGTCCCTCATTTCCTCTTTGGTGCAAAGGGGCAAGCACGAGCAAGAGCATCAAGCAAAGGCATCCGTTTGGTGCAACAAGACCAAGACCGTCAGAACGGCAGGAAGGAAGTCATCGTGGAGCCCAAGCCGGTGTCACCACCAGAGCCTTTGACAAAGCGAGGACCAACTTTAGTCAGATAAGTGTACTAGATGTTCCCCTTCAAAATGGCCAATTGTTGGCGCCCTTCCCGCTCAATATTTGGGAAGAGGCACAGGGCCTCTGCCTATAAACAGGACTAGCCACCCACAAGGTAGTGGGATCTGGAAGATCACATCAAGGGGACGATCCAGAGAGAGAGAGAGAGAGAGAGAAGCGACTGAACTCCCCCTAGTAGTTCATCGCACCAGCCAAGAACAGACCCTCGCAGGCTGTTCTTCCTTGTATTGTTCATCATCGGCCCAAGAGGCAATCCACCACACCACAAACTAGAGTAGGGTATTACACCACAATCGTGGCCCGAACTAGTATAAACCCTGTGTCCCTTGTGTTGTTCCTTTCATAGCTTAGATTCTAGCGAGGCGGCGAGGTGCAGGTAGGTACGGGGCGAGATCTCCGCGTGCACCCCAGAGTTCGAACCTAGAGGGTCTGCCGGAACCCGAAATCCGACAATACGGAACAAAATGAGTGAATCTACACTCGAAAATATGTCTATATACATCCGTATGTGGTAGTCCATTTTAAATCTCTAAAAAGATAAATATTTAGGAACGGAGGGAGTATATGGGAATGCCATCTTCTTTAGCCAGGCATCATATACGTGAATCATGCAATGCCATCCTGTTTAGCTAGTCATCGTATATGTGAATTGTATCGTGCCATATTTTTTTCCATAATGTATTCCATTTGTCAACAATGTTTATACATTCATCTACTCTTCACTGCATCAGCCATTTGAGTCGGTCATGGGAAAATCTAGAGTGAAAACAAGGTCTTCGAGCGATCGATTGCTACATGTCGATGCAGATTTCTTGCTGGTTCTGAGATAACTCCTCGAGGAGGATTCAGAGAGAGATGGCGATCGTATCCCCGAGGTGCATGCTCTAACTTGGCTGGGTTATATTGCTCATATCATGCATATGGTGTCTTGCATTGCCATGCCATCTGCTTAGATTAGACATGCTTTGTGTGAATGCCTCCTGTTTGCTTTCTATATCAGATATGTGAATTATGCAATGCCATGTTTTTCAGCCAGTTATCATATATGTGAACTATGCACCGCCGTGGAGCCAGGCATCATATATGTGAATTATCTCATGCCATCTTTTTTTTCATTACGTTTCCATTTGTCGACAATCTGTGTATATTGAACTACTCTTCATGTGTATCAGCCATTTGAGCCGGTTATGGAAAAATCTGGAGTGAAAACAAGGTCTTGAGCGAGCAATGGTACTGTTGAAGCATATATCTCGATGGTTCTGAGGAGCTCCTCGTGAGGAGGATTCGTAGACAGATGACCAGTCTTATATCCCACCCGAGGTGTATGCTCTAAGTTGCAATGTTTATATTTCTCATATGATGCATATGGTGTCTTGCATTGCTTAGTTTAGACATCATATGCACAATATTGAATTCTATCTGCTTAGTTTAGAGATCATACATGCGAGTGCCAGCTGCTTAGTATATGAAACAATTATGTCAATTATATCATGCCATCCTGTATACTTCGACAACATGTATGTGAATTATTTCATCCCAACCTATTTTAGAAAGACATCATATAGTTTTGTCATGTCATCCTGTTTAGGTACTCATCATATGTTGAATTATGCCATTATATCATGTTTAGTTATCCATCATATATCTGTAACTGTGTCATGCTATCCTGTTTAGTTAGGCATCATATATGTGAAATTGTGTCATGCTGTCCTATTTGGTTAGACAACATATATGTGAATTACCACATCTGTCTATCATACAATGTCTATACGTTCAATTTATTTTCTTGTTTATCAGCCATTTGAATTGGAGGGGCGATGGCGATATCTAAGGGGGCAAAAACCCGTTCTTCACAAAAGACAAGTGCTACCCGTCGATGCAGATAGAGCCATGGTTGTACTGGCCCACAAACTAGCCCCACCACACATAATCAAGACTCTTCCAGATTGCACACTTACACAGTTTGGCAGAGAACCACATACAACCCATCTAACCGCAACCCCACCGGATAGTAACCCACTTATAGTTGACAAAGCACCATGTCCACCACAGTACCCCCACACGAGCAGTTTGTAAAGCTACTGCGGTGCCCAAAGCACGAAGACCACCACAGCCTAACCCAAACTCTATGTTTAAAGCGGAAGAGCAACTGTTCTCGTGTCGATTCCGTAGCTATGGTCCATACTCCTTTGCTGTTGCATCACTGTATTTACTCATACCAACTACTTTCGAATTTGAAGGATCCAATTGAAACACCAATGGCGCAACAGGTATGTTTTAAACCTATTTCTTTAACTGGGTTGCTGTTCTAACTTCTTGCTCTATGTTGATTTCAGTTTAAGTTGTATAAACAGTTATGTTCTCATGTGATGCACATTACAAGTGCTGCCAATGCTGTGTAGTTTCTCACACTTATATTCAGACTTAAAAATATATGAGTTGAACTGTGTCTCTGTCTTGATTAGGGAACCATAGTACATAGATATATGTTTGTTTCATGCTGTTATCATGTCCACCTTACTACTGAACAGGTTTACCAAAATGAGTTTGGTATACTACAAGCTAAACCTGTGATGTGTCTGCTTGTTTCTCTTGTAGTATGCAAACAGAATATTGGAGAAGGGCACCCCACTATGCAATGGTAGAGAAAGTAATGCAGATAAGGTTCAAGATAGTGAGACAACCCTGTTGGTCTCTAAGAAAGGTGATAAAAACGATCTTGTAGACAGTGAGAAAACCCCACAGTCCTGCATTGATGTAGTGTTCGAAAGTTCTTCGCCAAGATCGCTTAGCACAAGCTCTTCGAACTTCATTGCTGAATCACTTGACTTCTTCGATCGGCTACAAGCTGAAAGGCATCGATCGGTGTGTTGTGGCAAGAAGTCAAGGACCGAGGAAGTCCTGCAGAATTCAGATGCGTACTTTCTTGTGCAATGAAGCTACTGGAGGATTTAAGCGCCAAACAAGAGAAAGTTAATAAGCTTGCTAAGCATCTTGCCAGCATTATGGGTACCAGGATATTGTTTCTTGAACTCTTACAAGTGGTTTCGATTCTGGACTTGTTTTGCTTTGTGGCGTTTATATGTCTTTGTGTTCCCTATATTTGCACTAGTGGCGAACTTTGATGCCCAGTGGATGTAATATGTGTAATAGCCATGATAGCCTAGCATGAGTTGCTTGCTTATTTATTTCCTTGTTGTCTTGTTTATTTGTTTGCTTGTAGTCAGTGCAGTTCTTTTTCCGTGGTTTGCTAGTGGCTGCAGTAACCTATTTTTTTAAACTAGGCCACAATAACCATGGGCTAATATTTACTTGTAGTGACCTTTGGGCCTCCTACGGGCCGTAGAAGCGATGGGCCTTCTACGGGTCAGAGAAGCGATGAGGCCTTCTACGGGCCGTAGAAACATTGGGCCTTCTACGGGCCGTATCATCAATGGGCCTTATACGGGCCGTATGATCGATTGGCCAAACATGGGCCAATAACAGGCCGCATTATGGCCCTAAACGGGCTAGAGTTGGAATCGTCCATTCATGGGCCGACCATAACGGGCCATCGTTAATAGGCCGTATTTGATGATGCTATGAAAATGGCCCAACGTATTAACGGACCATAAACGGGCCGACTGTAACCACGGGCTGAATTTGGCCCACAAGCAGAAAATTACAGTAATGGGCCGTAAGTAAACGAATGCTGGAAATGAGCCCAAGAATAAATGGGCTCTGAGAAGGCCGAAAGATAACATGGGCTAGAAACGGCCCAACGGAATAATGGGCCGTTAATGGGTATAAAGGGATACAGTGTTCATTACGGGCCAGTTTCGCCATGGGCCATTAATGGGTGTAAAGTGATACACTGTTCATTGCGGGCCAGTTTCACCACGGGCCGTTAATAGGCCAAGAGTTACATAGGGCCTCATATGGGCCGAAAGACGTCATGGGCCATACATGGGCCGAAGTGAAAACGGGCCGAATCATATTGGATGGCCCAGATGATGCTACTGGGCCTAATTTGGATAGGGCGTAACGGGCCTTGGGTTAGCGGGCTGTAAATGGGCTATATGCGAATATGCCGTTAACAGGCTTTCCATGGGCCGGCCCGCCACCTTTTGACCAAGTCAAACGGGCCGGCCTTTTCACAGGAATGGGCCTTTGTTGGGCCGTGCCACGTGTCGACGTATCATAGGCGCCTTCTGTCCAATGAGTGGATGACATCTGTCCCAACGATGAGCCGACACGTGTTTCCTCCAGCCAATGATGATTTTACACGTGGAAAATCCCCATTGGTCGGGGCTGTTAACGGGTTATCGGATCAAAACCCGACCCGATAGCTTAACGGTGTTCCGTGACGGTGGATGCCACGTGTCGGTCACCCTTGACGAAAGCACTTCACGTGCGCGCGATTTATCGTCATGGAAGTGGACACTTCCATGATGATAATTTTGGTAATGTCATAGAACACTTCTCTGACGACAAAGACAGTATGACTATCTTGACTCTGTCATAAAATCGTCATGGATGTACATGCATGACAAAAAACGCGACCTACTGTGACAAACACGTATCATCACGGAAGTGTATTTTTTTGTAGTGTCTTTATTCCCATACGCAACAATCCCTCTTACTCGGGTTTGTGTTTCAGTCACTCACCAACCCACTATAAGCGAATCATGAACGTATTGCAACACCCTACAGTGGGAATCCCTCACGCTTGCGCGACACAGAGGGCACCATAGGACAGCACCAAAATAAAACATACAACTCATACCAATATAGATCATCAATCAACCCAAAGACAAAAGATATCTAATCAAAACATCATAGGATGGCAACACATCATTGGATCATAATATGTGGCATAAAGCACCATGCTCAAGTAGGGATTACAGCGGGGTGCGGGAGAGTGGACCGCGTAAAAGAGATGGGGATGGTGATGATGATGGTGATGTTGATGAAGACGATCACCGTGGCGATGATTCCCATCTCGATGGCACTCCGGTGCCACCAAGAGAGAGGAGGAGAGGTTCTCCCCCTTGTGCTTCCTCCTCCATGGCCTCCACCCTCTGGTCCTTGGCCTTCATGGTGATGATGGCCCCTCCGGGATACTCCTCCATGGCCACCGGTGATGATGGCCCCCTCCGGCAGGGTGCCAGAGAGGGCCTAGATTGATTTCTCGTGGCTACAGAGGCTTGCGGTGGCGGAACTCCCGATCTAGGTTAATTTTCCGAGGTTTATGTATTTATAGAAATTTTTGGCGTCGGCCTCATGTCAAGGGGGTGCCCTAGCTGTCCACGAGGCAGGCCCATGCGCCCTGTGGGGTGGGCGTGCCCCCCACCCTCGTGGGCAGCTCGGGACTCTTCTGGCCCAACTCCGATACTTTTTGGTCTTCTTTTGGTCCATAAAAAATCTTCAAAAATTGGCACGTCAATTGGACTTCGTTTGGTAATCCTTTTCTGCAAAACTCAAAAACAAGGAGAAAAAAAAATGTAAATCGCACAGGGCTCTAGGTTAATAGGTTAGTCCCAAAAATCATATAAAATATCATATAAATGCATATAAAACATCCTAGAAGGATAGTATAATAGCATGAATACTTCATAAATTATAGATACGTTGGAGACGTGTCAAGATCCCTAAGCTTAATTCCTGCTCGTCCTCGAGTAGGTAAATGATAAAAGAAATAATTTATGAAGTGTGAATGCTAGCAAGTACATAAGTTTGATCAATGATAATTTCAATCACCTTTTATAGCATCATTATATGTCATAACAGTAGCTCATCGCATAAAACTTTTCATGATCAAGTAACAAGCCATTCACATGTTAAAGTACAGATCATAAACTTTCTTGAAAACTAACAAACAATATTCTCAGTCATCAAACAATTGCAATTCATCGTATTTTCAGGAAGAGTCTATGTCAGAGCTTTGATTTAGCAAACTCCACATACTCAACTATCATTTAGTCTTTCACAATTGCTAACACTCACGCGATACTTGTGGTTACGGAGTTTTAATCGGACACAAAGAAAGATAGGGGCTTATAGTTTCGCCTCCCAACCTTTTACCTCAAGGGTAGTGTCAACAATAATAAATCATGCTTCCCTACATCCAGTTAGATATATCCATCAGGATCTTTCCAACATACTGTGCTTGCCAAAGGATAAAATGAAAAAGGAAAGGTGAAGATCACCATGACTCTTGCATAAGGTAGAAGATGATAATAAAAGATAGGCCCTTCGCAGAGGGAAGCAGAGGTTGCCATGCACTTTTATGGTTGGATGCACAAAATCTTAATGCGAAAGAACGTCACTTTATATTGCCTTGTGATATGAACCTTTATTATGCAGTCCGTCGCTTTTATTACTTCCACATCACAAGATCGTATAAAGCTTATTTCTCCCACACCAATCAATCATACATATTTAGAGAAATTTTTATTGCTTTGCACCGATGACAACTTACTTGAAGGATCTTACTCAATCCATAGGTAGGTATAGTGGACTCCCATGGCAAAACTGGTTTAAGGGTTTTCGGAAGCACAAGTAGTATCTCTACTTGGTGCTGAGAATTTGGCTAGCATGAGGGGGAAAGGCAAGCTCAACATGTTGGATGATCCATGACAACATACTTTATCTCAGATATAAGAAAACATAACTCATTACGTTGTCTTCCTTGTCCAACATCAACTCTTTAGCATGTCATATTTTAATGAGTGCTCCCAATCATAAAAGATGTCAATAATAGTATATTTATATGTGAAACCCCTCTTCCTTCAATATTCTTTCATGAATTGTTCAAGTGACCAATTCTATGTTTGCTAACTTTCAATAAGTTTACTACCTATACTTATTATGTGTGAAGTCATTACTCCCCATGTTATAAGCATATGAAACATATATAAATTCAGGTTTATGACATACAATTTATTCAACCATTTACTCATAGGATATACATGAGGCACATGAGTAAATGATAAACTACTCCAAAAGATATGAGTGAAGAACACTGAGTAGTAAAATAATTAACTAGCCATGGGAGGATTCTTTTCATTCAATATTTCAGATCCAATGATTTTATTGAAATAGGAAGTAAAATCGAAAACACGCTCGAAGCAAAACACATATCATGTGACGAATAAAAATATAGCTCCGAGTAAGGTATACCGATAGTTTTGAAGACGAAAGAGGGATGCCTTTCGGGCATCCCCAAGCTTAGGCGCTTGAGTCTTCCTTGAATATTACCTTGGGGTGCCTTGGGCATCCCCAAGCTTAGGGACTTTCCACTCCTTATTCTCCTCATATCGATATCTCACCCAAAGCTTGAAAACTTCAATCACACAAAACTTAACCAAAGTTCGTGAGATAGGTTAGTATGATAAAAAGTAAACCATTAACTTTGATACTGTCAAAGACAAGGTTCATAATTGTTCTCACACAATGCCTACTGTACCATGTCATTTCTACAACTTATATTGAGGAATGTAAGCCATAGAAACTAGAAAAAAAGCAAACTAGGCAATGAAAACAGAATCTGTCAGAAACAGAACAGTCTGTAATGATCTGAACAATAACCATACTTATTCTACTCCAAAATTATGAAATACATTGGTGGACGTGAGAATTTGTCTATTAATCTTCTGCAAAAAGGATCAATTCAAAAGCACTCTTCTGTAAAAAATGACATCTATTCTCGTGAGCGCAAAGTTTCTGTTTTTTACAGCAAGATCACATTAACTTTCACCCAAGTCTTCCCAAAGGTCCTACTTGGCACTTTATTGAAACAAAAGCTATAAAACAAGATTACTACAGTAGCTTAATCATGTAAAGACAGAAAAACAGTAAGGGTAAATATTGGCTTGTCTCCCAACAAGCGCTTTTCTTTAATGCCTTTTAGCTAGGCATGATGATTTCAATGATGCTCACATAAAAGGTAAGAATTGAAGCACAAAGAGAGCATATTGAATAATATGACAAGCACATTCATATCTAACCCACTTCCTATTCCTAGGGATTTTGTGAGCACACAACTTATGGGAACAAGAAGCAACTAGCATAGGAAGGCAAAACAAGTATAACTTCAAAACTTTAAGCACATAGAGAGGAAACTTGATATTATTGCCACTCCTACAAGCATGTATTCCTCCCTCATAATAATTTTCAATAGCATCATGGATAGCAACTTTGTTCTCATTCTCAATTGGAGCCTCTTCCGAAATAGTGGAATCATTACTAGCTAAAGTTGACACTCTTCCAATTCCACTTTCATAAATATCACACTAAGATTCAACACCTCCAAAATAGTGGGATCACTAATTCCTAAAGTTGACACTCTTCCAAACCCACTTTTAAATGACAGTATTATTTATACTCCAAAGGATATAAGTGAAGTTCATGGAGCATTCTACAACTAACCAATATCCAAGCTCAAAATGTATAAGTGAAGCACATGAAGCATTCTATAAAACCATACTCAAAAGATTTAAGTGAAGCACAAAGAGCAATTCTATAAGATCATACTTAAAAGATTTAAGTGAAGCACATGAAGTATTCTATAAATTGGTGAAGGGACATCTCATACTAGCATGGTTCTTAAAGGAAAAACAAAAACACAAAGGACACAAATCATGTAAACAAAGCAAAAACCGAGGTATACCGATATTTGTTGAAGAAGAAAGATGGGATGCCAACCCGGGCATCCCCAAGCTTAGATGCTTGAGTATACTTTGAAATATTTAATTGGGGTGCCTTGGGAATCCCCAAGCTTGAACTATTGCCTCTCTTAGCTCCTCGACCTTCGGACACTTCATCCACACAAAACTTTAACAAAAACTTGTGAGATTCGTTAGTGTAATAAAGCAAATCACTTCCTTTAGGTACTGTAATGAACTCATTCTTTATTTATATTGGTGTTAAACCTACTATATTCCAACTTCTCTATGGTTCATACCCCCCGATACTAGCCATAGATTCATCAAAATAAGCAAACAGCACACGCAAAACAGAATCTGTTAAAAACAGAACAGTCTGAAGTAATCTGGAAGTTTGGTAAACTTATGTAACTCCTAAAATTATGAAATAAATTTGAAAATTTGAACAATTTGTACAGAAGTAATGTGCAAAAAGTTTCAGACCCATTTGACCTTCCAGTAAAAAACATAAATTCACGCACTACAGCCAAAGTTTCTGTTTTTGTTCTGCACATAGTAAACAAGCAATCTAATCATCCTAAAACCAAAGCTTGGCACATTATTTTTATAATACAATGAATATATACAAGGGGATAATTATTTACAGAGAAACTTCCATGAAAAATTCTACATTGTTTCCGTGAGCATGAACTCAAGTGCGCAAGGTCGACCATCACTTCTTCAATGCATAACTTTCCAATCACTTCTCTTTTCGAAAAACTTTTTAGGCATGAAAGGCAAGTAAATTTTTTGTATTTTAATTTTTTAAATTTTTTGTATGTTTCACCCACAACTAAACAGAAACAAAAAGGAAAAACAAAATCTACTTAGTGAAGAAAGCAAACAAGCACACACGAGAATATCAACCCCACGCTATTGCTCCCCGGCAACGGCGCCAGAAAAGAGCTTGATAATCCCCAAGTGCAAGGAATCATCGTAGCACTTTCCAAAGGTGGAAGTGATAAGTATGGAGTGTCGAACCCACAAGGAGATAAAGGTAAGATCAATATTCTCTCAAGCCTTATCTGCCACTGATACACCAAACATTTGCTTCCAACTAGCAACGAGAAATAAAACTACGTTGTGGATATGAAGAGGATAACTTTGTATGATATAGGAGAGCTAAAATATAAAAGTAGGTGCTGTTATCATAAAGTTAGAATATATTACTAAATAATATAAATAGCGATTGTGGAATAATGGTGGATCGGTGTGCGGAATTGTCCTAGGCAATTGTTAAAAAGACCGGTAATCACTATTGTAGTTTCATATGAGAGAGAGGCATAAGCTAACATACTTTCTCTAGTTGGATCATATGCACTTATGATTGGAACTCTAGCAAGCATCCGCAACTACTAAAGATCATTAAGGTAAAACCCAACCATAGCATTAAAGCATCAAGTCCTCTTTATTCCCATACGCAACAATCCCTCTTACTCGGTGAGGGAGTCCTGGATTAGGGGGTGTCCGGATAGCCGGACTATGACCTTTGGCCGGACTCCTGGACTATGAAGATACAAGATTGAAGACTTCGTCCCGTGTCCGGATGGGACTTTCCTTGGCGTGGAAGGCAAGCTTGGCGATACGGATATGTAGATCTCCTACCATTGTAACCGACTCTGTGTAACCCTAACCCTATTCGGTGCCTATATAAACCGTAGGGTTTTAGTCCGTAGGACGAACAACAATCATACCATAGGCTAGCTTCTAGGGTTTAGCCTCTCTGATCTCATGGTAGATCTACTCTTGTACTACACATATCATCAATATTAATCAAGCAGGAGTAGGGTTTTACCTCCATCGAGAGGGCCCGAACCTGGGTAAAAACATCGTGTCCCTTGCCTCCTGTTACCATCCGCCTTGGCCTTGACAGTTCGGGACCCCTACCCGAGATCCGCGGTTTTGACACCGACATTGGTGCTTTCATTGAGAGTTCCTCTGTGTCGCCGTCTTTAGGCCCGATGGCTCCTCCGATCATCAACAATGATGCGCTCAGGGTGAGACCTTTCTCCCGGACAGATCTTCGTGATTCGGCGGCTTTGCATCGCGGGCCAATTCGCTGGCCATCCGGAGCAGATCGAAAGCTACGCTCGGGCGATCAGGTCAGATTTGGAAGTTTGAACTACACGGCCGATATCCGCGGAGACTTGATCTTCGACGGGTTCGAGCCACAGCCAAGCTGCCACAAGACCGCCCGGCGGGCATGATCTATCTCTGCCACGGACGGTGTCACGGAGGCCGCACCAGAGTCCGCTCCGACCTTTAGCTCGGAGCCAACCGCGCCGATCGAGGATGGGTGGCTGGACACCGCCTTGGGGGCTGCAATCTCCACGGTGATCGAGCCGTACACCTACCCCGTCCTTTGCGAAGCTCGTGACTCAAAGGCGCCGGACTCCTCTCCGGACTCCGAGCCTTCCGCGCCCCTGCCAATCGAATCCGATTGGGCGCCGATCATGGAATTCACTGCCGCAGACATCTTTCAGCACTCGCCCTTTGGCGACATCCTGAATTCACTAAAGTCTCTCTCTTTATCAAGAGAGCCCTGGCCGGATTATGGTCAGGAAGGTTGGGATGCGGAAGACGAAGAAAATCAAAGCCCACCCACCACCCACTTCGTAGCCACTGTCGATGATTTAACCGACATGCTCGACTTCGACTCCGAAGACATCGACGGTATGGACGACGATGTAGGAGACGACCAAGAACCAGCGCCCACAGGGCACTGGAAGGCCACCTCGTCATATACCATATACATGGTGGACATCCCAAAAGATGGGAATGGCGATGGAACAGCGGAGGATGACCCCTCCAAGAAACAGCCTAAGCGCTGCGTCGGTGGCGCCGCTCTAAATCCCGCCACAGCAAAAGCGGTGATTCCGCACGGGAGATAATAACACCCCGGACAAAGGTGCGAAGACAACCCCTCCAAAGAAGATTCAGCGCAGAGGATGGAGAAGCCAGCTCTCATGAGAGAGCGGCAGAAAAAGAGGTAGAGGACGATAATTACATGCCTCCCTCCGAAGATGAAGCAAGCCTCGACGACGAGGAATTTGTCATGCCCGAGGATCCTGCCGAACAAGAGCGTTTCAAACGCAGGCTCATGGCCACGGCAAGCAGCCTCAAGAAAAAGCAGCAACAGCTTAGAGCTGACCAAGATTTGCTAGGCAGCGGATGGATCAAGTCCTTGTGGCAGAAGAGTATGAACTCGAGCACCCCTCCAAGAGCTACCCAAGATGCAGGCTGCTACCCCGATTAGAGGAGGAAGCACCTAAACCTACATCACCGGTGCATGATATGGCTGACTGGCCACCTCGTGGCATGACGAAGAGAGGCCTCTCGGCCCTCAATTCAAGCCGCACCCATCGCCGCTCAAAAATACAAAGGCATGGGGAAATGCGCCAGAACTGCGAGATATATTGGAGGACAAGGCAAGGCGGACAAGATCGATCTATGGATCGCGTGGGCGCCCACGACACGTGATTTATAACCGTCACGCCGGATATGGCAACTCGGCCGGGCGAACACGATGAGACAAAGCTCATTTGAGTTGCATCGTGATATAGCCCAATACAGAGGCGCCAAGACACCCACTATGCTTCACAGATGAAGTGATGGATCATCAAATCCACGAGGGTTTCAAACCCGTAAACATTGAATCATACGATGGCACAACAGATCCTGCGGTTTGGATCGAGGACTATCTCCTTCACATCCACATGGCCCGCGGTGATGATCTACACGCCATCAAGTACCTCCCACTCAAGCGTAAAGGACCAGCCCGGCATTGGCTTAACAGCTTGCCAGCAGAGTCGATCGGTTGTTTGGAAGACCTGGAAGCCGCATTCCTTGACAATTTCCAGGGCACATATATGCGACCACCAGACACCGATGACCTAAGCCACATAATTCAGCAGCTAGAGGAATCGGCCAGACAATTCTGGACACGGTTCCTAACCAAGAAAAATCAAATCGTCGATTGTCCGGATGCCGAGGCCCTTGCAGCCTTCAAACACAACATCCGCGATGAGTGGCTTGCCCGGCACCTAGGACAGGAAAAGCCGAAATCCATGGCAGCCCTCACAACACTCATGACCGCTTTTGCGCGGGAGAGGACAGCTGGCTAGCTCGTAGTAACAACATGACCAAGAGCCCTGGTAATTCGGATACCAAGGACAGCAGTGGCAGGTCGCTTCGCAACAAGCACAAGCGCCGCATTAATGGTGATAATGCTGAGGATACGACAGTCAATGCCGGATTCAGAGGCTCTAAACCCGGTCAGCGGAAAAATCCATTTAAAAGAATTACTCCGGGCCCGTCCAATTTGGACCGAATACTCGATCGCTCGTGCGGATACATGGCACCCGAAAAGCTAGCCAATCACACCAACAGGGATCTGGGTGTTCAAGCAGCGAGCAAGTTAAATGTTGAACACAATGACAAGGGGCTGCATAGCGATGACGAGGAGGAGCCCGACGCCGAACAATAGAGGACAGAAGGGCTTCCCCCCATAAGTGCGGACGGTGAACATGATATACGCAACCCACATACCCAAAAGGGAGCGGAAGTGTGCACTAAGGGACGTATACGCGATGGAGCCAGTCGCCCCAAAGTTCAACCCGTGGTCTTCCTACCCGATCACTTTTGATCGAAGGGACCACCCCACTAGCATCCACCATGGCGGATTCGCCACTTCTAGACCCAATCATAGACGGATTTCACCTCACTAGAGTCCTAATGGACGGCGACAGCAGCCTGAACCTGCTTTATCAGGATACAGTGCGCAAAATGGGCATAGACCCATCAAGGATTAAACCCACAAAGACAACCTTCAAAGGCATCATACCAGGGGTAGAGGCCAACTGTACAGGCTCAGTTACACTTGAAGTGGTCTTCGGATCCCTAGATAACTTCCGAAGCGAGGAGTTAATCTTTGACATAGTCCCGTTCCACAGTGGCTATCATGCACTGCTCGGACGAACCGCATTTGCAAAGTTCAATGCGGTGCCGCACTACGCATATCTCAAGCTCAAGATGCCAGGTCCTCGTGGAGTCATTACGGTCAATGAAAACACCGAACGCTCTCTCTGGGCGGAGGAGCATACGGCGGCCCTCGCGGCGAAAGTGCAAAGCAGCCTCTTAAGGCAATTCTCGAGTCCAGTTATTAAACGCCCAGGCACCGTCAAGCGCGCCCGGAATGACCTACAACAAGACCGCCTGGCACGTTCCGAGCACGCATAGCAATGCGGCCCAAGCCCCAGCCCTCGCGAAATCGTGAAACCAGTATTACGCGTACATAATTACGCTCTAGAAATACAATGGGCATAAGGGAAGGAGCACGACCACGGCATGCCCAGAATGCGGCTCAACCACACCAGGGGCTCCCGATTGTGTCATCCTTTTTTTCTTTCTTTTTTACTTTCAGGACTCCATTCTCACGAAGCCCTGTCCGGCATTAGAATCGCCGAACACACGATGCAACAGCCAGGGAAGCGTAGCTACGTCGAGTGTCCAGGTGGTCTCTATTACGAGCAATATATCTGTTTTACACAACATCCCGCGGCTTACCCCTGGAGGGAGACATGTTAAAAGTCTCGTCCCTTGCTTATCGCACTATTTCTATCGTTCTGCTCTTACAGCACCCCTTTTGAATAAACAATATATAGCTTATGCCTATTATTGATTTCCTTTTCTTTATATATATATATATATATATATATATATATATGTTCATTTATGACAATGTGCAACCGAACACAATGTTCCGGGCAAAACACCAGTGGCTTAAGAACCCCATAACATGGTGTGATAAGTCCGAACACTTTCACAAGTGCGGCACCCCGAACTTATAGCATTATATGCATTGGCTCCGAATCATGTCTTGGGTCAATAGTTGGGTTTGCCCGGCTCCCATGTTTTGGTACCTTACGTTCCGTCATATAGGCTAAGGTAGCGCTGGGAGAACCACTGCGATTGTGCCCCGGTTGAGCTGGGTTAAGCACCTCAGTGGAGAAAGCTAAAACAGACCGACATGATAGGGCGAGAGTCGGTCAGCTGTTCGAGAGGTTTTCGAGTCCCTAAAGACTTATGCCGCTTAGAACGAGGAGTCGGCATTGTCCGGACTAGGCGTGGATAGCGCCCGAACTCGGTCTTCCGAAGACAGGGGCGTCACCGAAATTTAAAATTATAGAATTCTATGGCTAAGTGAGAGTGTTCAAGCATTATAGTCCGGTTGCCTTGTTCGTTGCGTTGAGCGCCTCCCTCGAAGGACCCAAGAATGGGAACAAGAGCGCTCAAGTTCATCCCGAACACCCCAACACTCGTGGCATGGGGCTGAAGCCAACGACTCACCATCTCTCAAATTTAATACACGGCCGCACAGAAGGTAATATTTTAAACTAAAAAGTGTTGCTTAGCGCATATGAACAAGTTTTCAGCGTAGAGGATAACAAATGCGAGTCTACTAAAAAATTATATCTTTGGAGAATTCATCCGCTATAAGGCAGGCACCCTTCAGGACGCCCTCATAATACATTTCAGGCTTGCGATGCTCCTTCTTCGGTGGTGGTCCGTACTTCACAAGCTTCTCAGCGTCCATCTTGCCCCAAAGGCACCTTAGCAGGGCAAGGGCCCCTGAGCACCTTCGATGCAGACGGAGCGCTTGATGACTTCAACCCATGGACAGGCGTCCACCAGTAGCCTCACCAGCCCGAAGTAGCTCCCAGGCATGGCTTCCTTCAGCCACAGCTGAACTATGAGGCCCATCATGGCCTGTTCGGCCACCTTATGGAGCTCGACCAGTTGTTTCAACTGGTCGCTTAAAGCACGGATGTCCGCCTCAAAGATATCGAGACCGTAACACCTTCTCCGTCGAGCTCCCTCCTCGGCTCGGTAGAATGCGGCGAGATCGGCCACACCACGGGCAGATCTGCGAATGCTCCTGGAGAGCTCCGGATTCGGGTAAGTAACAGATAATTCACTTTCACATGCTTGCTTTGCATATAGAATGCCTTACCCGCCGCTATCTTCTACATCGCCTCAATCACCTGGAGGGCTTTTTGGGCTTCGGCCTTAGTGGCCTTGGCGCTCTCAAGGGCCGTGACGAGCTCGGACTCCCGAGTCTTTGAGTCACGCTCCAAACTCTCGTTCTTTTCCACGAGAGCCTGGAGCTCTTGCCGCACCTCCGCCACCAGCGCCTCCTGCTTTTCTCGCTCGGTGCGCTCCGCGGCCGCATTGCTTTCGGCCCGGGACACCGCCTCCTTTAGGGTCGCCACCTTGTTCGTGGCCCCTGCAATATTCATGTTATTCCTGTAATTTTTTGCAAACTCATCTTTTAAATACTCCCATAAGGTATTACTTACCTTCCTTGTCCTCGAGCTGCTTTTTGGCAAGTCTGAGCTCGTTCTCGGACTGCTCGAGGCTCTGCTTCAATGCACCAACCTCCGCAGTCAGTGCGGCAGAGGTCAGCAACGCAACCTACATTCCCATATTGACATACTTATGTTAGACTCCTGCGTATATCTTTTAGATCCTCGCCCGCTTTTTCTTTCCGAACACCAAACTGAGCATCAGGAGCTACTATCTATGCGGTAATATTTTAATACATACCTCAAATCCTGTTAGAAGGCTGGAGCAGGCTTCAGTCAGCCCGCTCTTGGCGGACTGAACCTTCTGGATCACCACACTCATAACAGTGCGGTGCTCCTCGTCGATGGAAGCGCCGTTAAGCGCCTCCATCAAATCATCCGGTGCCTCCGGTTGGACGGAAGTCACCGGCGTCGCAGTCTTGCCCTTCTTACGAAGGGGTCGCCTGTCGGACTCCGGAATCACTGAAGGTTCCGGTATGGAATCCGGCGCAGGGCCGGACTTGAAGCCCTTCGGGGTTTTATCCCCTTTGAGCCCGGATTTCGGGAGGTCGCCTTGTGGTGCCTCCACAGCTACCTCCTCCTGGCTGGGCCCCTTTTGGGACTCCACCCCGGCGTCATCCACGGCGGGAGGAGACGAGGCGGTCGGAAGTGAGGTGCTATTCACCTCCGACGAATCCAGGGAGCCGCTCGACGAATCTTCGAGCCCATCCTTGGGCGGGCTGCATGGTTATATCCGGCGTTATAGGATGTTGTGCGACAAATGAAAGGCCACGAGTTATTCTGGTGTCCGGACACTTACGATCTCGCCAGGGGCTTGGCCCTTGGAGCCCACCCCTCTTCGCCGTTGTCGGCGTTGGCGGTGTAGTCCGGAGGAAGGGTCCTTCCCTTCTTGGAACCTCCGGCCACCCCGGTGGGGGCGGCCTTCCTTTTCTTCTCTCCCTCTGCTGGGGGAGAGACCTCTTTTTCCTCCTCCTCGTCTTCGCGGGAGGAGTCCGCCTCGGCATCATCGGACGATGAGTCCGATAACACCTGGAGCCGGGAACTTCTTCGAGTTCCCGTGGCCTTCTTCTTGGCCTTCTTTTCCGGCACCACGCGAGGTGCCGGAACCAGCAACCCCGTTAATTAGGCGTCCGCTGGGTCTTCTGGCAAGGGAGCCGGACAGTCGATCTGTCCGGACGTCTTCAACCAGTCCTATCAAAGGTGAGGGAGTTTTAGATCCCGCATAGAGTCAAACTATGAAAAAAGAGTCCCATAAAGGGTAAAATAACTTACCTCGCTGGCTTGATGCTGCGAGCTGAATCCGCGATCTTCCGTCGCGGATGCGGGAGCTTCGGCGCCCTTGAACAGCACCTTCCAGGCGTCTTCGTACGTAGTGTCAAAGAGCCGGTTCAAGGTTCAGTGCTGTGCCGGATCAAACTCCCACAAATTGAAGTCCCGTTGCTGGCATGGGAGAATCCGGCGGATGAGCATCACCTGGATTACGTTGACAAGCTTGAGATTCTTGTCCACCGTGTTTGGACGCAGGTTTGGAGTCCGTCCAGCTCTTCCGAATTACCCCATGTCAGGCCCGTCTCTTTCCATGAGGTGAGCCGTGTGGGGAAGCCAGATCGGAATTCGGGGGCCGCCGCCCATTGAGGGTCACGCGGCTCGGTGATATAGAACCACCCTGATTGCCACCCCTTTATGGTTTCCACAAAGGAGCCCTCGAGCCATAGGACGTTGGCCATCCTGCCCACCATGGCGCCTCCGCACTCCGCTTGGCGGCCACCCACTACCTTCGGCTTGACATTGAAGGTCTTCAGCCATAAGCCAAGTGGGGCTGGATGCACGGAAGGCCTCGCATACCATTTAAAAACGCCGAGATGTTGAGGATGAAATTCAGGGCGGATCATGGAAATCTAGGCCGTAGTAGAACATGAGCCCCCGGACGAATGGGTGAAGTGGAAACCCTAGTCCGCGGAGGAAGTGGGGGAGGAACACCACCCTCTCATGGGGCCTGGGGGTGGGGATGAGTTGCCCCTCGTTGGGGAGCCTATGCGCGATGTCGCTGGACAAGTATCCGGCCTTCCGCAGCTTTTTGATGTGCCCCTCCGTGACGGAGGAGGCCATCCACTTGCCTCCCGCTCCGGACATGGTTGGAGAAGGTTGAGGTGGGATATGCGGACTTGGGCGCTGGAGCTCGAGTGCACGGAAATGGATAAGCAAAGGAGGAAGAAGGCGTGTGTGAAAAAGCGGATCCTTATCCCCTTATATGGACGGACAGAGCTATGCGTCCCCACCGGCCTGATAAAACTCGCTTATCTCCCAAGCGCCATAATCAATGGCGCGGTTGGGTTACCACACCAATTGATGAGAATCCCGGAATAAGGGGACACGATCTCTGCTTTGACAAGACGTGCCAAGGAAACCGCCTCGCTAAACGCTACCGAGGTTGGGCGGTAAAAATGATTCAATAAAGGCTTGGCCGTGGTGTGATGTCACGCTGAGAATACGTCGATGGAGATTGAACTTGTGTAAATGTTATTCTCTCTACGGTGGTATGTGGAACTTATTTTGCAGAGCCAGACACTATCCTTGTGTTCAAAATCTCCCATGAAGTATTCGGAGGAGAAAACCGCCTTGCAATGCCGAAGACAATATGCGCGCCGGACCCGTCGTCATTGAAGCCTGGTTCAGGGGCTACTGAGGGAGTCCTGGATTAGGGGGTGTCCGGATAGCCGGACTATGACCTTTGGCCGGATTCCTGGACTATGAAGATACAAGATTGAAGACTTCGTCCCGTGTCCGAATGGGACTTTCCTTGGCGTGGAAGGCAAGCTTGGCGATACGGATATGTAGATCTCCTACCATTGTAACCGACTGTGTAACCCTAACCCTCTTCGGTGCCTATATAAACCGGAGGGTTTTAGTCCGTAGGACGAACAACAATCATACCATAGGCTAGCTTCTAGGGTTTAGCCTCTCTGATCTCGTGGTAGATCTACTCTTGTACTACCCATATCATAAATATTAATCAAGCAGGAGTAGGGTTTTACCTCCATCGAGAGGGCCCGAACCTGGGTAAAAACATCGTGTCACTTGCCTCCTATTACCATCCGCCTAGACGCACAGTTCGGGACCCCCTACCCGAGATCCGCCGGTTTTGACGCCGACACTCGGGTTTGTGTTTCAGTCACTCACCAACCCACTATAAGCGAATCATGAACGTATTGCAACACCCTACAGCGGGAATCCCTCACGCTTGCGCGACACGGAGGGCACCATAGGACAGCACCAAAATAAAACATACAACCCATACCAATCTAGATCATCAATCAACCCAAAGACAAAAGATATCTACTCAAAACATCATAGGATGGCAACACATCATTGGATCATAATATGTGGCATAAAGCACCATGTTCAAGTAGGGATTACAGTGGGGTGCAGGAGAGTGGACCGCGTAAAAGAGATGGGGATGGTGATGATGATGGTGATGTTGATGGAGACGATCACCATGGCGATGATTCCCCTCTTGATGGCACTCCGGTGCCACCAAGAGAGAGGAGGAGAGGTTCTCCCCCTTGTGCTTCCTCCTCCATGGCCTCCACCCTCTGGTATTTGGCCTTCATGGTGATGATGGCCCCTCTGGCATACTCCTCCATGGCCACCGGTGATGATGGCCCCCTCCGGCAGGGTGCCAGAGAGGGCCTAGATTGATCTCTCGTGGATACAGAGGCTTGCGGCGGCGGAACTCCCGATAGGTTAATTTTCCGAGGTTTCTGTATTTATAGGAATTTTTGGTGTCGGTCTCACATCAAGGGGGTGCCCTAGCTGTCCACGAGGCAGGCCCACGCGCCCTGGGGGGTGGGCGCGCTCCCCCCACCCTCGTGGGCAGCTCGGGACTCTTCTGGCCCAACTCCGACCCTTTTTGGTCTTATTTTGGTCCATAAAAAATCATCAAAAATTGGCACGTCAATTGGACTCCGTTTGGTAATACTTTTCTGCAAAACTCAAAAACAAGGAGAAAATGTAAACGGCACTTTGGGCTCTAGGTTAATAGGTTAGTCCCAAAAATCATATAAAATAACATATAAATGCATATAAAACATTCTAGAAGGATAGTATAATAGCATGAATACTTCATAAATTATAGATACGTTGGAGACATATCAGTGCCTCCCGAGCCCTGTCCTGACGCGTTCATCTAGCATTGGTGGGCTCAAAGGTGGCTCGCTCGGCTGGTGGGGGCGAGCTCCCCCGGCAATGGTCTTGCCGTGGCCGCTGAGGCTGCCCCCGGCAAGGGTCCTTGCCGGGGGAACCTGCTCCGTCCATCTAATCCTTGTGGCCTTGGTCCTTGTCGTTGCTTTGTTTGTCTTGTGCCTTCGGCTTCTCTCCAGCCTCCCTTTCCTGCCCTATTATGTGTGGCCGTGGCGGGAGGCTCTGACTGCCCGTGCACAAGTAAAGGGGTCAAAAGCAGAGCCCCTACTTTTGTACACCGACAGGAGCCCCCGGGCCTGGGCCACACATAAGCGCAGCACATTGTTGGGCCAGGCCCAGAACGGTTCGCGGGCAGTTGGGGTGGGTTTTACCATGCCATCGCTCCGCCTGGCCGCGCTTCCCCACGACTCCACGTTGAACGCTGACGTTGGGGTCGTCTTGCGCTGCATGACGTGGGAGGCATGCGTGGGACAGCGCTCCCGCGCATGCGTCGTATCGCAGTTAATGGGAAAGGAGGCGGCCCGTGCCTTCCCCATAAAAAGGAATAACCGCGGGCGCGCTGCTCACTTTACCCCTCCCCTGCGCCTTCCTCCAATCTCAGAGCCGCCGCCCCCTTCCTTCCTCCTTCTCGAGCCTCTCTGCCTCCGCCCATCGCCGCCATGCTTCCGCCATCCTCTGCTTATTCGCTTCCCGCAGCCGCCATGCCGCCTAAGTCTACCAAGAGCAAGGGAGCGGCGAAGGATGTCGGCGTGTCGGAGCAGCCGGAGAGCGAGTTGGTGGCGCGGCGGGCATAGTCCGCCTACTTCCCCTCGACGGTTGGCATGCCCGAGCTTCGGGAGATGTTCAAGGATCTGTGGGGCGTGAAGACGGGGGGAGAGAAGACGGGGCATCCTGCTACGCACGTCGTCCCCGCCAGCGCTGGGCCTTCCCCACATCGGTACCCCTTCTTCCTCGACTATTTCTCCTGCGGGCTCTGTCCCCCCTTTTCTGATTTCTTCAAGGACATCATGCACACCTATGGCTTCCGTCTCTTGGATTTTACTCCGAATGTCGTGGCGTGCATGGCCCTCTTCGCCCATCTCTGCGAGGGTTTCATCGGGGTGCATCCCAGCACGGCGCTCTTCCGCCATTACTTCTCCCCTCGGATCCAAAAAGGGGGCGCCATTGCTGGCTGCGTCACCTGGATCCCGAGGGCCAAGAGGGCGTACCTAGACGGCGCCACGAAGGAGAGGTGGGAAGAATGGTGGGGCCGCTAGTGCTGGATTGAGGAGAAGGACCCGCCAGCATTCTGCGAGGTTTGCCAGAAGCCGCCGGTCCGTGGCGGCGATTGGGGCGACGCCGACGCCGACGATGCGAAGCTCATGGTCGCCGCCACCAGGATTCTTCGGCTCACGCAGGCCGGGCTCACCCTCGAGATGATCGGCGCGGACTTCATCCGTCGTCGGATTGCCCCTCTGCACGACAAGGGGAGGCCGGCCGGGCTCTTCGTGAACGCCGCCGACATCATGAGGCCCCGCCCCGGCCTTGACAACAACCTGACGGTGCTGCAGCATGCCCATCTTTGCCAGCGAATCTTCTAGCTCGAGGTCGACGACGAGGGCAAGGTCGAGCGGTCCGGCAAGCTTGCCAGGGCCGCCGCGAAGGCCGACAAGGAGCCTGTCTTCAAGCTGCCGGCGGGAGTGGTCCCGCTGAGCAACAACTCTCGTCGGAACGAGACCATCGCCATGATGCCGCTCTTCAACGCGCATGGCCTTGACCTGAACTGGGTTGAGCCGGACGGGCTCGTGGTGCAGGAGTTCTTCGACACCCTGCATGAGATATATGTCACCGACGAGCCGCGGCTTATCCAGGACACCTCTCCGGCGGAGCTGGACTATATCGCTGCCAGGGTGGAGGAGGCGAGGCTTGCCGCGGAGGAGGCAAAGCTCGTCAGGGAGGCCGGCAGCGCCGGCGGCATGGTGGACAAGGCCGCGGCGGAGGCGGAGGAGGGGGAGCTCGCCAGGTGGGCAGCAGCCGCTTGGGAGGCCAGCGGCGCCGACACCGAGGCTCCCCTTGTTGAAGACGCCGCCGACGGGTCGTCGTCAGAGGAGGATTAGGAGGGGAGGACCGCGACCGCCGATCCCCCGATCACCGGAAAAAGGCGGGTCCTGCGGCGGGCCACCTCCGGCGAGCCAGTCCGCCTCGACCAGGCCGTGCAGCCGCGGCAGGCCCAGGAAGCGCCCGTGCGCCAGACGAGGGCGGTGGCGATGAAGAAAACGGCGAAAGCCGTGGCGTCGAAGAAGAGGACATCTGCTTCTTCGTCGTCCAAGCACGCCCGGACGCCATCGCCTCCCCCCTAGTCGGCAAACATTGGCGCGGGGATTGGGTTTGACTTGTTTGACTTCGGGCCTCTCAGCCCGGAGAGAGAGCTCGGTCCTCTCAGCCCGGAGCGGAAGAGGAAAGCAACAGAGGAGGAGGAGGAAGAGAACGAAGAATAAGCCTCTGCTTTCCTTCCTCATTCCTTACACTCCCCTCGATGTCGTTGCTTACTTGTCTTTATCTTGTAGGGATGTGGAGACGCTGGCCCAGAGGATAAAGAGGGCCAGGATTTCGACGAGTGGCCAGCCCCCGACAGGCACTTCCAGTACGCCACTGGTGGTGTCGAGCAACCCGGGCAGCAGCCCCCAGCCCAGCCCCCAGCATGAGTCCGCTGCCCACCTTGATCAACGTGCGTCACTTGCGATGCTTTAGTGTTAACCGTGTCGTGGATGCAGGAGAGGAGCAGCACCAAAGGGAGCCACAGAGGGCTTCTCCGATCGTGCCGCCCCAGTCAACTACACCGCCCCAAAGGGGTGTCCCGGGGAAGGGCACCGAGCATCGAGGTCGTGCACACGGAGGAGGGGGAGGAGGACGCAGGCACCGGTGGCTTTGCCTAAACGCCAGACCTTGGCGGAGAAGGGGCTTCCACCTCTCGGCCCGGCACGGGTAAGCTTTCGCTCTCCACTTCCGCTTGCATTCTTCCTTTTCCTTTTTTCTCATTGGCTTTCGATCTTGGCTTCGCCCTGTCTCTTTCTTGGCGTCCAGACCCCTCCTCAGGGGACGTCGACACCACCATCAAGGATGTCGCCGCGAAGGCCGCGGCGGAGGTGGAGAAGATTTCCGCCAAGGAGAGCGCCAGGGGCGCCGCCGAGGATGCCGCCAAGGGGCCCGCCGAAGGGCCCGGCAAGGGGCCCGCCGAAGGGCCCGACAAGGGGCCTGCCGAGGGAGCCGGCAAGGCCACTGCCGAGGAGGTGGCGTTTGATGACATGCCCTCCTCCTCCGCTGCCTCTGGCTCTGGCAGGTACCTGAGGGTAAGCGACGACCTCTTCGTCCATCTCCTTGGCGCGTCGAGCACCAGGGCTCCCTTTGAGGGAGAGGTGTTCGACGAGGAGGCGCTTGCCGCCGCCGGGCTCGAGGTCGTTGATGAGCCGGGCGTCGGTGGCGCCGGCTCCCAGGAGGAGCGTCTGCTCCAGGCCATGGGGGGCAGCTTCCGGAAGCTTCAGGCGCTCCACCGTGCCCGTCTGGACAAGGCCAAGTCCAGGGCAGCGATGGTGGAGAAGGCGGAGGAGAACTTTGGGGGGCGCGTTGCCGAGGCGTAGGACTGGTTCCGCCAAGCCCAGGACAAGCTGAAGGCCGCCCAGGGTGAGCTAGCCAACCATGTGGTGGAGCTCACCCTGAAGCTGGCCGACGTCGAGAAGGCCCAGGAGACGGCGAAGAGGTTGGTCGACGAAGCCGAAGCCACTCGGACCCAGCACGAGGCCACACTAAAGACCCAGGAAGAGGATCTTGCCGAGCGCGAGGAGAAGCTTGTCGCCACGCTCCGCGGCAAGGACGAAGAGGTGGACAAGCTCGTCCTGCAGCGGACCCAAGAGCTGGAGCGGAGGCATCAGGAGGCACTCAACGCCCAGGCTCATGCCCACGGCGGCAGGGTGAAGGAGCTGGAGGAGCAAGCTCTGAAGCTGGCCCAGGAGAAACATACGCTCAACGACGCTCTGACGGTGGCGCAGGGCGAGGTCATCAGCAAATCTGGAGAGCTCTCCGAAGCCAACACCTCCATCAAGGCCTCAAGTTGAAGCTGGGAGAGCTCGAGGAGACGCTGTCGAAGGCCAGGACCCGGGAGGGGATCCTGACCAAGGAGCTGGAGAAGGAGAAGCAGCTGCTGATGAACGAGGCCACCAACCTCAAGGACCACAAGGCGGGCGTGAAACGCTGGCTCGAGCACCTTGCCGCCGTTGCAAACTAGGCTGCCGATCAGCTGGCCATCATGGGGATGCCGGAGATGACGTACGCCCCAGAAGCGAGCCTGAGCCCCAACGCCAACCTGACCATATATTTTGAGAAGGTCGTCGGCGCCTTGGGGCGGCTTCACTCCAATCGGGCGGCCTCCCTGGCCGAGGAATCCAGGATACTCTGCCGGGGTCCATGACCAGGGTGCTCACCAAGATTGCGCACTGGCACCCACACCTCGACTTTGAAGTTGTGCTGAAGAGCTTGCCGGAGGGCGCCGACATCGCGACGCTCAACGAGCGTATCCATCCCATCCTCAGCCGCATCGACAAAATCAAGAGGGTGGAGGGCCAGCCCAGGGACTAGGCACCCCGTTCTCCGTCGCCGCTGCAGGTTCATGACCAAGACAATTCTATCTTTAGTTAGAACCGCGGCGGCAATTTGTGTAACATAACTCTGCAGTGCCCCTGAAACTATGCATGTTATTTTTCCTGTTCGATTTTCCTTTGTATGTTCTCCCCACGCCGATCGGGTAAGCTTGCCGGCACGTAAACCCAGGGCGGCGCTTTGAGGACGGATCCTCATTAGCCTGTCGGGTGTGCTTGTCACCGGGCAAAGCACCTTGCCGCCCTTGGCGCGGCCGCTCGATCTGTCGAGCTTGACTCGAGTCAGAACCGAAAGCGTTGCCGATGGCGAAAGGTTACCCTACCGCTCTCGACGTGGCCGCTTGAACTGTTGAGCGGACTCGAAATAGGACAAGGGCGTTGCTGATCGCAGGAGGGCCCCTCTGTGTACAGGCTCTCCATACATAGGCCGAACCGTCGAGGATAATAACCATATATTAAAGGAGAAAAACTTAAAATGTAGCATGACTTAGCTCTCTTGTCGCCGCCTCGGCATCCTTCGTGTCAACGGGCAGCGCCGCCTTCTTGGCTGCCTTCTCCACAGGAGTCGTGGCGATGAAGAACAGCTAGGTCAACTGCTAGGCCCGATTCTCACAATTGCGCCCCCTACCTGGCGCGCCAAAGATGTCGGTGGGAAACGACACCTATGGGATCACTGGAATCCCTTCTACGGCTGCAGGGCGCGGGGATCGTGAGAAGAGCAGGACTAGTAGACAACACAAAGGATATTTACCCAGGTTCGGGCCACAAAGATGCGTAAAACCCTACGATCCTGCTTTGGTGGATGTATTTAGTGTTCTTGAGCTCTCGAACTAGCTCTAGGTGCTGTGAGGTTCCAAAGAGCCGAATCCTTTCCCCGTATGCCATGGGCCTCCTTTTATAGGCGAAAGGGGCTGCCACAGTGGCACACAGGAGGTGGAAAGTGCTACAGCATCACGAGCTTATCGCTGGTTATTATGGGACAAAGCGCATTTAATGCGAGGCTTAGGTGTCCCTTCGCTTTATCGGGGACGGGGGCAGGCCCGTCCCGTCCGTCGCCGCTCCTCCTTGCTTCGACACGCGCCCTGGCCAGCGATGCATGCGGTGCCATGTAGGCAGGCAGGCAGCTGAGGTGGCGTGGTGGTGGAGCCTCCACGGCGGGGTCATGTTGCCACGCAGTGCCTCGCCACCTGGTTGGGTCGGCAGTTGCATGCGAACGGGCGGCGAAGACTTGGTCTGG
Organism: Aegilops bicornis; assembly: GCA_021605145.1. Classification (NCBI taxonomy): domain Eukaryota; kingdom Viridiplantae; phylum Streptophyta; class Magnoliopsida; order Poales; family Poaceae; genus Aegilops; species Aegilops bicornis. Next base: position 34,918,085 of record CM038672.1, read on the forward strand.
CGCTTGAACTGGCGGTGACCTGCCGTGCGCTTGGCGAGGGTCTTGTTGGGTGGCCCGCAAGGGTCTTGCTGCATGCTGTTGGCGTCCCCGGCAAGGATCTTGCCGGGGTCTTGTGGGTTTCTTCGATGAGGATAGTTGCCTTCCTATCCTCACTTGATCTTGAGCATTTTATGTCTTCACAAAGATCTGCATGCCACCACGGAGGTGCCTCCCGAGCCCTGTCCTGATGCGTGTGTATAGCGTTGGTGGGCTCAAAGGTGGCTCGCTCGGATGGTGGGGGTGAGCTCCCCCGGCAAGGGTCTTGCCGGGGCCGCTAAGGCTGCCCCCGGCAAGGGTCCTTGCCGGGGAAACCTGCTCCATCCATCTGATCCCTGTGGCCTTGGTCCTTGTCGTTGCTTTGTTTGTCTTGTGCCTTCGGCTTCTCTCCGGCCTCCCTTTCCTGCCCTGTTATGTGTGGCCGTGGCGGGAGGCTCTGACTGCCGTGCACAAGTAAAGGGGTTAAAAGCAGAGCCCCTACTTTTGTACACCAACAACCAAGAAGGAACGAAGATCACCATCAGGATGAGGGGGCTGGGGGCTTCCAGGAGCCGCGAGCCATCGCCTGCATCTTGGGCGGCTCACAAGCCCCAGCTTCTCATCGTGTCTTCTAGCAGTTTGCACGCGAGGTCAATGCGGCGCTCCCCAAGCTTGAGGCAACTCGCCCTCTCTAGTGGTCCAAGTGCGCCATCACCTTCGACTCCTCAGACCGGCTCAAGTGCGTGGCCACCATTGGCGCGCTCCCCATGCTCTGCTCCCCCGTCATCAGCAACGTAACCGTCACCAAGACTCTCATTGATGGCGGAGCAGGGCTCAATGTTCTCTCCGTCCAGACGTTCGACAGACTCCAGGTGCCATACTACCAGCTGCACCCCACCAAGCCATTCTCAGGAGTAACCGATGGATCAACACACCCGATCGGGCAAGTTCACCTTCCTGTCACCTTTGGCGAGTGCAACAACTACCGCACCGAGCTCATCGACTTCGACGTCGCCGACATCCGCCTGGCCTACAACGCCATCCTTGGGTACCCAGTGATAACCCACAAGTATAGGGGATCGCAATAGTTTTCGAGGGTAGAGTATTCGACCCAAATTTATTGATTCGACACAAGGGGAGCCAAAGAATATTCTCAAGTATTAGCAGTTGAGTTGTCAATTCAACCACACCTGGATAACTTAGTATCTGCAGCAAAGTATTTAGTAGCAAAGTAGTATGATAGTAATGGTAACGGTGGCAAAAGTAATGGTAGCAGTTTTGTAGCAGTTGTAACAGTAGCAACAGTAAAGTAAATAAGCAAAGCACAATATGTGAAAAGCTCGTAGGCATTGGATCAGTGATGGATAATTATGTCGGATGCGATTCCTCATGTAATAGTTATAACCTAGGGTGACACAGAACTAGCTCCAATTCATCAATGTAATGTAGGCATATATTCCGAATATAGTCATACGTGCTTATGGAAAAGAACTTGCATGACATCTTTTGTCCTACCCTCCCGTGGCAACGGGGTCCTAGTGGAAACTAAGGGATATTAAGGCCTCCTTTTAATAGAGTACCGGACCAAAGCATTAACACATAGTGAATACATGAACTCCTCAAACTACGGTCATCACCGAGAAGTATCCCCATTATTGTCACTTCGGGGTTGTCGGATCATAACACATAATAGGTGACTATAGAGTTGCAAGATAGGATCGAGAACTCACATATGTTCATGAAAACATAATAGGTTCAGATCTGAAATCATGGCACTCGGGCCCTAGTGACAAGCATTAAGCATAGCAAAGTCATAGAAACATCAATCTCAGAACATAGTGGATACTAGGGATCAAACCCTAACAAAACTAACTTGATTACATGGTAAATCTCATCCAACCCATCACCGTCCAACAAGCCTACGATGGAATTACTCACGCACGGCGGTGAGCATCATGAAATTAGTGATGGAGGATGGTTGATGATGATGACGTTGATGAATCCCCCTCTCTGGAGCCCCGAACGGACTCCAGATCAGCCCTCCTGAGAGAGATTAGGGCTTGGCGGCGGCTCCGTATCGTAAAACGTGATGTAACTTTCTCTCTGATTTTTTTCTCTGCGAAACGGAATATATAGAGTTGGAATTGAGGTCGGTGGAGCAGCAGGGGCCCACGAGACAGGGGCGCGCCCAGGGGAGGGGGCGCGCCCCCACCCTCGTGGACAGGGTGTGGGCCCCCTGGCCTTGATTCTTTTGCCAGTATTTTTTATATTTTCCAAAAGTTATCTCCGTGGATTTTCAGGTCATTCCGAGAACTTTTGTTTTCTGCGCAATAAACAACACCATGGCAGTTCTGTTGAAAACAACGTCAGTCCGGGTTAGTTTCATTCAAATCATGCAAGTTAGAGTCCAAAACAAGGGCAAAAGTGTTTGGAAAAGTAGATACGTTGGAGACGTATCAACTACCCAAGCTTAAACCTTTGCTTGTCCTCAAGAAATTCAGTTGATAAACTGAAAGTGATAAAAAAAACTTTTACAAACTCTGTTTGCTCTTGTGGTTGTAAATATGTAAAGCCAGAATTCAAGTTTTCAGCAAAGATTATGAAGTAACCATATTCACAATAACACTTAGGTCTCATGTTTACTCATATCAATGGCATAATCAGCTAGCAAGCAATAATAATAGAACTCGGATGACAACACTTTCTCAAAACAATCATAATATGATATAACAAAATGGTATCTCGCTAGCCCTTTCTGAGACCGCAAAACATAAATGCAGAGCACCTTTAAAGATCAAGGACTGACTAAACATTGTAATTCATGGTAAAAGAGATCCAGTCAAGTCATACCCAATATAAATAAATAGTAATTAATGCAAATGACAGTGTGCTCACCAGCGGGTGCTTTTTAATAAGAGGGTGATGACTCAACATAAAAGTAAATAGATAGGCCCTTCACAGAGGGAAGCAGGGATTTGTAGAGGTGCCAGAGCTCGATTTTAAAATAGAGATGAATAAAATTTTGAGCGGTATACTTTCACTGTCAACGCAACAACTATGAGATGGCGATATCTTCCATGCTACATACATTATAGGCGGTTCCCAAACAGAATGGTAAAGTTTATACTCCCCCACCACCGACAAGCACACTCCACGGCCATCCGAAACAACGGGGTACCGTCCATACCAACAACAGTCCTGGGGGAGTTTTGTTTTAATTATTTTGATTTGCTTTGATCTTTTTGATCATGGATTTGGGAATCCCGGTTACCAGCCATTTTCTCGTGAATGAGGAGCGGAGTCCACCTCTTGAGAATAACCCACCTAGCATGGAAGATACAGACAGCCCTAGTTGAAACATGAGCTGTTCGAGCATACAAAACAGAATTTCATTTGAAGGTTTGGAGTTTGGCACATACAAATTTACTTGGAACGTCAGGTAGATACCGCATATAGGAAGGTATATATGGTGGACTCATATGGAATAACTTTGGGGTTTATGGAGTTTGGATGCACAAGCAGTATTCCCGCTTAGTACAGGTGAAGGCTAGCAAAAGACTGGGAAGCGACCAACTGAGAGAGCGACAACAGTCATGAACATGCATTAAAATTAATCGACACCGAGTGCAAGCATGAGTAGGATATAATCCACCATGAACATAAATATCATGAAGGCTATGTTGATTTTGTTTCAACTACATGTGTGAACATGTGCCAAGTCAAGTCACTCGAATCATTCAAAGGAGGATACCATCCCATCATACCACATCATAACCATTTTAATAGCATGTTGGCACGCAAGGTAAACCATTATAAGCTCCTAGCTAATTAAGCATGGCATAAGCAACTATAATCTCTAATTGTCATTGCAAACATGTTTACTCATAATAGGCTGAATCATGAACGATGAACTCATCATATTTACAAAAACAAAAGAGGTCGAGTTCATACCAGCTTCTCTCATCTCAATCAGTCCATCATATATCGTCATTATTGCCTTTCACTTGCACGACCGAACGGTGTGTATAATAATAATAGTGCACATGCCTTGGACTAAGCTGGAATCTGCAAGCATTCAATTCAAGAGAGATGACAAGGTAATATGGGCTCTAAGTTAACTCAACAATCATGCACATGAGAGCCACTAAGCATTTTCATTATGGTCTTCTACTCTTGACCCCCAACAGAAAGAAAAGAAATAAAACTATTTACACGGGAAATCTCCCAACAAGCAAAAGAGAACGGGAAATCTTTTTGGGTTTTCTTTTTAATTACTACTACAAGCATGGAAAGTAAACTAACTATTTTTTTGGTTTTCTTAAGGTTTATAAAACACACAAGAAGAAAGCTAGAAAAAGAAATTAAACTAGCATGGATAATACAATGAAAGAGTATGAGCACCGACAACTAGAATAGCGTGTGAACATGAAAGTAAAGTCGGTGAGAAATACGTACTCCCCCAAGCTTAGGCTTTTGGCCTAAGTTGGTCTAATGCCAAGGATCGCGGCTACTCTCCCCGGTGTACTGAGGAGTGTCATCTGGATACCACTGGCTGGTGATCTCCTCCGGATCCCACTGAAACAGGATGGACGTTAAGGGTCCAGTGGAGGTTCCGGCTCAGGCTCTGGAGCGGATGTCTGGCCTCGATGTGTGTACACAGCTTTTGGCAAGACAAGGTAATGACCTGCAGTTAAATCAAACAAAGAAGGCGCAGGCAGGGTAATAATCTCATTGTGTTTCTTATTAAATCTCAGGTTATACAATAGCATCTTATCATCGTTGTCAACAACAAACTCATGCGCTACCATGCTCCTATAATCTAAAAAGGAAAGAGGCAGCAGTGTCTCCTCTTTCTCATCATGCCTAATAGGTATCTCGAAATGTTTAGCAAGGCGTGCAGCATAGATACCTCCAAAGATGGGGCCCTTTGTACGGTTTAAGCTTAACCGTTTAGCAATAACGGCACCCATACTAAAAGTGTTATCACCGAATAAGGCATGGAGCAGAATAATAATATCAGGAACACTGAAGTTTGCACTATTTCCACGACCAATTCAGCATCGACTAGCAAATATGGCAAAGTATCACAAAACAGGAAAGTGTATGCTAGTGATTCTCGCATCTGAACCCTTCTTCGAATCCCCTACAGTAATAGTGTTAACAAAACCATCCACATCTTTATGTTGTGGTTCATCTAAGCTGCCCTCAAAGGGTATTCTACAAACCGCGCAAAAATTACGTAATGACATTTCCTTAGTCTCATCATATAAATGAAAAGATACTGAAGGAGGTGAATTCTTAGGATAATAGTAAAAGTTTTGCACGAAAGTATTGGTGAGTAAGAGATACTGATCGATCCGGTTGTGGAGGAAGTCGGTGAGGCCCGCATTTTCAGCCAATGAATAAAAGTCTTCATAAATCCCGGCTGCTCTCAAGAAATTATCACAAGGCCATTCACATGGCCGTACTTCCACTACGCAAGGAAGATTATACTTGGCCTTTTCTTTCTCCTTAGCTTGCTTATCCTTGGAGCTTTGGCTAGAAGAGCCCCTCAATAATCTCCTCATCATTTTCTAAATTTTTTTGAAATTTTTAGTAACTTCAAAGTAAAAGTGAATCAAACTAAACAAGATTGATAGCAACTACTCCCACAAGTGCCTAGAGCCTATATCATGCATTAGAATTACTTGGGACCTCATAAATTTGACATGCAAGCTCAAGAACAGGGTCACCTATGCAGCAAAAATTTGCAATGAACTAGAACAAAAACTAATTGGACCAATGGGGGAGTCACATACCAAGCAACAATCTCCCAAAGCAGTTTTGTGAATGGAGCTTTGAGCAAGGAGATAAAAAATCGCAGCAAAATGATCTAGAACTCGTGCTTGAGCTGGATGGGGATTTTTTTGGGAGGAAGATGGAGTGTGTGGGTGCAGGAATAAGTGGAGGGGGGCCACCGTGGGCCCACGAGACAGGGGGCGCGCCCTCCACCCTCGTGGCCAGGTGCTTGCCCCCCCCCCCCCCTGTTGTGTTCTTAGTGCCTAAAATCCTCAAATATTCCATAAAAAATCATACTAAATTTGCAAGGCATTTGGAGCACTTTTATTTTTGGGATATTTTTTTATTGCATGGATAATTCAGAAAACAGATAGATAATAATATTTTTGCTTTATTTATTCTAAATAATAGAAAGTAAAAAGAGGGTGCAGAAGGTTGTGCCTTCTAGTTTCATCCATCTCATGATCATCAAAGGGAATCCACTAAAAAGGTTGATCAAGTCTTGTTAACAAACTCATTCCGAATAACATGGAACCAGAGAAATTTCGAATAACACTAGGTTACCTCAATGGGGATATGAACATCCCCAACAATAAGAATGTCATACTTTTTCTTGACAGTAGGAAGAGGAAATTCAAAACCTCCAATAATGATAGTTGGAGTTTTTCCAATAGAATTGATGCTATGAACTTGAGGTTGTTTCCTCGGAAAGTGTACCATATGCTCATTACCATTAACATGGAAAGTGACATTGCCTTTGTTGCAATCAATAACAGCCCCTGCAGTATTCAAAAAGGGTCTACCAAGGATAAGCAACATACTATCGTCCTCGGGAATATCAAGAATAACAAAGTCCGTTAAGATAGTGACATTTGCAACCACAACAGGCACATCCTCACAAATACCGACATGTATAGCAGTTGATTGATCAGCCATTTGCAAAGATATTTCAGTAGGTGTCAACTTATTCAATTCAAGCCTACGATATAAAGAGAGAGGCATAACACTAACACCGGCTCCAAGATCACATAAAGCAGTTTTAACATAATTTCTTTTAATGGAGCATGGTCTAGTTGGTACTCCTGGATCTCCAAGTTTCTTTGGTATTCCACCCTTAAAAGTATAATTAGCAAGCATGGTGGAAATTTCAGCTTCCGGTATCTTTCTTTTATTTGTAATGATATCCTTCATGTATTTAGCATAAGGATTTACTTTAAGCATATCAGTTAAGCGCATACGTAAGAAGATAGGTCTAATCATTTCAGCAAAGGCTAAAAATCCTCATCATCCTTTGTCTTGGATGGTTTAGGAGGAAAAGGCATGGGTTTCTAAACCCATGGTTCTCTTTCTTTACCGTGCTTCCTAGCAACAAAATCTCTTTTATCATAACGTTGATTCTTTGATTGTGGGTTATCAAGATCAACAGCAGGTTCAATCCCTACATCATTATTATTGCTAGGTTGAGCATCAACATGAACATTATCATTAACATTATCACTAGGTTCATGTTCATCACCTGATTGTGTTTCAGCATCAGAAATAGAAATATCATTGGGATTCTCAGGTGTGTCTACAACAGGTTCACTAGAAGCATGCAAAGTCCTATCATTTTTCTTTTTCTTCTTTTTAGAAGGACTAGGTGCATCTAAATTATTTCTCTGAGAATCCTGCTCGATTCTCTTAGGGTGGCCTTCAGGATACAAAGGTTCCTGAGTCATTCTACCAGTTCTAGTAGCCACTCTAACAGCAAAATCATGTTTATTATTTAATTCATCGAGCAAATCACTTTGAGCTTTAAGTACTTGCTCGCTTGAGTGGTAACCATAGAAGCATATTTGCTAATGAGTTTAAGTTCACCTTTAACTCTAGCCATATAATCACTCAAGCGTCCAATCTCGAAAGCATTATTCTTTAATTCTCTACCAACATAAGCATTAAAACTTTCCTGTCTAGCCATAAAGTCATCAAATTCATCTAAGCATTGGCTATGAAATTTAGTAGACGGGATTTCAACTTTATCATATCTATAGAGATAATTTACCTTCACTACATGTGTCAGGTTATAAAGACAATGTGTTTCTTCAGCAGGCGGTATATTAAGACCATGTATTTCTTCAATAGGAGGTAAATTCTTAACATCTTCAACTTTAATACCTTTTTCTTTCATTGATTTCTTTGCCTCTTGCATATCTTCAGATCGAGAAATAGAACACCCCTCTTCTTCGGAGTAGGTTTAGGAATAGGCTCAGGAGTTGGCTCAATTGGCTCAGGAATTGCCTCGGGAATTGGCTCAGGAAGAGTCCAATTATTTTCATTAGTTAACATATTATTCAATAGCAATTCAGCTTGGTCGACTGTTCTTTCTCTGAAAACACAACCAGCACAACTATCCAAGTGGTCCTTGGAAGCATCGGTTAGTCCATTATAAAAGATATCAAGTATTTCATTTTTCTTAAGAGGATGATCAGGCAAAGCATTAAGTAATCGGAGAAGCCTCCCCAAACTTGTGGGAGACTTCTTCTTCGATTTACACAAAATTATATATTTCCATAAGGCAGCTTGTTTCTTATGAGCGGGAAATATTTAGCGTAGAAGTGATAAATCATATCCTGGGGACTATGCACACAACCAGGATCAAGAGAATTAAACCAAGTTTTAGCATCACCCTTTAATGAGAATGGAAATATCTTAAGGATGTAATAATAGCGAGACTTCTCATCATTAGTAAACAAGGTGGCTATATCATTCAACTTGGTAAGATGTGCCACAACAGTTTAAAATTCATAGCCATAAAAAGGATCAGATTCAACCAAAGTAATTATTTCAGGATCAACAGAGAATTCATAATCCTTATCAGTAACAAAGATAGGTAAAGTAGCAAAATCAGGGTCATATTTCATTCTAGCATTCAGAGTTTTCTGTTTAAGTTTAGCTAGTAACTTCTTAAGATCAGATCTATCATTGCAATCAAGAAGATTTCTAGCAGTTTCCTCATCCATAACATAACCCTCAGGAAAAACAGGCAATTCATACTTAGGGGGAGAACCTTCATCATCACTATCATCAATAATTTCATCTTCAATAATTTCGTTCTCTCTAACCCTAGCAAGTTGTTCATCAAGAAATTCACCTAATGGCACAGTAGTATCAAGCATAGAAGTAGTTTCATCATAAGAATCATGCATAGAAGAAGTGGCATCATCAATAACGTGCGACATATCAGAATTCAAAGCAGTAGAAGGTTTAGGTGTCGCAAGCTTACTCATAACAGAAGGAGAATCTAGTGCAGAGCTAGATGGCAGTTCCTTACCTCCCCTCGTAGTTGAGGGAAAAATCTTAGTTCTTTCGTCTTTCAAGTTCTTCATAGTGATCAGCAGATATAAATCCCAAGTGACTCAAATAATAGAGCTATGCTCCCCGGCGACGGCGCCAGAAAATAGTCTTGATAACCCACAAGTATAGGGGATCGCAATAGTTTTTGAGGGTAGAGTATTCAACCCAAATTTATTGATTCGACACAAGGGGAGCCAAAGAATATTCTCAAGTATTAGCAGTTGAGTTGTCAATTCAACCACACCTGGATAACTTAGTATCTGCAGCAAAGTATTTAGTAGCAAAGTAGTATGATAGTAATGGTAACAGTGGCAAAAGTAACGATAGCAGATTTTTAGCAGTTGTAACAGTAGCAACGGTAAAGTAAATAAGCAAAGCACAATATGTGAAAAGCTCGTAGGCATTGGATCAGTGATGGATAATTATATCGGATGCGATTCCTCATGTAATAGTTATAACCTAGGGTGACATGTAACTAGCTCCAGTTCATCAATGTAATGTAGGCATGTATTCCGAATATAGTCATACGTGTTTATGGAAAAGAACTTGCATGACATCTTTTGTCCTACCCTCCCGTGGCAGCGGGGTCCTAGTGGAAACCAAGGGATATTAAGGCCTCCTTTTAATAGAGTACCGGACCAAAGCATTAACACATAGTGAATACATGAACTCCTCAAACTACGGTCATCATCGAGAAGTATCCCGATTATTGTCACTTCGGGGTTGTCGGATCGTAACACATAATAGGTGACTATAGACTTGCAAGATAGGATCAAGAACTCACATATATTCATGAAAACATAATAGGTTCAGATATGAAATCATGGCACTCAGGCCCTAGTGACAAGCATTAAGAGCATCTCCAACAGCCGCGCTAAACTAGCGCTGCGCCGCAAATTAGGCCGTTTTAGCGGGCGCGCAAAAACGGCGTGCGTGCTATAACGAATTGGGCGCGCGGTCGGAAGCACTATCCCGCGCGGTGTATTTCGGGCGCCCGCTAACGCGCGCGGCACACTCGAGCGCTCGCTCTCCCACTTCCTCTCCCACTTCCACCCCCATCCGGCCGCGCCGCCGCCACCCGCGCCCCCCGACGACCGTTCAGGCGCTTCCCCGGCCTATCCCCGCGCCAAGGCTCGCCCCCATCCTCCTAGTCCCGCCCGGCCCTCGCGGCGCCTCCGTCGTCTGAGGAACAGCGCTGCTGCGCCGCGCCCGCAAGGTGTTCGACAAAACGCCTACAAGGTATGTATTGCTCAAACTTCATGAATTTGGTGCATGTTTTGAATTGTAGTTTTTATAGTATAGTATTGAACATTGTAGATGAGTTCGACATATGATTATTCCGAAGAAGAATTTGATATGGAAGAGGAGGAGGATCTTGCAATGATCCTAGCTATGCATATCAATAAAAAACCGAAGCACGATGGTTCGGTTATGGGTCGGCAGAAAATTTGGAGGGATAGGATCGATGCCCACAACAGATTGATCAGGCATTATTTTGCGGAGAATCCCACATACCCCGAGTCGTATTTTCGTCACCGGTTTAGGATGAGCACCGAGTTGTTCGGGCGCATTGCAGAGAAACTAGCGAGCCATGACCGCTTTTTTCAGCAAAGGAGTAATGCCGCTGGAGAGCTCGAGCATAGCACCTTTCAGAAGGTGACAGCCTCTTTGCGTATGTTTGCATACGGTATACCAGCTGATCTTGTTGATGATCACTTGGCTATGGGTGAGAGCCAAGCCATCATGTGTGTCAAGCGCTTTGTAGTGGGAATTGTGCAAGTGTTTGGCGAGGAGTATTTGGGATCTCCCAATGCTGAAGACGTCGCAAGGCTATTGGCGATGAACAAAGCTCGCGGCTTTCCTGGCATGCTTGGCTCAATAGATTGCATGCATTGGAGTTGGAAAAATTGTCCAAAGGCATGGCATGGGCAATTCCACGGCCTAAAAAAGGGTTCCATATAATCCTTGAAGCGGTGGCCGATCAGGAGACTTGGATTTGGCATGCATTCTTTGGAATGCCTGGATCTTTGAATTACATCAATGTTGTCAACCGGTCACCACTGATGAATAAGATTGCAAACGGTGAGTTGCCACCGTGCAATTTGTAGCAAATGGCCATACGCATAACTATGGCTATTATCTAGCGGATGGCATCTATCCAAAGTGGCAAACCTTCGTGAAGCCGTTGAAAAAGCCGGAAGGTAAGAAAAATCTTGATTTCCACAATGCTCAGGCGGCGGCTAGAAAAGATGTGGAGAGAGCATTTGGGATTTTGCAAGCCCAATTTGCTATTGTGAGAGGACTGGCTAGATTTTGGGATCAAAAAATGCTTTGGTACATCATGCATGCTTGTGTGATCATGCACAACATGATCATCGAGAATGAGCGTGGCCAAGATTTAGACTACTCATAGTATGAGCTCTTGGGACATCCCGCGGCGAAAAGTCGACGGAGGGCTGAAAGGGTAGCCTGTTTTATTGCCTCCTATCATGCCATTCGGCGCCCCATAACGCACAATGAACTTCGTAATGATCTGATTGAAAAGTGGTGGGCATGGCATGGACGACAAAGAGCATGATTTCTGCATTCGACATTGTATTGTTCATGAACTATTTGTTGTGTTTATTGCATTATTTGTTGTCTTGAACGATAAACTATTTGTTTAAGTTGTAATGATAACGAAATTGAACTATTTATTGTTGATTTATTTTGTTTGTTTGATCATTTTTGCTCCTCTTTTTTGAAATGTATATGTGGTTTGTGCGTGTTATGCGTTGTATTTTTTTGCACGCTGGAAGCGGCGCTGCGTGTTGCATTATAAGCGCCGCTGGAGGCAGCGTATTTGGCGGCAGCTAAACCAGCCAAAGCGCGCGCAGCAAACAGGTTTTTTGCGGGCGGCGCGAAGCGCGGCTGTTGGAGATGCTCAAAGCATAGCAAAGTCATAGCAACATCAATCTCAGAACATAGTGGATACTAGGGATCAAACCCTAACAAAACTAACTTGATTACATGGTAAATCTCATCCAACCCATCACCGTCCAACAAGCCTACGATGGAATTACTCACGCACGGCGGTGAGCATCATGAAATTGGTGATGGAGGATGGTTGATGATGACGACGGTGACGAATCCCCTCTCCGGAGCCCCGAGCGGACTCCAGATCAGCCCTCCCGAGAGAGATTAGGGCTTGGCGGCGGCTCCGTATCGTAAAATGCGATGAAACTTTCTCTCTGATTTTTTTCTCCGCGGAACGGAATATATAGAGTTGGAGTTGAGGTCGGTGGAGCATCAGGGGGCCCACGAGACAGGGGGGGCGCGCCCCGGGGGAGGGGGCGCGCCCCCCACCCTCATGGATGTGGTGTGGGCCCTGGCCTTGATTCTTTGCCAGTATTTTTTATATTTTCCAAAAGTTATCTCCATGGATTTTCAGGTCATTCCGAGAACTTTTGTTTTCTGCACAATAAACAACACCATGGCAGTTTTGCTGAAAACATCGTCAATCCGGGTTAGTTTCATTAAAATCATGCAAGTTAGAGTCCAAAACAAGGGCAAAAGTGTTTGGAGAAGTAGATACGTTGGGGACGTATCACCCAACACTGGCCAAGTTCATGGCAGCGACGCACCACGGCTACAACATCCTCAGGATGCCAGGAAGCGGTGGCATCATCACAGTCGCCTGTCAGGAGAAGGATGTCGTGTGCTCCCTCGAGCGCCCTTTCCAAGCTGCAGCAGTTGAAGACCCAGAAGACAAAGATGGCACCCTCCCTCCTGAGGTCGCCCCCAAGACAAAGAAGTTGTAGCTGGGCCAGGGATCTCGTGAGGATGCAACACCCGAGGATGCAGCGCTGAGCCTCACGTCTCCGGACGCGGCACCTTCACCCATCACATAGGAAGGCGCGCCCGACACCCCTCTCAGGCTGGGCTCGGGGGCACTCCTCTGGAGGGCCTTAGACCTAGCCCATGTCGCGAGAGTGGCGCTCGGGCACCATGTGGAGGCGCTCTTCAGAGCACGCTTCCCAGGAGAAGGCAGCAGGCATGAGGCACCAGGCATTCAGGAGTTCATCAGCGAGGCGATCGAGGAGATTCAGGAAGGAAGGGTTCTGCAAGGCGATCGTCGCCTCCCGCGAGGTGGAGCTCATTGCCCTAGCGAGGGCAAGGAGTTCCGCGTCTGCGTCGACATCCCTTGGCTCAACAGGGCCACGTCTCGGCAGCTCATGTGGCCATCTCATGTTGGCCGGTGTGAGGGACCGCCTCACAGCTACGTCTGCATGCCTTTCAGCCTGGTGGGCGCGGCTGAGGTGTTCCAGCGCTGCATGAGGGACGCTCAGGCGGCCCGCAAAGTCAGGCACCAGGCGATCCTGGCGGAGATGCAGGAGACCCTCAGGAGCCCCCTTGTCCGTCCGAGCCTCCCGAGGCCCGGCACCGGAGCGGCTCATGAGGAACGGCTTCAGCAGCACACGCTTTTTTGGCTACTTCAACAACTCTTCAACGACGGTACCAGGTGACATCTTCCTAGTTCGTTCAGTTTGGGGGCGCCCCTCGGGCTACATCATCCCCGGGCCGTGTGGGTCTGTCCCTACAGCGTGTATCGTTTTGCACACACCAGGATTATCTAATCGTTTCCGTGAATTTATCTATGATTGTCACCTCGTGACCTCCGCCTCATGGCCCTGATGCATCCGACTAACGCCATCTCCGCATAACACACACATCGGCACGACGCTTGTGCTCGGGTCCGTCTCTGCAACGCTGATAAACCCAGGGATCAAGCTCTGGTTCGCGACCCACTTCGCATAAACCACCTCGCAGGGTCCTCGGTGCCTCCGTCCCACGCTTGGAGCTCTCGGCCTCCTTTGTCATCTTACTTGCAGGATCACTCTACGATGAGCCAAGGGTCGGCCCGAACGACCACCGTCCGGCCTCACGGGTCGCTTGCACGTTAAAGGCGGGCCTCCCGAGCATCGCATCTCAGGAGCTCCTACTGGCTCTCCAGCCCTTACCCCCTGGCCTTGACCACGACATCGCGACCTGGCATACCAGCGGCGGCTAAGCTCGCTCGAGGGCTGGGTCCCGAGGATGTAGAGCACCTTGGCAGGCGAGGCAGGAGGATGGCCAAGACGGGTTGCGCCTGATGGCACCACAGGCGCGACGGCAAGCATTGCCTCTCCGATGGACTCGGACCACAAATGATAAGTCTCAGCTTGCTATGGCACTAGTTTCGCTCCACACGCCTCACTCCGCGGTTCCACTTGGGCGGTTCAACTCCCCTTTTCACCTCTCTGCGCAACTGCTAAAGAGGGACCTCGTGAGCATCGCGTCTCATGAGCTCTTACCAGACCTCGGGCCGCTCACCTCCTAGCCTTGACCACGGCATCGCGATCTGGCATACTAGCGACGGCTGAAGCCTGCCTGGGGACTGGGTCCTACCGGCATAGAGCGCCACGCTGTCTAGGAATAGAAAAGGGGGGACTCACTCGGATTGGGATACGCACGTCCATTACAAAGCCAAAAGGAATAACAATACTATTGGATACATCTCGGTCCTTACAAGCCCACGGGGGCTGATTTTCGTCTCACGCAGGAGAAACAACTACAGGACCTTGCGGTGGCGCTGACGACGTCGGGCGGCAGCCATAGCAGCACTCCTACCCTGGCGGGAGCTCGGCGGCACATAGTTGTCGTTGCTCGACTCCGGAGAGTCGATGGGCTCAGGAGAGTCGTTGGATTCCCAAGAGTCGTCATTATTGCTGGATGAAGCGCTGAAGGGGGCAGCGGCATATCCAGCGCCCATCACGGCGTCCCTTGAGTTGTCTCCTTCGGGGCAGCACTCCAGTCGTTCGCCTTGCTCGTTGAAGACCTTGAAGAACAAGGTGGCCGCGCCGTTGTACTCGAAGTGGATCGCCAGGGCTCCCTCCGCTCGACAAGCCCGGACGACCTCGCGTCATGAAGACGTCCCTGGACGACACCACCTCGACCTCAGCCCCAGTGGCCAGGCTGCTGCACCCCGTGTGCTGCAGCCACAGCTCCACCGGTTCCCTGAGAGGCAGTTTGCTGGCGAAGAACCGCGGGAACCGGATCTAGGTATCGGGAGGCATCGCTGCCCACACCACGAACTCGCACGAGCTATCTTCGGCGTGGGTCCATAGCGCGGCCGGCAGGGCAATGGAGGCCCTGCCATCCTCGTGAGGCACCACTCGACGGTGCACTCCTTCACCTTGCGCCCAGGCGTACAGAGTGAGGGGGAAGCCAGGCGGAGGCCTCGATTGCCAAGGCCTGGCCACCTCTCGCCTCGCGCCAGCATCGCCGTGGAGGTGGAGTTGCTTCTTCGGCGGGAGAGGGTCCGGCTCCTCCCTAGGGGCCTTCCCTTTCTCTACCGTAGAGAACCTCCTGATCGGCGCCATGGGAGCAAGACGAACAAGAAAGAAGCGAGCGGGAGCAAGACGAAAGAGAAATGAGCAGGGGCTCCACCCGCTCGCACGTTTATAGCCGGGAGAAGATAAATCGTCGGCCTCCCATGATTTCTAGTAATGATGATCCTTTCTGCATGCAGCATGCAGTTGTCAAGTCGAGCAGTTGCCGAGGCAGCATGGGGAAACAGAGCCGCCCACGTCCAATCAATCACCACGCGTCACCGAGGCCACAGGCGGTTAGGGCCCACGGTGCTCCGCACTTGCCCTTTGGCTTCGCCTGGAAGCCAAGTCCGAGCATGCCTTGGGCCCGGGGGCTACTGTCGGCGTCCTGGACTTGGGGGTATCCAGTCCTGCCTGCCTGCGGCCCACCACGTGGCTCCATCAATGGCCCGGTACGGCCCAGCTTCAACACCAACACAGCAAGACCCTCGCAAGGGGCCAAGCCTCGCGAGGCGGACGACGCCAAGACCCCTGAAGGAGTTGGCGTCCTCAGGAGGGCTCCTGAGGGGCAGAGAGATCTATGCAAATACCTCATGAGGCTCAGCTGACGTGAGCCATGACAACCAAGGCCAGGCGAGCGCAGAGCGCAGGTTTCCTCTTCGATGCAAGGGAGGCAAGCCACAGTGCGGAGTCCCAAGGAATCAACCAAAGGTTTCCATTCTGGTGCAATGAGACCAATACCGCCAGGACGGCAGGACGGAGGTCATCACCGAGCCCACCGCGGCGCCACGGCCAGAGGCTTTTCGTAGGCGAAGACTACTTTTGTTAGGATGGACTGTACTACTTGTCCCCTTTCAAATCCCGCCGTTGTGGAATCCCTTCCCGCTCATATTTGGGAGGAGGACCAAGGCACTATATATAGGACTTAGCCACCACCATAGCGAGGGACCGAAACCAGAACAAGTAGAGCACCACACCATCTCAAGAACACCTCACCTCCTGAGGCTTGTTCATCCTTTGTACTAGTTCATCCATAGCCCCTCGAGGCAATCCACCACACCACACTGGAGTAGGGTATTACACCACGACGGTGGCCCGAACCAGTATAAATCTCTGTGTCTTTGTGTCTTTGTGAGCTCTTGGCGCTAGGCTAAGGAGGATCGCGAGTAGGCAGGTTGGGCAGGTTAAGATCTCCGCACGCACCTCAGTGTTCGAACCTCTCACGGGTTGTCGGACCCCGAAATCCGACAGCTCTGGCTGATTTGGCTGTCGGAGGAGGGGAAGAAGATCTTAGGCGTCTGGAGATGGAGCCCGGGGTACTGCTCCGCTATGATGGAGGGTTTCGTCGTTGGAGCAGCTCCTGTGAGTTGTACGACGGCGAGGCTGAAGCAGGATAAGAGAGACAACATTAACCTGAGTGGAATTCTAATAGCATCTCCAACAGATGACATAAAATACATAACCACAAAGTGCTGGATGTAAAATACATTAGCCGCTCATCTCTGAACTTAACTGTAGAAACTGAATTTAACTGCCAAAACTGAATTTTGCTATCGAAACTGAATTTTACTGTCGAAACTGAACGCACTAGTAGCAGAAAAGCAGCAGTAGCGCGTGCGAGAGCCGGGGCAGCTGGTCGTGTAGCAGCTGCAGGGGCTCAAGCGAGAGCAGTATCTACTGCTCATGCAGCAGCAATGCGCGCAAGAGTAGAGCAGCGGGCAGAGTCGACTGACTTTTTCATCTCTGGTCAGTCGATTTTCCAGCCGTTGGATACGAAATCAATGGGCATGTAGTTCATCTTCAACCTCCACCCCCTGAGCCGCCAGCCACCACCGGCCAAACCGCCGGCCGATGGCGCTTCCGTGCCGCCTCGCCGCCCCGCCCGCCCCGAAACCACTCCCCGCCGCCGGTCCGCCCATCCCTCTTGCCCCCCCGCCCCACCCCCCGCGCCGAGCTTTTTCTCCGGCAATCCCCACGCCACCGCCCCACCACCGCCGGCGACCACCACCCCCACCTTGAACCCTAAGATAGATAGTGGGGTACCTCTCCGACGAGGCCCCCTTCCCGCTGTGGCTGGTTCTTCCTTATCTCCGGCGAGCCCCCCTGTCGGTGTCAAAACCGGCGGATCTCAGGTAGGGGGTCCCGAACTGTGCGTCTAAGGCTAATGGTAACAGGAGGCAGGGGACACGATGTTTGGTTCAGGCCCTCTCGATGGAGGTAATACCCTACTTCCCGCTTCATTGATCTTGATGATATGAGTATTACAAGAGTAGATCTACCACGAGATCCTAGAGGCTAAACCCTAGAGGCTAGCCTATGATGATAATGATTGGTCCTACGGGCTAAACCCTCCGGTTTATACAGACACCGGAGGAGGCTAGGGTTACACAGAGTCGGTTACAAAGAAGGAGATCTGACATCCGAACCGCAGAGCTTGTCTTCCACGCAAAGGAGAGTCCCATCTGGACACGGGACGAAGTCTTGAGTCTTGTATCTTCATGGTCCAACAGTCCGGCCAAAGTATATAGTCCGGCTGTCCGGATACCCCCTAATCCAGGACTCCCTCAGTAGCCCCTGAACCAGGCTTCAATGACGATGAGTCCGGCGTGCAGATTGTCTTCGGCATTGCAAGGCGGGTTCCATCTCCGAATCCAGAGTACCTGTTGTAGCAAACAGTGTCCGGCTTCCCATCCATGTTGTACCCCTCGGCTTCTGTGCTTCAATAATGGCCATCACCACGTGTCGAGCGAATAAGAGGAGCCGGAGAATTTTTACATTGCCACCCCGACCCTGCAGGCAAACCGTCTATTTGAAGAGACGGGGATCTTCAGATCCAAATCTCACCTTCTTCCCTTGAGCAAGCATTCAACAGAGTGCATCTGGAAGAAACCATTCCATCATGGCCGGTCGCCGCAGCTCCTCTTCTCGCTCCCGTAGCTCTAAGCTAGGTGATTGGGAAGAATGTTCTATCCCCCACAACTGTTTAGTAGAGTTGCAAACCCAAGGGTTTCTTCCACCGGCGTACATGGTCCCCGTCTGAGCCGGACTAGCCACCTACAATGGCGGGGCGCAAGCGGAGAGATCTCCTAACCCATCTCAGAGGGAGTGGGTATGCCTCATCCCATATTTGCTAAGAGGCGTCGGGTTTCCAATCCACCCATTCCTTCGCGGGCTCCTGGAGTTCTATGGCCTCCAGTTGCACAACTTCACCCCCGCCTCCGTGCTGCACATCGCAGGATACGTTGCCCTTTGTGAATTATTCCTGGGCTGCGAGGCTCACTTCGAGTTATGGAAGAAGTTATTCTGCCTCGTCCCTCGCAATCAGGGGGAATCTATATATCAAGTGGGCGGAGCCAAAATATGGCGCGTCGCCTGCATCGGATACTGTCGGCACTCCAAAGAAGGCATCTGAAGACTGGCCCTCGGAGTGGTTTTATGTAGATGACGTTCCCCTTCCGGACCCAATCCGGACGGGCCTTCCTGAGTTTAATAACGCCCCGCTGAAGAAACGCCGAAGTTGGCGCCCTCGGAGCCCCAGGAGGAAGATACCAGAGAAGTCCACTTCCTGATGAGAAGGATAAAGACACTGGCCCAATCAGGATTGAAAATAGTCGAGGTAATATCAATATGCATAATGCGGAGGGTGCAGCCACTTCAATATCGGGGGAAGCCCATGTGGCACTTCAACGGGGAAGACGATGCCACCCGCTGTGGTCGTAAAATCCGGACTCCGCCACTGCTCTGGCGAGAATACTGTCCGATTTATATAAAGGAGAAGAAGAAGAATTCCTTCGTATCAAACCGCGGGATGGATTTTCCATGTACAACTCCCCCAGCTGGCTAAGCCGTTATTATTTACCCAATTCTATCCATTATGGCGCCCTTCGTCACAATCATTTACCTTGATATTCCTAAGCAGGAACTGAGGAAGGCCGTGAAAGAGTTCAATAGCCCTCCTCCGCAGCCAGAGGATCCTGGCCGGGCCCTTGACCCCGGACTTGAAGAAGATCCAGATATATCTGTGGAGCTTGTCGACGGGACATTTTATCAGGCAAGCTGCGATGGCACCTTGGTGGCTATTACCGACGATTATCCCGGACTGCTCCCTGCGTCGCGTGTAAGCAAAGCTGAAGCTTTAATTTCTGGAGAGGATTCCTTTCTTATACCGTGCCTTATGCACAAATATCTTATTTTTATAGAGACGGCCATCGGAATGCGGCGCCGAGCACTTGGGGGCTCATCAGCAAAGGGCATCCGGGCCAGGCAGGCTCAAGAGGAAGGCGGTTAGGTTTGAAACGCCAACACAGAGGTATAGTTAAAATCTGCTCTGTGATTATCGTGCTTGAAATGTAACAGCGTCCATCGTGTCCTAGCAGAAAGAGTAGTCGCCGGACTATATCCGGAGATCCTGCCAGTCACGCCTCCACCAGCCGGATTCCAGAACCGGCTTCAAGAGAGGAGGCTAATGCGGGGACGATGCCGAATTGTCCTCCGACAGAGGATGCGGATAGGCTCTCCGCCACCAATTCAAAAGTAGAGAGCGCCATGAATCACCGGCGCCGACGGGCCGTACTTCGTAATGGTATCTTTTCCGAAGAGGCATTCAATGCCTTCAATTCAGGAGACGCATACATCTGAGCTGCCCAAGATGGGCTCGCCCGAGCGACGGACCAGTATGCAAAAGATATACGGGTAAGAGAATTTGATAAGCATGTATAGCAGTAGCCCCTGAGACTTGAAACAGTTGGAACAACTAATTTAAGGATCATTGTATGCACAGGTGTGACACCCCAAAATTTTAACCTTGTTTTATTAATTAAAATTTTGCCATGAAACTTAAACTTTTAATTTCTGGAATTTCTTTTGATTTCAGAACCATTCTTTCCTTTATTTTTATGGAGTTTTTACCTCTAGTGAAAAACTTTCCAAATATATTATTGGATTGGTTTGCCCTTTCAAGTAAAACATTTCTTTTTTTCAGTGGAATTTATTTACATAATTATTTCTCTCTGAGCTTTATTCCTTAAAGTGATTTTCATTATTTTTGGAGCTCTTTTTGAACTACAACCATATGATAAATTTAACTAAAATTCCAACAAAAATTTGGGGATGTCATGTGATGTTTTTAAATCACTTTTATGCAATAAAATCTTCTGTTCATTGGAGAATTTGAGCTCTACACCAAATTTTCAAATCTGGTCCAGTGGGCAATTTTGCACTACAACCTATTTAAATATTTCTTTAAAACTTCCACCAAAATTATGGGATGTCAATAGGAGTATATTAATTAACTTTATGCAAAAACCCAGTTATGTTCTTTGAAAAATTTGAGTGAATCAACCTCTTTTTCATTCTGTTCCAACTTGAGGATTTTTACTGCAACCATATTTTTACTTGCTCTTTTACCCATGGTTCCTTTTCATTCTTGTAGGCCTTCCTGCAAAACCCTTAAGTCCAAGAGCATGAACCCATTGGAATATTTTTGGCCAATGAAATGACAGCCTTTAGTTTCTGCCCAAAATTGGTTTTCCCAAATAATTGCACTAACAAGTTTCTTTGTTTGGCAAACTAACCTGACCACCACCACCTTCACCTAAAGAGAATAGGATCTGGAGACTTTGGCCACACCAAGAGTTGCCTAGGAGCTCCTGTCATTCTGTCGAACACCTTGAGTTCATGAACAGATTTGACATGCTCATGAGTTTGCATTGCAGACTGGCCACAGCAGCCAAACAAGCGTGTACACTAGCATCCCAGCTACCACTAGCCTAGATCTGTTGATCACCAGCCCCTCGTATGCCCTTTAGCTCACAATGACATTTCGGCGAACACATAGCGTGCGTGCTCTGGGCGCGCCCAGAGCGCACGTTTTGCACGCGCGTGCACCGAGCCGCCGCCTCACCCTCGACCACTCGCCAGAACGCGCCAAGCTGCCCTGGTGCCCTACAGCGCCGCCGTCATAACCCCTTGGCGGCACGCCGGCGTCCGCAGTGCGCCCCTGCCACGGACGGCGCCGCCCGAGCCACAACTCCTCGCCATCTAGCCTCGTGAGCAGGCCGCCCTTATCTCCGAAGCCGTCCGCTAGCACCGACCAGCTCCAACCGCCTCCACGTCGCCCCTAGCTACAGAATGGTGGTCGCCGTTGATCTTATCCCCGGCCGCCGCTGAACCGACTTTTCTCACCTATTTAAGGAGCCCCGAGCCTCTCCGAACCCTCAAGCAACCTCAGGCCACCCCTCCAGAGCCCCCTTGGCCAGCCATCGAAGGCGGGGAGCCTTCTTCCCCGTCCCCGGCCAGTTCGGCCGCCGCCGCCCTCCGGCCCGTTCCGTCGCAGGCAAGGCCTCCCCCACCCAACCAGAGCCACCATTCCCTTCCCCTCGACCGTGCGGAGCCGCCCAACACCTCAGACCCGCTCGGGAACCACCGTAGCCCGAGCCCCTAATTACACCCGAAGCTACCTCCGCCGCGGAGCTCGCCGCCGGCGACTCCCTCCGTCCCCGCCAGCCTAGCGACCACCGGGAGGACCGCCCTAGACCCGCGGATCCATCCCTGCCCTCGGATGCCCTCGAGGAGCCGTCGTTCGCCGGCGAGGATCACCGGAGCTCCGCCTCCGTTCGGCCAAAAGAGAGGGAAGGCGGGGAGACTAGTCAAACCTGACCAGTGGGCCCCCCAGACCCACTGTCAGTGACCCCCGCGCCAGTCCACGCTAGATAAGTGGAGACGTAAAATCAGAGTACGTGTTCGACGTATACATATATTCGAATCGTTTTTTTTCTTTTCTGTTTTATTTTTTAATAACAGAGTTTGACCAAAACTTTGACCGACCATAACTTTTTAAATAAAACCCAAATTAGTTGATTCTTTTTCCTACCTCCCTCAAATTTAGTCTAGTTTATTTTAAGATTTATTTGAGATTTTTCCAAGCAACTTTTTGTACTGTTTTTAAAGTATGTGTTATTTGAATATTTTTGAAAATAGGAAATGGAGGGGAGTTATAACTTTCAAAAGTTTTGGAGAGCACCTCACTCCTCCACAACTTGAAGGCAAGCATTCTGAACCCTGGATAATATTGTGTGTGTTATTTGACACGGTGACACCACCACCTCGACACGGGGTATACGTCATTTTATGTGATGATATGTTCCTACTCATGAGTGCATATTGATGATTTCATGCTATTGGAGTTTGATATGTTTGTGGTAGTAGTCACCATCATATGCCTTTCATGCATACCGGAAGGAAATCCGGGAAAGCCTCTGTCTTGGGTAGACATGGTCTTGTCCCTAGTCCTCCGTCGAGACGGTCGTGTCCGGTATGGCATGAGGAGGTATGTCGCATGGTGATTCTGTCTGTTGGTTGAAGTATAAATTGTTATGCTTACCATGCAGGGAATACTAAGCCTCCTGAGTCGACCATAGATCGAGTCTTGTTCCGGTAACCCCCATACTTGCCCTCAGACTACCACTTGTCCCTGCCATAGGTAGGGTGCAGTTCGATAAGTTGTCAACCCCTTCCCTAGCACACACCGCATGCAGAGGCCATGGTGGAAGATACCGAGGCATCCGATAGGCATGCCACCGCCCGAGGGCATGGGTGTTTTCGGTTGTAGCCGAAGGGTAGCTCCCCTAGTTTCTTGTGCGCAGTATAAATTTTGTGATCCCATGCTAAGTCGAGGTTGTAGCCTCCCCACTTAGAGTTTAAACAACGGGTGTCGTGGGTGATTCCGAGACACGGTAAGTTAAATTTGGCGTGTGCGGATAGGTGTGTTTTCAATCAAAAGGCCGTAGACGGAATTAGTCCCGATGGACTAAAGGAATCCATTACTCGTGGGTAAAGAGTACACCCTCTGCAGAGATTAAACCTATTCGAATAGCCGTGTCCATGGTTAAGGACAACAGTCTGGAATGGGTCAAGTGTCGGTCTTAGTGTCGGCCTTCGGAGGAGAAACTGTTAAACCAGAACTTGGATCGTGACTTGTGACTTGCGATGATCATGATAATTATTTGTTATGGACTAACCCGCTATATTATTAAAATTATCAAGTATCCCTGGGATGGTTCTACCTCCTGGATAGTCACTGTGATTATTTATAAGCCCTTTATGTGGTGTCGCTGAGACGCCCGACTGTGGCATGCTTGTTATTTATTTACTTTATAAGCCCTTTATGTGGTGTCGCCGAGACGCCTTGACCGTGGCATGCTTGTCATTTATTTACTTTATAAGCCCTTTATGTGGTGTCATTTGAGACGCCTGATCGTGGCATGCTTGTTATTTATTTACTTTATAAGCCCTTTATGTGGTGTCGCTGAGACGCCCGAATCGTGGTATGCTTGTCATTTATTTACTTTATAAGACCTTTATGTGGTGTCGCTGAGACGCCCGACTATGGCATGCTTGTTATTTATTTACCTTATAAGCCCTTTATGTGGTGTCGCTCAGACGCCCGACTAAGGCATGCTCGTTGTTTACTAACCTTTCGAGGCGTCGCTTCAGACACCTGATCGGTGCATTTCATTAATACTCTGTTATTGCAAATTAATGTTTATAAATAACCTGCTTGCATGCATCAGAGATTTTATTTTGTGACTGATGTTGTGATCATAAAATATTTCAGAACATGATTATCGTTTGTTATATTATACCCGTGTTCATAATGTTTGCGAGTACATTCAAAGTACTCACCGCTTGTCCTCGCTATTGTCTTGGCCAGATTGCTTGCATGGAGAGGAGCGATGCAATGACAGCCCCGGAACCTACGCAATGATGATAGCGGCCTCGCGAAGATAGGAGTTACCCTGGTCAGCTGTTCCTGTGGGAAATGGAGTCCCATAGACGCTGATGATCTGCAAACCGCTTCCGCCATCAACCATTAGAAACCATTTGTTGTACTCATAGGCCAGAATGGTCTTGTACTACATATTTTGCTATTTGCTTGGAATTTCTGTATCAAGTTGGTGCCTCATCAGCTAACAGTAATCCTGGGGCTGGTGAGCACAAGGGCCATTTTCTAGGAAATCAATACCCGGAAAACCGGTCGTGACAACAGGTTCTTGTAGAGAAGAATACCCATTTGTCTCAAGAGCTAGAGGGGTGCAATACCCAGCTGAGGGCCGCGGTTGCCAAACTAGAGGAATCCCAGAAGGCCTCATCTGGTAACATTTGTCTCAATAGAGAAATTTTAAGGAAATATACCGGTTAGTAGTTGGCTTGCTTTATAAGTCTAACAAAAAATTCTGCAGACCATCCTGGGGAGAATCCGGAGATCGTAAGAGATAGTGAGTCACATCTCCAAAGACAGCTAAAGGCTGGCGAGCATGTGCTTACGCAGGTTAGGCAGGAGAAAAACAATCTCCAAGATGCCAACATCCGACTGGGCGTCGAATTAGCAGATGTTCGAGCTCAGCTTGCGGACTCCGTGAAGGAGAACAGGAGGCTTCGTCGCGGCATTTATGGTAAATGCCTAAACGAACTGTAGTACAGTTCGGCGAGGAAGCATATTTAAAAGAGTTTTATGTCTGTAGGTATGCTGACGGGTCGTCCTAAAGAGGAGATGCCCGGGTCCATAGGCGATTTGCTGCACGATCTCTCACAACTGCACGGACGAGCTCGGCAGGTGATGCAGGGTATTGCCCAGGCCTTGTAGCCATCCGCTCCCCTGCCAGGAGGCATGGGGGAGCTCGTGGATATGCTCAAAGGAGCACGGTGGCGCTTCCGGTTATGGAAGGTATAAGCCTACCGGCAAGGTGCGAGGGAAGCCTGGGCCATGGTGAAGACGCGATACGCCAAGATTGACCCGAACCATATGGCCGAAGTCGGACCGGCGGGGCCAGATGGGCAAGAGATTCCCGTAAGTCTGGTGTATGACCAAGTAGCGTTAGCCGCAAAGTATTCCCAATAGGATTGTAGGCTAGATAGCCTGTTGGATGGTATAGAGGAAGAATATAGCCAGTCCAAGTGACTATGTAATTCAATGGACATATGTAGTCCCTAGCCGGATTAGAAATCATTTGTCATGGCGGACCTTTTCGCTTCAGCCCCCGGATCCGACAGTGCGGGGTATATCCAAATACCCGCTCAGTTATGTAAAACCGGGGTATGCGTGGAAACCAGGCGTAGGGGTCATAAGTGCTTGAACAGACAAGTACCCAACTAGTTATGTTATATTACATGGGTAGTAAGAAACATCTTCCAGGGATAATAGTTTCGTTAGGGGTTCCTTTCCCTGGGTACGCATGCATCGATGTGCATGTCCGAACTGCGAACAGAAACGCATGATACAAAACATCTGGGGATTCATGTTATAATAAATGAAAAAAACATCTTTTGTTCACTGACCGAATATTCCCTTAAGAACGCTAGCTTTCGGCTTCACCCAGTCTGGGGTACACATCCGGCTGTACCGGCAGTAATAATCGCAGAGGTGCTCCCTTATGCCCTAGCCAAATTAACAGGAACGTAGGGCATAAACACAAGAGCCAGGCAACCCAGCATGGCCAAATCTTAAGTCATATCGATGCATATAATGATGAAGAAAAGGCACATATGGAAAAAGGACGCATATGTGATAGGCAGGAAGCCATAAAAGTAATTATATTTAGCTTCCATATAGGAAACCTCAGGTATGGTGAACGCACATAGTGCAGCCGGAGTGATCCGAGCATCCGCACTGTATTTAATACTTTGTGTGAAGAAGGGAAAAAGGGTGAGAAAGGAAAAAAGGGTGAACATAATTTAAAAAGCGGGGGTAAGGAGACAAACACTGTGTTCAGCACTAGGCGTAGAATCTTCGAAGTCTGGCTGCGTTCCATGGGTTCGGCTCGAGTCTGTTATCGGATGCATTACGCAGGCGGTACGCTCCTCCGATGAGAACTTTATCAATAATGAAGGGACCCTCCCACTTAGGTTTGAGCTTGTCCTTCTTCTTCTCCGGTAGGCGTAGAACGAGTTCACCAACGTTATAAGTTTTGGCCCGCACTTCTTTGCTTTGATACCTTCGAGCCTGCTGCTGATAGAATGCAGAACGGGCTTTTGTGACATCGTGCTCCTCCTCCAGGGCATCTAAGTTTTCCTGCCGATCTAACTTGGCTTCCTTCTCTTCGTACATGCGCACGCGACATGAGTCATGGATTATGTCGCAGGGTAGTACTGCTTCCGCGCCGCACACCATAAAAAATGGTGTATATCTGGTGGTGCGATTCGGCGTGGTTCGCAGCCCCCAGGGTACGGAGTCGAGCTCCTCGACCCAGTGCGTGTCCGATTCTTTCAAGGATCGCACTAGTCTGGGTTTGATGCCGCTCATGATGAGACCATTTGCACGGTCGACCTGGCCGTTTGTTTGGGGATGCCGCTCATAATCGAGCTTAATGCCCATGTTGCCGCACCAAGTTTTCACTTCATCGGCTGTGAAGTTTGAGCCATTGTCAGTGATGATGTTGTGGGGGATACCGTAACGGTGTACAACCCCTGATATGAAGTCTATCACTGGTCCGGATTCAGCCGTTTTAACCGGTTTGGCTTCTATCCATTTGGTGAACTTGTCCACCATGACCAATAAGTATTTTCTTATGGCTTCTCCCTTTAAGAGGTCCGACCATATCCAGCCCCCAGACCGCGAAGGGCCAAGTTATGGGGATTGTTTGGAGAGCGGTAGGGGGCATGTGGCTCTGATTGGCGAAGAGCTGGCAACCGACGCAATGTTGGACAAGGTCCTGTGCATCTGCTCGGGCTATCGGCCAATAAAAACCTGTACGGAAAGCTTTGCTGACAAGTGCCCGAGCCGCAGCGTGGTGCCCGCCAAGTCCGGCATGGATTTCAGCCAAGAGCTGCCGCCCTTCCTCTTCGGATATGCATATTTGGAGCACTCCGGTGGCACTTTTCTTATAGAGCTCTCCCTCATGGACTTTGTAGGCCTTGGAACGCCGCACAATACAACGTGCTTCGTTTTGGTCCTCAGGGAGCTCCTGCCTATTTAGGTAGGCCAAGAAGGGCTCGGTCCACGAGGCGATTACAACCATGATTTCATGGGCCGAAGGTGTTATTTCGGTGGCGGAGCCCCCGATTACGTCAGATGGTTCGGAATCTGGGGTTGTATTCGGAGCCGGACTGGTGTTGTCGGGTTCCACTTTCCATACCACGGATGGCTTGAACAGCCTTTCCAAGAATATATTAGGTGGGACGGGGTCGCGTTTAGTGCCGATGCGGGCGAGGATATCCGTTGCTTGATTGTTTTCTCGAGCCACATGGTGGAATTCGAGCCCCTTGAATCGAGCTGACATTTTGAGGACGGCATTACGGTAGGCCGCCATTTTCGGATCCTTGGCATCAAAATCTCCGTTTATTTGTGATATTGCGAGGTTTGAGTCCCCGCGCACTTCTAGGCGTTGAATGCCCATAGAGACTGCCATCTGAAGACCATGCAACAGAGACTCGTATTCGGCTGCGTTGTTGGAGTCTGTGTATAATATTTGGAGTACGTATTGGACTATGTCTCCGGTGGGGGATGTCAGGACTACACCCGCTCCCAATCCGGCCAGCATTTTAGAGCCGTCGAAGTGCATGATCCAATTGGAGTACGTGCCATACTCTTTAGGGAGTTCGGCTTCTGTCCATTCGGCGACAAAGTCAGCCAATACTTGCGACTTAATGGCCCATCGTGGTTTGTATGTTATGTCAAACGGAAGGAGCTCGATAGCCCATTTAGCAATTCGTCCCGTGGCGTCGCGGTTGTTTATTATGTCGCTGAGTGGTACTTTGGAGGCCACCGTAATCGAACACTCTTGAAAGTAGTGTCGTAGCTTCCGGGGTGCCATGAAGACCGCGTATGCTATTTTTTGATAGTGTGGGTATCGGTATTTGCATGGGGTGAGGACAGTGGACACGTAATATACCGGCTTTTGGAGCGGGAACTTGTATCCGTCTGCTTCTCGTTCAACGACGAGCACTGCTCTTACAACTTGATGTGTTGCAGCTATGTACAATAGCACAGGTTCGTCAGTATTTGGCGCGGTCAGGACTGGATTGCTGGCCAATAGGGTCTTTATTTCATCCAGTCCGGCCGCGGCCGCGTCTGTCCACACGAAGTGTTCGGTGCGTCAAAGAAGGCGGTAAAGAGGTAGTGCCTTTTCTCCTAATCAGGAGATAAAGCGGCTTAAGGCAGCCACGCATCCAGTTAGTTTCTGGATATGCTTGAGGTCTGTTGGGATAGCCAACGGCGACAGAGATCGTATTTTTGCCGGATTTGCTTCGATTCCTCTATTGGAAACGATGAAGCCGAGCAGCTTCCCGGAGGGTATGCCGAAAACACATTTTTCTGGGTTGAGCTTGATGTCGTATGTTCAGATGTTGTCGAACGTGAGTCTCAAGTCATCTATTAAAGTTTCAACGTGTCTTGTTTTTATGACCACGTCGTCCATGTACGCCTCCACTGTTTTGCCGATTTGCTTCTCCAGGCATGTCTGAATCATGCGTTGATAGGTTGCGCCGGCATTTTTGAGCCCAAAAGGCATAGTGTTGAAACAGAAGGGGCCATATGGCGTTATGAAGGCTGTTGCAGCTTGGTCGGATTCCGCCATCTTTATTTGATGGTATCCGGAGTATGCGTCGAGGAAACATAGTGAGTCGTGTCCTGCGGTGGCGTCGATGATTTGGTCAATGCGAGGGAGGGGGAAGGGATCCTTGGGGCAGGCTTTGTTGAGGTCGTTGAAATCGACACATAGGCGCCAGGATTTATCCTTCTTTGATACCATTACCAGATTTGCCAGCCAATCCGGATGTTTTATATCTCTGATGAATCCGGCCTCAAGTAGCTTGGATAGCTCTTCTCCCATGGCTTGTCGTTTAGGCTCTGAGAAGCGCCTAAGAGTCTGTTTGACTGGCTTGTATCCTTTCAGTATATTGAGGCTGTTTCGGCCAGCCTGCATGGGATGCCCGGCGTGTCTGAAGGATGCCAGGAGAAAATGTCCCAATTCTCGCGTAGGAAGTCTCGCAGTGTGGCGTCCATTGTGGGGCTCAACTGTGTCCCGATGGAAGCTGTCTTTGTGGGGTCTGTTGCATGGACCTGGAATTTGACTATCTCGTCCGTGGGCTTGAATGAGGTGGACTTGGGTCGTTTGTAGAGTATCATGTCATCCCTGTCCACTGTGGTGCGCAGCGTTGTTAGTTCTTCGGCCGCTAGGGCTTCGGATAATGCTTCCAGGGCTAGTGCGGCAGTTTTATTTTCGACGCGGAGTGCGACGTCTGGATCACTAGCTAGAGTGATGATTCCATTTGGTTCGGGCATTTTCAGCTTCATGTACCCGTAATAGGGTATAGCTTGGAAGCTCGTGAATGCGTCCCGCCCTAAAAGGGCGTGGTATCCACTGCTGAACGGGGCCACTTGGAACGTGATTTCTTCGGACCTATAATTCTTCGGGGTGCCGAATACCACATCGAGTGTGATTTTTCCCGCACACCGTGCCTCCCGACTAGGGATGATTCCCCTGAAGGTCATGCCGCTTTGCTCAATGCGGCTTTTATCAATTTCCATCTTGTTGAGCGTTTCTTCATAGATCAGGTTTAATCCGCCTTCGCCGTTCATGAGTACTTTAGTGAGCCGAAAGTAGTCCACGATTGGGCTAAGGACCAAAGCGGCTGGTGCCCGGACTGTCTGGAATTGAGGTTCGTCACTGGCACTGAAGGTTATAGCAGTGTCGCTCCACGGATTTATTTTTGCCATGTGGCGGATTTCGGTGAAATTTCGATGAGCTCGCTTGCTCCTATTATTTGAGGCGAAAGTCTCGAAGACCGTCAGTACCGCATTGTTGTCTTCGGCGGGATGTTGCTCTGCTTTATGGTTTACAAGAAGATCCTCACCGCTTTTTGCTACCTACCGTAGTATCCAACATGCTCTAAGGCTATGCGTTGGCGTGGTATCCGGCGTGCTGTGAATTTTGCATGGCCCATTGAGCCATTCTTCCAATACGGTTCCACGCCCTGGAGTGGGCTTTGGTTTTTTGGGAATTGGATCGGGTAACTTACGAGAGTTTGCCCTTTTAGCTCGGACGAAGGGTTTAGTGAGAGCCGGATTATCCCAAAAGTCTGTTTGGGTTTTCCAGGCGCTTTCCATCGCACAGTACTTCTGTACTATGGCTGCTAAGTCGGCAAAGTGTACTATGTCACGGCGACTTATAGCATTAAGTATCCCTTTGTTCGTGCAATTTTTGCAGAAAAGTGAGATTGCGTCTTCCTCGCGACAGTCCTTGACCCTGTTTATCACAAGGAGGAATCTGGCCCAGTAGCGATGTACTGTCTCTTGGGGCTCTTGTCTGATATGGGAGAGACGGTGTAAGTCTAGGTGGGTGGGCATAGTTAAATCCGGATTCTGATCCGATCTAACACCCAGGGGCAGAGGAGCTTCCGGGCTTGGCAGCTTGGGCTCCGGGATGTTGCCCGATTTTTCCGGCCCGTTGCCCGATTCTAAGTTCGGGGTCTGGGTCGTTTCCTCCCGCGAACGGGTATCCGGCTCAGAGAGCTCGGGAATCCGGACATAGTTCATCCTCAAAGTAGAGGGATAATCCATGTGTGGCTCTTCCACTACCGCTATCTCGTGGGTGACCGGTGGGGATTTAATATCCCTTTGGTCGGGTTTAAGCCCAATCCGATCATAGTCTGTAGCGACTCCCAGAGCGGCAATGCGATCCAAGAGCTCATTAAGGGAAGAGAGATCCATCGGATCCATCTGTTCGGAGAGTTTCGAATTGACGTGGAGGTTGTTTCTGTTTTTGATGACCCGAGAAGTCATCTTCGGCGCGGTAGGTGATCGGGCAGTCACGACGAAGCCGCCTAGTCAGAGAGTTTGGCCTACCGCCAGGGCTCCCCCAGAGGTGATGTTGTTCTTGACAATGAGACGAGCCATCAAGCCTTATTGCGACGACACAGAGGAACTCTAAATGAAAGCACCAATGTCGGTGTCAAAACCGGGGATCTCGGGTAGGGGGTCCCGAACTGTGCGTCTAAGGCTAATGGTAACAGGAAGCAGGGGACACGATGTTTTACCCAAGTACGGGCCCTCTCGATGGAGGTAATACCCTACTTCCTGCTTGATTGATCTTGATGATATGAGTATTACAAGAGTAGATCTACCACGAGATCGTAGAGGCTAAACCCTAGAGGCTAGCCTATGATGATTATGATTGGTCCTACGGGCTAAACCCTCCGGTTTATATAGACACCGGAGGAGGCTAGGGTTACACAGAGTCGGTTACAAAGAAGGAGATCTAACATCCGAATCGCCAAGCTTGTCTTCCATGCAAAGGAGAGTCCCATCCGGACACGGGACAAAGTCTTGAGTCTTGTATCTTCACGGTCCAACAGTCCGGCCAAAGTATATAGTCCGGCTGTCCGGATACCCCCTAATCCAGGACTCCCTCACCCCCCATCCCCTGAAAATTGACTGACCCAAAAGTCGATTCAGCCGCTGAAGTGTAGCTAAACCGGAGCAGCAGCACAAGCAAGAGCAAGAGCGAGAGCAGCAGCGCAAGCAAGAGAAAGAGCAAGAGCAGACCAGGAAGGGGACCGAGAGCAAGAGCAGAGCAGCAGCGCGAGCGACAGCCAAAGCAGCAGCAGGTTCTACTGATGTGGACGTCACCGCCAAGGGAGCGACGACATGGAGGAAGTGGCCGCTGACACCGCCGTGGATGGAGCCACTCCATGTCGGCTCGGGACCGAGCGCCGACAGCACCGTGAGATTGAACCAAGAAGAAAATGCAGCGATTAGTGTAGAACCTATTTGGTGGCGCCGATTAGGCCTCAGCTTCATCCGAGGAATCGATGATGATGCTGCTCTTCTGGTGGTGCAGGTGACGATGGTGGTGTGGGAATGGAGGTGGCGCGAAAGACGAGGGGAACATCGGGGCATCTCCTTGGAGGTGGAGGACGGGGTGACTGAACCGGCGGGACGACAAGATCGACGACGGATCCTCATCTGATGCGGTGGATGAGGGACGTTGAGGTGTTGCCGTGGATGACGTCGTCGGGGAAGAGGCTCCGGCTGGGTGGCGGACAGAGGAGGGTGTGGGGCTTCGCGGGTTTTCGCGGCCTTGGTGTTTGAATGGGTCGACGGATGGGATGGGAAGGGGGAACCATGGCTTAGGGACGCGCTTGTCCGAAATGTGGGGTAAGTTATGAAAGTACCCCCAGCGATTTGAGCTAGGCGGTTCTTTCGGTTCAGGGGTATCACATGCATTTCGCATGTCAGGATTTTGCAGGAGGTGGGAGTTTTCACGCACGTTCTAATTTTGGGATAGCAAGGCGTGGGTTGAGATGGAGGGAGGTTTTGGAGCACAACGAGACAAAGATATATCTTAAATATTTCGGGGTAACAAGGAGCGGGTTGAAGAGGCGAGAGTTTCGCAGCACGATAGACAGAGATGCTAACTTGAAATTTTGGCATAACAAGGCGCGGCTTGAAATTTCGGGAGAACAAGCTTAACATGTACAAAAAAAGACAATTTTCACCTCATCACTAGAGAGAGCCATGTCCCGTTTTACTACATTACTAGAAATGCATTCAAATACAACAAAAAAACTAAAAAAATCAGGACAGCAAACATAACGTGTACAGTACCAAATCAATTTGCACTTCCCCCAACAATAAAAAAACAATTTGTGTTGTCTAGCATATGGACTAAATTTGAGTACATTTTCCTTGTTTGAATGGGATTGTACTCAGGTTAGTTATACAACCATCTAAATATTATCTTCACTACACATGACATGAATATAGGAGTAGTAAATTCCTATATAAATACGAACTACATGTACATACGATCTCAAATTCAAATATATATATCCATTTTATGTTTAATTCAAATCATAGTACATGTACTCTAGCTAGATGTTCGGAATCTAAGCCATGTATGATACTACGTACAATGTGTTTAACACGCACAACACACACAAACACCATTTAGACTAGTAAGGTACACATGCATTGCACGCATGAGGTTTGGCAATCAAATTATGAATAAATACCACATTATAGCATGTAAGCTTTGAGTCATATATGCATGATGTAGATGCTCGTTTAATTCTTATGGTTCATCGCATTCAAAATCGTCTAGTTTTTATAAGAAATTAAATCTAATCTATTTTAAGATTCATGGAATTGTGTGTTGTAAAGCATAAAGTAAAAAACAAATAATGGCAAATCATGTAGAAAAACATTCGGGCAATTATGATACGAAAGATTATATAACAAAGAAGAAGTGCTTGTGTTTTGAGGTTTATGCATTATGCTTAAGTTCAACCATGGAGTCTTCTAGATTGTACATTTGGCAAAATCTGGTGAAATGTAGATGATATCCAATGGCCAATAGTGCTTAAATTTTTGCCATCTCTGCACCGTCGGGTTGGCTTCATCCAACGACCATCTTTCAAAGTTAAAGTTATTCGCACACTATATAAAAATATATAATATAATATATAGGGGTATAGATATAGATATGTGATGTGAAAGCCACCCATCATCTCCAATTAGAATAGTGTGTCCATGCACGGATGCAATGTGGCCAAACGATGTCTGCATCGGTATCTCAAATTCAAATCAGGCTGACCTTGTTCAATGTGTATACAGTATATCATGCTCGTTTCCAAATCACACCGCGCATATCTCAGTTATATTCATGCATGCATGGGTTTCAAACATCATGATCTCTTATTCAAATATCTGAATTCAACTTTACATTGATTATGACCTCACCTACTCTTTTACACACACACACACACTATTGTCTTCTCTTTATAATTGTACCACTAACTTTCCCTCGTGCATGCATGCACACACACTACCAATCGGCATTATCCATCGCACGCATGCAATCTTTTTCTTCAGGTCGGTCTCCCATGCATGCACACACATACCTCCCGCTCTTCATCATATTGGGCATTATTTTATCTCTCACGTGCATGCGCAACGATCGATGTTCCTCTATGTGTGTGTATATAGCTAGGTATTTCCCAGTTTTCCACACAAACCGATCAATCTATATACTAGTGAGGTCTCACCCTCTTTCCCACATACACATTGATCAATCTATACATCTCTATATAGGATTACATATATAGCTAATACACCCACATTAATTATATATCCATGCCTTCCGCTTCATCTCTCGGGGCGTATGCGTGCGATGGCGAAGACAAGCGACAAGGGCCTGCCCCCTAACATCACTATATGGTGAGCCTAATATGAATGTGATCAGTAGATCAATTGCTGGTAAAATGGTTTAAGTTGATGAATTGGCCCTCCTCGTAAAGGATTAGCAATGCTTGGCCCCCTAGCTCATTTTTTTTCATGGCTCCGCCACTGCGCGCAACAGCGCACGTTCTCACCCCCTCTCTTTAAATATCGATCTCGCACTTTTGTGCACTCCTTCATAGCTAGTCTCCCTCCACTTGGCCCCTCGCACCATCTTCTAGCCCCCCCCCCCCCACCAGATTTTGCCACATGTACAATCTAGCAGACTCCATGGTTGAACTTAAGCATAATGCGCATACCTCAAAACACAATTGCTTCTCCTTTGTTCTAGAATCTTCTGTATCATAACTGCCCAAAAAAAATTCTAGTTGAATTGCCATTATTTGTTTTTACTTTATGCTTTACAATGCACAATTCCATGAATCATAAGATAGATTAAGGGTTTCTTTGATTCAAAGGATTCTCAAAGTAATTTTGGAGGATTCTAATCCTTAGGAAGTTTTCCTATCTTGGTTGTTTGATTCGTAGGATTGTAAACCATAGGAATTTTTCCATAGGATTGATTTGCACTAGGTTTTATGAAACTTTCGATCCGCTCAAACCTCTTTGAAAGAATCCTATGTTTTTTTCTATGCACAGTCAAACACGCGTACAATCCTGTAGGATTCAAGACGACATTCCACTCTAATCCCATGTTTTTCCTTCCCGCGTTTTGGAAATCCTACGAATCAAAGAGGCCCTAACTTTTTTATAAAAAACTAATTTATTTTGAGTGAGATTAACTATAAGAATTAAACGAACGTCTACATCATGCATATATGACTCAAAGTTTACATGCTATAGTGTAGTATTTATTCATAATTTGGTTGCCAAATCTGATGCGTGCAATGCACGTGTACCTTACTAGTACATCCAGTATGTGCAAAACACGTAAATTAGAATTCCAATGCCACGCTACATAGTGTCTCTCTTTCAGTTCATGAAGCCACGTGGCACATGCGGAGGTGTTGTCGCGGCCTCCTTGTGTGGATTGATCACAGTGACGTGATGCTGGTTCCAGAAGAATGTACTCGACCTCTCTCAGCACTACCGGCAAGACATGCACGGTTTAAGATGTGCACGCACGCACACGCGGGTACATGGTGGGACGCATTTTTGTACGAATATCCATCCCATGTGATAATTTGACGCGTGTAAAGTCCTTCCCTTCATTGATGGTCAATTAATACAGCGCATGCAAGTTGAGTGGACGTGAGGGAGGAAGTAGTTGAGAAAGACATTACTACTCCACTTCGTGCATGCGAGTAGTTAAATCATGGGTTGCTACTTCCATTGGTCTCCTTTGTATTTTGTGCCAATTTTTTACCACATTTTTAAGTACTAACATAATATTTATGGATGTCATAAAAAGTGGCACAAAAAAGGGGGCCAATAAACCAGGACGCAGGCAGCATGATCAATTTTTGCCAGGGCTACTGCTGGTGGCCTTTGTATTTAAATATGGACGGAGTGGAGTAGTACTATCTTTATCTTAGCCTCATAGGGCTCTCCCAGCGCCTAGTCTTGCCTTCCCGCCTCGCCCACCGGATCCCGCCATGGAGGATTCCACCATGGATAATCCCTTAGATCCCAAGATCCCGCAGGCTGCCCTCTCATTGCGGCCCGCAGCACTGCTGCCTTTGAGCGAAACCCACATGTGTTTTAGAGGGGATCCATTGCTCTGGAATCACAGATCGGTGGCGCCGGAGGACATTCTAGGGTTGCGTTTCAAGTGGTGGGCAGCAAGGGCAAATCAGATCGAGGAAGGTGTCGCATCGATTGGAGAGAAGTTCGAAGGAGCTACGCCTGACGCAGCACAAGGCGGAGGCACAAGTCGATCTCAAGGGAGAGATGCTGAGGGATGTTAGCATATGGTAGCGTCGTGTTGATTTCGAGCTAGGGCTAATGGCAGAGATCATATTCACGGAGTCAACTACGGAGGAAAGAACGCGCATGCCTGCGGAATGGCATGAGCAGCCGGTGCAACTGTTCAAATGGGCGGTAGGAGAAGCCAAATCACGGGACCAACTGCGGCGTCACCGCTGGGCATGCATCGTAGGCGAGGTGAGCTGCCCTCCTTCCCCGCCGGCGATGCAGTGACCTACTCGATTACTGTTGCAGTGAACTTGTGGCGCCATGGCGGTATGCAACCGTGACAATCAATCCATTTATATGTATTCTATTCCTGTGAAAATACCTGGTCGTTTGGAAAAAGATGGTAATTGATTTATCACTAGTTTTTGAATGTTTTTTTGAATTAACTAGTTTTTGAATGCTTGGTCATGACAATCACCCGAAGCCACAACCAGAAGTCTCCACCGCGTAATACTTACGGTCGGTCGCACCAATAGACGATCAATCGGACCCACGACACGCATCGGCTTGGTCTGACATGTACGGCCAGTTACATCACTGACTTGTGCGACCGTATTTGAGCAGTAGTACTTGAAATTTGTGTTCCAGGAAACTCATCAGGAGCCGTTTCGGGCCTCGAAACCAAAACCATCAATTAATCTTTAGCTTGTTTCCATCACATTCCAAAGTGTATGGTATAATTATAAGTGCAAACCTGCTCACACCTAGTACTCCCTCCGTCTAGGTGTGTAAGTCATCTTATGAAAACTAAATAATCCCAAAACACTTAGGCGTGGTGCATTAACTTATGCCTCGTTTCTTATTTCTTGACATATCAACCAATAAGAGATGTGTGGTGTGCATGCTTTTAATGACTTGAGACAACAAACATGACATGCAGTGGTTAGTTCATTGCATGCAGTGCTATTAATTAGCAAATAAGCATTAAGTTCTCTCGTTTTCCCCTCCTCCTTGGTCACCTAGACGGAGGGAGTAGTACGGATCAAACCCGAACGTGTTCCCACTATGCAGGTTTCAGTACTAGTGCTAGTACTAGGTTATAAAAAGGGGAACTAGTACCTAGCCGAAAATCACTCTGCTTCCTCCTCATAAGTCTTTCTTGTTTGTCCGTCCTTGCCATGGCCGGTGTGCAGAGCTCTAGGTCAAGAACTACTCATAACAAGGGAGCGCCAACCAAGGCTGCGGAAAAAAAGAGGGCTCGCCGCCTGGCAGAGACAGGCGAGGGCTCCCAGGAGCGCCCTAGCCGCGGAAGCGAGGGCTCCCAGGAGCGCCCTAGCCATGGAGGCGAACATGCCGAGCTGGCAGCGCTGGAGTCGTTATCCCTCGACAACATGCCCAATCAGCTCAATAAGCAGGAGGAGTTTGTCGACGGCTTGGTGGAGCTGCTGAAGCAGAGCCTCGACGACATGCTCGCTGAGATCAATGACCAGGGGGAGTTGACTGCTGGCCTAGTGATGCTGATGAAGAAGATCATTGTGTCGGATAAAAAGGCGACCGGCAAAATCCTGCAACTTCAGGAGGACAAGGCGAAGCTCTGCCATGAGCTCGACGTGCTGAAGGAGGAGAACACTGGATGGAAGAAGCTGCATGAGCAGAGTAGTTCCTCGATGAAGATGTTGCAGGCCCTCATCATGGAACAGAAGGAGGAGTTGGCGAAGCTCCGCATCGAGCATCCGGCTCATCGCCAAGGTAATGTAATGCGATCGTGGAATGTATGATGAAGGCCCGCGTCAAGAAATCCCGCGTCATGGACAGAATGAAGAAGATGGTGGAGGAGACGCGCAAGGAGATGGAGGTTGTGGAGGCGATGAAGAAGCAGTTACGACTCCGCGGCCCGCAACCCTTCATGTACTAGTAGAGAGCAGCACCCCAGACTTGTGTGTGCGTCTTCCTTCTTTTTTGGGGGTGATAATCTTCCTTCTTCTTTTGCTCTTGTGTCCCGTTTCTTCTTTTGCTTCGGGTGTTTCGCCGCACGTATCACGTTCTCTGCGAGGCATGAATAGAACAATGCTAACGATGAGCGGCGCCGTGGGATCGATGACTAGCAAATTAGATCATTTTTTCTCACCATATTGCACTGGGCTGCCGTGTTTCGTGCTCCTTCGTCGTACTAGTACTCTAGTGGAGAACTTGAGTATACCGCACGGTCCTTTGCTCCTCCTCAGATTGTTGGCAACATTTATACGAGCAGTCAAATCACAAGGCCCCGCCTTCCAGCAGTAATGAGCCGTCAAATCACAAAGGCCCTCGCCTCTCGTGAAACCGACCAAGTGAGACTGCCCCGCCCTCTAGCCTTTTAAAAAATGTATACTTTTGTACAGTAGTAGTACCGATGGATTGCGCCATGGAGCAAAACTAACAAGATGAAATTAAAGAAAAAAAGGCGGTACATATAGGCAGCGCTCATCGCCAAATTATGCATATAGTACTATTGAAAAAGGTAGTACGTGCTTAAATGGGGTGCTAAATTCTATTAAAAAATTAGCATACCTATTTAATTCTTGGGTTTTTATTATTTATGCCACTAGTTGTGTATCACTACTCAGTTTTGCCATTAGAAGTTACAACTAGTCAAAAATGTTACATGACAAAAATAAGCCGATTCTCACAATGATAAGTGTGGCCCCACTTGTCAGGAGTAACCAAGTGTACAATTTTACAGGAAAATAAGAACGTTGTTGGGATCAAGTAGGCCCCACACTTTATTGTATCAGAGAGTGAGATAGAGGAGAGTCAAGGCGTGTTGGTCTCAGAGGTATTCATGTCATTATAACATGGCAAAAGAGATTTGAGTCAAAATAATGGTGTCCAGCACAACACACCCCTCAAATATAACTAAGCACCCTGAAACTCTTTGACAACTAAACTGCTGGTTATATGATGTTGGCCATATATATTGTATGTAGATAATGTGAAGAAACGAGTGGTAGTACTATACCAACTAAAAGATGAACTGTAAGAAATATTAGTATGTACGTACTGAAGAGTTAAAGTAACAAGAAGGAACATAACATAGTTCTGTTGTGGGCTCAGCACAACACACCCCTCAAATAAATCGAAGCACCCTGAAATTAAACTAAGCAACTAATCCGCTACACACTGCATTACAACCACCATGAGCAACGACACTGCCACCTTACTCGGACTCCTCGTCCACGTGCTTGACTTCGTCCTTGTCCCTCTTCCTCTTGGCCGATAGTTCTTTGCTTGAACCGCACACTTGGCTCTCGCTCTTCATCCAACCCTTGTAGATATTGAAACAAAGGTAGGCATCCATTGCATCGTAATTGATGTGCTCGCTATCTAGTACATTCCAGTTCCATGCATGATGAAACTTGTACAGAGGTTTCGTCAGTTTACCATACGAAGGATCAACCATGGCTGCTGCCAGGGTCAGCATTGAAGGCTGACGGGAGGACACCAGAACATTCCTCTGGAGGTGAAAGGGTTGACCTACAACGAGGCCTACCTGACATAGGACTGTTGGGGAACGTAGCAGAAATTCAAAATTTTCCTACGTGTCACCAAGATCTATCTATGGAGAAACTAGCAACGAGGGGAAGGAGAGTGCATCTACATACCCTTGTAGATCGCTAAGCGGAAGCATTCAAGTGAACGGGGTTGATGGAGTCGTGCATTGCCGTGATCCAAATCACCGATGATCCTAGCGCCGAACGGACGGCACCTCCGCGTTCAACACGCTGCACGAACGGTGACGTCTCCCATGCCTTGATCCAGCAAGGAGAGAGGGAGAGGTTGGGGAAGACTCCGTCCAGCAGACGACAAAGGTGTGGTGGTGGTGGAGGAGCAGTACTCAGCCAGGCTTCGCCAAGCACTACGAGACGAGGAGGGAGAGAGGTAGGGCTGCGCCAAGAGGGAGATGTTCTCGTGTGTTAGGCAGCCCCAAAACCTCCACTATATATAGGGGGAAATGGGAGGAGGCGCCTAGGGTTTCCCCTAGGGGGCGCGGCTGAGGCGGATGGGATCTCCCCTTGGGTGACTTGGCCCCAAGCCGAGGTGAGAACCCTAGATGGGGCGCCCCAAACCCCTGGTCACGTGGGAATAGGTGAGGGGGCGCACAGCCCCTTAGTGGGCTGGTTTGCCCCTTCCCTTGGCCCATGAAGCCCCCAACACTTGTCGGGCTCCCAAACACCTTTCGGTCATCTTTGGTCATCACCCGGTACCTCCGGAACACTTCCGGACTCCAAAACCCTTCGTCCAATATATCAATCTTTACCTCCGACCATTCCGGAACTCCTCGTGACGTCCGGGATCTCATCCGGACTCGAACAACATTCGGTAACCACGTATATCTATTCCCTATAACCCTAGCGCCACCGAACCTTATGTGTAGACCCTACGGGTTCGGGAACCATCTTGAACATGACCGAGACGTTCTCTGGTCAATAACCAACAGCGGGATCTGGATACCCATGTTGGCTCCCACATGTTCCACGATGATCTCATCGGATGAACCACAATGTCGAGGATTCAATCAATCCCGTATTCAATTCCCTTTGTCTAGCGGTATTGTACTTGCCCGAGATTCG
Source organism: Aegilops bicornis (assembly GCA_021605145.1). Classification (NCBI taxonomy): domain Eukaryota; kingdom Viridiplantae; phylum Streptophyta; class Magnoliopsida; order Poales; family Poaceae; genus Aegilops; species Aegilops bicornis. Next base: position 34,959,259 of record CM038672.1, read on the forward strand.
ATCGTCGGTATCCTGATACCTTGTTCAATCTCACATCGCAAGTCTCTTTACTCGCTCCATAACACATCATCCCGTGATCAACCCCTTGGTCACATTGTGCACATTATGATGATGCCCTACCGAAAGGGCCCAGAGATACCTCTCCTTCAACCGGAGTGACAAATCCGGTCTCGATTCGTGCCAACCCAACAGACACTTTCGGAGATACCTGTAATGCACCTTTATAGCCACCTAGTTACGTTGTGGACGTTTGGTACACCCAAAGCATTCCTACGGTATCCGGGAGTTGCGTAATCTCATGGTCTAAGGAAATGATACTTGACATTAGAAAAGCTTTAGCATACGAACTATGATCTTTGTGCTAGGCTTAGGATTGGGTCTTGTCCATCACATCATTCTCCTAATGATGTGATCCCGTTATCAACGACATCCAATGTCCATGGTCGGGAAACCGTAACCATCTATTGATCAACGAGCTAGTCAACTAGAGGCTTACTAGGGACATGGTGTTGTCTATGTACCCACACATGTATCTGAGTTTCCTTTCAATACAATTATAGCATGGATAATAAACGATTATCATGAACAAGGAAATATAATAATAACTAATTTATTATTGCCTCTAGGGCATATTTCCAACAGTCTCCAACTTGCACTAGAGTCAATAATCTAGTTCACATCGCCATGTGATTAACACTCACAGTCACATCGCCATGTGACCAACATCCAAAGAGTTTACTAGAATCAATAATCTAGTTCACATCACTATGTGATTAACACTCAATGAGTTCTGGGTTTGATCATGTTTATGCTTGCGAGAGAGGTTGTAGTCAACGGGTCTGCAATATTCAGATCCCTATGTATTTCGCAAAACTTTATGTCATATCATAGATGTTGCTACCACGTTCCACTTGGAGCTATTCCAAATTGTTGCTCCATTATACGTATCTGGTATCTCTACTCAGAGCTATCCGGATAGGTGTTAAGCTTGCATCGACGCAACTCTTTACGTCGAACTCTTTATCACCTCCATAACCGAGAAACATATCCTTATTCCTCTAAGGATAATTTTGACCGCTATCTGGTGATCCACTCCTTGATCACCTTTGTACCCTCTTGCCAGACATGTGGCAAGGCACACATCAGGTGCGGTACACATCATAGCATACTATGGAGCCTATGTCTAAGCATAGGGGACGACCTCCGTCCTTTCTCTCTATTCTGCCGTGGTCGAGCTTTAACTCTTAACTTCATACCTTACAACTCAGGCAAGAACTCCTTCTTTGACAGATCCATCTTGAACACCTTCAAGATTATGTCAAGGTATGTGCTCATTTGAAAGTACCATTTAGCATTTTTTATCTATCCTCATAGATCTTGATGCTCAATGTTCTAGTAGCGTAATCCAGGTTTTCCATTGAAAAACACTTTTCAAACAACCCTATATGCTTTCTTGAAATTCTACATCATTTCTGATCAACAATATGTCTACAACATATACTCATCAGAAATTCTATAGTGCTCCCACTCACTTCTTTGGAAATACAAGTTTCTCATAAACTTTGTATAGACCCAAAATCTTTGATCATCTCATCAAAGCGTACATTCCAACTCCGAGATGCTTACTCCGGTCCGTAGAAGGATAGCTGGAGCTTTGCATACTTGTTAGCGTCTTTCGTGATTGTCAAAACCTTCCGTTGTATCACATACAACCTTTCCTCAAGAAAACTGTCAAGGAAACAATGTTTTGACATCCTATATGCAAGATTTCATAAATAATGCAGTAACTGCTAATCCAATTCCAACAGACTCTTAGCATCGCTACGAGTGAGAAAGCCTCACCGTAGTCAACTCCTTGAACTTGTCGGAAAACATCTTTAATGACAAGTCGAGCTTTCTTAATGGTGATACTTACCATCATTGTGTGTCTTCCTTTTAAAATCCATCTTTACCCAACGCCCCACGACCATCAAGTATTTCTTCCAAAGTCATGGATCCTCTCTCGGATGTTATGGCCTTAAGCCATTCGTCGGAATCCGAGCCCACCATCGCTTCTTCATAGCTCGTAGGTTCATTGTTGTCTAGCAGCATGACCTTCAAGACAGGATTACTGTACCACTCAGAAGTAGTACACATCCTTGTCACCCTACGAGGTACGGTAGTGACTTGATCCAAAACTTCATGATCACTATCATAAGCTTCTACTTCAATTGGTGTAGGCACCACAGAACAACTTCCCTGTGCCCTGCTACACACTTGTTGAAGTGACGGTTCAATAACCTCATCAAGTCTCCACCATCCTCCCACTCAATTCTTTCGAGAGAAACGTTTCTCGGGAAAGGACCTAATTCTAGAAACAACCCTTTTTGCTTCCGGAACTAAGACTGGAGGTATACCCAATTGTTTTGGGTGTCCTATGAGGAAGCATTTTATCCGCTTTGGGTTCGAGCTTATCAACCTGAAACTTTTTCACATAAGCGTCGCAGCCCCAAACTTTTAAGAAACGACAATTTAGGTTTCTCCAAACCATAGTTCAAACGGTGTCGTCTCAACGGAATTACGTGGTGCCCTATTAAAGTGAGTGTGGTTGTCTCTAATGCCTAACCCATGAACGATAGTGGTAATTCGATAAGAGACATCATGGTACGCATCATATCCAATAGGGTGCAACTATGATGTTTGGACACACCATCACACTATGGTGTTCCAGCGGTATTTATTGTGAAACAATTTCCACAATGTCTTAATTATGCGTACAAAGCTCAGAACTCAGATACTCATCTCTATGATCATATCATAGACATTTTATTCTCTTGTCACGATGATCTTCAACTTCACTCTGAAATTACTTGAACCATTCAATAATTCAGACTTGTGTTTCATCAACTAAATATACTCAGTATCTACTCAAATCATCCGTGAAGTAAGAACATAACGATATTCACTGCATGCCTCAGCACTCATTGGACTGCACACATCAAAATGTGTTACTTCCAACAAGTTGCTTTCTTGTTCCATCTTATTGAAACCGAGGCTTTTCAGTCATTTTGCCCATGTGGTATGATTTGCATATCTCAAGTGATTCAAAATCAAGTGAGTCAAAACGATCCATCTGCATGGAGTTTCTTCATGCGTATACACCAATAGACATGGTTCGCATGTCTCAAAATTTTCAAAAACGAGTGAGTCCAATGTTCAATCAACATGGAGATTCTTCATGCGTTTTATACCAATATTACTTACATGGCAGTGCCACAAGTAAGGGGTACCATCATTACTATCTTATATCTTTTGGCATGAAAATGTGTATTACTATGATCGAGATTCAATAAACCATTCCTTTAGGTGCAAGACCATTGAAGGTATTATTCAAATAAATAGAGTAACCATTATTCTCCTTAAATGAATAACCGTATTGTGATAGACATAATCCAATCATGTCTATGCTCAACGCAAACACCAAATGACAATTATTCTATTTTAATACTAATCTTGATGGTAGAGGGAGCATGCGATGTTTGATCACATCAAACTTGGAAACACTTCCAACACATATCATCAGCTCACCTTTAGCTAGTCTCCGTTTATTCCGTAGCTTTTATTTCGAGTTACTAACACTTAGCAACCGAACCGGTATCTAATACCCTGGTGCTACTAGGAGTACTAGTAAAGTACATAATAACTTAATGTATATCCAATATACTTCTATCGACCTTGCCAGCCTTCTCATCTACCAAGTATCTAGGGTAATTCTGCTCCGATTGGTTGTTCCCCTTATTACGTAAGCACTTAGTCTCGGGTTTGGGTTCAACCTTGGGTTTCTTCACTGGAGCAAGAATCGATTTCTTTGTTTCATGAAGTGCCCCTGCTTGCCCTTGCCCTTCTTGAAACTAGTGGTTTCACTAACCATCAACAATTGATGCTCCTTCTTTATTTCTACATTCGCGGTGTCGAACATTGCGAATAGTTCAAGGATCATCATATCTATCCCTGATATGTTATAGTTCATCACGAAGCTCTAGCAGCTTGGTGGCAATAACTTTGGAGAAACATCACTATCTCATCTGGAAGATCAACTCCCAATCGATTCAAGTGATTGTTGCATTCGGACAATCTGAGCACAAGCTCAACGATTGAGCTTTTCTCCCTGAGTTTGCAGGCTAAGAAAATCGTCGGAGGTCTTATACCTCTTGACGTGGGCATGAGCCTGAAATCCCAATTTAAGCCCTCGAAACATCTCATATGTTCCGCGACGTTTCGAAAAAACGTCTTTGGTGCCTCAACTCTAAACCGTTTAACTGAACTATCACGTAGTTATCAAAACGTGTATGTCCGATGTTCGCAACATCCACAGATCGGCGTTTGGGGTTCGGCACCTTGAGCGGTGCATTAAGGACATAAGCTTTTTCTGTCCGCATAATCGCTACTCTCAACTTTCAAATATATTTTCTCTAGGAACATATCTAAACAGTGGAACTAAAGCGCGAGCTTACGACATAATTTGCAAAGATCTTATGACTATGTTCAGGATAATTAAGTTCATCTCATGAATTCCCACTCAGATAGACATCCCTCTAGTCATCTAAGTGATTACATGATCCGAGTCAACTAGGCCGTGTCCGATCATCACGTGAGACGGACTAGTCATCATCGGTGAACATCTTCATGTTGATCGTATCTACCATATGACTCATGCTCGACCTTTCGGTCTCTTGTGTTCCAAGGCCATGCCTGTACATGCTAGGCTCGTCAAGTCAACCTAAGTGTTTCGCGTGTGTAAATCTGGCTTACACCCGTTGTATGTGAACGTAAGAATCTATCACACCCGATCATCACGTGGTGCTTGAAGCAACGAACTTTCGCATAGCGGTGCACAATTAGGGGGAACACTTTCTTGAAATTTTAATGAGGGATCATCTTATTTACTACCATCGTTCTAAGCAAATAAGATGCATAAACATGATAAACATCACATGCAATCAAATAGTGACATGATATGGCCAACATCATTTTGCTCCTTTTGATCTCCATCTTCGGGGCTCCATGATCATCATCGTCACCGGCATGACACCATGATCTCCATCATCGTGTCTCCATGAAGTTGTCTCGCCAACTTATTACTTCTACTACTATGGCTACCGGTTAGCAATAAAGTAAAGTAATTACATGGCGTTTGTTCAATGACACGCAGGTCATACAATATATTAAGACAACTCCTATGGCTCCTGCCGGTTGTCATACTCATCGACATGCAAGTCGTGATTCCTATTACAAGAACATGATCAATCTCATACATCACATATCATGCATCACATTCTTCTTGGCCATATCACATCACATAGCATACCCTACAAAAACAAGTTAGACGTCCTCTAATTGTTGTTTGCATGTTTTACGTGGCTGCTATGGGTTTCTAGCAAGAACGTTTCTTACCTACACAAAACCACAACGTGATATGCCAATTGCTATTTACCCTTCATAAGGACCCTTTTCATCGAATCCGTTCCGACTAAAGTGGGAGAGACTGGCACCCGCTAGCCACCTTATGCACCAAGTGCATGTCAGTCGGTGGAACCTGTCTCACGTAAGTGTACATGTAAGGTTGGTCCGGGCCGCTTCATCCCACAATACCGTCAAAACAAGATTGGACTAGTAACGGTAAGCATATTGAACAAAATCAACGCCCACAACTACTTTGTGTTCTACTCGTGCAAAGAATCTACGCAATAGACCTAGCTCGTGATGCCACTGTTGGGGAGCGTGGCGAGAAACTCAAAATTTTCCTCGTGTCACCAAGATCTATCTATGGAGAAACTAGCAACGAGGGGAAGGAGAGTGCATCTACATACCCTTGTAGATCGCTAAGCGGAAGCGTTCAAGTGAGCAGGGGTTGATGGAGTCGTGATTGTCGTGATCCAAATCACCGATGATCCTAGCGCCGAACGGACGGCACCTCCGCGTTCAACACGCGTACGGAACGGTGATGTCTCCCATGCCTTGATCCAGCAAGGAGAGAGGGAGAGGTTGGGGAAGACTCCGTCCAGCAGCAGCACGACAGTGTGGTGGTGGTGGAGGAGCGCATACTCCAGGCTTCGCCAAGCACTACGAGACGAGGAGGGAGAGAGGTAGGGCTGCGCCAAGAGGGAGATGTTCTTGTGTGTTAGGCAGCCCCAAAACCTCCACTATATATAGGGGAAATGGGGGGAGGCGCCCTAGGGTTTCCCCTAGGGGGGGCGGCGGCCAGGGCAGATGGGATCTCCCCCTTGGGTGACTTGGCCCCCAAGCCAGGAGGTGGGAACCCTAGATGGGGTGCCCCAAACCCCCTGGTCACGTGGGAATAGGTGAGGGGGGCGCACAGCCCCTTAGTGGGCTGGTTTGCCCCCTTCCCTTGGCCCATGAAGCCCCCCAACACTTGTCGGGGCTCCCGAAACACCTTTCGGTCATGCTGGTCATCACCCGGTACCTCCGGAACACTTCCATACTCCAAAACCCTTTGTCCAATATATCAATCTTTACCTCCGGACCATTCCGGAACTCCTCGTGACGTTCGGGATCTCATCCGGGACTCCTAACAACATTCGGTAACCACGTATATCTATTCCCTATAACCCTAAGCGTCAAGAACCTTAAGTGTGTAGACCCTACGGGTTTGGGAACCATGCGTACATGACCGAGACGTTCTCGGTCAATAACCAACAGCGGGATCTGGATACCCATGTTGGCTCCCACATGTTCCACGATGATCTCATCGGATGAACCACGATGTCGAGGATTCAATCAATCCGTATTCAATTCCCTTTGTCTAGCGGTATTGTACTTTCCGAGATTCGATCGTCGGTATCCCGATACCTTGTTCAATCTAGATTCTTGGCAAGTCTCTTTACTCGTTCCGTAACACATCATCCCGTGATCAACCCCTTGGTCACATTGTGCACATTATGATGATGTCCTACCGAGTGGGCCCAGAGATACCTCTCCGTCAACCGGAGTGACAAATCCCAGTCTCGATTCGTGCCAACCCAAAGGACACATTCGGAGATACCTGTAATGCACCTTTATAGCCACCTAGTTACGTTGTGACGTTTGGCACACCCAAAGCATTCCTACGGTATCCGGGAGTTGCACAATCTCATGGTCTAAGGAAATGATACTTGACATTAGAAAAGCTTTAGCATACGAACTACGATCTTTGTGCTAGGCTTAGGATTGGGTATTGTCCATCACATCATTCTCCTAATGATGTGATCCCGTTATCAACGACATCCAATGTCCATGGTCAGGAAGCCGTAAACATCTATTGATCAACGAGCTAGTCAACTAGAGGCTTACTAGGGACATGGTGTTGTCTATGTACCCACACATGTATCTGAGTTTCCTTTCAATACAATTATAGCATGGATAATAAACGATCATCATGAACAAGGAAATATAATAATAACTAATTTATTATTGCCTCTAGGGCATATTTCCAACAAGGACTTCATTGTCGTTCGTAAAGTCTACAAAAAACGAATTTGACTAGGTCGTCCGCGAGGAAGTTCTTAAATTCCCCGCACTCAACGTCAGCATGGCATATGTGGTAGACCAAGCACAAGTTATGCACGCAAACCTGGATCACGGCAGGCTTCTTCTTCTCTTCCTCCTTTAGTTTCTTCTCTTTGTTAGGATTGTGGTGTACTCAACATCTATCCCAGTGACCCACTCTGCCCTGGAGTTTTTGAACATGCGTCTGAAGCGAGCAAGGCATCCTTTCACCGTCACGGAAGAACGGGTGTAGATGACGTCGAACTCATCGCCGGTGATGGTTCTAACCTTGTACTCATTGCCGATCATGGAGATTTGGGACGCCATGGATTTGGGAGGAGGGTTAGGATTAGTGAAACTGCTATAATGTGAAAGGACGGGATGACTAGGAGTGAACTGCCGTAATGTTAAAGTGCGGTCAGGGACGAGTAGGAGCAAACTGCTAGCAGTTTTCCGATTGTAAAAATGCTGAGTGGGGCGTGTGAACGGCCTGGGCTGAGTGGGGTGTGCGAACGGCAGGGCTTTCCATGCTCTCCCATGATACGGGCTTTCGAGAGCCCTTGGATCTGAGATCGAACGGTTGCATGGCGTGATTCTAGACCTATGGGTGAATATCCTATCCTGAAGGGTTATTCTGCAAAGTTTCAGCAACTTAGCATGCGAGCGTTCGATCTCAGATCCAAGGGATGCCAGCAGCCCGTATCATGGTTGCGCCTACCACGACTGTCGCCTCGCTCACACGGTCGCGCCCTTGAGATTTCACACGGTGCATTAGGCTATCTGATGTTGGCATGCCATACATAGTCATCCCTTAGTCACTCATACAACAAGGTTAGCTATAAGGTTGTCTATAAGAGTATTTTTTAACTCCTCTCTATCTCTTTCTTCATAGTATTTATTGCATTTGCCAAGGAGTGACCTCTTCCAATGAAATGGTACTTAGATGAGGTGCTAAGGGCATTAAATGGCTTAGCAACTCAAGTCCCCAATGCATAGGTGCTTAGTTTTTTGTTGCTAAGGGCATCTCCAACAATTGTAGGATAGATGTTGGTAAATTTACCACCTAGGACATAGTGATGATGTGGCATGTAATAAATGTGGAGAGAGGGCAAAGTTGTATGTAGATTAACCAACAACATTTGGACGAGCTCCAAGGTGAAATAGAGAGCAAAGTTGTATGTAGATTAAGCAACAACATTTGCACAAGCTCCAAGGTGAAATAGAGAGCAATCACATTTATTTTCTCACATGTACGAGCAAGTACAATAGTGGGCTATAAGCCCGCTTACATGGCATTTTTGCATATGTGGAGGAGAGAGGCAAGGAAAAGTGGAGGAGTGGGCTCTCATGCAAGAGCCAGCCTCTACACGTGCTCCTAGACAAAAGCATTTAATACAAGGAGAGAGATAGAGAGAAAGTGAGAAAAACCTTATAGCCAACCCTATTGTATGACTAATTAATAATACTACTAACTTTTGATGACATGGCATGTTTATATACTCATGTCGCACCAGCAGCTGGCTATATAACCATGCTCTACATGGTGGAGCATTGGGAGAGGCACATGTATACCATGGAGATGGTCAGGAATCGGCAGACTCACGCCGGTCGTAGCGCCGCAGTTAAAATGATAATGGCAAGTCAAATCATGGGGCCCCACCTGTCCAGCAGTAACTCGCTGTCAAATCACACAGCCCTATGTTTGCAGCAGCCTACTCCCTCATCTTCTTGCATCTCTGTCTAACCGACTAGGCGAAACTGCCCCGCCTACCGCGCGGGAAAAGCCCCGCCCTCGACTTTCTAAATATAATTTTGTATCCATGGATTGCGCCATGGAGCAAAGCCTCAAGATAACGGCGGTACACATGTACAGAGTGTACAGCACGCCCGTCGCATTCACGTTGCACCCCAGACGATCGATCGGTCTGGCACGCCGCTCTCCGAATGGAATGCGCGTCATATATATTGCATTTGCACACACATGTGGGCCCGCAATTGAGAACCGATCATAGGCACACTCCCCGGCCCCGCAAGTCGGATGAGTTAATAGAAGAGAGAGACGAGCGATAGTACTAGAGCAATGTTGTATAGTCATCGGTGCCTGGACGATCCCTGCATGACACGGAAGATCAGTTCGTCCATGCATGTGACCAGACTCCAGCAGACACAACCGGATTGGCTATCGTCTACATATCGTGCAGGCTATGTTGTACAGGGTTGTAGTTCTGATGAGAAATCTAAAAAAAGGTTTCTTGTCATCTCGCAATATTAGGTGTCATGTGCTTCGGATCACTGCGAGGGTTAAACATCAACAACTGAGTTCCTCCAAGGCGCTGGTCATTGGGGGCACATGCACGAAGACTACTCGGCTGCCATATAGGTCAAGCCGGCTATGTTAATTAGGACATCTATCGATGAACCCCTTTTCTACGAGTTTATCTTTAATTTGAGCTTTGATCCTCGTCTAGATTATCAGTTATGGTTTCTTGTCATGTGACATTTTTCGTGTTATATGTTAATCTGGTGCTTCAGATCAAAATGACAACAATTGCGCCTCCGGGGCACGTGCATGAAGATTTCTCGACAGTCATTAACGAGGTCAAGCCGGCTCTAGTACACAAAAGAAAACTACTCCACTATATAGGCAGGAGCCTCCGTGCTTGCTTGCTAGTGTTGCTCTCGTCACATTGTCTCGTCCTCTCCCGATCTAAACATGACAGCGGTGGCCACTCTCTCTCTCTCTCTACTCGCCGCTGGTCACATATCCAGCCGGATCCTCTCCGCTGGGGAAGGTGAGAAGCTACAACGTTCATGCGGTCGTCCTCGGCGATGACTCTTACCCACTATCGGCGCGTCCCGATCAGCGTGCCTTGCCGTTCTCTCCCACGCACCGCCGGCTAGGGAGGGCCTCGAACCCCTCTTCCTGGATGTCGTAGCGTGGGCAGATCCGACCTCCCGCCGCCCACCTAGCGACATCCCGGCGACCCTCAGACTTGGTCGAAAGAGGAAATAATGGGGGCGAAAAGTAGCAGAGACTGGCTATCCAACCGGTCTCTTGGTCTAATAGGGAAATAAAGGGAAACACAGTACAAACTCAATATAAACCTGATCTATTGGTTGAACAAGGAAAGAAAGTGGGGACTGGGGGACAAGTCAACAGAGTATGTCAATCACTAGATTTGCTAGCCTCACACAGTATAAGGTGGCTATACCGAACAAAAATGGGACCAACCCAGATATCATGTTCTGATGTTTGTTTGCCCGAGCCCCTCTTATGTAATGCCACTGGTAAAATGTAGCAGTCACACTGTTAAAAGTAAGGACACGTTAAACCAATGTTGTTTTCAGTGTAATGCCTCCAGTAATATGAATCAATGGCACTATTTTCATGTTCTGCTAAAATTTCCCATTAAGATAAGTTGCTTCTTTTCGTTAGAAATGCAACTATCTTGGTCCGGCTACTCTCCCGTGCCCAAATACCAACTCTGCAGCAGCTGTTAATGTAATGTTGCTGGTAAAATGAAGCAATGGCACCATTAAAGTAATGTCATATTTAACGGTTGTCATACTTAATCCTAATGCCCACACTAATATCTAGCAATGCTGCTGCTTTAGAAATTGCTATTGTCCTTGTAGGATTGCCATTCAGATAAGGAACATGCTTATTTTTATTTGATGTATGTTTTAGCACTTGTTAATCACCCTCCTTTCCACCTTTTTGTGCAAACAGAGATATACATTTCACGCTTGATCTTAGTTGAACTGCACAAATGATATCCAAATTATGGTTGAACATTCCACGAGCTTCACAACCAACCTTGATGTTGCTCAATTTATTGCAACTAATGAAGAAGAAGCTCTATGGGTTTCGTTTTCTGATGGAAATGGAACCGGGCTGGAGCCCTTTTCTTAAAAAAATGAAGAAGAAGCTGCTAGCTCATGGGACATTGCTTCATTTTTAGGTGAATTGCACAAAAAGGTCCCATGAATTGAATCATCCATGTTGGTGACTGGTGTCATCCCTTTATGATGGCGTTGACTGCAGATATGGTTCCCATCATGAGGTATGTTCCTTTTTGGTCCGACGTTTGCCAAAGATCCTGCATGTTGAGTCTGCTCTTGTGCTACTTTTGGCACTGCCATGATAAAGCAGTAATGTTGTTATTTTGCACGTTAATCTAGTGGCACTATTAATTTGAGGCAATGTTTTGGCACCGCTAGTGCCACAGATTTTTTTTATATATCAAAAGAGGGGGTTTCCTCCGATTTCATTAAAGAAACCCAACCATAGAGAACCATTATCCGACAACATCTCAGTGTAAACGGGCAGTTATGCAACTACTACTAGACCGACTGAGTACTAGCAGGAGACAAGTTCGCCACATAAGCTAGGAGGTAGGGGGACGCAGCACCAGCTCGACCAAGTTTGGATTACAACCCAAATGCTACCACAGAAACATCGGGGAAGATAGGGACCAAAGAGCCAGCTTGACATCGATCCTAAGCACCCCGACCTCCATCCTTCATGCATACGGTACACCTTGTTTGCCACCTACTTGACCCTAGTGCCACTGATAAAATGAAGTAATAATATAGTTAAAATAGAGCGAGTGTCCTCTCTATCATTTCATTTCCAATGTAGATTAAGAAAGTGCTTCTATTTGTTAGTATATGTTTCATCAACTAGTCGCATTGTTCATGTTTAAGCGTTTCTACAAACTGGGGTGCTTAATTTTAGTTGATCTGCACAAAAATAGAGATTGGAATGTCTCAAGGCCCCTCCTTGTACTACCGTCGTACACTGATGTTCATCACTGGCAGAAGGTGTATCGGGGAGAATTGGGTCGATTTCCAGTATGAGGCCTACCATATGAGGCGTCGCAGGGCCCATCTCGCTCTCGCAGCATGGCATACTATGATACTATCGCAATATTTTGTTCTATTTATTAGCATACGTTTCATCAACTAGTGCCACTATAATCTAATCACGCTTTTTCATTATCTATGCAAACAGGGTTATTCAGCTGCATTTTGGTGGAACTGCACAAATGTACGGATGGAACCGGCATATATGCAGAATGCGAGGTGTGCCAAGTTAAAATTGACGAGACCAACCATGCTCCAAGAACGCATTGGCATCCACCACCACCAGTGGGATGTGTGGCGCTCTCTATGGACGGATCTTTCTCGCAGTAAATCCTCTAACCAAATACTAGTAGCTTATATTGGCAGTTTTCTAGGGAGTACTCTTTTCTGAAAGAAGCACCAATCTATTTTTCTTTATTTGTACACGGTGTCACAACTTTGACCCAAAGGTCCAGAGCTATTTTAGGGTGATTGGCGTAGTACTCGGAGACTGATTGTAAGCATGATTTTCGTTAGCCGTCACACTGATTGTAAGCATGAGCACATGGAAGATTAGGTTAGTTCGAAGCTTACCTTAGACCCTACCGCCTCCATTGAAACGAGGCGAGCATCGAGGGAACTGTGGAGAACGGCGGGGAAGCGATGTCGTGCCATCCGGCCTCCGCTTGAAGTGGGAGAACAAATATTCTTGTGGCTCCGGCTGGCTCTGCACCCTCACGAACGGCACACCATACTCGATCAATTCGTTATCCTCTGGATGCTCGACCTTCGACCTGTACGTCCACCACCTCCGCCTGACTTTCGCCTTGGGCGAATCTGTCTGCTCCATTGCCCAGAGGAGATACTCGATGAACTCAAAGGACTGCAGCGTGACTGCCGCCGAGGAGTACATCGCCGCCCTCATCACCGTCGTCTCGCTCTTTCGCATACATTGCCACATGGCCCTCACCGTCCTTGAAATCTCCCACTCATTGTCAAACCAAGTAAGGATCTCCTTCAACTCGCTAACTTTGCACAGTCACTTCGGGCGATCTGCCGGTTCATTCTTGCATCCTCTCCATAGATGTCCTTCTTAGAGGTCCGGTGCTAGCTTTGGAAGATGGGAGGAGAGACGGTGGTCTTGCAATAGAGAGAGGGAGAGGCGAGACGGTAGTTTTGCAATGGAGAAGATGGAGAGGAGAGGGGGTGGTTTTGCAATGGATAAGAGGGAGAAGTGAGACGGTGGTTTTGGAATGGAGATGATGGAGAGGAGAGGAGGTGGTTTTGCAATGGAGAAGAGGGAGAGGAGCGTGCGGCAGCGATTTAGGATTGGACGAGAGGGCCAACGCGCTGTGACTGGATCAAAACCAAAATCAGTTTACCCTTCAATTATTAAGAAAGCGACCCACATTAACTAGTCTCCCTTTTATTCTGGGTCATAATTGACCATGATTTTCACAAATAAAATATATGTTATACGTTGCAAAAATAATACAATTTGAAATTACATTCAGATACGAACCAAACGATACAATTTTTGGTGACATGCATTCACATTTTGCTTGTCAAATACAGTACGTGGTCAAACTTTGACCCAAAATATGCAAAACGAAAAAATGCTTCCAAGACCAGCGCCTCTCCTCTCCTCTTAAACCACCGCCGCTCCTCTCCTGTTCCAAATCTAAATCCAGTGTTGCTCCTCTCCTCTTCCATTTCAAAACCACCACCCCTCCTCTCCTGTTCCAATCCAAAACCAGCACCGCTCCTCTCCCATTCTAATCCAAAACCAGCGCCGCTCCTCTCCTCTTCCGTTCAAAAACCAACGCCGGCAAGTGAAGGTGTTGTGGAGAAGTAGATCGATGGAGGAGTAAACCCGATACGTGAGGATCGTAGAGGGCGACCCTGTGAAGCTAGCTAGGATGTTGGAGATATAGTCTTGGTTTGACAACAAGGGCCAACTAGCGGCGATGGCGACATCCATGGCCAAATATCTGCAACAGAGCGAAAAGGCGGCGATACTCCCAAAGGGAGTCGCGCGGGAGTACATAGAGCTACTCCTCTAGGCCATGGAGCATACAGATTCACCGAATCCAATCGTGAGGGAGCGATGGTGGGAGTATCGATCCCAGATGGAGCATCCACAAGATATTGAAGGATCGAGCATCTACAGGGTGCCGTTGGTGAGGGTGCCGTGCCAGAGCGAGCTGGTGGAGTCTTCATCGACCGAACCCAACTTCAAGAGGAGAAAAGAAGTTGGCCCCACGACGCTTCCCCGCTGTCCTCTCCCTCGCTGTTCACATCGTCTCACAGGGTGGTTGTCGCACTGAGGAATTGGAGGGGATGGCCCCCCAGCCCAATAGTCGGGCAGGTTGTGAATTGTCAGGAGGAGCTGTCGGTGTCAAAACCGGCGGATCTCCGGTAGGGGTCCCGAACTGTGCATCTAAGGCTAATGGTAATAGGAGGCGGGGGACACGATGTTTACCCAGGTTCGGGCCCTCTCGATGGAGGTAATACCCTACTTCCTGCTTGATTGATCTTGATGATATGAGTATTACAAGAGTTGATCTACCACGGGATCATAGAGGCTAAACCCTAGAAGCTAGCCTATGATTATGATTGTTGTTGTCCTACGGACTAAGCCCTCCGGTTTATATAGACACTGGAGGGGGCTAGGGTTACACAGAGTCTGTTAAAGAGAAGGAGATCTACATATCCGAATTGCCAAGCTGGCCTTCCACGCAAAGGAGAGTCCCATCCGGACACGGGACGAAGTCTTCAATCTTGTATCTTCATAGTCCAACAGTCCGGCCAAAGTATATAGTCCGGCTGTCCGAGGACCCCTTAATCCAGGACTCCCTCAATAGCCCCCGAACCAAGCTTCAATGACAATGAGTCCGGCGCGCAGATTGTCTTCGGCATTGCAAGGCGGGTTCTTCTCCAAAATCCCAGAGTACCTGTTGTAACGAGCAATGTCCGACCTCCCATCAATATTACACTCCTCGGCTTCTGTGCTTCAATAATGGCTATATCCACGTGTCGAGTGAATGCGAGAGGCCGGGGCATTTTTATATTTGCCACCCTGACCATGTAAGTAAATCGTCTATTTAAAGAGACGGGGATCCTCAGATCCAAATCACACCATCCTCCCCCAGCGAGTATCCATCAGAGCGCGCCCGGAAGAAACCATCCCATCATGGCCGACCGTCGCAGCTCCTCCTCTCGCTCCCGTAGCATCAAGCCAAGCGATTGGGAGAAGTGTTCTGTCCCCCATAGCCAATTGGTAGAGCTGTAGACCAAGGGGTTTCTCCCGCCTGCGGACATGGTCCCCGTCCAAGCCGGACTAGCCACTTATAATGGCGGGGCGCAAGCGGAGAGTTTGCCCAACCCGTGCAAGGGGGAGCGGGTATGCCTTGTCCCTTACTTGCTGAGGGGACTTGGATTTCCAATCCATCCGTTCCTCCGCGGGCTCCTAGAGTTCTATGGCCTCCAGCTGCATAACTTCACCCCCGCCTCTATTTTGCACATCGCAGGCTATGTTGCCTTCTGCGAGCTATTTCTAGGCTGCGAAGCTCATTTCGAGCTATGGAAGAGGCTATTCTACCTCGTACCCCGCACTCAGGAGGGGTCGATATATCAAGTGGGCGGAGCCGAAATATGGCGCATCGCCGAGACCGGATACCTGTCCGGTACTCCGAAGAAGACGTTTGAGGACTGGCCTTCGGAGTGGTTCTATATGGAGGACGTCCCCCTTCCGGACCCTATTTGGAGGGGCCTTCCTGAGTTTGTAAATGCCCCGTTGAAGAAATGCCAAAGCTGGCGCCCTCAAAGCCCCCAGGAGGAAGACAACAGAGAGGTCCTTTTCCCGATGGACAGGATAAAGACGTTGTCCAAATCAGGGCTGACAATAATTGAGGTCATATCAATATGTATAATACGGGGAGTGCAGCCACTTCAATATCAGGGGAAACCCATGTGGCACTTCAATGGATAAGACGACGCCACCCGATGTGGCCGTAAAGGTCCAGACTCCTCCGCCGCTCTGGCGAAAATACTATCCGATTTGTACAAAAGAGAAGAAGAGGAGTTCATCCGTATCAAGCCACGGGATGGATTCTCCATGTACAACCCCCCAAGCTGGGTGAGCTGCTATCTTTTATTCTGGTCTTTCCTGCATTCTTTAGCACAAATATTTACTTTGCCAATTCATAGCAGGAACTGCGAAAAGCTATGAGGGAGGTTCACAGCCCGTTTCCACAGCCAGAGGACCCCGACCGGGCCCTCGACCCCGGACTTGAAGAAGATCCGGATACATTTGTGGAACTCGTCAACAGGACATTTTATCAGTTCAGCTGTGATGGTGCCTTGGTGGCCATCATAGCTTATTATCCTGGCCTACTTCCTGCATCACAGGTAAGTAAAACTGGAGTCCCAACTTCCAAGAAGGATCCCCTCTTTGCACCTTACCCTCCGCACATATATCGCGTTTTTACAGGGAAGGCCATCGGGGCGCCGTGCTGAACCCGTGGTGACTCGTCAACACGGGGCACCAAAGCAGGGTAGGCTTAAAAGGAAGGCGGTCAGGACCGAGACGCCATTGCAGAGGTATGATTAAAAAAATCTGCTCCGTGATTATTGTCTTTGAAGTATAATGAAGTCCATGGTTCCCTGGCAGAAAAAGCGCTCGCCGGACTGTATCCGGAGAGCCTGCCGGCCACGCCTCCACCAGCCGGACTCCAAGGCCGGACTCAAGGGTGGAGGTCAACGCGGGGACAACACCGAACGGTCCTCCTAGAGAGGATGCGGATAGATTATCCGCTACAAACTCCGAAATGGAGAGCGCCATGAATCACAGGTGCCGACGGGCCACACTACGCGACCCTAATTTCTCTAAAGAGGCGTTCAATGCCTTCAACTCAGGAGACGCATACATCCGAGATGCTCAAGATGGCCTCGCCAGAGCCACGGACCAGTATGTAAAGGATATACAGGTAAGAAAATCTAATAAGTATGTATATCGGTAGCCCCTGAGACTTGAAACAGTTGGCACAACTGATTTAAGGATCATTGTGTGCATAGGTTCTTACAGAGAAGAATACCCAGTTGTCTAAAGAGCTGGAGGAGTGCAAAGCCCAGCTACGGGCCGCAGTTGTCGGAATGGAGGAGTCCAAGAAGGCCCCATCTGGTAACACTTGTCTTGATCGGAACGAATGTAATGACGTGTACCAGTTAGTATTCGGCATGCATGCAAATCTAACAATAGATTTGGCAGACAATCCCGGAGGTAATCCGGAGATCGTATGGGAGGATGAGCAACATGCTCAACGACAGCTAAAGGCTGGCGAGCGCGTGCTTACAAAGGTTATACGGGAGAAAAATGATCTCCAGGACGCGAAGACCCGGCTGGATGTTGAATTAAAAGATGTTCGGGCCCAGCTTGCTGACTCCGTGAAGGAGAATAAGAGGCTTCGACGCGGCATTTTTAGTAAGTGCTCGAACGAACCTTTATAAAGTTCGGCGAAGAAGAGGGCTAACAGGATTATGTCTATAGGTATGCTGACAGGTCATCCCGAAGAGGAGATGCCCGGATCTGCAGGCGATCTACTGCAAGAGCTCTCGCAAGTGCACGGACAAATTCGGCAGGTGATGCAGGGTATTGCCCAGGCCTTGTGGCCGTCCGCATCCCTGCCCAGAGGCATGGGAGAGCTTGTGGAGATGCTCAAGGGAGCGCGGCGGCGGTTCCGGTTATGGAAGATATCGGCCTGCCGACAAGGTGCAAGGGAAGCCTGGGCCATGGTGAAGACGCGATATACCAAGGCCGACCTGAATCACATGACCGAGGTCGGACCTGTAGGATCAGATGGTAAAGAGATCCCCGTAAGTCTAGTATATGACCAGGTAGCATTAGCCGTAAAGTATTCCCAACAGGATTGTAGGCTAGACAGCCTGTTGGATGGTATAGAAGAAGAATTTAGTCAGTCTAAGTGATTGTGTACTTCAAATGACGTATTTTGTCTCTAGCCGGATTGTAAATCATTTGTCATGGCGGACCCTTTCGCTTCAACCTTCGTACCTGACATCCAGAGTGTATCCGAATACCCGCTCAGTTATGTAAAAACCAGGGTATGCGTGGAAACCAGACGTAGGGGTCATAAGTGCTTGAACAGACAAGTACCCAACTAGCTATGTTATATTACATGGATAGTAAGAAACATCTTCCAGGGAGAATAGTTCCGTTAAGGGTTCCTTTCCCTGGGTACGCATGAATTAATGTGCATGTCTGAACTGCGAAAAGCAACGCAGGATATAAACATCTGGGGGCATGTATTGAAATAAGTAAGGAACATATTTTGTTCACCGATCGAATATCCCCTTAAGAACGCTAGCTTTCGGCTTCACCCAGTCTGAGGTACACATCCGGCTGACCCGGCAGTAACAATCACAGAGGTGCTCCCCTTATGCCCTAGCCGAATTAATGGGAACGTAGGGCATAAACACAAGAGCCAGGCAACCCAGCTTGGCCAAAACTTAAGTCATATCAATGCATATAATGGTGAAAAAAGTACATATGGAGGAATGACGCATATGTGGTGGGCATAAAGCCCAGAAGATAATTATATTAAGCTTCTGTATAAGAAGCCCCCAGGTATATTGAGCGTGCATAGCACAGCAGCAGTGTGTGGTCGAAGCATACTTGAAGCTTTTAAGGCTATAAAAAAAGAAAAAGAGAGAGAATATAACGTAAAAAAAAAGGCGGAGGTAAGGAGACGAACACAGAGTTCGGCACTAGGCGTAGAATCTTCGGAGTCTGGCCGGGTTCCATGGGTTCGGCTCAAGTCGATTATCTGATGCATCACGTAGACGGTACGTTCCTCCGGTGAGAACTTTATCAATGATGAAGGGACCCTCCCACTTGGGCTTGAGCTTGTCCTTTTTCTTCTCCGGTAGGTGTAGAACGAGTTCGCCAACGTTATAAGTTTTGGCCCGTACTTCTCTGCTTTGGTACCTTCGAGCCTGCTGCTGATAGAATGTGGAACGAGCCTTTGCGACATCATGCTCCTCCTCCAGGGCATCTAAACTGTCCTGCCGATCTAGCTCGGCTTCTCTCTCTTCGTACATGCGCACTCGAGGTGAGTCATGAATGATATCGCAGGGTAGTATTGCCTCTGCGCCGCACACCATAAAAAATGGTGTGTATCCGGTGGTGCGATTTGGCGTGGTCCGAAGCCCCCATAGTATGGAGTCGAGCTCCTCGACCCAGTGCGTATCTGACTCCTTCAAGGATCGCACTAGTTTGGGTTTGATGCCGCTCATAATAAGACCATTTTCTCGTTCGACTTGAATTGTTTAGGGGTGATAGACAGAGAGCTT
Organism: Aegilops bicornis; assembly: GCA_021605145.1. Lineage (NCBI taxonomy): Eukaryota > Viridiplantae > Streptophyta > Magnoliopsida > Poales > Poaceae > Aegilops > Aegilops bicornis. The sequence goes on from CM038672.1 coordinate 34,978,996, forward strand.
AATGCCCATTTTGCCGCACCAAGTTTTCACCTTGTCGGCTGTGAAGTTGGAGCCGTTATCAGTGATGATGCTGTGGGGGACACCGTAACGGTGGACAACCCCGGATATAAAGTCTATCACTGGTCCGGATTCGGCCGTTTTAACTGGTTTGGCCTCTATCCATTTGGTGAATTTATCTACCATGACCAACAAGTATTTTTTTCTTATGGCTTCCTCCTTTAAGGGGTCCAACCATATCGAGCCCCCAAACCGCAAAGGGCCAAGTTATGGGGATTGTTTGGAGAGCGGTAGGTGGCATATGGCTTTGATTTGCAAAAGGCTGGCAACCGGCACAATGTTGGACGAGGTCATGTGCGTCTGCCCGGGCTGTCGGCCAGTAGAAACCTGTACGGAAGGCCTTGCTCACAAGGGCCCGAGCTGCGGCGTGGTGGCCACCGAGTCCAGCATGAATTTCTGCCAAAAGCTGCCGTCCTTCCTCTTCGGAGATGCACCTTTGGAGCACTCAAGTCGCGCTTTTCTTATAAAGCTCTCCCTCGTGCACCTTGTAGGCTTTAGAATGCCGCGCAATGCAACTTGCCTCATTTTGGTCCTCGGGGAGTTCTTGCCTATTTAGGTAGGCTAAGAAGGGCTCCGTCCACGGGGCGATGACAGCCATAATCGCGTGGGCCGAAGGTGTTATTTCGGTGGCGGAGCCTCCGATTACGTCAGAGTGTTCGGGATCTGGGGTTGTGTTCGGATCCGGACTGGTGTTGCCGGTCTCCCCGTCCCACACCCCAGATGGCTTGAATAGCCATTCCAAGAAGGTATTAGGCGGGACGGGGTCGCGCTTAGCGCCGATGCGGGCAAGGACATCCGCCGCTTTATTGTTTTCTCGGACCACATGGTGGAATTCGAGCCCCTCGAACCGAGCTGACATTTTGAGGACGGCATTGCGATAAGCCGCCATCTTTGGGTCCTTGGCGTCGAAGTCTCCATTTATTTGAGATATTGCGAGGTTTGAATCCCCCCGCACTTCTAGCGGTTGAATGCCCCTGGAGACTGCCATCCGAAGACCGTGCAATAGAGCCTCGTATTCAGCTGCATTGTTGCAGTCTGTGTATAGTATTTGGAGTACATATTGGACTGTATCTCCGGTGGGGGATGTCAGGACAACTCCTGCCCCCAGACCAACCAGCATCTTAGAGCCGTCAAAGTGCATGATCCAGTTAGATGCTACGCGTACTCTTTAGGGAGTTCGCTTCATCCATTCGGCGGACGAAGTCACCAAGATTTTGACTTAATGGCTCGTCGTGGTTTATATGTTATGTCGAACGGGAGGAGCTCGATGGCCCATTTAGCAATCCGGCCTGTGGCATCGCGGTTATTTATTATATCGTTGAGGGGTACTTCAGAGGCCACCGTGATTGAACACTCTTGAAAGTAGTGTCGTAGTTCCCGGGATGCCATGAAGACCGTGTATGCTATCTTTTGATAATGTGGGTACCGTGACTTGCATGGAGTGAGGACAGTGGATACATAGTATACCGGCTTTTGAAGCGGGAACCTATGTCCGTCTATCTCTCGTTCAACGACGAGCATTGCGCTTACAACCTGATGTGTTCCAGCTATGTATAAAAGCAAGGGTTCACCGATATTTGGCGCGGCTAGGATTGGATTGCTGGCCAGGAGGGCCTTTATTTCTTCCAGTCCGGCCATAGCCGCATCCGTCCACTCGAAGTGTTCGGTGTGTCGAAGAAGGCGATATAGAGGTAGTGCCTTTTCTCCTAATCGGGAGATAAAGCGGCTTAGAGTAGCCATGCATCCAGTTAATTTCTGGATTTGCTTGAGGTCTGTTGGGGTAGCCAACTGTGACAGAGCTCGTATTTTAGCCAGATTTGCTTCAATTCCTCTATTAGAAACAATGAAGCCCAGGAGCTTTCCGGCAGGTACGCCGAAAACGCATTTTTCCGGATTGAGCTTGATGTCATATGTTCGTTGATTGTCGAACGTAAGCCTCAAGTCGTCTATTAAAGATTCGACGTGTCTTGTTTTGATGACCACATCGTCTATGTATGCCTCCACTGTTTTGCCGATTTGTGTTTCCAGGCATGTCTGAATCATGCGTTGATAGGTTGCACCGGCGTTTTTGAGCCTGAAAGGCATGGTGTTAAAATAGAAGGGGCCGTATGGAGTGATGAATGCCGTTGCGCCTTGATCAGACTCCGCCATCTTGATTTGATGGTATCCGGAGTACGCGTCGAGGAAGCACAATGAGTCATGTCCTATAGTAGCGTCGATGATTTGATCGATGCGGGGGAGTGGGAAAGGATCCTTAGGGCAAGCCTTGTTGAGGTCCTTGAAATCGACACATAGGCGCCAGGATTTGTCCTTCTTTGGTACCATCGCCAGGTTTGGTAGCCAGTCCGGATGTTTTATTTCTCTGATGAATCCGGCCTCGAGTAACTTGGCTAGCTCTTCTCCCATGGCTTGTCGCTTAGGTTCTGAAAAGCGCCGAAGAATCTGCTTGACAAGCTTGTATCCCTTTAGCATGTTTAGGCTATGCTCGGCCAGCCTGCGTGGGATACCTGTCATGTCTGAAGGATGCCAGGCAAAGATGTCCCAATTCTCGCGCAAGAACTCTCACAGTGCAGCGTCTATTGTGGGGTTCAGCTGTGCCCCAATGGATGTTGTTTTTGTAGGGTCCGCTGGGTGGACCTGGAATTTGACTATTTCGTCCGCTGGTTTGAATGAGGTGGACTTGGGCCGCTTGTCGAGTATCACGTCGTCCTTGTCCACCGTGGAGCACAGCGCAGTTAGTTCTTCGGCCGCGAGGGCTTCGGATAATGCCTCAAGGGATAGATCTGTGGTTTTATTTTCGGTGCGGAGTGTTACATCCGGATCACTAGCTAGAGTGGTTATTCCATTGGGCCCGGGCATCTTGAGCTTCATGTACCCGTAATAAGGTATGGCTGAAGGAAATATGCCCTAGAGGCAATAATAAAGTTATTATTTATTTCCTTATTTCATGATAAATGTTTATTATTCATGCTAGAATTGTATTAACCGGAAACATAATACATGTGTGAATATATAGACAAATCAAGATGTCACTAGTATGCCTCTACTTGACTAGCTTGTTAATCAAAGATGGTTATGTTTCCTAACCATGAACAAGGAGTTGTTATTTGATTAACAAGGTCACATCATTAGTTGAATGATCTGATTGACATGACCCATTCCGTTAGCCTAGCACTTGATCGTTTAGTATGTTGCTATTGCTTTCTTCATGACTTATACATGTTCCTATAACTATGAGATTATGCAACTCCCGTTTGCCTGAGGAACACTTTGGGTGCTACCAAACGTCACAACGTGAATCGGGTGATTATAAAGGTACATTACAGGTGTCTCCGAAGGTACATGTTGGGTTGGCATATTTCGAGATTAGGATTTGTCACTCCGATTGTCGGAGAGGTATCTCTGGGCCCTCTCGGTAATGCACATCACATAAGCCTTGCAAGCATTGCAACTAATGAGTTAGTTGTGAGATGATGTATTACGGAACGAGTAAAGAGACTTGCCGTAACGAGATTGAACTAGGTATTGGATACCGACGATCGAATCTCGGGCAAGTAACATACCGATGACAAAGGGAACAACGTATGTTGTTATGCGGTCCGACCGATAAAGATCTTCAGAGAATATGTAGGAGCCAATATGGGCATCCAGGTCCCGCTATTGGTTATTGACCGTAGAGGTGTCTCGGTCATGTCTACATAGTTCTCGAACCCGTAGGGTCCGCACGCTTAACGCTTCGATGCTTACTATGAGTTGTTATGATGTTTCTGTACCGAAGGTTGTTGAGTCCGGATGAGATCACGGACGTGACGAGGAGTCTCGAAATGGTCGAGACATAAAGATTCATATATTGGAAGTCTATGTTTGGACATCGGAAGTGTTCCGGTGAAATTAGGAATTTTACCAAGTACCGGAGGTTACCGAACCCCCGAATACTAATGGGCCAACATGGGCCTTAGTGGAAAGGAGAGAAGGGGCCCAAGTGCTGGTCAGACCTTCCCCTTCCCTAGTCCTATTAGGACTAGGAGAAGGGGCGCCTCTCTCTCCCTTCCCACTTGGGGAAACCTAGTTGGACTAGGATTGGGGGAATCCTACTCCTAGTAGGAGTAGGACACCTGGCGCACCTCCCTTGGCCGGCCAGCCCCTCCTCCTTCCCTCCTTTATATCACGGGGCAGAGGGCACCCCATGACACACAAGTTGATCCTTGAGATCTTTCCTTAGCCGTGTCGGTGCCCCTTCCACCATATTACACCTCAAGAATATCAGAGCGGAGCTTAGGCGAAGCCTCGCCGGTGGAACATCATCATCGCTACCACGCCCGTCGTCTTGACGAAACTCTCCCTCAACACTTTCGGCTGGATCGGAGTTCGAGGGACGTCATCGAGCTGAGCGATGTGCAGAACTTCCGGAGGTGCCGTGTTCGGTACTTGGATCGGTTGGATCGTGAAGAAGTACGACTACTTCCTCTACGTTAAGTCAACGCTTCATTTGTGGGTCTACGAGGGTACGTGAGACGACACTCTCATCTCGTTGCTATGCATCACCATGATCTTGGCGTGATCGTGAGGAAAATTTTTGAAATTACTACGTTTCCCAACAGTGGTATCGAGCCTGGTTTTATGCGTAGATGTCATATGCACGAGTAGAACACAAGTGAGTTGTGGACGATACAAGTCATACCGCCTACCGGCATGTCATACTTTGGTTCAGCGGTATTGTTGGACGAGACGATCCGGACCAACCTTACGCCAGACGCTTACGCCGAGACCGGTTCCCTCGACGTGCTTTGCACATAGATGGCTTGCGGAAGACTGTCTCTCCAACTTTAGTTGAACTGAGTGTAGCTACGCCCGGTCCTTGAGAAGGTTAAACGGAGTCTATTTGACAAACTATCGTTGTGGTTTTGATGCGTAGGTAAGAACGGTTCTTGCTCAGCCCGTAGCAGCCACGTAAAACTTGCAACAACAAAGTAGAGGACGTCTAACTTGTTTTTGCGGGGCATGTTGTGATGTGATATGGTCAAGACATGATGCTATATTTTATTGTATGAGATGATCATGTTTTGTAACCGAAGTTATCGGCAATCGCAGGAGCCATATGGTTGTCGCTTATTGTATGAAATGCAAACGCCATGTAATTGCTTTACTTTATCACTAAGCGGTAGCGATAGTCGTGGAAGCAATAGTTGGCGAGGCGACAACGATGCTACGATGGAGATCAAGGTGTCGCTACCGGTGACGATGGGGATCATGGCGGTGCTTGGCGATGGAGATCACAAGCACAAGATGATGATGACCATATCATATCACTTATATTGATTGCATGTGATGTTTATCCTTTATGCATCTTATCTTGCTTTGATTGACGGTAGCATTATAAGATGATCTCTCACTAATTATCAAGAAGTGTTCTCCCGAGTATGCACCGCTATGCGAAAGTTCTTCGTCTTTGAGACACCACGTGATCGGGTGTGATAGGCTCTACGTTCAAATACAACGGGTGCAAAACAGTTGCACACGCGGAATACTCAGGTTATACTTGACGAGCTATGCATATAAGATATGACCTCGGAACACGGAGACCGAAAGGTCGAGCGTGAATCATATAGTAGATATGATCAACATAGTGATGTTCACCATTGAAACTACTCCATCTCACGTGATGATCGGACATGGTTTAGTTGATTTGGATCACGTGATCACTTAGAGGATTAGAGAGATGTCTATCTAAGTGGGAGTTCTTAAGTAATATGATTAATTGAACTTTAATTTATCATGAACTTAGTCCTGGTAGTATTTTGCAAATTATGTTGTAGATCAATAGCTCGCGTGGTTGCTTCCCTATGTTTTTATATGTGTTCCTAGAGAAAATTGTATTCGAAAATGTTAGTAGCAATATTGCGGATTGGATCCGTGATCTGAGGTTTATCCTCATTGCTGCACGTAAGAATTATGTCCTTGATGCACCGCTAGGTGACGGACCTATTGCAGGAAGCGTATCGCACGTTATGAGCGTTTAGCTAGCTCAATATGATGACTACTTGATAGTTTAGTGCACCATGCTTAAATGGCTTAGAATCGGGACTTCAAAGGCGTTTTGAGCGTCATGGACCATATGAGATGTTCCAGGAGTTGAAGTTAATATTTCAAGCAAATACCCGAGTTGAGAGATATGAAGTCTCCAACAAGTTCTATAGCTAAAAGATGGAGGAGAATCGCTCAACTAGTGAGCATGTTCTCGAGATTGTGCAGGTACTTCAATCGCTTGAATCAAGTGGGAGTTAATCTTCCAGATAAGATAGTGATTGATGAGAATTCTCTAGTCACCATCACCAAGTTAGTAGAACTTCGTGATGAACTATAATATGCAAGGGATGACAAAAGTAATTCCCAAGCTCTTCGTGATGTTGAAATCGACGAAGGTAGAAATCAAGAAAGAGCATCAAGTGTTGATGATTGACAAGACCACCAGTCTCAAGGAAAAGGGCAAAGGGAAGAAGGGGAACTTCAAGAAGAACGGCAAGCAAGTTGCTGCTCAGTGAAGAAGCCCAAGTCCGGACCTAAGCACGAGACTAAGAACTTTTGCTGCAATGGAACTGGTCACTAGAAGCGGAACTATCCCAAGTATTTGGCGAGATAAGAAGGATGGCAAAGTGAACAAAGGTATATTTGATATACTGATTATTGATGTGTATTTTACTAGTGTTCGTAGCAACCCCTCGGTATTTGATACGGGTTCAGTTGCTAAGAGTAGTAACTTGAAACGGAGTTGCGAGAATGAACAGAAACTAGTTGAAGGGGAAGTGACGATGAGTGTTGGAAGTAGTTCCAAGATTGATATGATCATCATCGCACACTCCCTATGCTTTCGGGATTAGTGTGGAACCTAAATAAGTGTTATTTGGTGTTGAGCATAAATATGATTTGATCATGTTTATTGCAATACGGTTATTCATTTAAGTAAGAGAATAAATTGTTGTTACATTTACATGAATAAAACCTTATATGGTTACACACCCAATGAAAATGGTTCATTGGATCTCGATCATAGTGATACACATATTCATAATATTGAAACCAAAAGATGCAAAGTTAATAATGATAGTGCAACTTATTTGTGGCACTTTGCCGTTTAGGTCATATTGGTGTAAAGCGCATGAAGAAAACTCCATGCGATGGACTTTTGGAATCACTTGATTATGAATCATTTGATGCTTGCGAACCGTGCCTTTTGGGCAAGATGACTAAAACTCCGTTCTCGGAACAATGGAACAAGCTAATGACTTATTGGAAATAATACATACCGATGTATACAATTCAATGAGTGTTGATGCTCGTGGCAAGTATCATTATTTTCGACCTTCACAGATGATTTGAGCAGATATGCGTATATCTTCTTGATGAAACATAAGTCTGAAATAGTTGAAAAGTTCAAAGAATTTCAGAGTGAAGTAGAAAATCATCGTAACAAGAAAATAAAGTTTCTGCGATCCGATCGTGGAGATGAATATTTGAGTTACGAGTTTGGTCTTCAATTAAAACAAAGTGGAATAGTTTCACAGCTCACGCCACCTGGAACACCACAACGTTATGGTGTGTCCGAACGTCAGAATCAGTACTTTATTTTGATATGGTACGATCAATGATGTCTCTTACCGATTTACCAATATCGTTTTGGGGTTATGCATTAGAGACAAGCTGCATTCACGTTTAATGGGGCACCATCTAAATCCGTTGAGACGACACCATATGAACTATGGTTTAACGGTAAACCTAAAGCTGTCGTTTCTTAAAAGTTTGGAGTTTTGATACTTATGTGAAAAAGTTTTCACCGATAAGCTCGAACCCAAATCGAGAAGTGCGTCTTCATAGAATACCCAAAGGTAACTATTGGGTACACCTTCTATCACAGATCCGAAGGCAAGTTTTTCGTTGCTAAGATGGATCCTTTCTAGAGAAGAAGTTTCTCTCGAAAGAAGTGAGTGGGAGGAAAGTAGAACTTGATGAGGTAATTGTACCTTCTCCTTATTGGAAAGTAGTTCATCACGAAATCAGTTCCGATGATTCCTACACCAATAAGTGAGGAAGTTAATGATGATGATCATGAAACTTCAGATCAAGTTGCTACCAAACCTCGTAGGTCTTCCAGAGCAAAATCCGCACTGAGTGGTATGGTTATCGTGTTACGGAAGTCATGTTACTAGACCATGATGAACCTACGAACTATGAGGAAGCGATGATGAGCCCAGATTCAGCGAAATGGCTTGAGGCCATGAAATCTGAGATAGGATCCATGTATGAGAAACAAAGTATGGACTTTGATTGACTTGCTCTATGATCAGCAAGCCATGTTAAATAAATGGATCTTCAAGAGGAAGACGGACACTGATAGTAGTGTTACTATCTACAAAGCTCGACTTGTTGCAAAAGGTTTTCGACAAGTTCAAGGGGTTGACTACGATGAGACTTTCTCATCCGTAGCGATGCTTAAGTCTGTCCGAATCATGTTAGCAATTGCCACATTTTATGAAATCGGCAAATGGATGTCAAAAACAACATTCTTTAATGGATTTATTAAAGAAGAGTTGTATATGATGCAACCAGTAAGGTTTTGTCAATCCTAAAGGAGCTAACAAAATGTGCAAGCTCCATCGATCCATCTATGGATTTGGTGCAAGCATCTCGGAGTTGGAATATACGCTTTGATAAGATTGATCAAAGCATATGGTTTTATCTGAGACTTTTGGAGAAGCCTGTATTTACAAGAAAGTGAGTGGGAGCACTACAGATTTACGATAAGTATATTGTTGATCGTAAATAATGTAGAATTATTCTGCAAAGCATAAAGGAGTATTTGAAAGGAGTTTTTCAAAGAAGGACCTCGGTGAAGCTACGTACAAATTGAGCATCAAGATCTATTGAGATAGATCAAAAACGCTTGATGAGTTTTTCAATAAGAACATACCTTGTCAAGATTTTGAAGTAGTTCAAAATGGAACAGTCAAAGAAAAGTTCTTGCATGTGTTGCGAAGGTGTGAAATTGAGTAAGACTCAAATCCCGACCAATGAGAAAAATAGAAAAGAGAATGAAAGTCATTCCCTATGCCTCAGTCATAGGTTCTATAAAGTATGCTATGTTATGTACCAGACCTATTGTATACCTTGCTCTGAATTTTGCAAGGGAGTACAATAGTGATCTAGGAGTAGGTCACGGGACATTGGTCAAGAACATCCTTCGTGAGGACTAAGGAAATATTTCTCGATTATGGAGGTGATAAAAGAGCCCGTCAGAAAGAGTTACATCGATGCAGGCTTTTTTACACTGATCCGGATGACTCTAAGTCTCAATCTGGATACATATTATAAGTGGGAGCAATTAGCTAGAGTAGCCCGTCGCGTAGCATTGTAGACATAGAATATTTGCAAAATACATACGGCTCAATGTGATGTAATTCGTTGACTAAAGCTTCTCTCACGAGCAACACATGATCATCCCTTAGTACTCTTTGGGTGTTAATCACATAAGATGTGAACTAGATTATTGACTCTAGTAAACCCTTTGGGTGTTGGTCACATGACGATGTGAACTATGGGTGTTAATCACATACAGATGTGAATATTAGTGTTGAATCACATGATGATGTGAACTAGATTATTGACTCTAGTGCAAGTGGGAGACTGAAGGAAATATGCCCTAGAGGCAATAATAAAGTTATTATTTATTTCCTTATTTCATGATAAATGTTTATTATTCATGCTAGAATTGTATTAAGGAAACATAATACATGTGTGAATATATAGACAAATCGTTATGTCACTAGTATGCCTCTACTTGACTAGCTTGTTAATCAAAGATGGTTATGTTTCCTAACCATGAACAAGGAGTTGTTATTTGATTAACAAGGTCACATCATTAGTTGAATGATCTGATTGACATGACCCATTCCGTTAGCCTAGCACTTGATCGTTTAGTATGTTGCTATTGCTTTCTTCATGACTTATACATGTTCCTATAACTATGAGATTATGCAACTCCGTTTGCACGAGGAACACTTTGGGTGCTACCAAACGTCACAACGTAATCGGGTGATTATAAAGGTACATTACTGTTGTCTCCGAAGGTACATGTTGGGTTGGCATATTTCGAGATTAGGATTTGTCACTCCGATTGTCGGAGAGGTATCTCTGGGCCCTCTCGGTAATGCACATCACATAAGCCTTGCAAGCATTGCAACTAATGAGTTAGTTGTGAGATGATGTATTACGGAACGAGTAAAGAGACTTGCCGATAGCGAGATTGAACTAGGTATTGGATACCGACGATCGAATCTCGCAAGTAAATATACCGATGACAAAGGGAACAACGTATGTTGTTATGCGCGTCTGACCGATAAAGATCTTCGTAGAATATGTAGGAGCCAATATGGGCATCCAGGTCCCGCTATTGGTTATTGACCAGAGAGGTGTCTCGGTCATGTCTACATAGTTCTCGAACCCGTAGGGTCCGCACGCTTAACGCTTCGATGACAGTTACTATGAGTTGTTATGATGTTTCTGTACGAAGGTTGTTGAGTCCCGGATGAGATCACGGACGTGACGAGGAGTCTCGAAATGGTCGAGACATAAAGATTCATATATTGGAAGTCTATGTTTGGACATCGGAAGTGTTCCGGGTGAAATTAGGAATTTTACCAAATACCGGGAGGTTACCGGAACCCCCCGGAATACTAATGGGCCAACATGGGCCTTAGTGGAAAGGAGAGAAGGGGCCCAAGTGCTGGCGCACCTTCCCCCTTCCTAGTCCTATTAGGACTAGGAGAAGGGGCGCCCTCTCTCTCCCTTCCCACTTGGGGAAACCTAGTTGGACTAGGATTGGGGGAATCCTACTCCTAGTAGGAGTAGGACACCCTGGCGCACCTCCCTTGGCCGGCCAGCCCTCCTCCTTCCCTCCTTTATATACAGGGGCAGAGGGCACCCCATGACACACAAGTTGATCCTTGAGATCTTTCCTTAGCCGTGTCGCGGTGCCCCTTCCACCATATTACACCTCAAGAATACCGTAGCGGAGCTTAAGGCGAACCCTGCGCCGGTGGAACATCATCATCGCTACCACGCCGTCGTCTTGTGAAACTCTCCCTCAACACTCGGCTGGATCGGAGTTCGAGGGGCGTCATCGAGCTGAGCGTGTGCAGAACTCGGAGGTGCCGTGCGTTCGGTACTTGGATCGGTTGGATCGTGAAGAAATCGACTACTTCCTCTACGTTGCGTCAGCGCTTCATTTGTGGGTCTCACGAGTGCGTGGGCGACACTCTCATCTCGTTGCTATGCATCACCATGATCTTGCGTGATCGTAGGAAAATTTTTGAAATTACTACGTTTCCCAACAATGGCTTGGAAGCTCGTGAATGCATCCCGCCCCAAAAGGGTGTGGTATCCGCTACTGAATGGGGCCACTTGGAATGTGATTTCTTCGGACCTATAATTCTGCGGCGTGCCGAATACCACATGTAGTGTGATTTTTCCCGCACATCGTGCTTCCCGACTAGGGATTATTCCCCTGAAGGTCGTGCTGCTTTGCTCAATGCGGCTCTTGTCTATCTTCATTTTGTTGAGAGTTTCCTCATAGATGAGGTTTAATCCGCTGCCACCGTCCATGAGCACTTTAGTAAGCCGGAAGCCGTCCACAATTGGACTAAGGACCAAAGCGGCTGGTGCTCGGGCTGTTCGGAATTGAGGTTCGTCACTGGCATTGAAGGTTATGGCCGTGTCGTTCCATGGATTTATTGCTGCAACGTGGCAGACTTCGGCGAGGCTGCGGAGTGCTCGCTTACGCCTATTGTTTGAGGCGAAAGTCTCAAAGACTGTCAGTACTATATTCTTATTTTCCGCGGGATGGTGCTCTGCGGTATTGTTGATGAGGAGATCCTTTTCGCTCTTGGCCACCTGCCGGAGTATCCAACATGCTCTAAGGTTGTGTGTTGGTATGGTATCCGGTGTACTGTGGATTTTGCATGGACCATTGAGCCATCCCTCCAATACGGTTCCACACCCTGTAGTGGGCTTTTGTTTATTTGTGATTGTATCGGTTGACTTGCGAGAGTGCACCCTTTTTGTTCGGACGAGGGGTTTAGTGAGGGCCAGAGGATCCCAGAATTTTGTTTGGGTTTTCCATGCGCTTTCCATCGCATAGTACTTCTGTACTATGGCCGCCAAGTCAGCGAAGTGTGCTATGTCACGGCGACTTATGGTGTGGATAATTCCCTTGTCCGTGCAAATTTTGCAAAAGAATGAGATTGCGTCTTCCTCGCGACAGTCCTTAACCTTGCTCATTACAAGGAGGAAACTGGCCCAGAAGTGATGTATTGTCTCTTGGGGCTCTTGTCTGATGTGGGAAAGATCACTTGTGTCTGGGTGGGTGGGTAGATTTAAGTCCAAACCCTGACCCGATCTAAGACCCAGGGGCGAAGGAGCTTCCGAGCTTGGCGGCTCGGACTCCCAGATACTGCCCAGTTTTCCTGGCCCGCCGTCCGATACCAGGCTCGGAGCTTGGGCCATGTCCTCCCGTAGACGGGTATCCGGCTCGGAGAGCTCAGGAATCCGGACGTAGTTCTTCCTCAAAATAGAGGAAGAATCATTGCATTGTTCCTCCACCACCGCTATCTGATGGGTGACCGGCGGAGAGTTAATCTCCCTTTGGTCGGGTTTAAGCCCAATCCGATCATAGTCTGTAGTGACTCCTAGGGTGGCGATGCGATCCAAGAGCTCGTTCAGGGAGGAGAGCTCCATTGGATCCATCTGCTCGGTGAATTCCGAGCCAACGTGGAGGCTGTTCTTGATGACCCGAGAAGTCATCATCGGCGCGGCGGCCGAACGGGCGGTCATGACGAAGCCGCCCAGCCGGAGAGTCTGGCCTACAGCCAGGGCTCCCCCGAGGTAATGTTTTCCTTGACAACAAGACGAGCCATCAAGCCTTACCGTGATGGCACAGTGGAACTCTCAATGAAAGCACCAATGTCGGTGTCAAAACCGGCGGATCTCGGGTAGGGGGTCCCGAACTGTGCGTCTAAGGCTAATGGTGACAGGAGGCGGGGGACACGATGTTTACCCAGGTTCGGGCCCTCTCGATGGAGGTAATACCCTACTTCCTGCTTGAATGATCTTGATGATATGAGTATTACAAGAGTTGATCTACCACGAGATCATAGAGGCTAAACCCTAGAAGCTAGCCTATGATTATGATTGTTGTTGTCCTACGGACTAAGCCCTCCGGTTTATATAGACACCGGAGGGGGCTAGGGTTACAGTAGTCGGTTACGAGAGAAGGAGATCTACATATCCGAATTGCCAAGCTTGCCTTCCACGCAAAGGAGAGTCCCATCCGGACACGGGACAAAGTATTCAATCTTGTATCTTCATAGTCCAACAGTCCGGCCAAAGTATATAGTCCGGCTGTCCGAGGACCCCTTAATCCAGGACTCCCTCAGGAGCTTAGGGTTGTCAGTATTTGCAGGTTGTGAATTGTGTTTTGTTTTGTGTATTTTGAGAGTACTTTCAGATATGAATATCTTTTGAATTTCACAGTATTGAGCATATGAAGTATTTTATGAATTCTAGATATCTATTTTTAGCACTTAAAAAAATGTAGTTTCAGAGGAGTATAAAAGTGCAGACAATGTGATTCTCAAAGAAGAAACTGCAAGTTTCAGTTTCAGATAAAAAACTGCAAGTTTGAGTTTCAAATAAGAAACTGCAAGTTTCAGAGGCAGAGCATTTATATTAACACGCCCTTTTCAAACAGGGATAACATCATGTTGGAAGTTTTATTCATGGTCGAAAATGGAACTACCAGCCAGTTAACATCATGCTGATCAATATTCATGCATAGCACATCTTCATATGATGCACAGTCAAAAAGATATGTTATTTTCAAAATGGCCACACAATGTCGAGTGTGCGGAAAACAGAGAAAATGAGGGACAAAGTTTTCGCAAGTGTTGGATGTGGTGTGTGTAGATGACAATGGGGACCCACATGTCAATAATGGCAGAGGCAAAAAATGTTGGAGATATTTTCCCTGCATCAGGTGGAATCGAACCCCGGGTGGAACAGCGGTCGGGTAGTGTCACTTGGCCACTGGGCTAGTTTAGTAGTTTCGGTATAAATAAGGCACTACTTCATGTTGTTTGTTCTCATCCTGCGCCTTTGTGCGCTCGTCGCGGCACCGCTGTCTGCCATTGTGAACATGCTGAACAAACGAGAGGAATCTGGAGAGGACTGTACGTGGAGAGGCGGACAGTCGGGACCCACCAGGTCTATGGCCATACGCAAGCAAGTGCCTCATTGAAAAAAATACTTCCTCCTAATGCTATACTGACGTTGAGGCCCACGGGTTTGTCAACATAGTTACATTTTTTAGGTGCTTCGACATAGTTACTAAATGAGATACATTTACAACAAAGCCGGGGAGCTGGCAGGTATCATTTATTATCAGTGGGCCAGCAAGTATCAGCTGGGTTGTGGGTTGTCCCGTCTTGGCTTTAAGTGTTAACATGCACAGTCCACGATATGCCAGTTTGTATTTCCTTGAGGGTCGTCATGTATCGACTGGCCTATGGACCTCCCATCCGAGGTTTTATTTTTCCTGAAACATCGCAGCCCAACTTATGTTTTTTTTGAAGAAAATGCAAAGGTATGTTCTATTTTTCTATATAAGAATAGAAACGCCAGGTCCAACTTATGTTTCCCTCCTAACTATATTATATATATTTAAATTATTTTATATGTTATTATATATTATTGCTATTGTCATCATATATTTAATAGATACTTACGTATATAAGAAAACAATATCCCACATCTTATTAACTTATAAAAATAATTTCTTAACAATAAAATCCTGGATTTTTTTACATTAAGGCAACAAAAATTCTGGTGATTGCGTACAAAAGCTTGGTAAGATTTAAGGACCAATGTAATAATAAATCACTTATTATTTAAATATATTTATAACAAAATGCTCAGCCCCTGTTTGTTTTTTGATAACATTGATGCGCCCAACCCAACATTATAATTAGAACCAGCCCAGCAAAACTGTGTATTTCGAGAAAGTGCAAATGGCCTGTAATTTTTTAGGAAAAAAATGAGCCGCATGGACGCCACATTATTTGTTCAGCCAGCCTAGCAAATTCGTGTATTTTGAGAAAGTGAAAATGGGATGTAGTTTTTAAAAAATGGGCCGCATGGCGCAGCGTGATCAACGTGGTCAACGAACGACATCCATCGAAAATGGACCATATGTGGAGAGGCTGACTGCTGGGTCCACGGCCGCACGCAAGGAAACGCCTCCTTATCACGCGCAAAATAATGATTTCTCTACCTGACAACTGGGACCCACTGGAAGGGCCATTGTATTTTGTGAAAAAAATGTTCCCCTCGCTGACAGCTCGGACCCACCAGATGTATCTTCGCACGCAAGGAAGTGCCTCCTTATTACGCACAAAAAATGAATGCACCTCCTGTTAGCAGGGACCACCATAGTGGGAGGCTGACTTGTGGGCCTACTAAGTTGACGAGGACGGAGGACTTTGTCAACTTAGTCAATAGGAACGATTCTAGCTCTAGTAACTGCACGATGTCCATCCAACGGCCTTTGTGCTTCTTCAACCTCTGGTCTTCTTGCTCCAGTCGCTCAAACCAGCGCCGGTCGTGCCGCCTGCTCCTACCTCTGGTGGCCAGCTCTGCTGCCGCGCAGGCCTCACCATCCCACCCTACTCCAACCTCTGGCCAGGCCATCCCTCTACTCACCCACAACCCTTGTTATTCTGCGGCGACGACAGCCTCACACCGCAGTCGAACCAGTAAACCCTCATACTCCTCTCCGCATTGGCATCCACTGTCCCGTCTTCCCCGGCTCTGTGTCGTCCTCTTTCTAGGCCTCGCCGTCGTCCACTGCCTTGGTGCTCTCGGTGCGGCATGGTCAATGTGGTCAAGGAACGACTTCCATCGAAAGAGTACTGTACGTGGAGAGGCTGACAGCTGGGTCCACGGCCGCAGCAAGGAAGTGCAACCTTATTACGCGTAAAATAATTATTCCTCCACCTGATAGCGGGGACCCACCGAACAGGCCATCGTATTTCATGAAAAGAAAGTTTCCCCCTGACTGCTGGGACCCACCAGCTACATCTTCGCACGCAATGAAGTGCCTGACAGTCGGGACCCACCTGGTCAAAGCGTATGTAGCGTTGTCAATCTGGTCGCGAATGTGTACGTACATATTGTCGATCGGTCTAGCTGCAGGCTGCAGCGATTAACCATGGGCGAGTAAGGAAGGGCACGTGTCGTAGTAGAGGCGCGCACGTAGCATGTTCACATACATACAGCTAGGGTGCAAGAAAGTAAATACGACCACGTACGTACATACGGGCGGGGTCTCGAACGCCTACTCACGCATACGTACGGCCAGGGCTCGTGTACATGGAGAGGCAGCGACCGCGTCCTGTTCATGGGCAGCCAACCGGCTGGGTCGGAACGGAGAAACTTCGTCATAGTGTTCATCGGGAGGCAATCGGCTTGGACGGAACAACCGATCGAAACGAGGCCTAGCGTACTGCAGAACAAAGGAAACGGCCTTGTGTTCGACCGCCTAGGGTTGAAACGGTATCCTGTTCATTGGGAGGGGTCTGGCGTACCGCAAAACAGAGGAAACAGACTTGTGTTCGAGTGCTTACGGTCGGAATGGGGTCCTGTTGATCGGGAGGGGTGTGGCGTACCGCAAAACGGAGGAAACAGACTTGTGTTGGAACGCTACGGTCGAAATGGGGGTCCTGTTTATCGGGAGAGGTGTGGCGTACCACAAAACGGGACTCCATGGGCTACTGTTCATCTCCACCGTCGACCTCCTCCAGCCTCCACGGGTTTCTATTCATCCACCGTCGACCTCCTCCAGCCTCCACCTGCGACTGTTCATCCACAGGCTCATGTTCATCCAGCCTCCACCACTCCTCCACCGGCTACTGTTCAACCAGCCCTCTCCACGGGGTCCTGTTCAACCACCCCTCCATGGGCTACAGTTCATCCAGCCCTCCACCGGCTACTGTTCAACCAGCCTCCACGGGGTCGTCCTATTCATCCAGCCCTCCACAAGGTCCTGTTCATCCACCCCCAACCGGCTCGATCGATCGGGGTCTTGTTCATCCAGCGGCAACAGCCTCTACTACCACGGGGTCCTGTTCATCCAACCCTCCACCAGGAACTATTCATCCACCCCCACCCCCAACAACGCTCACTGTTCATCAAGGGAAGGAGGCAGCAGGTTCGATCAGCTTCATTTGGCAGCAGTAGCGAAGGAATCGCTCAATCGGGTTCAGTTAACAGCAAGGGATCGATCGGGGTTCAATAACATAGCTAGTGCAATCGCTCGGGTTCAGTAGGCGAACGCCTCACTCGGGTTCAATTAGAGCCCAACTCCTCGCACCCACGCGCGTACGTGAACGAGAGAAACGTGCATCGCTTGGCCGTCGACCACCCACCGTAACCAGGAACTCCCTGATATTTTCCTCGGCCTTGCTTCTACCACGGTTTTTTTCGTCATGGACGAGCCAAAGAAAGCCATTCAGCTGCGTCTCCCGCCCGCTCAGGACGAAAAGCCCATTTTTTGTCATGATTTTTTGTCATAGAAGTAGGAACCCACCACATCTATGATGATACGGGTTTTGTCACAGTTATCGTCATAGAAGTGTCATAAGCATGACACGAAAAAAATTCGTTCGGCCCAAAATGTCACGGATATGTCTTTTTTTGTAGTGTTTGGCTCTCATGGTGTTGTTGGTTGTTGCTGTCATGGTGGTGCGTGTGTCCTGCTCGTGGTTGTGGTCGTATTTTGCCTGTGTTGCAGGTCCTGCCATGGATAGTAATCGCTCCATGCCAGTTAGTGCTTGCCTTTCATGCTCTACTCTGGGGTTGCTTAGGTTTCATCTCTGGTCGTGGGTTGTAGGCATTGTTCTTGTTTGTTTGTTTGTTTGTGGTGATGAGGTTTTGGTTGTGCCATCTGCGGCGATTTAAGGGTCGTGTTGTCGTGCCATCAGTGGCATTGCAGTGGTATTATTTCAATTGTGGCGTCGTAATGGTGGTGATGTATTTGCTGTTGTAATCTCCTTAATGAGTTACATGCTGCTCTCCTACATGGTTTGAAATTTTTCAGCATTGCCGTTAAGATGACACAATGGAATGTGTCCTCGAATGAGGCTAACAATGCCTACATCAATGGCTAGTGTGATTGTGTCACGGGTATTCCTGGCAAGGAGTAGGATATAAGTGATGGGGAACGTTGCATGAAAATCAAAAATTTCCTATGAACACCCAAGATCTATCTAGGATAAGCATAGCAACGAGAGGGAAGAGTGTGTCTACGTACCCTTGTAGACCGTTAAGTGGAAGCATATATCACGCGATTGATATGGCCGTACTCATCGCGATCCAATCTGATCTAGTGTCGAACGGACGGCACCTCCGAGTTTAGCACATGTACGGCTCGGCGGCGTCCTCTCCTTCTTTATCCAGTAAGCGAGGGAGAGGAGATAGATGAGATCTGAACCAACACAATGGCGTGGTGGTGGTAATGGCAGTGGAACACCGATAGGGCTTCGCCAAGCGCTGACGGATCAAGGTTGAGGTAAAGACTTATATATGAAAAGTTGTTGTCGGGGTTCCGGGAAAAAGTCTAGTTTTTTTGGTATTGTACCGAGAAGTCACCGGAAGGTTCTAGAAGGTTCCGGGGCAGAGGGTTTCACCACGTCCCATACAGTAGAATGGGCTGTAGGGGGTGCCCTGGCCTTAATGGGCCAAGGGAACCATCCCCTACAAGGCCCATGCGCCTGGGAAGGAGAAACCCTAAGTGGGAGGGAGTCCACTTGCCTTAGGAAGCAAGTTTCCTTCCTTGAACGCCTCTCCTCCTTGGAGGAGGGGCTAGGGCTGCACCCTCAGCCCTCCGGAGTCAGGGAGTTGGCACGGATCAAAACTGAGATTTGTCACTCCGTATGACGGAGAAATATCTGTGGGCCCTCTCGATGATACAACAACACAAGAAGCTTGCAAGCATGTGACTAATGAGTTTAGTCACGGGATCTTGTATTACAGAAACGAGTAAAGAGACTTGCCGGTAAGGCTAGGGGGCGTAGCCCTAGCCCCTCCTCCAAGGAGGGGAGGTGTCCTAGGGAGGAAACTTGCCTCCTAAGGAACTGGACTCCCTCCCACTTAGGGTTTCTCCTTCCCAGGCGCATGGGCCTTGTAGGGGCTGGTTCCCTTGGCCATTAAGGCCAGGGCGCCCCCCTACAACCCATGCTACTGTATGGGACATGGTGGATTCCTCCGAAGACTTCCGGACCCCTCTAGAACCTTCTGAAACCTTCCGGTGACTTCCCGATACATTATAAAAAACAGACTTTTCCCCGGAACCCCGACAACAACTTTCCATATATAAATCTTTACCTCCGAACCATTTTGGAGCTCCTCATGATGTCCCGTATCCCATCTGGGACTCCAAACAACCTTCGGATTTTCCACTATTAATATCTCAATACTACCCTAGTGCTACCGAATGTTAAGCGTGCGACCCTACAGGTTCGAGAATCATGTAGACATGACCGAGACTCCTCTCCGGTCAATAACCAATAGTGGGCTCTGGATGCCCATGTTGGTTCCCACATATTCCACGAAGATCTTTATCTGTTGAACTGCGATGTCAAGGATTCAGTTAATCCCGTATACAATTCCCTTTGTCCGGCGATATGTTACTTGCCCGAGAATCGATCGTTGGTATCTCCATACCTAGTTCAATCTCGTTACCAGCAAATCTCTTTACTCATTTTTGTAATACAAGATCTCATGACTAAACTCACTAGTCACATGCTTGCAAGCTTCTTATGATGTTGTATTACCGGGCCCAGAGATATCTCTCTTGTCATATGGAGTGACAAATCCTAGTCTCGATCCGTGCCAACCCAACAAACACTTTCAGAGATACCTATGGAGCACCTTTATGATCACCCAGTTATAAAGTGACATTTGGATACACACTAAGTATTCCTCCGGCGTAGAGGCGGGTTTGAGGCGCCCGAATGTAGATTCTCTAAGAGCATCTATAGTCGGCTCCTCAAACCCTCGCTATATGCATGTGCGGACGACTCGGTCACTCACCGGTCAAAAAATGCGACACATACGGACGTCTGATACTAGCCCTAAATGCCTGGGCTGACCGGCACCCCTCGTATCTAGCCAAATTTTGGGTGGATATGAGGAGGCCGGGCGCATCCACCACATCGGATCCGGCCCACGCTGGGTCACCCTGACCCCACATATGTTCATATAACCCTAGCCATTCCACTCCACTCCTTTCCGGCCTCAAGGTCCCTTCTGACAATCTCTGGCCCTTTTCGGCATGGCGGGCAATGAATCTGACTCCAAACACTCTGAATCCGTCGAGTGAGGTGTCATTTCATGCGGGATGGAGGAGGCTATGGTCGTCCACATTGCCCTCCATGTGCTTCCGGGAGGATTGTGCTTGACCCTGTCTAGCGTGAATTCATTGCGTCGGGACAATGGGCGCTCGGATCCAGCAGGGCTGGAGACTCGCAGTCCGTCAGCCGCCCAATCTCCGGTCCGCTGGCATATGAGTGCTACAGGGATCGGTGTGCTTGTCGTGGGAAGGAGAGGAAGCATGTGGCTAAGACCCTCCTCGTTGCCGACATGGCGCAGGCGGAGGCGGTAGCGCGCGCTGCCACGAAGGAGGAAGCCATCTGTGCCCACATCCTATAGAAACAGTAGAGGAGGAACAGGTCCCTGCCATGGACGGACTGCCCCTTAAAGAGAAGGAGGGCAAAGACGGGTCTTGGAGCTCCGGCTGTCGGTGTCAAAACCGGCAGATCTCGGGTAGGGGGCGGGGCGGCCAAGCTGTGCATCTGAAGATCAATCGTAACAATGGAGAAGGGACATGATGTTTACCCAAGTTCGGTCCCTCTTAATGGAGGTAAAATTCTACTCCTGCTAGATTATATTCGAGGATGTAGAGGTTACAAGAGTTGATCTACCACGAGATCGATTCGGCTAACCCTAGATAGCTAGCCTAGTAATGTTGTGATCCTGCCTCCGTTCTACCCTCCGGTTTATATAGACACCGGAGGGGCTTAGGGTTTGTACAAAGTTGGTTTTACAGAAAGGAATAATATATCTGGACACATATACTTGCCATCCACGCATGCGAGAGTCCCCACCAGATACGGGAGAGGATCTTCGGTCTTATATCTTAACGGCCCATCAGTCCGGCCCACATCAGTAGACCGGACTCCCGAGGACCCCCGAATCCAGGACTCCCATAGTAGCCCCTGAACCAGTCTTCAGTGTTGATATGTTCGGCGCTCAGATTGTCTTCGGCATTGCAAGGCGGGTTCCTCAAAGAATACACATCGGCTTTCCTCTGTAAAAAGAAGTGTATCCGGCTTTTCGTAATAAACACAAACCTTAGCCATGAAGGCAAGATATGCAAAAAATGAGAACAACGTCCTTTACGGGCAACTCTTTCCACGAAGCGTCAGGCTCGACCCTTCGCCATTTCGAACCGTTTTCATGCCCCGCGTTCCGCGCTTCGAAACCACGCCCTATTGGCACGTCTTGTCAAAACAGAATTCGTGCCTACTTAACATGGGATTGCATATCAATGATGTCTAGGTAATCCAACCGTTTGCGGCGCACGCACCCATCGAGAACAGGCGAGATTCAAGGCATGAGTGGTGGGCGGTTGGTATTTTTACTGCCTATAAGAGGGCAAGGGACCCCCACTTTCCTCCCCACGCCTTCACATCTCCTTAGCCTTCCAATCTTCCCAGCTCTCTGTGCAAAGTCTCCGTCTTTCTCACCACCACCACTGCCCACTCCGACCATGGCCGGAGCTGGCTCCAAAGGCAAGTGGGAGCCCTCCTCCGTGACAGAGCAGAACATAGCAGATCTCTGGAGTGCGGGGTACCGCCGAAATCAAGCACCGGCTTCTCTCTAAAAGTCAAGTCCTTCCCACTCCGGAGCCCGGCGAACGGGTCGTCTTCCTTCCCCATTTCCTTAGAGGTTTAGGTCTCCCACTCCACCCGTTCGTCTGTGGGATTATGTACTACTATGGGCTAGATTTCCACGATATAGCCCCAAACTCCTTTCTCCACATATCGGCGTTCATAGTCGTGTGTGAGGCTCTCCTCCTCGTCCGGCCACACTTCGGCTTATGGCTCAAGGTCTTCAACATGAAGCCGAAGGTGGTCAAGGGGCAGCACGCGGATTGTGGCGGGGCATGATTAGCAAGTTGCCGAACACCACTTGGCCCAAGGGGGCCTTTGTGGAGACCGTGAAGATCTGGCAACAAGAGTGGTTCGACATTACCTAACCACGCCGCCCCAACTGGGTGGCCATCCCGGAGTTCAGATCCGGACCCCCCATGAGTCTCACTTCCTGGAACGAGAAGGGCATCGACTGGGGGTCCCAGACGGAGGTGCTAGCGCTGCAAACGCGCATCACCAACGTGGTGGGAAAGAATGTTGGTTTAACCAACGTGATACAGATCATGCTCTTTCGTCGTATTTTTCCCTGCCAGTGCCGAGCTTCCCCCATGTGGGAATTCAAGCCGGAGGATCCGTGGACGCTGGAGCACTTCTTCGGCGCCACGCACGGAGGGATGTGGAAACTGCTTTTTAAGGCGCAGAAGAGCAGCTGGCCCATGGAGACCGAAGACATGGGTATCAGCACCGCATATCCGGCCTCTCCAGTAAGTGTTCGGTCCCCCCGAAGTCATATCTAGTCATATGTTTACACACATATTCAGTCTATGCCGAACTCATCAACCCATCTCTTATTGCAGGGTTGGACCTAGCGACTCCCCAGGTAGAGAAGATACCAGTTCCAGCGCCTTATCAGCCGCCGGAGAAGAAAGCCAAGAAGATCAAAGGGCTCAAGAGCGGGCCCCGCCGCAAGGGCCCTCCGGCTGCGGTGTCCGGAGAGGTGAGCCCGTCTCCTCCCACGAGGAAGATGAAGACAAAGAAGAGGAAGAGGAGGATCATGAGGAGGTGGAGAGCGACTCTCCCCTCAGGACGAGGAGGGGGAAAAGGACGGCCCCGGAGGACGTAGAGGGCGTGACGCGGAAGAAAGGGCGAGTGGTTCTCTCTGATAGTTCGGACACAAAGTCTGATCACAGTCCGGGGCGGGCCTAAAGGGAGAAGCCCCTGGCCGAGATGTAAGTTTTAGAAACTCACTCGTTCAAGTATTTTAATCTGACTTCGTCATGCTCATCCTCGTTTATATGTTTTAGCCCTCCGCGCGAGATCCCGGTCCCTTCTTCTTCGACAGGGAACTCTTTAGCCACCGGGGAGGCGGAGAGTGACAGCCCATCTCGCGCCTCCCCCCCCCCCCCCATGGAGGACACCGAGGTGTCGTCCCAAAGGCCATCTCCTGGCCAGGGAGGGGTGGATGAGACAGTACGGATGTCGCCTGAGGACAACACCTCGGGCGTTGCAGAGCGGGGTGCGCCGATCCCCACAACCATCGAGGGTGAAGGACTTCAATAGTCCGAACCCTCGCCTGACACCATCCCGGAGACCAGTACGGCACCGGGTTCGGATCAGCATCCCCCTTCGAAGGAGGGCAGGGGAGCAGGAGCTCCGTCGGCGGCCTCTGCCAATCGGGAGGCGCTGACCGTACGCGGGAGGCATTGGAGCGTGCCTTCGTTGTAGAAGAACACCGCACCCTTATGGGTGCGGCTATTGAAAAGGTTCAGTCCGCAAAGAGCGGGCTGACTGAAGCCTTCCACAGCCTGCTAGCAGGCTTCGAGGTAGGCAACTAATACTTTTTCATAAGTATTTTATGTATGTACGTGTGAGGCGAAGCCCATATGTAGACAGTAGCCCCTGAGACTCTATCCGGCTGAAGACAATCCGAACAGAGGATCATTAATAAATATGTCACGCACTGTTTTTTATGTCTGACAGGCTTCGAAGCTGGCGGCTACTGCCCAGGCAGCTGAAATTGCTGAGCTCAATCGGAAGCTCCGGCTATCTGATGAGGAAATCGAACGTACCAACAAATGGTTCGAAGAAACCCAAGGTGTGCGGTTTGTCTGTATATTCAGAGTTTATGTGTAGTCGGTTTGAAACGGACTAAGGGTGTTATGAATATACTCGCAGTTGGCACAGCCGAGGTCGAGTCCCTCAAGGGTGCCCTTGCCAAAGCCAAGAAGGAGGCAAAGGCGAACAAGGTGGTCGCGGACAAGGCGGCCAAGGCTCTGAAGGAAGAGCAAACCACCTACCGAAAACACGAGGCGCGGGTGGAAGAAATAGAGCAGGAGCTCAAGGATGCCATCGCAAGGTGTGAGTCCTTGGAGCAGAAGAGTTCGGAGCAGGCCTCCGAGCTTACCAAAGCTCTTGAGAGTCTGAAGGAGGCCCGGGTTGATGCCCAGGGCGCTCATCAGGAGATACAAGAGGTGAAGCAGATTGCGGCTGGTAAGGCCTTTATCATTCAGAGTAGATATAGTATCAAGAGGTATATTTTACTGACCAAAGTTTGGAGTTCTCCAGGCACCTTTCCTGATCTGCCGAGGAGCATTTTGGATGCCGCCACATTCTTTCGAGCCGAAGAGGGGAGCTCGACAGAGAAGTTATTCTGGTCACAGTACCTTGCGCTAGAACTTACCGTGGCCCTGAGCGACCAGCTGAAGCAGTTGTCCGAGCTGCACAAGCTGGCCGGATTGGCCATGAAGGATGTTATAATCCGCTTGTGGCTAGCCGACTCCATCCTGAATAGTCACTTCGGACTTGTGCAGCGGCTAGTTGAGGCGCTTCCTCGAATCGATGCCCTCAAGCGATCGTCCTGTATAGAGGGTGCTCAGATGGCCTTTGCCCGTGTCAAGGTGCAGTGGGCAAAGATGAAGGCCGCCGATATTGCAACCGCAGGGCCGCCTGAAGGGAAAGAGCACCGGCGGCCAGAGAATTATTTTGACGAGGTCCTCGAGGGAGCCCGCCTTGTGGAGGGGCAGTGTTCGAAGGATGTCATCTTTGAATAGTTGAGTCCGGTTTGTAAGAGTCATGTAATGAACTCCTTGTGTGTGATATCTATGATTTAGTCTATCCTCCTATTTTGTTGTTTATATGTCTGAAAGTTTACCAGTCGTCGGCTTCAGCCCCCATGTAAATATTACAGGGGTGTTCGTTATCGCATGACCGCACTTAATCCAATGTCTTGGTCCACTGTAGGAGGCGTCTCGTGAAGTGAACTAGGCAATCAGACTATGCGGCTTTAGTACTTTCACTTAGCCATAAAAGTCCATTGGTGGTGCTAGCTACTAGCCCCATGTTGCATGATCGGCGAGCCGGAGTACGGTGCCTTTGCAACACGGCTAGTCAAAAACCCAGCCCCTCGTATAACACGGCATAAATCGCGAGCGATTCGTAGTATAACACTAAGTCATTGGATCGCTGACTCGCTCTCGCTTACCATGACAGTCAGTTTTCGGCTTTCTCTACTGAGGCATTTGACCGGACATATCGGAAATACAATCGCAGTAGTTCTCCCTTTACCACCTTAGCCGAACTTGCGGAACGTAAGGGGGCAAACACAGGAGCCGGGCAACCCAACTATAGACCAAAGACATGGTTCAGAGCAGATGCATATAATGCAATATCCAGGACACCGAAGAGTTCCCTATGGGTGTTCGGACTTAATCAATTTAACGGGGCCAAGTACATCCCCTGGCACGTGTCGAACTGTGTTAGTCGAATATGAGGAGTAGCGCAGATGACAAGGAAAAAATTCAACGCCCAACCGAAAAGGTGGTAATCATCTGTGTCCTTTGCATCTTTATTGATATTTCAATGACGGACAATGTCGTTCAATACTAAGGTCATATTACATGCCAAAATAAGGGAAAAAATAAAAAAATTCTACATAAGGGCAAGTCTAACACAGGGCCTCAAAACCATAGTTCGGAAAAGAAACTTTTATGATGCCCTGCCACATGTCTGCGCCTTTCGTCCTGAGTAGTAAGTCCTTTGAGAGGAGTGTTTGATGGCTGGGACATACTAGCCTTAACAGGATCTCCCGTGGCAACCATCTTGTAAGTAGGGCTCTTGATGAACCTGCATTGAAAGAAAAAGTAAAAGGGGATATGTGGTCCATTCATGGTCAAGCCGTGGGATGTACCTATTCCGCAGAGTGCCTCTGGCGTCGCCCAGGGTATTTTTAGTGCGTAATTATGTACGTGCGGTACTGATGTCTACTATGCAACTTTATTCTTGTAGACACGTGTTGGGCCTCCAAGCACAGAGTTTTGTAGGACAGTGGAAATTTTCCCTCAAGTGGATGACCTAAGGTTTATCAATCCGTGATAGGTGTAGGATGAAGATGGTCTCTCTCAAACGACCCTACAACCAAATACAAGAAATCTCTTGTATCCCCAACACACCCAATACAATGGCAAATTGTATAGGTGCACTAGTTCGGCAAAGAGATGGTGATAAAAGTGTAATATGGATGGTAGGAATATATTTTTATAATCTGAATAAATAAAAACAGCAAGGTAGCAAATAGTAAACGGGCACAAAAACGGTATTGCAATGACAGAAAATGAGGCCTAGGGTGCATACTTTCACTAGTGCAATCTTTCAACAATGCTAACAGAGTTGGATCATATGATTATCCCTCATAGTGCGATGAAGAATCACTCCAAAGTTCCTATGTAGCGGAGAACATAAGAATAAATTGTTTGTATGGTACGAGACCACCTCAAAGCTATTCTTTCCGTTCGATCTATTCAAGAGTTCGTACTAAAATAACACAAAGCTATTCTTTCCGTTCGATCTATCCTAGAGTTCATACTAAAATAACACCAAAGCAAATTCATATTCATAATACTCAATCCAACATAAAGAACTTCAAAGAGTGACCCAAGATTTCTACCGGAGAAACAAAAGACGAAAACGTGCATCAACCCCTATGCATAGATTACCCCAATTGCACCGCGGGAATCTGCGAGTTGAGTGCCAAAATATATATCAAGTGAATCAATATGATACCCCATTGTCACCACGAGTATTCAATTGCAAGACATATATCAAGTGTTCTCAGATCCATAAAAGTATTCAATCCGATAACAATGAAAACTCAAAGGGGAAAACTCAATTCATCACAACAAGATAGAGAGGGGAGAAACATAATATGATCCGACTATATTAATGAAGCCCATGATACATCAAGATCGTGACATCTCAAGAACACGAGAGAGAGAAATTAAACACATAGCTACTGGTACAAACCATCAGCCCCGAGGGTGGACTACTCCCTCCTCATCGTGGTGGTCGTCGGGATGATGAAGATGGCCACCGGTGATGATTCCCTCCTCCGGCAGGGTGCCAGAACAGGGTCTAGATTGGATCTCGTGGATACAGAGGCCTTGCAGCGGTGGAACTTCTGATCTAGGGCTACCCCCAAGGGTTTTGGAATATTTGGGATTTTATAGGGTGAAGAAGGGGTGCGCGAGGCCACCGAGGTGGGCACTGCTCTGGCCCATCCTAGGTGTTCTGGTCCATAAAAATTCTCCAAGGAGTTTCGCGGTGTTTGGACTCCGTTTGATATTGATTTCCTGCTATGTAAAAAACATGCAGAAAACAGCAACTGGCACTGGGCACTATGTCAATAGGTTAGTACCAAAAAATGATAATATATAACAACATGGAACAATCAAAAATTATAGATACGTTGGAGACGTATCAGCATCCCCAATCTTAATTCATGCTCGTCCTCGAGTAGGTAAATGATAAAAACATAATTTTTGATGCGGAAAGCTGCCTAACATGTCCATCCCATTTATTTTCTTTATAGCATGGACATATGGACTTTTATGTTGGGGAACGTAGCAGAATTTTAAAATTTTCTACGCATCACCAAGATCAATCTATGGAGTTATCTAGCAAGGAGGGGAAAAGGAGTGCATCTACATACCCTTGTAGATCGCGAGCGGAAGCGTTCAAGAGAACGGGGTTGATGGAGTCGTACTCGTCGTGATCCAAATCACCGATGACCGAGCGCCGAATGGACGGCACCTCCGCGTTCAACACACGTACGGTTGGGAAGACGTCTCCTCCTTCTTGATCCAGCAAGGGGGAAGGAGAGGTTGATGGAGATCCAGCTGACCTGACAGGCGTGGTGGTGGATGCGAATGATCTCGGCAGGGCTTCGCCAAGCTTCTGCGAGAGGGAGAGGTGGTGCGTGGGGAGAGGGAGGCGCCAAGGACTTGGGTGCGGCTGCCCTCCCTCCCCCCTCTTTATATAGGGCCCCTAGGGGGGGCACCGGCCCTAGGAGATCCAATCTCCAAGGGGGGCGGCGGCCAAGGGGGTGGCTTCCCCCCCAAGCCAGGTGAGACGCCCCCCACCCCTAGGGTTTCCAAACCTAGGCGCAGGGGGGTCCAAGGGGGCGCACCAGCACACCAGGGGCTGCTTCCCCTCCTAATTCAGCCCATGGGGTCCTCCGGGATAGGTGGCCCCACCCGGTGGACCCCCGGGACCCTTCCGGTGGTCCCGGTACAATACCGGTGACCCCCGAAACTTTCCCGATGGCCGAAACTGGACTTCCTATATATAATTCTTCACCTCCAGACCATTCGAACTCCTCGTGATGTCCGGATCTCATCCGGACTCAACAACTTTCGGGTTACTGCATACTTATATCTCTACAACCCTAGCATCACCGAACCTTATGTGTAGACCCTCACGGGTTCGAGACACACATACATGACCGAGATGACTCTCCGGTCAATAACCAACAATGGGATCTGGATACCCATGTTGGCTCCCACATGCTCCTCGATGATCTCATCGGATGAACCACGATGTCGAGGATTCAATCAATCCCAGTATACAATTCCCTTTGTCAATCGATGCGTTACTTACCCGAGATTCGATCGTCGGTATCCCAATACCTCGTTCAATCTAGCATCGCAAGTCACTTTACTCGTACCGTAATGCATGATCCCGTGACCAGACTCTTGGTCACATTGAGCTCATTATGATGATGCATTACCGAGTGGGCCCAGAGATACCTCTCTGTCATATGGAGTGACAAATCCCAGTCTCGATTCGTGCCAACCCAACAGACACTTTCAGAGATACCCGTAGTGCACCTTTATAGTCACCCTTTGGCACACC
The DNA here is from genome assembly GCA_021605145.1 of Aegilops bicornis. Lineage (NCBI taxonomy): Eukaryota > Viridiplantae > Streptophyta > Magnoliopsida > Poales > Poaceae > Aegilops > Aegilops bicornis. Next base: position 35,008,272 of record CM038672.1, read on the forward strand.
CAAAGCACTCCTACGGTATCCGGGAGTTGCACAATCTCATGGTCTAAGGAAATGATACTTGACATTTGGAAAAGCTCTAGCAAACGAACTACACGATCTTGTGCTATGCTTAGGATTGGGTCTTTTCCATCACATCATTCTCCTAATGATGTGATCCCGTTATCAATGACATCCAATGTCCATAGTCAGGAAACCATGACTATCTGTTGATCAACGAGCTAGTCAACTAGAGGCTCACTAGGGACATGATGTGGTCTACGTATTCACACATGTATTACGATTTCTGGATAACACAATTATAGCATGAATAATAGACAATTATCATGAACAAAGAAATATAATAATAACCATTTTATTATTGCCTCTAGGGCATATTTCCAACAGTCTCCCACTTGCACTAGAGTCACTAATCTAGTTACATTGTGATGAATCGAACACCCATAGAGTTACGGTGTTGATCATGTTTTGCTCTAGGGAGAGGTTTAGTCAACGGATCTGCTACATTCAGGTCCGTATGTACTTTAGAAATATCTATGTCTCCATCTTGAACATTTTCACGAATGGAGTTGAAGCGACGCTTGATGTGCACTGGTCTACTTGAGAAACCAAGGCTCCTTGGCAAGGGCAATAGCTCCAGTGTTGTCACAGAAGAGAGTGACCGGCCCCGACGCATTGGGTATGACTCCTAGGTTGGTGATGAACTCCTTCACCCAGATTGCTTCATGCGCTGCCTCCGAGGCTGCCATGTACTCCGCTTCACATGTAGATCCTGCCATGACACTTTGCTTGCAACTGCACCAGCTTACTGCCCCACCATTCAAAATAAACATGTATCCGGTTTGTGACTTAGAGTCATCCAGATATGTGTCGAAGCTAGCATCAATGTAACCCTTTACGACGAGCTCTTCGCACCTCCATACACGAGAAACATGTCCTTAGTCCTTTTCAGGTACTTCAGGATATTCTTGACCGCTGTCTAGTGTTCCATGTCGGGATTACTTTGGTACCTTCCTACCAAACTTACGGCAAGGTTTACATCAGTGCGGTACACAGCATGGCATACATAATAGACCCTATGGTCGGCGCATAGGGGACGACACTCATCTTTTCTCTATCTTCTGCTGTGGTCGGGCATTGAGCCGTGCTCAATCGCACACCTTGCAATACAGGCAAGAACCTCTTCTTGGACTGATCCATATTGAACTTCTTCAATATCTTGTCAAGGTACGTACTTTGTGAAAGACCAATAAGGCGTCTCGATCTATCTCTATAGATCTTGATGCCTAATATATAAGCAGCTTCTCCAAGGTCCTTCATTGAAAAACACTTGTTCAAGTAGGCCTTTATGCTTTCCAAGAATTCTATATAATTTCCCATTAGCAGTATGTCATCTACATATAATATGAGAAATGCTACAGAGCTCCCACTCACTTTCTTGTAAACACAGGCTTCTCCATAAGTCTGTGTAAACCCAAACGCTTTGATCATCTCATCAAATCGAATGTTCCAACTCCGAGATGCTTGCACCAGCCCATAGATTGAGCGTTGGAGCTTGCACACCTTGTTAGCATTCTCTGGATCGACAAAACCTTCCGGCTGCATCATATACAATTCTTCCTTAAGAAAGCCGTTAAGGAATGCCGTTTTGACGTTCATTTGCCATATCTCATAATCATAGAATGCGGCAATTGCTAACATGATTCGGACGGACTTCAGCATCGTTACGGGTGAGAAAGTCTCATCGTAGTCAACCCCTTGAACTTGTCGATAACCCTTAGCGACAAGTTGAGCCTTATAGATGGTCACATTACCATCCGCGTATGTCTTCTTCTTAAAGATCCATTTATTTTCTATGGCTCGCCGATCATCGGGCAAGTCAGTCAAAGTCCATACTTCGTTTTCATACATGGATCCTATCTCGGATTTCATGGCTTCTAGCCATTTGTCAGAATCTGGGCCCGCCATCGCTTCTTCATAGTTCGAAGGTTCACCGTTGTCTAACAACATGATCTCCAGGACGGGGTTGCCGTACCACTCTGGTGCGTAACGTGTCCTTGTGGACCTACGAAGTTCAGTAGGAGCTTGATCCGAAGTACCTTGATCATCATCATTAACCTCCTCTCTAGTCGGTGCAGGCACCACAGAACATCTTCTGAGTTGCGCTACTTACCGCTTTCAAGAGGTAGTACTTCATCAAGCTCTACTTTCCTCCCACTTACTTCTTCCGAGAGAAACTCTTTCTCCGTAAAGGACCCGTTCTTGGCAACAAAGATCTTGCCCTCGGATTCCGAGGTAGAAGGTATACCCAATGGTTTCCTTAGGGTATCCTATGAAGGCGCATTTTTCGACTTGGGTTCGAGCTTTTCGGTTGAAGTTTCTTGACATAAGCATCGCATCCCCAAACTTTTAGAAACGGCAGCTTAGGTTTCTTCCCAAACCATAATTCATACGGTGTCATCTCAACGGATTTCGACGGAGCCCTATTTAAAGTGAATGCGGCTGTCTCTAAAGCATAGCCCCAAAATGAGAGCAGTAGATCGGTAAGAGACATCATAGATCGCACCATATCTAATAGAGTGCGACACGACGTTCGGACACACCATTTCTCCGAGGTGTTCCAGCGGCGTGAGTTGTGAAACGATTCCACATTTCCTTAAGTGTGTGCCAAATTCGTGACTCAAATATTCCCTCCACGATCCGATCGTAAGAACTTTATTTTCTGTCACGTTGATTCTCAACCTCACTCTAAAATTCCTTGAACTTTTCAAAGGTCTCAGACTTGTGTTTCATTAAGTAGACATACCCATGTCTACTCAAGTCATCAGTGAGAGTGAGAACATAACGATAGCCACCGCGAGCCTCAACACTCATTGGACCGCACACATCAGTATGTATGATTTCCAATAAGTTGGTTGCTCGCTCCATTGTTCCGGAGAACGGAGTCTTGGTCATCTTACCCATGAGGCATGGTTCGCACGTGTCAAATGATTAAGTAATCAAGAGACTCCAAAAGTCCATCTGCATGGAGCTTCTTCATGCGTTTGACACCTATGTGACCAAGGCGGCAAAGCCACAAGTATGTGGGACTATCATTATCAACCTTACATCTTTTGGTATTCACACTATGAATATGTGTAACATTACGCTCGAGATTCATTAAGAATAAACCATTCACCGGTGAGCATGACCATAAAACATATCTCTCATATAAATAGAACAACCATTATTCTCGGATTTAAATGAGTAGCCATCTCGAATTAAACGAGATCCTGATACAATGTTCATGCTCAAAGCTGGCACTAAATAACAATTATTGAGGTTTAAAACTAATCCCGTAGGTAAATGTAGAGGCAAAGTGTTGACGGTGATCACATCGACCTTGGGACCATTCCCGACGTGCATCGTCACCTCGTCCTTCACCAGTCTCCGCTTATTCCGCAGCTCCTGCTTTGAGTTACAAATATGAGCAACCGCACTGGTATCAAATACCCAGGAGCTACTACGAGTGCTGGTAAGGTACACATCAATAACATGTATATCACATATACCTTTGGTGTTGCCGGCCTTCTTGTCCGCTAAGTACTTGGGGCGTTCCGCTTCGATGACCACTTCCCTTGCAATAAAAGCACTCAGTCTTAGGCTTGGGTCCATTCTTTGGCTTCTTCCCAAGAATCGGCTTATTGGCGGCAACTCCCTTGCCGTCCTTCTTGAAGTTCTTCTTACCCTTGCCTTTCTTGAACTTAGTGGTTTTATTCACCATCAACACTTGATGTTCCTTTTGATCTCCACCTCCACCGATTTCAGCATTGAATATACCTCGAGAATGGTCTTTTCCATCCCCTACATATTGAAGTTCATCACAAAGCTCTTGTAGCTCGGTGGAAGCGGCCAAGGATCTGTCACACGACCGCGTCATCCGGGAGATTAACTCCCGGTGAGTCAAGCGGTTGTGCAACCTGCATATTTTGAGTATGTGCTCACCTTGTAACTATTTTCCTCCATCTTACAACCGAAGAACTTGTCGGAGACTTCATATCTCTCGACCGGGCATGAGCTTGGAAAACCATTTTCAGCTCTTCGAACATCTCATATGCTCCGTGTTGCTCAAAACACTTTTGGAGCCCCGGTTCTAAGCTGTAAAGCATGCCACACTGAACGAGGGAGTAATCATAAGCACGAGACTGCCAAGCGTTCATAACGTCTTGGTTCTCTGGGATGGGTGCTTCACATAGCGGTGCTTCTAGGACATAATCTTTCTTGGTAGCTATGAGGATAATCCTCAGGTTCTGGACCCAGTCCGTATAGTTGTTGCCATCATCTTTCAGCTTGGTTTTCTCTAGGAACGCGTTGAAGTTGAGGGCAACATTAGCGTGGGCCATTTGATCTACAAGACATATTGTAAAGATTTTAGACTAAGTTCATGATAATTAAGTTCATCTAATCAAATTATTCAATGAAATCCCACTCAGACAGACATCCCTCTAGTCATCTAAGTGAAACATGATCCGAGTCAACTAGGTCGTGTCCGATCATCACGTGAGACGGACTAGTCAATGTCGGTGAACATCTTCATGTTGATCGTATCTTCCATACGAATCATGCTCGACCTTTCGGTCTTCCGTGTTCCGAGGCCATGTCTGTACATGCTAGGCTCGTCAAGTCAACCCAAGTGTATTGCGTGTGTAAATCTGGCTTACACCCGTTGTATTCGAACGTTAGAATCTATCACACCCGATCATCACGTGGTGCTTCGAAACAATGAACCTTCGCAACGGTGCACAGTTAGGGGAACACTTTCTTGAAATTATTGCGAGGGATCATCTTATTTAAGCTACCGTTGTTCTAAGCAAATAAGATGTAAAACATGATAAACATCACATGCAATCAAATAGTGACATGATATGGCAAATATCATATTGCTCCTTTGATCTCCATCCTCGGGGCGCCATGATCATCTTCTTCACCGGCATGACACCATGATCTCCATCATCATGATCTCCATCATCGTGTCTTAATGAAGTTGTCATGCCAACGATTACTTCTACTTCTATGGCTAACGTGTTTAGCAATGAAGTAAAGTAATTTACATGGCGTTATTCAATGACACGCAGGTCATACAAAAATAAAGACAACTCCTATGGCTCCTGCCGGTTGTCATACTCATCGACATGCAAGTCGTGATTCCTATTACAAGAACATGATCAATCTCATACATCACATATATCATTCATCACATCTTTTGGCCATATCACATCACAAGGCACATGCTGCAAAAACAAGTTAGACGTTCTCTAATTGTTGTTGCATGTTTTTACGTGGCTTCTATAGGTTTCTAGCAAGAACGTTTCTTACCTACGTAAAACCACAACGTGATATGCCAATTTCTATTTACCCTTCATAAGGACCCTTTTCATCAAATCCGCTCCAACTAAAGTGAAAGAGACAGACACCCGCTAGCCACCTTATGCAACTAGTGCATGTCAGTCGGTGGAACCTGTCTCATGTAAGCGTACGTGTAAGGTCGGTCCGGCCCGCTTCATCCCACGATGCCGCCGAAGCAAGATAAGACTAGTAGTGGCAAGAAAATTGACAACATCTACGCCCACAATTGCTTTGTGTTCTACTCGTGCATAGTAACTACGCATAGACCTAGCTCTAATACCACTGTTGGGAAACGTAGCAGAATTTTAAAATTTTCTACGCATCACCAAGATCAATCTATGGATTTATCTAGCAACGAGGGGAAAAGGAGTGCATCTACATACCCTTGTAGATCGCAAGCGGAAGCGTTCAAGAGAACGGGGTTGATGGAGTCGTACTCGTCGTGATCCAAATCACCGATGACCAAGCGCCGAATCAGACGGCACCTCCGCGTTCAACACACGTGACAGTTGGGAAGACGTCTCCTCCTTCTTGATCCAGCAAGGGGAAGGAGAGGTTGATGGAGATCCAAGACGACGGCATGGTGGTGGATGCAACAGCGATCTCGGCAGGGCTTCGCCAAGCTTATGAGAGAGGGAGAGGTGGTGCGTGGGGAGAGGGAGGCGCCAAGGACTTGGGTGCGGCTGCCCTCCCTCCCCCCTCTTTATATAGGGCCCCTAGGGGGCGCTGGCCCTAGGAGATCCAATCTCCAAGGGGAGCGGCGGCCAAGGGGGTGGCTTCCCCCCCAAGCCAGGTGAGGCGCCCCCCACCCCTAGGGTTTCCAACCCTAGGCGCAGGGGGTCCAAGGGGGGCGCACCAGCCCACCAGGGGCTGGTTCCCCTACTACTTCAGCCCATGGGGCCGTCCGGGATGGGTGGCCCCACCCGGTGGACCCCCGGGACCCTTCCGGTGGTCCCAGTACAATACCGGTGACCCCCGAAACTTTCCCGATGGCCGAAATTGGACTTCCTATATATAATTCTTCACCTCCGGACCATTCCGGAACTCCTCATGACGTCCGGGATCTCATCCAGGACTCCGAACAACTTTCAGGTTATTGCATACTTATATCTCTACAACCCTAGCGTCACCGAACCTTAAGTGTGTAGACCCTACGGGTTCGGGAGACACGCCGACATGACCGAGACGACTCTCCGGTGAATAACCAACAGCGAGATCTGGATACCCATGTTGGCTCCCACATGCTCCTCGATGATCTCATCGGATGAACCACGATGTCGAGGATTCAATCAATCCTGTATACAATTCCCTTTGTCAATCGGTACGTTACTTACCCGAGATTCGATCATCGGTATCCCAATAGCTCGTTCAATCTCGTTAAGCAAGTCACTTTACTGCATCAGTAATGCATGATCCCGTGACCGGACACTTGGTCACATTGAGCTCATTATGATGATGCATTACCGAGTGGGCCCGGAGATACCTCTCCGTCATGCGGAGTGACAAATCCAGTCTCGATTCGTGCCAACCCAATAGACACTTTCGAGAGATACCCGTAGTGCACCTTTATAGTCACCCGATTACGTTGTGATGTTTGGCACACCCAAAGCACTCCTACGATATCCGGGAGTTGCACAATCTCATGGTCTAAGGAAATGATACTTGACATTTGGAAAAGCTCTAGCAAACGAACTACACGATCTTGTGCTATGCTTAGGATTGGGTCTTGTCCATCACATCATTCTCCTAATGATGTGACCCCGTTATCAATGACATCCAATGTCCATAGTCAGGAAACCATGACTATCTGTTGATCAACAAGCTAGTCAACTAGTGGTCACTAGGGACATGTTGTGGTCTACGTATTCACACATGTATTACGATTTCCGTATAACACAATTATAGCATGAATAATAGACAATTATCATGAACAAAGAAATATAATAATAACCATTTTATTATTGCCTCTAGGGCATATTTCCAACATTTTATATGATTCAAAGCAATATTCTAGTTTTGACATGAAGACTTTAATACTCAAGCATACCAACAAGCAGTCATTCTTTCAAAATATCAACACTAAAACAAGTTATCCCTAGCCCATCATGCTCAATCATTGATCTATTCATGAAACACACTCGAATATTAGCTACACCCAATGCTCAAATACGATCAAAGTGCCCCTTAGTTGGTGCTTTATAAGAGAAGATGGAGACTCAAATTCGAAATAAAAATTGCATAAGTAAAAGAAAGGCCCTTCGCGGAGGGAAGTAGTGATTTGTAGAGGTGCCAGAGCTCAAAGCTTAAATTGAGAGATAAAATTATTTTTGAGAGGCATACTTTTCCTACCAACGAAAACGACTTGGGGCATCCCAATAGTTTCCATGCTAGATACATCATAGGCGTTTCCCAAATAGAAAATAAAGTTTGTTCCTTTTTCCACCATAACTTTCACTTTCCATGGTTAACCGTATCCACGGGTGCCCTCCATACCAACAATTTCCAAGGAATTTATTATTTCACAACATAAAGTAAATTCATTATTCATTTCGGGGCTGGGCATCCCTAGTACCTTTGTTGTACTCTCGTGCAATGACAAGTGAATAAACACTCATCGTGAGAATAACACATCTAGCATGGAAAATATTGGCTACCCTTTACCGCTTCGCGAGTAGTAGAGCACACAAAAGAGAAATTTATTTTGAACATTAGAGATGGCACATGCAAATTTTTCTTAGAACGGCATGGAAATACCGCATATAGGTAGGTATAGTGGACTCATATGGAAAAACTGGTTTAAAGGGTTTTGGATGCACAAATAGTGATCATACTTAGTGCAAAATGAAGGCTAGCAAAAAGATTGAGAAGCGACCAAACAAAAAGCAAAAAATCTCGTACCCAAGCATTAAACATAAGTAACACCGAATAAGCACCATAGTAGGATATAAATTTCATTGCATAACTATTGACTTTCGTGCTTGCATAGGGAATCACAAACCTTAGCATCAATATTCTTACTAAAGCACAATTACTCATCAACATGACTCACATATTATATCGTCATATCTCAAAACCATTACTAAGAATCAAGTTTATTGTCCAATGATCTTCATGAAAGTTTTTATTATATCCTCCTTGGATATCTATCACTTTGGGACTATTTTTATATGTTGCTTTTGATAAGCTCAAACAAATATAAGTGAAGATCATGAGCATATATTTTTCTTTCTCTCAAAATAATCTAAGTGAAGCAAGATAGAATTTCTTAAAAATTTACTAACTCCCAAATAAATCTAAGTGAAGCATGACAGCAATTCCATAGAAAAGAGCTTCGTTGACGGGATGTGAATGCCGCTCACCTAGCCTCCCTGGCAACTATTTGAGGACTCTATTTTATTTAAAAACTTTCAGATCAAAGTATTTTATTAAAAAATAATAAAAATTAAAATAAAATGACATTCCAAGCATAGCACAACTCATGTGAAGAAGCAAAAACTTAGGCTCAACCGATACTAACCGATAATTGTTGAAGAAGAAAGGTGGGATGCCTACCGGGGCATCCCCAAGCTTAGATGCTTGAGACTTCTTGAAATATTATCTTGGGGTGCCTTGGGCATCCCCAAGCTTGGGCTTTTGTGTCTCCTTAATTCCTCTCATATCACGGTTTCCCTAAATCTCAAAAACTTCATCCACACAAAACTCAACAAGAACGTATAAACCAATGCAATGACCTTATCATTATCTACCATAGAAAATCACTAAAATTATTATTCAACATTGCATACTAAATGCCTCTGCATATTTAATAGTCCTATCCTCAAATAGAATCATCAAACAAGCAAACATATGCAAACAATGCAACCATAACAGCAATCTGCCAAAACAGTACAGTCTGTAAAGAATGCAAGATTCATCATACTTCCCTAACTCCAAAAATTATGAGAAAAATACCACACTGTAGGAAATTTATAAGAGATTATTTTTCAAAAAGTTTCAACATTTTATCATGTTCTGACTTTTCTAGGGAATTTTTGCAACATCGGTAAACTTTCTGTTTTGAAACAGCAACATGTAGACTTGCAAAATAAGCATGGCAAAGGTTAGCATTGCCACTTTTATTAAAATAAAAGATGCAACATATTATTCTAAATAACAGCAAGCAAATCCTAACAAAATAAATTGACACTCCAAGTAAAACTCATATCATGTGACGAATGAAACCATAGCTCCAAGTGAGGTTACCGATAATGTTGGAGACGAAAGAGGGGATGCTTTCCGGGGCATCCCCATGCTTAGTTGCTTGGATCTTCCTTGAATATTACCTTGGGGGTGCCTTGGGCATCCCCAAGCTTAGGATCTTGTCACTCCTTATTCTCCTCGTATCGACATCTCACCCAAAACTTGAAATCTTCAATCACACAAAACTTAAAGGAACTTTGTGAGATAGGTTAGTATGATAAAGAGCAAACTATTTCACTTTTGGTACTGTCAAAGACAAGAATCATAGTTGTTTCCACACCATGCCTACTTTAGCATATCATTTCCACAATTTATATTGAGAATTATAATCCATAGAAACAAGGAAACAAGCAAACTATGCATTGAAATTAGAATCTGTAAAAAACAGAACAGTCTGTAGTAATCTCTACTCAAACCATACTTCTGCTACTCCAAAAATTATTTAAAAAATTGGACCACGTGATCAGATTGTATATTAATCTTCTTCAAAAAGAATCAACTCAAAGGCACTCTTCTATTAAAAATGATAGTTATTTTCGTGAGCGCAAAAGTTTCTGTTTTTTCAGCAAGATCAAATCAGCTATCACCCAACATGATCCCAAAGGCTTTACTTGGCACTTTATTGAAACAAAAGCAATAAAACATGATTACTAAAGTAGCCTAATCATGTGAACACACAAATACAGTAGGTAAAAGTATTGGGTTGTCTCCCAACAAGTGCTTTTCTTTAATGCCTTTTAGCTAGGCATGATGATTTCAATGATGCTCGCATAAAAGATAAGAATTGAAACAAAAAGAGAGCATCGTGAATCACATGGCAAGAACATTTAAGTATAACCCACTTCCTATGCATAGGGATTTTGTGAGCAAATAATTCATGGAACAAGAATCAAGTAGCATAGGAAGGCAAAACATGCATAACTTCAAAACTTTCAACACATAGAGAGGAAACTTGATATTATTGAGATATGTAAAAGCATATGTTCCTCTCTCATAATAATTTTCAGTAGCATCATGAAGAAATTCAACAATATAACCATCACATAAAGCATTCTTTTCATGGCACATAAGCATAGAAATTTTATTACTCTCCACATAAGGAAAATTATTCTCATGAATAGTAGTGGGAGCAAACTCAACAAAATAACTATCATGAGATTGAAAATTAAAATCATGATGACAAGTTTCATGATTATCATTATTCTTATAGCAAACATGTCATCACCATAATCATCATAGATAGGAGGCATGCTTTCATCATAATAAGTTTTCTCATCAAAACTTGGGGGACTAAAAATATCATCTTCATCAAACATAGTATCCCCAAGATTATGGCTTTGCATATCGTTAGCATCATGGATTGTTCAAAGAGTTCATACCAAAAATATTGCAATCATGCTCATCATTCAAATATTTTGTGCCAAACATTGTATTGACTTCTTCTTCTAACAATTGAGCACAATTTTCTGATCCATCATTTTCAAGAAATATATTATAAAGATGATCAATAATATGATGCAACCTTAATTCCATTTTTGTAGTTTTCTTTTATAAACCAAACTAGTGATAAAAGAAGAAACTAAAAGATTTGATTGCAAGATCTAAAGATATACCTTCAAGCACTCACCTCCCCGGCAACGGCACCAGAAAAGAGCTTGATGTCTACTACGCAACTTTATTCTTGTAGACACGTGTTGGGCCTCCAAGCGCAGAGTTTTGTAGGACAGTAGCAATTTTCCCTCAAGTGGATGACCTAAGGTTTATCAATCCGTGAGAGGTGTAGGATGAAGATAGTCTCTCTCAAACGACCCTGCAACCAAATACAAGAAATCTCTTGTATCCCCAACACACCCAATACAATGGCAAATTGTATAGGTGCACTAGTTCGGCGAAGAGATGGTGATAAAAGTGTAATATGGATGGTAGAAATATATTTTTATAATCTAAATAAATAAAAACAGCAAGGTAGCAAATAGTAAACGGGCACAAAAACGGTATTGCAATGATAGAAAATGAGGCCTAGGGTGCATACTTTCACTAGTGCAATCTCTCAACAATGCTAACAGAGTTGGATCATATGATTATCCCTCATAGTGCGATGAAGAATCACTCCAAAGTTCCTATCTAGTGGAGAACATAAGAATAAATTGTTTGTATGGTACGAGACCACCTCAAAGCTATTCTTTCCGTTCGATCTATTCAAGAGTTCGTACTAAAATAACACAAAGCTATTCTTTCCGTTCGATCTATCCTAGAGTTCGTACTAAAATAACACCAAAGAAAATTCATATTCATAATACTCAATCCAACACAAAGAACTTCAAAGAGTGCCCCAAGATTTCTACCGGAGAAACAAAAGACGAGAACGTGCATCAACCCCTATGCATAGATTAACCAATGTCACCGTGGGAATCTGCGAGTTGAGTGCCAAAATATATATCAAGTGAATCAATACGATATCCCATTATCACCACGAGTATTCAATTGAATACATATATCAAGTGTTCTCAGATCCATAAAAGTATTCAATCCGATAACAACGAAATCTCGAAGGGAAAAACTCAATTCGTCACAACAAGATAGAGAGGGGAGAAACATCATATGATCCAACTATATTAACAAAGCCTGTGATACATCAAGATCGTGACATCTCAAGAACACGAGAGAGAGAGAGAGAGAGAGAGATTAAACACATAGCTACTGGTACAAACCCTCAGCCCCGAGGGTGGACTACTCCCTCCTCATCGTGGTGGCCGCCGGGATGATAAAGATGGCCACCGGTGCTGATTCCCCCCTTCGGCAGGGTGCTGGAACGGGGTCTAGATTGGATCTCATGGATACAAAGGCCTTGCTGATACGTCTCCAACGTATCTATAATTTTTTTGATTGCTCCATGCTATATTATCTACTGTTTTAGGCAATATTGGGCTTTATTTTCCACTTTTATATTATTTTTGGGACTAACCTATTAACTGGAGGCCCAGCCTGCATTTGTTGTTTTATGCCTATTTCGAGTGTTTCGAGGAAAAGGAATATCGACGAGTCAAAGCGGAACGAAATCAATCGAGAAGTTATTTTTGGAAGGAAACCCACCGATGGACTTGGACCCCACGTCGAAGATACGGGAGGTGCTCACGAGGGTGGGGGCGCGCCACCCCCACCCGGCGCGCCCCTAGCCTCGTGGGGCCCCGTAGCTCCACCGACGTCTTTGCTTTCACCCATATATACCTCTCGTGCCCTAAAACTTCCGAGCAGAAGATAGATCGGTAGTTCCGTCAGCCGCAAGCCTCTGTAGCCCCAAAACCTCTCGGAGCCTGTTCGGCGCCTAGGGGGGAACCCATCACCGTGGCCATCTTCATCATCCGGCGCTATCCATGACAAGGAGGGAGTAGTTCACCCTCGAAATTTGAGGGTATGTACCAAGAGCTATGTGTTTGATCTCTCTCTCGTGTTCTCTCTCGTGTTCCCTCTATGGCACGATCTTGATGCATCCCGAGCTTTGCTATTGTAGTTGGATCTTATGATGTTTCTCCCCTCTACTCTCTTGTGATGAATTGAGTTTCCCCTTTGAAGTTATCTTATCGGATTGAGTCTTTTATGAGAACACTTGATGTATGTCTTGCCGTGCTTATCTGTGGTGACAATGGGATATCATGTGCCACTTGATGTATGTTTTGGTGACCAACTTGCGGGTTCCGCCCATGAACCTATGCATAGGGGTTGGCACACGTTCTTGACTCTCCGGTAGAAGCTTTGGGGAACTCTTTGAAGTACTTTGTGTTGGTTGGATGAATCTGAGATTGTGTGATGCATATCGTATAATCATGCCCACGGATACTTGAGGTGACAATGGAGTATCTAGGTGACATTAGGTTTTGGTTGATTTGTGTCTTAAGGTGTTATTCTAGTACGAACTCTTTTATAGATCGATCTGAAAGAATAGCTTTGAGGTGGTTTCGTACCCTACCATAATCTCTACGTTTGTTCTCCGCTATTAGTGGCTTTGGAGTGACTCTTTGTTGCATGTTGAGGATTGTTATATGATCTATCTATGTTATTATTGTTGAGAGAACTTGCACTAGTGAAAGTATGAACCCTAGGCCTTGTTTCCTATCATTGCAATACCGTTTAAGCTCACTTTTATCATTAGTTACCTTGCTGTTTTTATTATTTCAGATTACATATACTCTTATCTACCGTCCATATTGCACTTGTATCACCATCTCTTCGCCGAACTAGTGCATCTATACAATTTACCATTGTATTGGGTGTGTTGGGGACACAAGAGACTCTTTGTTATTTGGTTGCAGGGTTGCTTGAGAGAGACCATCTTCATCCTACGCCTCCTACGGATTGATAAACCTTAGGTCATCCACTTGAGGGAAATTTGCTACTGTCCTACAAACCTGTGCACTTGCAGGCCCAACAACGTCTATAAGAAGAAGGTTGTGTAGTAGACATCACTTGCGGCAGCGGAACTTCTGATCTAGGGCTACCCCGAAGAGTTTTGGAATATTTGGGATTTTATAGGGCGAAGAAGGGGTACGGGAGGCCACCGAGGTGGGCACAACCCACCTGGGCGCGCCTGGGGGCCCAGGCGTGCCCTGGTGGGTTGTGCCCCCTCGGGCACCCCCAGTCTTTGCTCTAGCCCATCCTGGGTGTTCTGGTCCATAAAAATTCTCCAAGGAGTTTCGCGGTGTTTGGACTCCGTTTGATATTGATTTCCTACGATGTATTAAACATGCAGAAAATAGCAACTGGCACTGGGCGCTATGTCAATAGGTTAGTACCAAAAAATGATATAAAATGACTATAAAATGATTGTAAAACATCCAAGAATGATAATATAACAACATGGAACAATCAAAAATTATAGATACATTGGAGACGTATCAGGTACCTGAACCGCCACCTGACGGGTCGATCGGCGGAGGCCGAACTGTTAATCGATGTCCAGATCCGCTGATTTATTCGCGGACCGGACTCGCTTGGATGCGTCCTTTGCTTTATTGGCCTGTGAACTGCTCGGCTTGATGAGGTCGCTATACACTTCGGCCGCAAGGGCCGTGGTGTGTTCTTTGGTACGGAGGGAGAGCTCCATATTGCCATTGACTATAATAACGCCGCGAGGTTCGGGCATTTTGAGCTCAAGTAAGCATAATGCGGGACTGCGTTAAAGCGGGAAAAGGCGGTTCGTCCGAGCAGTGCATGGTAACCACTGCGGAATGGGACGATGTCGAAGATTAACTCTTCGTTGCGAAAGTTATCTGGGGAGCCGAATACTACCTCCAGTGTGATTGAGCCTGTGCAACGGGCCTCCACTCCAGGTATCACACCTTTAAAGGTAGTGTTACTAGGCTTGATTCGTGATGGGTCAATCCCCATCTTTCGGACAGTATCTTGATAGATCAAATTGAGACTGCTTCCTCCGTCCATAAGGACTCTAGTGAGGTGGTATCCGTTGATGATTGGATCGAGAACCAAGGCGGCCGAACCCCCGTGACGGATACTAGTTGGGTGGTCCCTGCGGTCAAAAGTGATCGGACAGGCTGACCATGGGTTAAACTTGGGGGCGACAGGCTCTATGGCATAGACGTCCCTTAATGAGGATTTGCGCTCCCTTTTAGGGATGTGAGTGACATATATCATATTCACTGTCCTCACCTCGGGGGAAACTGCTTTTTACCCCCGGTGTTCGGCTAACGGGGCTCATCCTCGTCTTCGCTTGGAGGCTCTTTTCCCTTGTTTTCAGTATTTAACTTACCGGCCTGCTTGAAGACCCAACAGTCCATGTTGGTATGGTTTGCAGGTTTATCGGGTGTGCCATGAATCTGGCAGGGCCTCTCGGGGATTTTGTCTAAGCTGGATGGCCCGTCTTTGTTACCTTTGAAAGGTTTCTTCCGCTGACCAGACTTACGACCGCGGAATCCGGCATTGACTGTCGTATCGTCTGCGTTGTCAGTGCTATTGTTCCGATGTTTGTTTTTATTGCGGCGAGGTTTGCTATTGACGTCCCGCACCTCAGAGGTGTCGGGGGCGCCTAAGCTGTTGCTTCTACGAGCCAGCCAGCTGTCTTCGCCCGCACAGAAGCGGGTCATGAGTGTCGTTAATGCTGCCATGGTCTTCGGCTTTTCCTGCCTAAGGTGTCGGGCGAGCCATTCGGCACGGACGCTGTGCTTGAAGGCCGCTAAGGCTTCGGCATCCGGACAGTCTACGATCTGGTTATTTTTGGTTAAGAACCGATTCCAAAGCTTGCGGGCTGATTCGCCTGGCTGCTGGATTATGTGACTCAAGTCGTCAACATCCGGTGGCCGAACATAAGTGCCCTGGAAATTAGCCCTAAAGGCATCTTCCAAGTCTTCCCAGGTTCCAATGGAGTTTTCTGGGAGGCTGTTTAGCCAGTGTCGTGCTGGCCCCTTCAGCTTTAGGGGAGGATATTTAATGGCGTGGAGATCATCTCCTCGAGCCATATGAATGTGGAGAAGGAAGTCTTCAATCCAGACGGCTGGATCCATCATTCCATCGTATGGTTCGATGTTTACAGGTTTAAACCCTTCCGGAAACTGATGTTCCATAACTTCATCAGTGAAGCATAGGAGGTGTACAGCTCCTTTGTATCTAGCAATGTCATGGCAGAGATCGGCAGGCATCTAGGTCCGGTACTGATCCCGAATATAGCGATCGTCACGCCGGGCTTCATAGCCATTATCTCGTGCCGGGGCACGCCCCCTTGATCCATAGATGGATCGGGTCTGACTAGCTTTATAGGCTAGGTCATGCTGCAAGTCGTATGTATAGCCTGCGGTTGCAGTCTCCCTGCCTCTTCGGCGAGGGGGCACGGGTTGGTATTCGGCTTGATATACCGCTTTATCCCATCCATGTGGTGGTCGGTCTGGTTGATCTGCCTGATTGTATTTCGACGGTATTGGTTCGAGGACTTCGTCGTCGAACTGAGGCAGCAGCTTACGCCTAGGGTAGCTTTTGACAGGTCGCTCTTGGCTGTATTCCTCAGCGGCCAGGACCTTAGTCCACGTCTTGTTCAGCGTGTCTTGCTCTTCTTTGAGCTGATGCCACTTCCTCTTCAGGCTCCGAGCCGTGGCAATGAGCTGTTGCTTGAAGCGTTCTTGATCGAGGGGTTCTTCTGGGACAATGAAGTATTCGTCACCAAGGCTAACCTCCTCTTTGGATTCTGGCATGTAGTTGTTGTCCTCCGCGTCTTTGTTGTCAGCGCGTCTAGGAATTTGTTCACCTTCTTCCCGCTCGTCCTGTTCGGACGTGGGCTCGATAAGGTGTTCGGTATCTTCGGCACCGTCCAGAGTTTCGATGTCTCCGGTGCCGGTATTACTATCCTTCACTCGACGCGAATGAGAGCAACGCCGCTGACGCCGGCGCTTTGGTGGCTTACCGACGGGTCTATCCTCAGCTGGGTTTGGGTTGTCCTTGTCGTTCTTCGGAGTGTCCACCATGTACACATCATAAGTTGAGGTGGCCACCCAACGCCCCGTAACAGGCGGGACTTGGCTTGATTCGTCTTCGGCATCGTCGTCCATGCCGTCGATGTTTTCGGGCGCATAATCCAGCATGTCGGTTAAGTCTTCAACAGTGGCTATCAAGTGGGTGGTGGGTGGGGCGTAAAATTCCCTTCTCTCAGCCCCCAGTCCAGGCTGGGTGCAGGTCGGAGGTAAAGCCTTTGTGATGGCGAGAGACTGCATCAGACCCAACACTTCATCTAAGAGCTGGAGCGGGAACCGCGGTCTGCCGCGATGTGTTCGGCTTGGAGTGCCTGATTGGATCCGCTAAGTGCAGACCTCGGTAGTTCGGCGCGGCTGTCCAGAGCTAGGTTTAAGCCTGTGCCTGGGTCTTCGGAAGGAAGTTCGACAAGGGGAAGA
The DNA here is from genome assembly GCA_021605145.1 of Aegilops bicornis. NCBI lineage: Eukaryota > Viridiplantae > Streptophyta > Magnoliopsida > Poales > Poaceae > Aegilops > Aegilops bicornis. Next base: position 35,025,782 of record CM038672.1, read on the forward strand.
AGTCCGGCGGGGTTTAAGCTCCCGTCTTCGGACGATGAGACCTGCCCCGGATCTAGGGCCGAGGTGGATGTTGACCCCTGGACGGGATCTGGCAGGGGATCCAAAGATTCTTCTTGGGTGGGACATAGAGTGGTGGTCGAGGCCACGAACCCCTCAAAAACTAGATCTCCCGGATGTCAGCAACGTAATTCAGGTTTCCGAACCTTTTCTGATGGCCGGGGGTGTAACTGTCGACCTGCTCAAGGCGGCCGATCAAGTTGGCTCAAAGCACGAAGCCGCTGAACACAAAAACCTGTCTAGGAAGAAAAATCTCCCTGGACGCAGCGTCACCGTTGACGAAGAGGCGAGCCATTGATCCTTCTGTCGACGGTACAACGGAGCTCTTAATGAAAGCACCAATGTCGGAGTCAAAACTGGCAGATCTCGGGTAGGGGGGCCCAAGCTGTGTGTCTGAAGATCAATGGTAACAATGGAGAAGGGACACGATGTTTACCCAAGTTTGGGCCCTCTTAATGGAGGTAAAACGCTACTCTTGCTAGATTATATTCAAGGATGTAGAGGTTACAAGAGTTGATCTACCGCGAGATCGATTCGGCTAACCCTAGATAGCTAGTCTAGTAATGTTGTGATCCTGCCTCTGTTCTACCCTCCGGTTTATATAAACACCGTAGGGGCTTAGGGTTTGTACAAAATCGGTTTTACAGAAAGGAATAATATATCCGGACACATATACTTGCCATCCACGCATGCGAGAGTCCCCACCGGATACGAGAGAGGATCTTCGGTCTTGTATCTTGACGGCCCATTAGTCCGGCCCACATCAGTAGACCGGACGCACGAGGACCCCCGAATCCAGGACTCCCACACCGGCGATGAGCAGATTCGGCTTGATCCATATTACATTTTCAAGCGCTACTTCCGCGAGAAAGATGGCAAGGGCACCCAAAAGGGCAGGGGCTGCCATGGATGTTCTTTGTCCATAGCTAGTACTCCCTCCATTCTGAATTACTTGTCACAAAAATGAATAAAAATGGATGTATCTAGAACTAAAATACGTTTACATACATCCATTTCTGCGACGAGTAATTACGGACGATAGAACATGCCAATTTTTGGTTGTCCAATGGCATGTGCTGATGTAGTAGTAGGGCGTTTTTTGTTGCGTCGTAGAGATAGTTTACGTTGCATGTGTTTGTATGGATTTGAGCTTTTCTAGTTCAAGTATCCGATTGTGCAAAGGAAAATTAAGGGGTGATCGGTCATTGTGGGCACGTCCGCGGACATTTGAGATGTCAAATTTGATGTATCCGACTGTATATGCTCTAAAGTAGAGTTGATATGCACTAGATTTTCAGTGCCTGGGGCACTTTCTATTGAACTGCTCCAAAAAGGTGCTTAAAAGACTTGAATTTTTTTGATCTTTTTTACAATAATACGCATGCATTTGGTCTAATTATATGTGGAATTTCATCCAACAATGCATTGTATTATGTGTTGCACAAAAAAGACAAAATTATATTGTTCAGATGTCACCATGTGCCTGTGCTCACATGCCACTTTTCGAGATGATATGTTCTCTTTCTCAACTCACAACACGAAAGCAGCCCCCCCTGCGTCGCCTCCTCTGGCGACTCGGGGGCAGCCCTACCGCTTCGCCGCCGACACCTACACCATCCCCCTCTCCTGCTTCGCCGCCGCCGGGAGGACGCGGGCTAAGCCGCGCGTGCCCCAGGGATGGCGGTGGCGGGGCTCTCGCCTCTAGTGTCCACGCGAATTCGGGGCGGATGCCTCTCGTCGTGGTGGATCTGGTGGACGGTAGGCATCGGGTCTGGCCGGCTGCCTCTCGTCGCGGTGGCTCGGGTGGATGGCGGCACCTGCGGTCGTGTCATGGCGGCGGCTTCATGGTGGGCGCGCCGATGGATCTGGATCGCTCATGCGAGTGGTGACATCGCCTTGATCTGACCTCTCGCGCTCTGGTGGTCCACGCAGCGGCGTCCTGCCTGTGGCCCCGTCCCTGATGGTTATGGGCATGCCGCTGCTCATGTCGGAGTGGATCTGGAGGCTTGTTGGTGATGTGTTTCGTTGGACTGGCTGAATCCGGCTGGATCGGCCTGTGGTCGTTCGGCTTGGGGCAGAGGAGAGTGGTGGTGAGTGGTGCTGGTGGAGGTGGAGGGGGGTGTTGGTGCTGCTGCTGCCGATCTTGACCTCACTACTTTCAGTTGGCACACGGGAGCATCGATTCTGGTCTCCGACGGGTGCGCAGTGGCACACATGGGGTGTGCCGGCGCTCTTGGTGTGTGGTTGCAGCCCGAACCATGGTGGTTCCTGGCCTCGGGTGTGCTCCTCTATGACTTGCCGGCATGGTGCTTGGCAAGGCACGGGGGCCCGCACTGCGTCTGGTGGCCTGCGCTCGGTTGGCCATTGATGGATTTCGTGCCTAGTGCTCACGTTCAGTCATCGGTGGTCTCCGTAGGGTGTGCTTGGCTCCGGCGGTTTCTCGTGCTTCTTCGTCATTCGAAGGGTTCGATGGTGGTGGTGGTCGATTGTCGTCATGTGGTAGGGATGTGCTCAAACTCCGGGTGAAAACCCTACATCGACTATGTCGATGTCGGCGGCAGCAGCGCTATGGACGTCGTTCTCCTCGCAGGAGGTGCCGTTGTGGAGCTCCAGCACCTACAATACTTTGCTTTGTGGTCTCCGGGTGAAAACCTAAGATCGGGCCTGCCGGATCAGATGATGCTGTTGTGCCCTCACAACACTACCTCCTTGGAGGCATCATCTTGGAGACCCAAATGACGACTTCGGTTTGCGGCGTGTGGTTGAGGGTGGTCTGGTGGTGGTGGTGTGGCCTACTCAGGACCGATGGTGGTGTGTTCTTCATGTGTTTCTCTTCGGTTGTCTTTCATGTGGTCTCTGTCCTGCTGCTATGCATGCTCAGGACCCTCCCTTGGTGGATGTTGTGTTGAGGCGAGCTTCGGTCTCTTGGTGTCGTCTCGGCTCATCTTTGCTCAATGACGACGCAATGATGCCTCCCCAACTTGCTAATCGTCTTGAACTCTCATGGCGGAATTCTCAGTCAAGGTTCGTGTTAAGTCTTGGCACTCATTGATTGTGAATGCTCCTGTGTTGTGTCATGGAGTTTGATACGCATGCCGGTGCGGTGCGTTAGGCTGCTTGTAGAATCTTGGTATTGTGATCCCTCGACGTACCCCTCATCTACTTGGTCTTGTTAGTCTGCTAGTTAGGTCATCCCTTTTGTTGGGCGTCCCTGTTCTTCTCTTCTTGTAGCACTTGTTGCTTGTACGGTTTTCGGCCCGATTTTCCTTATAAAAGGGGTCAATTTGTTAAGTTTTTCGATCTGGTTTTCCTTATAAACTGGATCACTCTCCCGGCATTATGGCCACTTTGAGTAATATATTCAGGTGGAGGAACTCCTCCCCCGGTTATTCTAAAAAACAACACGAAAGCAGAGCAGAGCGGGGTACAATTTTGTGAAGAATTTTTATTATTATTTAATTATAATATTATATTAGTTATATTATATTGATAGATAGTTTACAGAATAATTAATTATATCACATTATTTGTATAGAACATACACACAAGTTTTTCACTTGCTTAATTGCTTATCTTTTTTTTCGCGAATACACAAAGCTTGCGTATCATTGCATTGATAGAACGAAAGTAGAATGAGTACATAAGATGGTACAAAACATGGCACGAATGCATCCATGAGAAGACGTGAACATGGGACCTATAGCAGAGAGACACGGGATGCTCAGCCCGGACAAAGAAAAAAGCCCACAGCTAAACCACTAAGCCTAGGTAGGGGCAAGCCGAACCGGCAAGACGTCGATCATCTCTAGATCCAACACCTGGGACGCCTCGCGCAAGCAAGATGGCGCCTTCAAGAAGGGGAGTGACATTTTGTGACGCCATCACCACTCGATACGAAGAATTAGACCAAGGGTTTTCGCCGATGCTCGAAGAGGGGCACAAATAACTGCCATGGCAGCGCCTCCAAGAAGGAAAACGACACCTGCGGGTGCCGCCACTGGCAGCATCGGCGAGCTGAGCCGGGATTTCGCCCTGACATGAGTCCGAGAAATCCCATTGCCGCAAATTAGGGTCCGAAGATGAGGAAGTCGCTTCGCTGGTCGAGATCGCCACCTTAGGAGTGGGTGGGTGGGATTGATGTTCCCTCCCATGTGTGTCCCCGGTGAAAATCAAAATCCTTCGTATTTGGGCGGCGGCGGCGCTCCGACGTCGTTCACCTTCTTGAAGGCATCACCTTTGGACAATGGGAGGATGGGCAATGATCTCGTGCAGGTGTCAGCCGCTGTTTGCGGTCGGCGACAATTCACCTCCCTGGCTTTGTCTCGACAATTCATCGCGGCGTCGATCGATGCATCGTCTGGTCAAACTTCCGAGTGTGGGCTTTGCGATGGCCTATTGGCTGGCTCTATAGTTTCGTGTATCCTTTTGCTGTTTTGTGTGTCCGTGTTAATGTTGTTGTGTCTGTATGTGCTGTGTAGCCATCTGGTCTGTAAGAGCGTCATTGATTCAACGCCGGGCCTCGACCTTGTTTCTAAAAAAAAGTATGCAAAGGAAAAAAAAAACAGTGCGAGCAACCAAACGCATTTTTACCGGCAGAAGTGATAGCCGTACCGTACTGTTTAACACGGCCCTGTTCGGCGAATCAACCTATGGTTGAGTTGGTTAGGTGGACATGGTATCCCCAACCCACCAGGGTTTAAATCCTGGTGCTCGCATTATTCCTGGATTTATTTGAGTTTCCGTGATCGTTTTCGATTGGGAGAAGACGTTAAAATCGGACGACGGCGCCCTCTTGTGACTTCGTAAATCTTAAGATGATATGCCGGCTCAGTCTTTTAAAGGTGCTCATAGGGATAGGGTGTGCGTGTGTGCGTTCATAGGGATGATTGTATGCGCGTGTACATGAGCGCTTGTGTCTGTACTGATGCTAAAAAAAACACGGCCCTGTTCGTGTGCCTCCGTCCACCGCGGTTGATTTCAAACCCGAGGTGCGCCAATGGAGGCACAAGTGCTGCTCACGCGTCACGCACCAGAAAGGTGGGCCCCACTCGCCAGCCGTCGGTCGCCCGCAGCTCGCACGGAGCTGGAAGCAGCAGCAGCACAAAGCCGAGATCCAACGGCTCCGGCTCCCTGCTCCCGGTCCACCCCAGACCCGCCATCCACCAGGTTCAACCGCCACAAACCTCTCGGCCCCACCCACAGCCGCCCATCCCACCTCCCGTGGGCCCACGCCGGCGCAGCAAGGCCCGGTTCACGCAGCTCGCGCCCCGCCCCCCGAACCCACATATAACCTCCGCTTTTAAAATCCTTTTAGCTTAACCCATTTTCTCGGTCCCTCCTCCTCTCCCCACTCCGGCAAGCAGATCCCAACCCCCACCGCCACCGCCGCCGTCCACCAGCTCCCGCTCGCCGCCGGCGACCGCACATCGAGCGAGGGGGAAGGGGCCGCGCGCGGCGAGGCCTCGCCCGAGATGGCGACGATGGGGAGCCTGATCGGGCTGGTGAACCGGATCCAGCAGGCGTGCACCGTGCTCGGCGACCACGGCGGCGGCGCCGGGGGGTCCCTCTGGGAGGCGCTCCCCTCCGTCGCCGTCGTCGGAGGCCAGGTACGCCACCGCCCGCCCCCCAGATCCGCCGGCCTCGCGCCCAGATCTGCTCGCCGGTACGCTCACTCATTGCCTGCGTTTTCTCGTGCCTCCAGAGTTCCGGGAAGTCGTCCGTGCTCGAGAGCATTGTCGGGAGGGACTTCCTGCCCCGTGGATCTGGTAATCCCGCGCTGGATCGCCATTTTTTCTTTCAAATAGTCGGTCCTGAGTCGCTGATTCGCGTTATTGTTGGCTTGACTAGGGATCGTGACGAGGAGGCCTCTGGTGCTGCAGCTGCACAAGACGGAGGGCGGCCAGGAGTACGCCGAGTTCCTCCACGCCCCGCGGAAGCGCTTCTCCGACTTTGGTAAGGGACCTAGGCTCCGTTTGTGCTTGCTTGCAGCCCAGCAGCTTGCTTGGTTTCTTCAGTTCAAATTGTTGAAGAGTTAGTGTTGTCAAAAGCTGTTCTCAATTGCAATTATAACCGACCAGAGAGAGAAACATATAAGAAAGCACCCTGCATTCCCTAACTATACTTGTTTCAATACATCTAGAAATAAGTATAATTCAGCTAGCACAAACACTGCCCTACTATTTTTTGCCACTTTTGCACCAAAATATCCAACTGTTGAAATTGTAACCGGCCCAAGAGAGATACATATTAAAAAGCATTCTGCATCAAACTTATTTTACTTGGTGCACTGAACTACACCTATTATGTGATCTATCTTCTGCAAATAAGTATACACTTAGCATAAACACCGCCCTACTATCAAATGTATGTTCACAATTTTCATATCGAAATATTCAACTGTTGTATCTATAAATGGGGAAAATATCATAGAAGCATACTGCATGATCAAATATCTTTGTACGGTGTGAACTAAGGAGTAAATGACACTGTGGCCTACAACTCAGAAGTAATATTTGCCATTAGCATTACATGCTTCTCACTAGTGTAGTAATTGCGAACATATGTTTGATTCCATAGGAACTAATGCCATTAGCATTACATGTTCTCACTAGTGTAATATTTGCCAATGACCAAGCATATATTTGGTGGTAAGAGTTTCGTTTTGAAGCTGTACTAGAGTATTCAACAATGAAAGGAAATGTATAGTGCTACACATCTAAGAATTATGTGCAGCGTATAAATATTAAATACTTTGAAGGCCCATGCATTATGACAACAGGTACTCCCAATGGTACATGGTGAGCATGTAGTATTTTAGTTTTCCTCATGCAGCAAACTTAGTTATTTGTAGCGCTCAATTAAATGAATTACATTGCTTTATCTTTTCTTTAAGTACCATGAACAATAACTTCAATCTAGAAAATTGGGCAATTTCATTTGTGGAAGAATTAACTGCATTAGTTTGTGAAAGCGTGTGAACCAGTTCATTGTTCCTGGCAGTTGTACTTGTTAAGTTCTGGGATGTTCACTGTTATTTAGCATGATAATCTCGATGTTTATTTGTTTTATTATTAGTGTAAGACATCAAAGCATATGTGATTACTGATCTGCCCTTTTGGTTGTTTGTAATGTGGTGATGTTAAGTTATTTTTTGTTTGTTAAAACCTTAATGCAGCTGCTGTTAGGAAAGAGATTGCTGATGAAACTGATCGCATGACTGGAAAATCGAAAGCAATATCAAATGTTCCTATCCATTTGAGTATATATTCTCCACATGGTAAGACTTGGGTATTTGTTTAGATTTGTTGATGTGTATCTACGTTTCAAATTTATAGTTTCTTTTTGGCAAAATGTGTTCACGCTGCTGCACCATATTGCGCGTATTCCTAAAGATTTCTATGTGCTGATTAGATGTCTAGTTTTTGTTATTTTCTTTTTACCTTTTGAACTAGCTTAATTTGGAACCTTCTTTGTGCAGTTGTTAACTTGACACTTATTGATCTTCCTGGACTGACAAAGGTTGCTGTAGGTAATGGTTTCCTTATTGACTTAGCTTCTTCTTCTTTGGTTAGGATACAAATCTTTATTGCATTATTATATAACTATCCTAACTGCAACTATCTACTACAGAGGGGCAGCCAGAGTCTATTGTGCAAGATATTGAAAACATGGTCCGGACTTATGTTGACAAGGTAAAATAATCGCCGCTGTGGTTTGCTATACTGATTAGGCTAAAACATGAGTAATGCTTAGAACTGCCATAGCATAGCACGGAATATTCATGAAGTAAATGTAGCTCAAATAAACATGGTATTATAATGGTGCTGTCTCAGCATATTTTTCTCCCTTCTGGGATTGGTATAATAAATTAAGAACCAGTCTTAAGTTTGTGTTCGTTGTTGGTCTCTTGCTATATTTGTATCGTGAGTCCTGTTTTTATTTACATCATTACATGAGGCAAAGACGATTGACCATTTTGTTGGTTAAAATCTATTACTTTCTTGACCTCTTTTCTTTGTCTGGAAACTTCAGCCAAACTCTATTATATTGGCTATCTCTCCAGCAAACCAAGATATTGCAACATCAGATGCTATCAAGCTTGCTAAGGAAGTGGATCCTACAGGTGCAGTTTGAGTTTTGTTCCTGCAGCATTTCAAATCTACTTTGCATAAAACAAGAATTATAAATATACCTTTTGCCGTTATCATGCCATGGTAATCTGGCAAGTTTCTTTTCTTTCTTTTGACATCCCTTTCAATTTTCAGGTGAAAGGACCTTTGGAGTTGTAACAAAACTTGATTTGATGGACAAGGGTACCAATGCTATTGATGTATGTGGTCTTGCAATTGCTATGAACTCATCCTTGATGAGCATATCACGTAAACCTTCCTTTCTTAATTGACCCTAGGTACTTGAAGGGAGGTCATATCGCTTGCAGCACCCCTGGGTGGGCATTGTCAACCGTTCACAGGCTGATATCAACAAAAATGTTGACATGCTCGCAGCACGTCGCAAAGAACAAGAGTACTTTCAAAGTAGTCCTGATTATGGTCACTTGGCACATAAAATGGGTGCCGAGTATCTTGCTAAGCTTCTGTCACAGGTTAGGTCATTTGCTCTCTCTGTTAACTTTGCCAAAATTTTCAATTTTGCATAAACTGTTTGCTGATGTATTTCCATTTATTTATCCAGCATTTAGAGGCTGTGATCAAAGCCAAAATTCCAAGTATTATATCAATGATCAACAAGACAGTTGATGAAATTGAAGCTGAGTTGGATCGACTTGGTAGGCCAATTGGAGGTGACGCTGGGGTAAGAATTACCATACTAACATAAAAGCTGAAAAGTAATTTGCACCACAGCTTGGAATGCTCATTTACAGTGATGTTAATGGCAAGCATATTCTATATTCCTGAACAACTTTTATATAACATTTCTCTCATACATCTAACATAATCGACAGGCACAATTGTATACGATATTGGACATGTGTCGCGCATTTGACCGTGTTTTTAAAGAGCACTTAGATGGCGGGTAAGATGTTCAACTAGCCATTTTGTACATGTGACTTTTCCTTTCATAATGATGCCTTATATGTTGATAAAGTGGCAATCCTAAATATATAGTGAAGATACTGCAAGCATGCTTTCCTTTTTGTTTGGAAGAATGCTTCTGATAATTTACCCTCATTATTCATTGTTACCAGTCGACCAGGTGGAGATCGCATTTATGGTGTCTTTGACCACCAGTTACCTGCAGCACTGAAAAGCTTCCTTTCGATAAACATCTTTCGTTGCAAAATGTTCAAAAGTCATTTCTGAGGCTGATGGTTACCAGCCCCATTTGATTGCTCCTGAGCAAGGTTACAGAAGGCTTATAGATAGTTCACTCAGCTACTTTAGGGGCCCAGCTGAAGCTTCAGTTGATGCGGTATAACTTTTTTATCCATGACTCCTTTTGAGGCTCCTTAATGTTTAAGCAACTGGTTCATGTTTCAGTAACTGATATATAAACAAACCAACTTAACTAATCTTCTCATGTTAGAATCTAGGTTCTAGCTTATGGTATTTATTCATTATAAAGTTAACTCAGGATATTGCTGGACTATGAGAAACTTCGGAAGTAGTATAATAAGGAACCATTATCTTGCCAAAGTACTGAACATGGGAATGGTTTAGTAAGTTTGTTGCATGCTCAAATGGGGAAGCAGTGAGACTAGAGCGAGAGTGGAATTTTCACATTTCTCATTTTTGACATAAGGAGGATATGTGATAGCATCATAGCAATGCTTGTTCGGGAGCATAATTTTGTTAGCTACATGCACTTGCTGATGATCTCATAATTTGCAGGTCCATTTGGTATTGAAGGAGCTAGTCCGGAGATCGATTGCAGCAACAGAGGTGAGTGTTATTTTTTTATTTTTGGTGAACTTTGGTTATGGATGAGTGATTGCCAGACGTCACTCCTGCCTTGGACTGTTTCTCGTTTCTCATATATCATGGCTACCTTGATTGTGCCAGGAATTAAAGCGTTTCCCAACGCTTCAATCAGATATAGCTGCAGCAGCAAATGAAAGCCTAGAAAGATTCCGTGAGGATGGCCGGAAGACAGTTATTCGTCTAGTTGACATGGAGGCCAGTTACCTAACAGTAGAGTTCTTCAGGAAACTTCCTACTGAACCAGACAAAGGAGCTAACAACAACACTCCGGCCAACGACAGATATCAGGACAACCATCTTAGAAGAATCGGTAAGTTACTATTCAATCCTTTCAAGGGACTATTGGTCAGGGCAACTGTTTTAGGATGAGCACAACAAGGCAATGAAGTCCTCAAATGACAGATCAAACAAGTTCATGTGAATAAATTTTATATCCAGACAACCAATTACCAGTAGCTGGTGGTACATCCAGCTTTAGGCCCTGTTTGCATTGTTTTAATTTTTCATGGTTCCTGTTTCATGTGAAATTTCTGCCTTCCAAACAGCATGCGTTCCGCTATATCTATCTTCAGATCGCATGTTAACTTCTTCAAAGCATCATCATAGAGTTGAGTTTAGAAAGCACTTCATTAACTACTCTTGATTCTCTCAATGGACAAATATTTCTGATTCTCTCAATTGACAAATACTTTTGAACGAAACAGCAAAATGGAGGAAGCAGTAATCAACCTTTGTTTAGAATCATGTAGTTCGTGCTGTAAAACCCCAGGGCTTGGAATAATTGCACATGATGAAGGACAAACTCGCCTATGCATCTTGATTGTGATGTAGATAAACTATCCATGTTCACAGAGTCAATCACTACGTATACATCTTAACAGAGTCGACGACAGTTCACAAGTATCCCAGTATTAATGACGTCGCCCCTTTATTTCAGGATCGAATGTATCATCTTACATCAACATGGTTTGCGATACATTGAGGAACACGATTCCGAAAGCCGTTGTGCATTGTCAAGTGAAGGAGGCAAAAAGAAACCTGCTTAACCGTTTCTATGCGCATGTAGGAAGCAAAGAGGTATGTTTTTGCCAACTACTTGCTGAATCCACTATTTTCGCACATAAATACAGAGATGCATTTGATCTTCCACTTCAATCTACCCACGCACCAGTCAGAGTGGGAATCTTCACCAGACTTTAATTTTGTGTATTTTTTAACCTTGTGTTGATTTGCATTTGCATAACTATTATAGCACATTGTACTAAAGCATCACTCTCATTTTCATCCATTTGTCATTGCTTCCACAACACAGAAGAAACAGCTGAGCGCGATGCTGGACGAGGATCCCGCGTTGATGGAGAAGAGGGATTCCCTCGTGAAGAAGCTGGAGCTGTACAAGTCCGCGAGGAACGAGATCGACTCGGTTGCATGGAAATGATCTGATCTGATCCGATGGAGCGTGCGCGGCTGGAACAGATAGAACGATTTGTAGTGGAGACGCTCCATTCGTTTTGCATATGCTTTGTACACGGGCTTTGTTGCCGAGTGTTGTTTTGTGGCTACCACCGAGACATGGACAGACGCCACACCGTTGCTTCCTTGGCCAACCATCCTTTGGCCTCCTGTATGATTCGTGTCGATTATATTAACACAGATGTTGTATTCTTTGTTCAACTGGGTGCTTTCTCATGACCTTCCAGTGATTATTTAGAGTTACAATACGGCCTTGATCCCCGTTTGAACAGAATAGAAATTTCAGTGTACAATTTGCATCATGTTGCTATTGGAGGCGGCTCTTGAATTCTTCCCATGGCAGGTCCTTCTCGAGGTACTCGATGTTGCCGGGGTCGAACGGGCCCTTGACCACGTCGACCGACTGTATGACGGCCCTCTCCGGGAGCACGCTCATGGCCGGGTCCGGCGCCGTCCTCCCGCTCAGGCTCGACGAGAAGCCCTGCCACCACGCACACGCAACGAGGCAGCGGCAATTAGCAATGGGCTCCGAGGAGGACTGAGCACGGCCGGAACCTCACAAAGTGTAGTGTATCCGGTACCTTGAAGACGAGCACGGACTCGAGGTCGCCGTCGACGGCGGCCGTGACGAGGAGGGCCAGGTCGCGCGCGCCCTCGCTGTAGGCCTCCAGCCGCGCCATCTCCTCGTTGTGCCCGTACTCCTCCTCGTCCTCCTCTTCGTCCTCCTCTTCCTCGTGCCTCACCCGCCTCCTGGCGCCGCACGCCCACCGGGCAGGGGCACCGGTGGTCGTGTGGCCGCGCGGCTGCCGCCGGAACCGTGGCCTTGGAACCGCACACCGGCGGTGGTGTTGACGAAGCAGGAGGCACTGGCCGGTGGACGGCGAGATGCCGGTGGCAGTGACGCTGCTCATGATGCTGGGCGCGGCACGGCGCGATGAGCCTTGGTCGGGAGGATAAGGCGCGGTTTTGTTTGGTCGCATTCGTTCGGGCTGCCACTCTGTGATACGAAGGATACCACAGTATTATTAGCACAAGGAGCTTCACCTTGGCTTTCTGCTGCCATGGACGAGAGATGTATCATCATCCCTCCGTGACATTACACACATCAAAAGTTGGCTAACTACTACTCCCTCCGTTCCAAATTACTCGTCCTGGAATTTGAACTAAAACCACAACAAGTAATTTGGAACGGAGGGACTACGTACCAATGAAAACCAATCAACCCAACATGCAGCATGGCAGAACATACAAACTAATTCAAGACAGAGCATGAGAGATCCAAGACCATGTGCCATTAACACACCAGTTAATGATAAAATGGGGGTATACCTTAATTTGCACATACACTACATTTGCCTGCATCCTGGAATCGGGAAATGAGCAGGCGAAAACCCAAATACAACAAAATTATTTGCTTGCGGCTGCCGTCTAATTCGAAAGGGCAAAACAAGCTTATTAAGTATGCTCCGCTTCTCACACGTTACAGAAAAATGCACTGCTTTCAAGTTTTGCTGCTCATCAGATCTATAGCTAGGGTAGAGGCAGTCCAAATTTTATGCTCCCAGCCAACCAAGCAACAACAACCGGTGAGTGAAATGGAAAAGCAACTAAAATCTCGTATGCCGACGATTTAACTTCTTCAAGGGGGCGTAACATAGAGTAGGACCTCACTTCTTCAGCAAGGTTGCGCTGCACTGAGCCATGATCTTGGAAGCCCGTGTGATCGCGTCGGTCATGTAGAAGTTCTCCACGGCAGCTTTGAATGGGGCCGGGCTCACTTGCTGCTTCACCGGAGGCTTCACCTCGGCAGAGATCACCGACGGCTCCCTCTCGGCCGACGCCAAGACAAGATTTGGGGCCACCATGCTGATCCGGCTCCTCACAGCTGCGACGCTGTCGTAAGGCAGTGGAGCCCCGGCAACCTCGGAAAGAGCACGGACGATCTTCCAGTCATCCCTGGCATCACCAACCGTAGGCACAGCTGGGATGGTCCACTGGGTGCATCCCTCGGTGTTCTCATAGGTGCCTTCTTTCTCGCTAAATGCTGAAGACGGCAGAATGACATTGGCCCTGTACACGGCCTTGTCACCATGGTGCCCCTGGTAAACAACAAATGCATCCGCTGGAAGGTTGTCCAAGTTTACATCGTCTGCTCCCATCAGGTAAAGGAACTTTGCAGACTTGACGCTCTCGGTGGGATTAGCAACGAGGCCCAGATCAAGAGCTGCAGCCTGTGCAGCATGGAGTAATAGGACATTAAGGCCGTTCCAGTCCGGTCTCGTCACATTGAACTTCTTGGCTACGGTTTCAATTGTTGAGAACACAGCACCTTGGTCTTCTCGTTCAAATAACCCAGCTCCGGCGATGATTACTGGGTTCTTTGCAGACTTCAGTATTGAACAGAAAGGATGTCGGCCCTCAGCGATCTCGACAAGGGTATCTGGCCCTGTGCCAAGATGCCAGGTGTCATAGTTGAAGTCTGCTGGAGGACCAATGTAGCCCACCTTTGCTTGTGTTGCTCTAACAGTCTTCTGAATCCTTGCGTTCACCATAGCAGCTTCCACTCTTGGCTGTTTTATGGAGGCAAAAAAAAATGTTGCTCAGAATAGTTGGATGACCGAAAAGAAGGGGTGACAGAAGATACCAAGGACAAACAGCACATCTCAATTCCCTTGGTCTCACAAGTTGGATATCAAACAGACTCGCAAATAAATTCGTCTATTTAATGGTGGTTCACTGCTATGATACGCTTGAAGAAAGTAACCGCAATTCTTTAGAAACATCAGCTGCATTATTACAAGTATATTACTAGCTATTGCGAAAAAGAAAAACGCCACTAGCAATGGTATATAATTAGAGGTTACTTTGTGCTCAACATGTTATGCTGTGATGTGTCGTGGAATATTTCTATTACGGGGTTGTTTTTATAAACTCTAGCAAGATATTGCCGCAATGGCTCTAAATGATGCTTTCAAGCAGTTGCACATCCAAGAACAGAGGAATATACACTACCAGAACACCAAACTAAGCTTGTTAGATAAGGAAAGCAACCAAGAAGTGATCATGAGCAAGAAAACCAGAGTTTTACCTGTGTGCCAACCAAAAGGAAGACATCAGCTTTCTCAAGACCAGCAATGCTAGTATTCATTAGGTAGTTTGATCGAATATCTGCTGGTGGATTCGGACCATTCCCCTCACAGAGCACCTTATCCGAACCCATTTTATTAACAAAATCTTTCAGTGCCATCATGGATTCTGCATCAGAAAGTTTGCCAGCGACTCCAGTAATTTCTTCTGGCTTGACTTGATTCAAAACCTCAGCAACAACCGCAATCGCATCACGCCATGTCACTGCCTTGAACCTGCCATCAGGACCACGAATCATAGGGTCGTTTAATCTTTGCCTCTTCAAACCATCATAACAAAACCGTGTTTTGTCAGATATCCATTCTTCATTGATATCCTGCAATGATAAAAAAAATACTCAATCGGGTATTCATTTTCATAGCAAATAAATTAGCAGGCCAAGGATGGAAGGCTCAGTCAACTGGCCATTCCTTAAGCAAATTATATAGCAAAAGTATGAAAGAGCACCCTAAATTATGTTATATTATATTCTCACAGTACACCAACATTTACTTCCATCTCTTTTTGGTCCAGAATCAGGAAGATCATTAATGTGAAGCAAACAATGTTTTCAAGTCGACGAGAAGTTCTGGGGTAGCGACTCTTGACTAGTCGTGACTAATCCAGACTCATGGTTGACTAGTCAATAGGTACAGGGGAGGAGCAGCAGCAAGCCAGCAACCAGGGGAGGAGGGGGAGCAGCAGCAACCAGCTTGCGGCGGCGCCGGCCAGCAGGATTGTGGGGCGGCAGCGCTGGTCAAGGGGCAAGGGAGAGGGTCGTAGGATAGGTTTTGATTGGGAGAAAACTAGTCTCGATCTAGGTTTCACAGGGGGATTGGGCAAGCAATATGACAGGCAGGGCCAGCTTTTAGTCGTTCGACTCAAAAACCTGGACTAGTCGAGACTAGTCGATTGAGTCGCTCGACTCAGCCAATGATTTGAGTCGACATGTTGAGTTAACTTTCAGTTACGACTAGTTCGACTCAAAAACAGTGGAAACAAATAAGATACGCTATGACAAATGCATTCAGTTCAATATGACTCTGCAAGAAGAACAAATCCTGGGAGCACTGTCAAGCTACTAATATTACAAAATATACCAAGGTAACATGTCACTGTATGGGAGAGGCAGCATTGGTAATCTAAAAAGCACGGACACGGCTGGAAGTGCCGAACTGCCGTTCTGATACGGCGGGATACAGGGATACGCCAGGATTCGCAAACCTTGCAGTATCCCCCGCCATTTTTAAGAGAAAAAGAAAAAACACAGGGATACGCTGGGACACGTGCGGGATACGTTTGGGACACGGCCTAGCCCAAAACAGCCTTGGCCTAACCCAGTATACCTAAATTTGCAGGAACTCCCGCACGCTCTCGTCTCAAGGACGAGCTGCTCCCTCCCAGCCTCCCAGGTCGCACTGGAACGAGCCGCCAGCCTCCTAGATCAAAGCCGCCGCCGCCGGCGACGCCTGGATTCAACCGGCGACCGCTGGCGCTACTCCCAGCCTCGCAGGTAACCCAGCAGCCTCTCCCCTCTCCCCTCTCCTCTTTCCTCAACCTCTTCCTCTTTTATTCTTCAGATTTGCTTGTGCTGCTGGATGTTGCTTGCTGGCTTGCTGCTTGCTTGTGCTGCCGCTTATGCTGGTGCTACTGCTGCTCATGCTTGTATTGTCTTCAAATTATGTCTTGTCATCTAATCTTCTTTACTGTTTGTGTTTGATGTGTTTTGCTAGATGGATTCAGCTTGCAATGACGACATGACATGGAGGAATGGGGATCAATCAAGCACTTGATAAAAGAGACACCAAATGGGGCACTATTCTCTATTCTGATCTCTTTCTCATTAATTTTTGTCTTAAATGTATATTACATGGCATATTTTTATTTTATTTTATATATACTCGCCGTATCCCCGAATGGCTGTTTTTGAAAAACGCCGTATCCCGTATCCCCGTCTTTCCGTCCCCATGTCCGTGCTTTTTATAGTTGATAATAATACAACGGTTTAACTGTGTAGTGACAGTTTAATGCATATGGAGCAGTTAACCTAATAATTTAAGCACACACGGTAATTTGGATGTTCATATAACAACATTGAACAATCTTTCGACAAGAGTTATGGATGCCATTCTGAGAAAGCATGACAAAAAATTCCGTAATGACCATATTGTAACATTTATAATGTTCCCAAAAGCATAAGCACTAGAAGGGCAGGAGGTATCGCCTAGCACCTAGTTACTGACACATGGGCAAGACAGTCACACTTAAGGTAGGAGGGTGGTGCCTAGTGCCTACAGGCCTTCTTCATACGCTAGGTAACCTTTTACGACAGACTTAGCATATGTTATGGCTTCTGGGGGTTCACAACATGGTTAATAACTTAACGTAGTAATATTACCATGAAGTATCAGGCAGTATGACCATACAAAACAGGCAAAATGACAAAGAAGCAACGAATAAGCAAACCTCATTGAGACGAGGAACAATGCGCATAACTTCAGGACCTCTGCTGTCAACACGTATGTTGGACCCTACTGCATCAGTAACATCAATAGTCTCAGTGCC
This sequence comes from Aegilops bicornis, assembly GCA_021605145.1. NCBI lineage: Eukaryota > Viridiplantae > Streptophyta > Magnoliopsida > Poales > Poaceae > Aegilops > Aegilops bicornis. The sequence continues at coordinate 35,042,941 of CM038672.1, forward strand.
CTTCATCTCCCAGTTCCTAGCTTTAAATGCAAATGGCTTGGATGTAAGAGCTCCAACGGGGCAGATATCAATAACGTTTCCAGATAGTTCACTTGTCATAAGTTTCCCCACATATGTTCCGATTTCTTCACCACTGCCACGGCCTAACATACCCAGGTCCTGAACACCAGCAACCTCAGATGCAAACCTGACACACCTGTAAGATGAGAGAAATTTGAAAATTACATACTAGCAAAAGGTAAAGGTAAACTAGAGATTGCACAGGTAGCTAAACTATTTTGCACAAAGGATGATGCGTTACTGCAATAATAATGTCAATAAAACAATACATGACAACATAAATGTGACTGCACGATGACAACATGAACTAAGAACCAGTAAATCATTCATACTGAAGCACATGAATATATTAGGAGGAACGTTCTCCTCTACCAGTTGTTAGCCTTGATAAGTTTTCTCAATAAGCTCTTAACCTAACAACGCTAGAAACATGAATCACCTACATTAGTGGAAACATAGAGAAACCGGATAGGCATGACTTTACTTAAAGTGAATACTCATAAACATTGACCAAGAAGCACCAAAAACATCACCTTGTGCACTGGATGCAACGGGTCATCACCGTCTTCACCAAGGGGCCCAAATTCTTATCCACAACCGACCGCTTCATGTCGGTGAAACGACCACGATCAGCCCCAAAGGCCATGGACTGATCCTGGAGGTCGCACTCCCCTCCCTGATCACAGATTGGGCAATCCAGCGGATGGTTCATCAACAAGAACTCCATGACACCCTCCCTTGCCTTCTTTGCAATTGGTGTGTTCGTCTTAATCTTCATCCCTAATCCAACAAGGCACTCCAAGGTCAGGAACTTCCGCAAATCTTACTACTAGAAATCACACACGCTTGAATGATCATTCAGTACCCTACAACAACTATCTAAGTAGATGTTTCTCTTCTCTAAAAGCATTACTGATTACACGAAATGTACGTGAGAACCCTAAGGTGTTGATTGTCTATGAGCTGAACGGATCTGAGAGGCCGATGCACGTAACACGCTGAGAAGAAGAATCGAAATGGGGCGCGGCGGCGGCGGCAACGGGCTGACCTGGGAGGGCGGGCATGGCGCAGGAGGCGACGGGCTTGGGCGACTTCTCGACCTCGACGAGGCACATGCGGCAGTTGCCGGCGATGGAGAGGCGGCTGTGGTAGCAGAAGCGCGGGATGTCGACGCCGGCGACCTCGCAGGCCTGGAGCACGGAGAAGCCCTTGGGGATCCGCACGGCGTGCCCGTCCACGAACACCTCGAGCGCGTCCTCCGGGTTGGGCGGCAGCTCGACGCGCGCCCCGCCGACGGGCTCCCGCGGCGGCGGCAGCTCCGGGTCGGCGGGCGCCACGGCCGCGCCGGCCTCGGGCGAGCCCGCGGCGGGCGTCGACGAGATCCAGCGGCAGGACGCGCCGCGCGACGACGGCAGGTACGGCTTCGAGTGGCGGAGCGCCCGCGCGAGGAAGGACATGGCGGCGGCGGCGGCGGGCGGCGGCGACGGCGGGCGGCGGCGACGGCGAGGCGATTGGATCGCGCGGAGGCGGGGGGGAGACCGTGTGCCCCTTGGCTGGTGTGGGTGGTGGAGATGGGGGCGAGGTGTCTCGAGGGAATGGAGGCTGCGCGCACCGACCGTCTCTATGACGGGTGGGGTCGGGGGAGCGGGCCCTACGGGCAGTGAGGCGGGGGGTTCGTGGGGGTGGGGAGGCCGCGTGGGCGTCGCAGTTTGTGCAGTGTGGTTGTGTTTCTGCGGCCTGGATGGACGCGGTGTACGCGGGTGGACGGTGAGGGGCTGGACGGGGGTACCGTTGTGCCGTGAGTGTAGTCCACGGGCGTATATGGCCACCTGTGCTTTCCACACGCCCAGGAGAGTTTTGGCCTTGCGAATTTGAATTTGGTTAATGAGAGCATGTTCAAAAAACAAATCTAGACAGACATTGATCAAATATCATTACAACTCCACGTTTGATGATCATGAGGTATCTGCATATTTGTTTTTGCGTCAGTCGATTCCACTCAGCGCGAGGTCGGAGACTTGGACGGCACGAGGAGCGCTAACGCTGATCACGACGAGGTTGAACCGTGCATGAGCGGGAGCCGGCGATAGCCAGCTCGTCTGAAACTTGACGGATGCAAGTCGAGGGAAGGGGGTGCATGGGTCTCCATAGTTGTTGCGGGGGGAGGGGGCGGGGGCTTAGAGGGATGGTCATGGTGGCGGCAAGCAACGATGGTAGGGAGGTTGAGGGGAGGGCGGGGCGGCATCGCCCATTAATCGAAGGGGGTGGAAGCAGGCGGATACACGGGAGCAAGAAGAAGGTGAGGTTGAAGAAGATGAATGATGCCTGATCTATTTCTTGTTGTTCGATCATGATAGCGGTCCTAGGAAGAGTGGCTGAATCAACAACAAAATTGTTTTCGTGTGTCTGACATTTAGCCGCTCTGTTATAATTCACAAGTAGAGAGTGAATATTTGAGGTGTTGTGGGTGGAGTCTATGGATGTATATGTCAAGTGGTCGACTTGGTCATCTGTACTCTCCACACGCCTTGGAGAGCTACGACTGACAAAAATTTTGATCTTCAAATGGGTTTGAATCTCAGTATCTTACAAATTGAGATGGAGTTTTGCGATCAAAATTGGGGGAGGGGACAGTGAAAATGAGAGGACGGGGGAGCTAGTAGGGGGGGGGGGATCTACGCCTGTAATTACGAACACATGCACCCATTACTCCAGCCCGTTAGCTGAACTAGAGGATGCCTCAGGCATTGCTATGGAAATTGATTGATGAAATTTTGGATTGATAACATGAAAAACAAAGATTAAAAATACATATGGCTTGTTATTTTTAATTATGTATAGTTGTAACAATATGTATTGAATATAAGTAGAATAACTGAATGAAAGATATTTTTTCCATGCATGGTTGAATATTGTGGTGGATCTTTTTTCATGCGTAATTGCGTATTAAGATAAGCCTTATCCTATTCGTAGTTGTATGCTCGAGATAAATAAGTTAGGGGGAAATGACTGCCACTAACTAAGGCTGGTAAAAAGCTCGAGGCTCGTGAGCCGCTCGAGATTGACCCGTCTTTTGGCTCGACTCGAAAATAAGTGAATCGAGTATGAAGATTTTATGTAGCTCGATCGAGAAACGAGTTGGTCTTAAGCCAACACTTGCTCGCTCGATTTTAGCTTAATAACTCGATATAATATAAATATATTAAATAATCATGATATGTATTATAAAAGAACATAGGATAATTTACTACCATATATGGTGTATGATTTTCTCCATTTTATCTAACACTAGAAAATATGAAAGCTTAATCAAGCGTAGAGAAAATTTAAAGCTTAATATGGTACATGGTCGACTGTGTGTTAAATATCTTGTTGTTTTTTTTTGCCAACATTTGATAGTAAACACACTTCATTTTCTTCTCTGGGTAGTTCATCCACGATCTGTTGCTACTAAGTATTAATATTAAGTTGAGACATAATAGGTCAAACTATCTTGATTTTTTTTATATTATCACCTTTTTGAATGGAGCAATATTTTATAGTGGCTTCTTATGTTGTGTTTTATGGTCAATCTTGTTCAAAAAATTGCCTTAGATTGTTTTAAAAACTCATCTATTTAGCTCGAAACTAGCTGCAGGTCGACTGAGATTGTTAAATTGATCACTAGCCACTTTCCACAACTCAATCGTGAGCTTTTGAGCTTGCTCGATTTTAAGTATAAGTTAAGCTGAGTCCAGCCCAACTCGCTCGAACTCGACTCGTTTGCAAATTGCAATCCCACCACTAACTTATAGGATTCCGGTGAGTTGAGCCTTTTTGGTGCTTGACGAGGTCGAGAAATGAATATCAGCCGTTGGACGAAACATAGAAAATCAGGTGTCCTCAATCAGGTGTACGGAAATTCATATCCTATTCTATGTACCTAAAAGATTCATCCCCACTAACCTATATTTATCTAAACATGCAACCTATCCACATCATCAACCATGTCATCTCAACAAGATTTTCCACCTCAGCTTTCTAAAAAAAGAATCAAGAAAAAGAAAATATAACCATTCATTTCTCAATACGTAGTACCTGACCGTCAACAAACAAAGCAGGGAAGCTAGCGATTGTTTCCACTTCCACCTGACCTTCAGGCTTGAGTAACTGATGGTCAATCTAAGAGACAATATAGAGAGGGCTCTTGGTTTCACAAATCCACACACGCCACAACTTCCACCGGCGAGCCAAGGCTGCCCTAGCGAGCTCTGGTGCAGGACCACCGCCACTGCCACAGGCGCGCAGCTTGCCGTCCCCATGTATCCCAGTGCGGAGGTCAGCGTCAGCTCCGCCGAGAGATGAGCAGCACAGGCATCGGGACTGCGCTGCTGCCCTTGCAGCCTACATGCACCCAACAACGGTGGGCGGTGGCCCGGCCATCCCCAAGTACGATGGCTCCGCTTCCTCAAGGACGACCTCCGCATCCCCCTGCTGCCCCAGATACGACGACGTCGCCGGCTGTCAGACGATCTCCGGCGTCCCGGCTACACTGCCCCTTTAAAATAGTGGTCATGTTGGTCGGCTCTGGCATTCTCTCTTGCATTGCTGATCCAAAAGCACACGTGCAGTATCATAGTTATACCTACAGATGCATACCAATGTGATTATTTATCGGATGTTGCAGAGCTTTCTCTTTCCTGATTGCTTTTTTTGAAAAATTTCAGGGACCGATTGCCAGAGACCCGATTGCTTTTTCAGACACTGACATGTGGGTCCCAAATGTCAGCTAACGGTCAAACAAACGGTCAAACAGACGGTGAGTTTAGTGGCGGGCCCGATTTGTCATAAACATGTTTAATTTTTTAACAAAGAGGATTTGGGGTTTTTTGAAACAGTCAACCCCTGATTTGGTAGTTATTTGAGAAAAATTAAAAACCGGTAGTTTTTTAGAACCCTAGCCTGTAAACTAGTAGTTTTATGCTATTTACTCCTGGAAAAGGCCAAATAATTTCCCAAAGAGCAGTGAAGATGGTGCTCTAACCTTTTTGTTATTTTCTTTGAAATGATGTAACGTCTCCAGGTAATGTTGTTGTTCTACTGAAGGCAACGTGTGGCATTTCTTCATGAGATACTGTAGACAACCGTGACACTGAAGGTGTTCGCCTTTGCCAACGCCAATCCAGGTGCCGTCAACTCTATAACCATCTTTATTTCTATTTCTACTCATATGCTTGATAACTTTGTGCTCCTGCAGTCCCGGGAGGAATCGTTTGTGTAGTTTGCCATGGTAGTATTTTATCTTCCAATTTATATTCATGTACGATGAGAATAAATGGTAGACTGAATTCTTGCCCCACTGTGCTAGGTGATACATCTATCTTTTTTGCCCATGTCATGTTGTCATGTGATTCATCCATTTTGCAGGGAATATTAATCCATCTATTGCTTTATGATATAAATGTAAGATTATTTATTCTTAATTATGAGCCTTTTTCTTTAACTTCCACCGTTATAAATCTGATGGTCCTCCTGGTTCCAGGGTGTGCCTACTTATTTTTGTGGGCATACTAAAAATTCAGAATCTCTCATGGTCGGAATAATAACCAAGCAGCCAATTCGTAGGGCCCCATTTATTGTCATCTTTGATAAAGTTCAGTGCTCCAAAATTTGCATGATGAAGGATTGCAAGTTATTTATTTAGATTCATGTTCTGGTGGGATATCAACATTTTTCTTTATATCTAGATGGACCGGCTTATGTATGGAACACATGCTCTTTTCCCCACTGAAAGACTACAAACAATTGATGGGCATCTCTCTTAAGTCTGCCTTTCAATGATGGAACTTCCCTTGGATTGCATGGAGAAGAGGCATCTAAATTATGGTAGAGATGGAGATTGTTAAATAATACATCAATAAACTATTTGCAATGGAAATTGCCATTCTGGGCCGGGTGCATTTCGAATGTATGCAATGGCAACTTATAACTAAATTCCATGTGACTGAGAGTACGCTAATCATCAAAAAAATTCACTTTGATATATCCATGAAACCGTTGGTGTTAACTTCTTAACCATATATTCCCGCAGCAATGCGCGGGGAATTGTCTAGTTTTGGTGAACAAGTGAGTACATTCCTAATAGCTTCTAGGTCATCACTAATCTAACTGATGTGTTATGCCCTGCAATCCTGCATACATGGCACTGTACATGGCTAGCAAAATTGATCCTATGTACGGTATGTGCATGGTACTGCCACCTAATACGATCACGTGTGCCGGCAATCCCACGACGGCGACGAGGCGTCGGCGGCGACCAACTTCCGGAGCGCGCATTTCGACGCTGCCACGTCCCTCCCGGCAACGAATGGGTGAGCAAGCAGCTCCGCGACGGACGCCCTGTTGCGGTAGTCCTTTTGCAGGCACGCGGCGATGAACCCCCGGAGCTCTGGCGAGGAGGCGCCCTCGGGCAGCACCGGCGGCTCGCCGAAGCAGACGGCGCACATGAGCGCGGCCCAGCTAGGCCTCTGCCCGGCCGGGAGGAGCGGGTACCTGCCCATGAAGAGCTCAAGGAGCGTGACCCCCAGGCTCCACACGTCGGCGGCGCACGGGTCGTAGTGCCCGCCGTGCGCCTCCGGGTCGAAGCGCTCGGGGCTCATGTACGCGGAGGTGCCGGCGTACGACGTGCAGTGGTCGCCGGCGCGGGCGAGCACCTTGGCGATGCCGAAGTCGGCGACCTTGACCTCCCCGGCGGTGCTCACGAGGAGGTTGGCCGGCTTGACGTCGAGGTGCACGATGCGGCGGGCGTGGAGGTACGCCAGCCCCGACAGCGCCTGCGCGGCCACCTCCGCGAGCGCGGCCTCCGCGAACGCGCCGCGGCGGCTCCTGACGGAGTCGAGCGACCCGCCGTCGACCAGCTCGAGGAGCAGGGCGACGTCGCCGGAGGCCGCGGCGGGGAGCACGGAGTGGCAGCGGACGACGAAGGGCGAGGCCGTGCGGCTGAGGACGTCGGCCTCGGCGGCCGCGGCCGGGTCGCCGTAGTGCTGGACCTTGAGCGCGTAGAGCGCGCACGTCTCCCGGTGGCGCACCTTGTAGACGGTGCCGCCGTTGCCGCGGCCCAGGACGGCGAGCTTCTCGAAGTCGGCCAGGCGGAACTGGCTGGACAGCGCCGACGGGGTCGACGCCTTGGTGGCCGTCGGCACCGGCGCGACCGCGTGGTTGGGGCGCCGGCCGTGGGCGCCGAGCTCCTGCGCGGCGGCGCGGGGCGGGACGGGCAGCGAGAGGTGCAGCTGCGGAAGCCTCTTCTCACGTATCAGAGCCATGTGTCTGTCTGTCACCGCCGTCGGCCGATGATCACCACCGTAAGCCGGGTGATCGGAGCTCTGAGCTGCTGCTGCTGCTGCTTTGCTTTGGCTTGTGAAGATGAAGCAGACTCGCAGCTCACTTATACGTGTTGCTCTGCCTCTGACTGTGTTGCCTTCAGCAAATCATAGTCGACCAGATTGCGACATGCGCATTCACCCCAAGTTTTCTACTCACTTTCTGGAGTACATTCTACTTCTACAGCAAGTCTTACGCTTTGTACTTGCTGGACAGGACAGGTCAGCCAGAGGTGAGGACAAGAAGCTGGCCGCTGGCATGCCACGGGTCACGTACGTGGTGTCATTTCTAGACTCTTCTTCTAGACTCTGTTCTGGTTAGCTGAGGCTCTGCTGCCCAAACATTTTCCCAGGGTAGAATAAAGCCGCCTGCTGGCGATTAAATTACCAGTTCACACGCTGCTCGGCGGCCGTCGGAGATTAACAAGGCATTTTTAATCGACTGACGTGGAGGCTCAGTCCGAATGGCCATTGTCAACACCCGCGAGTCAGAATCTCAAGGAAAGAGACATAGTATTTGTTATTAAAAATAAAAGAAAAGGGACATATATTATATTTTTTACTTACCGCGAGCCGAAATATCAAGAAAATTAAGAGAGAAAACAATAAGCGAGAGTCTAGTATGCAGCTCTCAAAGGACAACTAATGGCTGCCATTAGGGCTTAGTTAAAGGATGATACGCGACGTGTGCCATCAGGCGTCTCACTCGTTGGAACGTAGGACCTCAGCACGCCAGCAATGGCATCTGCGCCGTTTTGATCATTTTATTATCCAAGGCCTAATCTGCGATGCTGCTGCTGTGTTAGATATGATGTGGTCTACTGACGTAAGAAGGCTGCTTAAAAATATATAAGTTCGGTATAAATAAGTCTAATCAGTGTTACTGCACCACTGCAATGATCTCTTATCTGAGTACAGTCTAGCTCCTTTGACTCAGAGGAGTTCTACAGAATTGGATCCTTAGGCCAATTCTAATCATCAACCCCAAATGGATGTACGTTTGGTTCGGATTTTGTCTATTTGGGTTGGGGAAAACGGACAAGGGCGTCCGGATGCGGTCGTCCGGCCGTCGGTGCGTCCAACCGATCTACCGCATCCTAAATTGTCCTTTTTTTTCCGACTTGCAAATTTAACCCAAAACAAACTCAAATAGACATTGCACATAATAATTTAATAAAAACATTAATATGAACATAAACGTCCAGAAAAGTCCAGTCTACAATATTCGTAACTAAACTAAAAATTTAAAAGAAATTAATAAAGAAGCTAGATAAGCCCGTCGCCGCCGCGGTCGTCGTCGTCTTCAGTTGCCGTCGTCGTCATCCTCGTCGCCAATGAGGTCGACGTAGGCCGGTGGCGTCCAAAGGTGGGCAGGCAGCCCCTGCCAGTCGGGAGGCGGCTGCGGATGCACGACCTCTGGCCCGTGGTGAAGATGGTGACCACGTGTCAGCGTGCACTTGCTCCGGCGTGCACGGCACCGTCTCCGTCCACGACCACCTCTGGCGACCAGTGCCGGGTTCCATGCCGCGGGTTCCTCCTCCTCCACCTCCTCCATGGCCTCCTCCTTGACCACGGCGTCGAGCTACGGGATGGCGACGCCACCGACCGCGGAGAGGGCCATCATTTCTTCGAGGCCCTGCCATTGGGCCCCGTTGTGGGTGTGGACGGAGTCCTCCAGCACCCGCCTAACCAGCTGTTCCTCCTCCTCGGCGGTCATTGGAGCGGGTGGTGGCAGGGACGATGATGAGGAAGGCATTGGCGTCAGGGCGTGAACCAGCCTCACACTCCTAGAATGGGGATCACCTCAACTAACTTTGCTCAAAAGCGCGAAAAGCACCCAAACACAGTTTTGTAGTAAGGTTTACCTCTTTTTGTGTTGATCTTGTGTGTATGCCTTTCTTTAGCATTAATGGCGAGAAATGTGAAATAAAATGACCACATTTTATGTTTAAAAATTATTACCGCATTCTAGGGCTGTTTAATAGGAAAGAATGAGACAATACCTAAAACTTATCAAAAATACAAACTTTTGGCATGGTCCTCCAGTTTTAAATTTTTGATAGCAGTCAATCCTCGATACTCATGCACATGATAATGACATCATTAATCCCTTTAACTTTTTTCATCAACACCAAAATATAGTTAATGGGACATTACACTTTCCGTTTAGAAAATTGTTGGTGCAGTATAGTTGATTGACCCGATGACAAGGGTTGATGTCGCATGTCCTTGGGTTGAGGTAGTGGGGGTTGGTGCCGAGGTAGAGATAGTTTGCCCAAGATTGTGGTGCCAAGCTCCGTGTCTTTTTTTCATCATGCAACCTGGCAGAGTTCCGTATTTGATACACATTGAAGTTTGGGGGCAACACAAGTAGAGTAGAAAGTAGACAAAATATTATTATTATATATGTATATGCAAAATTTAAAATCTCGATGTGTGTTTGTTAGGAGTTAGGGTTCTGCCGGTTTTAGCGCGGAGATTGTAGGGGAAAGATGAAGGAAGACGAGGTCGAGGGCGCGGCGGCCGGCGGCTGGGTGCCGTCCTTGCGTGGTGGAGAAGAGGCGGCGGCGGCGCAAGAGGCGGCTAGGTTAGGTCTCCCGGCTCCCTAAGGGAAGCCAAGCAAATACTGATTGATTCTTACTTGATTAGATTGATACATCTCCTCTCTTTATATAAAGAGGTTTACTTGACTCCTAAGCAAACGACCCTAATAACGATAAGATAATTTGGCTAAGGCCCTAATAGCGATAAGATAACTTGGGCCACAACCCACTGGGCTAAGCCCCTAATATGCCGGTCATAACACTTCTCCCCGCCTGCACAAACAGCTCGTCCTCGAGTTGTAAGGCGGGGAAGCACTTGCTGAACTCCTCGAGGTGATCAACCAGCGTCAAACACCTCTGCGACAGCTGGGGCGGCTAGGTCGCCGAGCCCGACGACGACGGCGTCCTGCTCAATGTAGTCTGCACCCTCCGGGTAGAAGAGTCGGGGGCAGACGTGGCCGGGCATGTAGGACTCGTCGCAGTTGAAGCATAACCCTTGGCGGCGACACTCGAGTAGCTCAGCCGAGGTGAGCCGGTGGAACGGGCGCGCCGCGGTCGCGTCAAGGGGTGCCGCGGAAGCCTGAGCAGGCCGACCCTACGCGGGAATATCCGGCCAGGTTGGCGGCCCAGCGGCCCGGGACGGTGATGTCTGCTGGATGGCCACCGTGCGGCGCTCGAACGCGCGGGCGTAATACATGGTCGTCTGGAGGTCCTGGGGTCCCTGCAGCTCGACGTGCATGCGGATATGATCTGGCAGACCGCTGACGAAGAGTTCGGCCCGCTGGTGAGCCGTCACGCTGGACGCATGGCACGCCAGGGCCTGAAAGCGGTCGGTGTAGTCCTGCACCATAGAGGTGAAGGGAAGGCGGCCCAACTCCGCCAGCCGGCTCCCACGTATCGGCAGTCCGAATCGAAGGAGGCAGAACTCGCGAAAACGCTCCCATGGGGGCATGCCGCCCTCGTCCTGCTCGAGGGCGTAGTACCACATCTGTGCGGTGCCGCGGAGGTGATAAGAGGCGAGCCAGGTACGGTCCGACGCGAGCGTCCGTTGCCCTCAAGAATCGCCGCAGACCGGGTTGAGCCAGTTGAGGGGTCCTTGTTGGGGAACGTGGCGAAATTCAAAATTTTCCCACGTGTCACCAAGATCTATCTATGGAGAAACCAGCAACGAGGGGAAGGAGAGTGCATCTACATACCCTTGTAGATCGCTAAGCGGAAGCGTTCAAGTGAACGGGGTTGATGGAGTCGTACTCGTCGTGATTCAAATCACCGATGATCCTAGTGCCGAACAGACGGCACCTCCGCGTTCAACACACGTACAGCCCGGTGACGTCTCCCATGCCTTGATCCAGCAAGGAGATAGGGAGAGGTTGAGGAAGACTCCATCCAACAGCAGCACAACGGCGTGGTGGTGGTGGAGGAGCGTGGCAATCCTGCAGGGCTTCGCCAAGCACCTCACGGGAGAGGAGGAGGTGTCACGGGAGGGAGGAGGCGCCGAGGCTCATGTGTGGATGCCCTCCTCCCTCCACTATATATAGGGGCAAGGGAGAGGGGAGGCGCAGCCTTGCCCCTTCCTCCAAGGAAGGGTGCGGCCAAGAGGGGAGGAGTCCATCCTCCCCAAGGCACCCTCAGGTGCCTTCCCTTGAGGACTCTTCCCTCCCAAGTCTCCTTGGCGCATGGGCCTCTTGGGGCTGGTGCCCTTGGCCCATATAGGCCAAGGCGCACCCCCTACAGCCCATGTGGCCCCTCGGGGCAGGTGGACCCCCCCGGTGGACCCCCGGACCCCTTTCGGCACTCCCGGTACAATACCGATAAAGTGCGAAACTTTTCCGGCGACCAAAATAGGACTTCCCATATATAAATCTTTACCTCCGGACCATTCCGGAACTCCTCGTGACGTCCGGGATCTCATCCGGACTCGAACAACATTCGGTAACCACATACAAACTTCCTTTATAACCCTAAGCGTCACCGAACCTTAAGTGTGTAGACCCTACGGGTTCGGGAGACATGTAGACATGACCGAGGCGTTCTCGGTCAATAACCAACAGCGGGATCTGGATACCCATGTTGGCTCCCACATGTTCCACGATGATCTCATCGGATGAACCACGATGTCAAGGACTCAATCGATCCCGTATACAATTCCCTTTGTCTAACGGCATTGTACTTGCCGAGATTCGATCGTCGGTATCCCGATACCTTGTTCAATCTCGTTTCGGCAAGTCTCTTTACTCGTTCCGTAACACATCATCCCGTGATCAACCCCTTGGTCACATTGTGCACATTATGATGATGTCCTACCGAGTGGGCCCAGAGATACCTCTCCGTTTACATGGAGTGACAAATCCCAGTCTCGATTCGTGCCAACCCAATGACACTTTCGGAGATACCATAGTGCACCTTTATAGTCACCCGATTACGTTGTGACGTTTGGTACACCCAAAGCATTCCTACGGTATCCGGAGTTGCACAATCTCATGGTCTAAGGAAATGATACTTGACATTAGAAAAGCTTTAGCATACGAACTACGATCTTTGTGCTAGGCTTAGGATTGGGTCTTGTCCATCACATCATTCTACTAATGATGTGATCCCGTTATCAATGACATCCAATGTCCATGGTTAGGAAACCGTAACCATCTATTGATCAACGAGCTAGCCAATAGAGGCTTGCTAGGGACATGGTGTTGTCTATGTATCCACACATGTATTTGAGTTTCCTATCAATACAATTATAGCATGGATAACAAACGATTATCATGAACAAGGAAATATAATAATAATAACTAATTTATTATTGCCTCTAGGGCATATTTCCAACAGTCTCCCACTTGCACTAGAGTCAATAATCTAGTTCACATCGTCATGTGATTAACACTGATAGGTCACATCGGTTGTGACCAACACCCAAAGAGTTCACTAGTGTCTGTAAACTAGTTCACATCATCATGTGATTTAGGCTCAATGAGTTCTAAGGATTGATCATGTTTTGCTTGTGAGAGAGGTTTTAGTAACGGGTTTTAGTCAACGGGTCTGAACCTTTCAGATCCGTGTGTGCTTTGCAAATTTCTAGGTCATATTATAAATGCTGCTTCCACGACCCACTTGGAGCTATTCCAAATGGTTGTTCCACTATACGTATCCTGTTTGCTACTTAGAGTCATTCGGATAGGTGTTAAAGCTTGCATCGACGTAACCCTTTACGCCGAACCTTTTATCACCTCCATAATCGAGAAACATGTCCTTATTTACTCCAAGGACAATTTTGATCATTGTCCAATGATCCATTCCTGGATCATTCTTGTACCCCTTGACCGACTCATGGCAAGGCACACTTCCGTCGGTACACAAGATAGCATACTGTAGAGCCTATGTCTAAGGCATAGGGGACGATCTTCGCCCTTTCTCTGCACTCGCCGTGGTCGAGCTTTAAGTCTTAACTTCATACCTTACATCTCGTGCAAGAACTCCTTCTTTGGTGATCCGTCTTGAACACCTTCAAGATCATGTCAAGGTACATGCTCATTTGAAAGTATTATTAAACATTTTGATCTATCTTATAGATCTTGATGCTTATTGTTCAAGTAGCCTAATCCAGGTTTTCTATTGAAAAACATCTTTCAAATAACCCTATATGCTTTCCGGAAATTCTAAATCATTTCTGATCATCAATATGTCAACAACATATACTCATCGAAATTCTATAGTGCTCCCACTCACTTCTTTGGAAATACAAGTTTCTCATAAACTTTGTATAAACCCAAAATCTTTGATCATCTCATCAAAGCGCACATTCCAACTCCGAGATGCTTACTCCAGTCCTTAGAAAGGATCACGGAGCCAAAGATACCTTTTAGCATCCTTAAGATCGACAAAAACTTTACGATTGCATCACATACAACCTTTCCTTACGAAAACCGGTAAGGATACTCATTTTGACATCCATCTGCCAGATTTCATAAATGCAGCTTGTGCTAACATGATTCCGACGGACTTAAGCATCGCTACGGATGAGAAAATCTCATCGTAGTCAACTCCTTGAACTTGTGAAAAAAAATTCGCCACAAGTCGAGCTTCATAGACGGTGACATTACCGTCCACGTCTGTCTTCTTCTTAAAGATCCATTCATCTCAATGGCTTGCCGATCATCGGGCAAGTCCACCAAAGTCCATGCTTTGTTACGATATATGGATACTATCTCGGATTTCATGGCCTCTAACCATTTGTCGGAATTTGGGCCCACCATCGCTTCTCCATAGCTCGTGGGTTCATTGTTGTCTAGCAACATGACCTTCAAGACAGGATCACCGTACCACTCAAGCAAGACGCATCCTTGTCACCCCACGAGGTACGGTAGTGACTTGATCCAAAACTTCATGATCACTATCATAAGCTTCGACTTCAATTGGTGTAGGTGCCACCGAACAACTTCACGTGCCCTGCTGCACACTAGTTGAAGTGATGGTTCAATAACCTCATCAAGTCTCCACCATCCTCCCACTCAACTTTTCGAGACGAACTTTTCCTCGAGAAAGGACCCGATTCAAGAAACAATCCCTATTGCTTTCGGATCTGAATTAGGAGGTATACCCAACTGTTTTGGGTGTCCTATGAAGATGCATTTTATCCGCTTTGGGTTCGAGCTTATCAACCTGAAACTTTTCCACATAAGCGTCGCAGCCCCAAACTTTCAAGAAATGACAACTTATGTTTCTCCAAACGGTGTCGTCTCAACGGAATTACGTGGTACCCTATTAAAGTGAGTGCGGTTGTCACTAATGCCTAACCCATGAACGACAGTGGTAATTCGATAAGAGACATCATGGTACGCACCATATCTAATAGGGTGCAACTATGATGTTCGGACACACCATCACACTATGGTGTTCCAGGCGGTATTAATTGTGAAACAATTTGCACAATGTCTTAATTGTGTGCCAAAACTCGTAACTCAGACATTCATCTCTATGATCATATCATAGACATTCTATCCTCTTGTCACGAAGATCTTAAACTTCACTCTGAAATTACTTGAACCATTCAATAATTCAGACTTGTGTTTCATCAAGTAAATATACTCAACATCTACTCGAATCATCTCGTGAAGTAAGAACATAACGATATTCACTGCATCCTCGGCATTCATTGGACTGCACATATCAAAATGTGTTACTTCCAACAAGTTGCTATCTTGTTCCATCTTATCAAACCGAGGCTTTTTAGTCATCTTGCCCATGTGGTATATTTTGCATATCTCAAGTGATTCAAAATCAAGTGAGTCCAAACGATCCATCTGCATGGAGTTTCATCATGCGTATACACCAATAGACATGGTTTGCATGTCTCAAACTTTTCAAAAACGAGTGAGTCCAAAGATCCATCAACATGGAGCTTCTTCATGCGTTTTACACCAATATGACTTACATGGCGATTACCACAAGTAAGTGGTACTATCATTACTATCTTATACTTTTGGCATGAAAATGTGTATCACTACGATCGAGATTCAATAAACCATTTATTTAGGTGCAAGACCATCGAAGGTATTATTCAAATAAATAGAGTAACCATTATTCTCCTTAAATGAATAATCAGACATGCGATAGACATAATCCAATCATGTCTATGCTCAACGCAAACACCAAATAACAATTATTTAGGTTTAACACCAATCTCGATGGTAGAGGGAGCGGGCGATGCTTAATCACATCAACCTTGGAAACACTTCCAACACATATCGTGAGCTCACCTTTAGCTAGTCTCCGTTTATTCCGTAGCCTTTTATTTCGAGTTACTAACACTTAGCAACCGAACCGGTATCTTAATATCCTGGTGCTACTAGGAGTACTAGTAAAGTACACATTAACATAATGTATATCCAATATACTTCTTTCGACCTTGCCAGCCTTCTTATCTACCAAGTATCTAGGGTAATGCCGCTCCAAAGGTCGCTCCCCTTATTACGTAAGCACTTAGTCTCGGGTTTGGGTTCAACCTTGGGTTTCTTCACTAGAGCAGCAGCTGATTTGCCGTTTCATGAAGTATCCCTTCTTGCCCTTGCCCTTCTTGAAACTAGTGGTTTCACCAACCATCAACAATTGATGCTCCTTCTTGACTTCTACTTTCGTGATGTCAAACAACGCGAATACCTTAAGGATCATCATCTCTATCCTTGATATGTTATAGTTCATCACGAAGCTCTAGCAGCTTGGTGGCAATGACTTTGGAGAAACATCACTATCTCATCCGGAAGATCAACTCCCACTCGATTCAAGTGATTGTTGTGCTCAGACAATCCGAGCACAAGCTCAACGATTGAGCTTTTCTCCCTTAGTTTGCAGGCTAAGAAGATTGTCGGAGGTCTTATACCTTTTGACGTGGGCACGAGCTTGAAATCCCAATTTCAGCCCTCGAAACATCTCATATGTTCTGCGATGTTTCGAAAACGCCTTTGGTGCCTCAACTCTAAACCGTTTAACTGAACTATCATGTAGTTATCAAAAACGTGTATGTCCGATGTTCGCAACATCCACAGGGCGGCGTTTGGGGTCCAACACACCGAGTGGTGCATTAAGGACATAAGCTATTTATCGTCCGCATAATCGCTCTTGTCAACTTTCAACTATATTTTCTCTAAGAACATATCTAAACAAAGTGGAACTAAAGCGCGAGCTTACGACATAATTTGCAAAAGGTCTTTTGACTATGTTCAAGATAATTAAGTTCATCTTATGAACTCCCACTCGAGATAGACATCCCTCCGGTCATCTAAGTGATTACATGATCCGAGTCAACTAAGCCGTGTCCGATCATCACGTGAGACGGACTAGTCAATATCGGTGAACATCTTCATGTTGATCGTATCTACTATACGACTCATGCTGCGACCTTTTCGGTCTCTGTGTTCCCGAGGCCATGTCTGTACATGCTAGGCTCGTCAAGTTAACCCCAAGTGTTTTTGCTGTGTAAATCTGTCTTACACCCGTTGTATGTGAACGTAAGAATCCATCACACCCGATCATCACGTGGTGCTTAGAAGCTGACGAACTGTAGCGGTGCCGCAGTCGGGGAGAACACTTCTTGAAATTTGTGTAAGGGATCATCTTATTTACTACCGTCGTTCTAAGTAAACAAGATGCATAAACATAATAAACATCACATGCAATTATATAGTAGTGACATGATATGGCCAATATCATATTGCTCCTTTTGATCTCCATCTTGAGGCTCCATGATCATCATTGTCACCGGCATGACACCATGATCTCCATCATCATGATCTCCATCATCGTATCTCCATGAAGTTGTCTCGCCAACTTATTACTTCTACTACTATGGCTACCGGTTAGCAATAAAGTAAAGTAATTACATGGCGTTGTTTAATGACACGCAGGTCATACAATAAATAAAGACAACTCCTATGGCTCCTGCCGGTTGTCATACTCATCGACATGCAAGTCGTGAATCCTATTACAAGAACATGATCAATCTCATACATCACATATCATTCATCACATTCTTCTTGGCCATATCACATCACATAGCATACCCTGCAAAAACAAGTTAGGCGTCCTCTAATTGTTGTTTGCATGTTTTACGTGGCTGCTTTGGGTTTCTAGCAAGAACGTTTCTTACCTACGCAAAACCACAACGTGATATGCCAATTGCTATTTACCCTTCATAAGGACCCTTTTCATCGAATCCGTTCCGACTAAAGTGGGAGAGATCGGCACCCGCTAGCCACCTTATGCACCAAGTGCATGTCTATCGGTGGAACCTGTCTCACGTAAGAGTACGTGTAAGGTCGGTCCGGGCCGCTTCATCCCACAATACCGTCGAAACAAGATTGGACTAGTAACGGTAAGCATATTGAACAACATCAACGCCCACAACTACTTTGTGTTCTACTCGTGCAAAGAATCTACGCAATAGACCTAGCTCATGATGCCCTTTGTTGGGGAACGAGCGAGAAATTCAAAATTTTCCTACGTGTCACCAAGATCTATCTATGGAGAAACCAGCAACGAGGGGAAGGAGAGTGCATCTACATACCCTTGTAGATCGCTAAGCGGAAGCGTTCAAGTGAACAGGGGTTGATGGAGTCGCACTCGTCGTGATTCAAATCACCGATGATCCTAGTCTTTGAGCAGACGGCACCTCCGCGTTCAACACACGTACAGCCCGGTGGCGTCTCCCATGCCTTGATCCAGCAAGGAGATAGGGAGAGGTTGAGGAAGACTCCATCCAACAGCAGCACAACGGGCGTGGTGGTGGAGGAGCGTGGCAATCCTGCAGGGCCGCCAAGCACCTACGGGAGAGGAGGAGGTGTCACGGGAGGGAGGAGGCGCCGAGGCTCATGTGTGGATGCCCTCCTCCCTCCACTATATATAGGGGCAAGGGAGAGGGAGGCAGCCTTGCCCCTTCCTCCAAGGAAGGGGTGCGGCCAAGAGAGGGGGGAGGAGTCCATCCTCCCCAAGGCACCTCGGAGGTGCCTTCCCCCTTGAGGACTCTTCCCTCCCCAAGTTTCCTTGGCGCATGGGCCTCTTGGGGCTAGTGCCCTTGGCCCATATAGGCCAAGGCGCACCCCCTACAGCCCATGTGGCCCCTCGGGGCAGGTGGACCCCCCCGGTGGACCCCCGGACCCCTTTCGGCACTCCCGGTACAATACCGATAACGTGCGAAACTTTTCCGGCGACCAAAACAGGACTTCTCATATATAAATCTTTACTTCCGGACCATTCCGGAACTCCTCGTGACGTCCGGGATCTCATCCGGGACTCCGAACAACATTCGGTAACCACATACAAACTTCCTTTATAACCCTAGCGTCATCGAACCTTAAGTGTGTAGACCATACGGGTTCCGGAGACATGTAGACATGACCGAGACGTTCTCCGGTCAATAACCAACAATGGGATCTGGATACCCATGTTGACTCCCACATGTTCCACGATGATCTCATCGGATGAACCACGATGTCAAGGACTCAATCGATCCCGTATACAATTCCCTTTGTCTAACGGCATTGTACTTGCCCGAGATTCGATCGTCGGTATCCCGATACCTTGTTCAATCTCGTTTCCGGCAAGTCTCTTTACTTGTTCCGTAACACATCATCCCGTGATCAACCCCTTGGTCACATTGTGCACATTATGATGATGTCCTACCGAGTGGGCACAGAGATACCTCTCCGTTTACGGAGTGACAAATCCAGTCTCGATTCGTACAACCCAATGACACTTCGGAGATACCGTAGTGCACCTTTATAGTCACCCGATTCGTTGTGACGTTTGGTACACCCAAAGCATTCCTACGGTATCCGGGAGTTGCACAATCTCATGGTCTAAGGAAATGATACTTGACATTAGAAAAGCTTTAGCATACGAACTACGATCTTTGTGCTAGGCTTAGGATTGGGTCTTGTCCATCACATCATTCTACTAATGATGTGATCCCATTATCAATGACATCCAATGTCCATGGTTAGGAAACCGTAACCATCTATTGATCAACGAGCTAGCCAATAGAGGCTTGCTAGGGACATGGTGTTGTCTATGTATCCACACATGTATTTGAGTTTCCTATCAATACAATTATAGCATGGATAATAAACGATTATCATGAACAAGGAAATATAATAATAATAACTAATTTATTATTGCCTCTAGGGCATATTTCCAACAGTCCTCGGCGCCGTCGTAGGTGGCGAAGACGAGCTTGGCGAAGCGCGGCGGTGTCTGAGCATGACCGCCGTGAGTGTACGGTTCGGCGGTACGGATCAGCGAAGAGGATAGCGTTAGTCCGGTGTGCACAGGTGGTCCGCAGGAAAGCGGTGGCCCGTCGAAGCCAGCGTGGAAACCCGCGGAGCCGGAGGGCCCGTCGTACGACAGGGAGGGTGCCGTCATCTGGGTGGTGGCGGCGCCGAAAGACGCGACCAGCGGCGCGGACAAGGAGGGCATCGGCGCGGTGGCGACGGTCGGCAGCGGAAGCGACGGGATGGGTGGCGGTGAAGACATGATCAGAACTGAGCTACCTGATACCAAGGTGTTAGGAGTTAGGGTTCTGCCGGTTCTAGGACGGAGATTTTAGGGGAAAGATGGAGGAAGACGAGGTCGAGGGCGCGGCGGCCGGCGGCTGGGCGCCGTCCTTGCGTGGTGGAGAAGTGGCGGCGGCGGCGCAAGAGGCGGCTAGGGTTAGGACTCCCGGCTTCCTAAAAGAAGCCGAGCAAATACTGATTGCTTCTTACTTGATTAGATTGATACATCTCCTCTCCTTATATAGAAAGGTTTATTTGACTCATAAGCAAACGACCCTAATAACGATAAGATAATTGGGCTAAGCCCCTAATAATGATAAGATAACTTGGGCCACATCCCACTGGGCTAAGCCCCTAATATGCCGGTCATAACAGTGTTGCCAGCACGAAGAATCTGTACTAGGTCGCACGACAAAAAGAAGATGCGGAGCTTGGTGCCACAACCCGACCACTTTTTGTTTAAGTGGTCACCGGGAGGGATAGCACACACTTCCCTCTATATATGCCTAAGAGCAACTCCAACGGCCGCGCCAAAAGACGCGCGTGCGGTAAACACAGCTTTTAGCGCGTGCGGGACGTTTTGCCGCGCTCCAGCGGTGACGGGAAACTCGCGCCGCAGCGGGAACGTTCGCGTCTTGTAGCCGAAAAGCGCGAACTTCGCCTGCGCCATTTTTGGCGCACCGCTTCCGGCGCGCCTATAAAATGCGGCGCTCGCCACGCGCCTTTTCCACGACTCCTCTTCCTCTTCCTCTCTGCCACGCGCGCCTCCACCGCTCCAGCGCCCCGCCACCGACGCGCCACCATGCCGCCGCGCCGCCAAGGAGCGTCTGGCTCCCGCGGCGTCCGCCTGCGTCCCAACGGCGGCTACTACTCAGAGATACGCTCCGGCGATCTACGGCTCGGCCTCAGCACCTACAAGACGGCACGCGAGGCTGCCCGCGCGTACGACGCGGCGACGTGGCGCCTAGGCCGGCCGCGCGGGCAGATGAATTTCCAAGACGTGTACACGCTCTAGCAGGCGCTGGACGTCGCCCCGCCGCCTTGTCTGAACACAGCACAAGACCGTGCCGAGCACTCTGAGCGGCAGCGCCGCCTCCTCGTCGCCCAGGAGGACGAGCGGGTCATGGCGGAGTGGCGCCGGCGCCACCCGGAGGACGTCGCCTACGAGCAAGTCTACTGGGCAAGGCGCCGCGAGGAGGACACGCGAAGGCGCCACGAGGAGCGGTTCGGCAGGCGTCGGCGGAAGGCATTGGCGAATGCGCAGTCCGATCTCGTTGCAACAGGTGGGCAGTCGTTCTTCACGGCAGACGATGATCGTTGGTTGGACATATGACTCGATACCTCGGACGACACCGCCGAGGATGATAATGATGATGATGATAGCGCTTAGAGTAGTTTATCTATGCAATCTATCTAGTTTTTATCGTTTGTCATTTTTATCTCTGCAATCAATGCTTCCGATGTAAAATACCTTTGTATTGTTTTAAAAAATATATGCAATCTAGTTATCTATGCTTTCGATGTATACATCTAGTTTGTAGAATGAGCGCACGCGCTGCATTTTATGTCTTGTTCTTTGGAGCGGGCGTCTTGTGGATTTTTTAACGCTGCTTTGGAGCCAGCTGCGCAAACCAGGCGATCTTGTGCGCTAAAGCTTTTCTTGTGGTAGCGTTCTGCGCCTGTTGGAGATGCTCTAAGTAAAGAAAAATAGCCATGCTCTATGTTGGATGGACCATGCTATGCGTCGGCCAGCGGATTGTTTTAAAACATCCGCCGGCTCGGTAGCCGTTAGATCTATATCTACCCAGTATCCAACACTGTCCCATCATTGCAACAAGGATTGTGTTGCATAATACTTTGCAACAAAGCTTAGTTGTGGAAACCTTTTGCAACATAGGTGATGTTGCGGATTTTTTTCTACATTACTTTTGCAACATGGGTGTTGCTGCGGAAGAAAATTTTAAAATACAGATGATGTTGCAGAAAATATTTACATTTTTCTCGTCTTCATTGTCTTTACAACATGGATTCTGATGCATGCATATTGTGAATTTGTAATTTTATTTACACTTGCTTTGCCTTGGCCAAAGCTGTTGAACACTCGTGCTCTAGATTTGCCCTCGGAGAAATTTGTTGCATGACGGTGTCGATGGTCTGAAGGGCACAGAGTGACCAGGTAGTTAAATCATCAGTATAGAGGATGGCATGACATTTGTTAGTCTTTTGTCATGCTTTTAACTTCACTGCAAAAGGAAGTAAGAAAGAAAGAACCGGCTAAAGGAAAGAACTACTCCCTACCTCTATATCAAAATGTAAGACGTTCTTGAATCTCAATTGAAGCCAAAGAAACGCCTTCCATTTTGATATAGTGGCATCACATGATTTGATTATGCCAATAAGACAGGAACACTTTTTTCGGTGTTGCCACAATTGCCTGGGACTTGTAGAAAAAATGTTGTGACCTTTCTAAACTCTAGGAGGATTTCCACAAGTAAACAGGTCTCAATCAGCACAAACTTTCAAAATTCTAATGAGTTATCTGTGACCTTAAATAAACAGGTCTCAATCAGCACAAACTTTCAAAATTCTAATGAGTTATCTGTGACCTTAAATAAACAGGTCTCAATCAGCACAAACTTTCAAAATTCTAATGAGTTATTTGTGACCTTTCTAAACTCCAGGATGATTTCCACAAATAAACGAGTCTCGATCAGCAGCACAACTTTCTAAATTCCAAGGGGTTCTTTGTAAAATAAACATAGAAAGTTGTCTAGCAAGTGAATATCGTTTTTAGAGAGAGAGAGAGAGAGAGAGAGAGAGAGAGAGAGAAGCCTGACCGGTAATCGATACGTGCACGAGAGACCGACTGTGTTGTTGGCGCTGGCCCAGACATTAAGAATAAGAGCCAAGGCCCAACAAGCCCACCGTTTGATCGAGGCACTCGCCCAGATATCAGGCATATGTGCCAGGCACGGCCGAGAACTAGCCCAGATTTAGGTAGAAAATGGCAAAACTTAGTTGATGTTGCGGATTTTTTTCTACATTATTTTTGCAACATGGGTGTTGCTGCGGAAGAAAATTTTAAAATACAGATGATGTTGCAGAAAATATTTACATTTTTTCTCGTCTTCATTGTCTTTACAACATGCGTTTTGTTGCAGGAGGCAATTTGCGACACGCATGATGTTGCAGAAAGAGGCACGCAAAAGAAGACACGCATCACACAGAGCAGGCGGGGGATCATTCATGTGCGAACCGCCGGCCAAAGGCAAGCGTTTTCCATGTTGGATAGAGGATAAACTTTATAGAGGTTTTTTTTGACAAGTAGCACACGCGTAGACTTTACTAGCCAAAGGTAAAAGGAAACCTGTGAATCAACCTGTGGTTGGATGGTTAGTGGGATTGTGGTTTTCTTAGCCCATCAAGGTTCAAATTCTGATGCTCGCATTTATTCCTGCATTTAGTGGGAGGAGACGGTTCCGTCGACGACGTGACGAGTACGGTGACTTCGTAAATTTTAAGATGATATGCCGGCTTAGTCTTTTTGAGGTGCCCACAGGAATAGGGTGTGGGTGTGTGCGTTCATAGAGATGAGTGTATGCGCGTGTATATGAGCGCTTGCGTTTGTACTATGTTAAAAAAAAGGAGTGGACTAACTTTCGAACAGTCTGAACTTAAGCAATATATCCGGACAATCCTAACCCAACTAATCACGCATTGTTTATCAAACGCGCATGCAGAGCCTCCGCACCTAAAGGAAGTTTGTCACATGCATGCAAACTAATAAACTCCATGATGTCAGTAAAATATTCTTTTTATTTTGAAACTTTAAAATGTTTTGTAGCTCAAACCATCGCTCCGATTAAAAAATTGTTTTCACATAAAAGATTCGTCGCGATGATACCTTCAAAACTAGATCCCATGTTGGCATGTTCCGACGACTTCTTTTTCAGGTAAAAAGTTACCACGTGTACTATACAAGTTATCACGTCAATTGAGCATAAGTTATCATGTTGATTACACAGAAACTACCAAGACGTAAAAATGGTTCCTCCAACCTTATCTTCACATGCACATGCATGCATGCATGCATTAGAGAGAAAATGTTTTGGTGGCATCCTAGATTTTCCTTATTTTGAAACTTCAAAATGTTCAATAGATCAAACCATGGGTCCAATCGAAAAATCATTTCCGGCGACGAAACCTTTGAAACTAAATCCCATATTGATATATTCTAACGACTTTTTTTTCATGCAAATAGTTACGGTTGGGCTAAGTAAGTTATCAGGTTTGAAGATTGTCTATTATCATGCTATTTACACATGAATTACCGTGTTACATTTTCAACAACATGAGTTATCGGGAGGGGGGTATGTTTTCAAACAACTTCCTCCCCTCCAACCACCCCTGGATCAAACTTATCGTGGTATTTATATGTAAGTTAACACCTCCCCCTCCCCCGGTAAAGTTATCATGGTGTTTGCGCATGAGTTATCAGGTTTGTGGTGTGTAAATTATCATGCTATTTGTGCTGAAGCTTCGGCGATGTCTTCAACAACTTTTCCTCCCGGGTCAAAGTTATTACGGTGTTTGTGTGTGAGTTATCAGATCTGTGGTGTGTAAATTATCATGCTATTTATGCAGAAGCTATTGGGGGCGGGGGGTGTCTTCAACAATTATTTCTCTCGGATCAAAGTTACCACGGTGTTTGTGCATGAGTAGTCAGGTCTGTGACGTGTAAATTATCATGTTATTTTCATAAGCTGCCAGGTGCCTAAATACCACATGCAGCCAGATAACTACGAAAACGAACCATGTTGATAACTATAATACATCTGGCGCGACAACTGCATAGTAACCATATTGGTAACTATAGTACATCTAGCCCGATAACTACAAAAAAATCATGCTAGTAACTATAGTACAGCTAGCCCGATAATTACAAAATAACCATATTGGTAACTATAGTACATCTAGCCCGATAACTTCAAGAAGCTACCGCCGTCTTGTCTTACTGAGCTAGACACAAACCTTAACAAAACTTAAAGCACCAAAAAACAGAGCCCTCCCGCCGGCAAGCGCCGGGATCCACCGCGCACCCATGGTGATAAGCAGTGGCGGAGCCAGGAATTAAAGATCAGGGGGGCCAAATGACTCAATCTTTTGATAAGAGGGGCCAACCAATACTAATGTATGTATTTTTGTCTAAATTTTACGCTGTTCATGTATAAACTAGGAGCAAATCAGCAGTCATAGGGGGGGCCAGGGCCCTTGCTGGTCCCCCCTGTCTCCGCCACTGGTGATAAGGCCACCGGAGACGTGGTAGATCGACGGCGCTGCCGACGGGAGGTAGAAATCCTAGCCGCCTTTTCGTTTGATGAGGTGAGACTCATGGGACTGCATGACATTCTATGTTATTTACACACAAGTTGCCGATATATTGTTTTTAACATTTTTCCAGGATTGAAGCAATCATTATGTTTGTACGTAAACTATCAGGTCTATGATTTATAAATTATTGTATTATTTCCATAGAAGTTAATAGTTTATGCTGCAAAACAACTTTTCTTTCCGGGTCAGAGTTACCGTAGTATTTCCACGTAAATTAACGGGACCGTGGTGTGTAAAAATACCGTGATATTTACATAGAAGTTACCCGAGCATATTTTCAACAACTTGATTTTTCTCGGGTCAAATTACCAATAAATTTGTTCGTATGTTTGCCTAATTCCGCAAGTAATATGTACGTAATGATAGACTAGAGAAGCTCAACAAAAGAAAAGAAAGTGGAAAACTATTTTCCATACGGTCAATAAACACTGGTGGAAAAACAGGCTTCCGTCCAGCCCCATAAGTCGCGAAGCTGTAGGAAC
Organism: Aegilops bicornis; assembly: GCA_021605145.1. Lineage (NCBI taxonomy): Eukaryota > Viridiplantae > Streptophyta > Magnoliopsida > Poales > Poaceae > Aegilops > Aegilops bicornis. The sequence goes on from CM038672.1 coordinate 35,068,815, forward strand.
CGCGACTAATGGGACCTTTAGTCATGATTACGGAGGTGAACCGCGACCAAAAGGCCCAGGCGCTCGGTGGCGGTGGCGCCGCGTGAGGGCTTTAGTCGCGGTTGGCGGGACAACCGCGACTAAAGGCCTTCGGCACCTTTAGTCCCGGTTTGCCGTGCCAACCGCAACTAAAGCCCTCCCTATATATACCCATCCGGCAGCCAACACTTAGCCATTTGGAGCCATTCTCTTCACAAGTGGGTGTAGGTTTGCTTTTGGTTCCTCTTATGCACATAAGGTGTTTGATGAAATGCCCCAAGAGCATGAAACAAACATGACATGAAGTGTTGGAGCCACACTCTTGATCGCGGTTAGCAACTTGATGAACCTTTGATGTGTCAATATGCATGTGTGTAGTTCATTGTTTAATTTATATTGTTTGTAGCTAGTTAGTTTAACAAATGCATGATGGTTAATTATATATTTTATATTATAATAATGCAGATGAATCGGCAATGGATGTACGGTAACCGACTCTCCGTGAGTTCACTACGGGTTTGAAAGATTTCCTCGTAGTGGCTAATGCGAACAAGCGGGGGGTTTTGTTATCTGTCCATGTGTTATCTCAGTAAGAATGAGAAGGGTTACTCTTCCTCAAGAGTTGTTCACATGCATCTGCTTGAAGGGTTTCATGCCAAGCTATAATTGTTGGACCAAGCATGGAGAAAGAGGGGTTATAATGGAAGAAGATGAAGAAGGGGATGATTTCATCGATGAAAGCTATCTTGCTCATTTCGGTGATACTTTCATGGAGGATCTTTGAAGGTGAAGGGAAGGTGAAGAAGAGGCACGTGATGATCCCGTTGATGATCTTGGTGGGACCATTCTTGATGCACGGAGACGCCTAAACCGAAAAGGAGAGGGAGAATTTGGATCGCATGTTAGAGGATCACGTAGGCGCTGTACCCGGATGCGATGATGGTCTCAAAAATTTGGGCTGCTGCTGGATTTCTTTGAAATGGAAGGCGAGGCAGGTGTAGCTGACTCGGCATTTGAAAAATTGCTGAAAATGTTGAAGAATATGTTTCCAAAGGATAACGAGTTGCCCGCCAAGACGCATTTAAGCAAAGAAGGTTGTCCGCCCTCTAGGTTTAGAGGTTACGAAGATACATGCATGCATCAACGATTGCATCCTCTACCGCATGATGAATACGAGAATTTGAATGAATGCCGGTATGCAATCGCATTGCGTTATAAGATCGAGGCGATGACCACGGTGACGATGTTGAGGGCCGAAACCGGGAAGAGGGTTCCGCCAAGGTGATGTGGTATGCTCCTATAATACCACGGTTGAAACGTCTGTTCAGGAACAAAGAGCATGCCAAGTTGTTGCGATGGCACAAAGAGGACCGTAAGTCGGACGGGGAGTTGAGACACACCGCAGATGGAGCGCAATGGAGAAAGATCGACGGATGGTTCAAAGATTTTGCAGGCGCAAGGAACATAAGATTTGCTCTAAGTACGGATGGCATGAATCCTTTTGGCGGCGAGCTCCGGCCATAGCACTGCCCGTGACTCTATGCATCTACAACCTTCCTCCTTGGTTGTGCATGAAGCGGAAGTTCATTATGATGCCGGTGCTCATCCAAGGTCCGAAGCAACCCGAACAACGACATCGATGTGTACCTAAGGCCATTAGTTGATGAACTTTTACGGCTGTGGGGTGGTGTCCGTGTGTGGGATGAGCACAAACAAGAGGAATTTGACCTCTGGCGTTGCTTTTCGTAACCATCAACGATTGGCCTGCTCTTAGTAACCTTTCGGGACTGTCAAATAAGGGATACAATGCATGCACGCATCGCTTACATGAGACCGAAAGTGTACATTTGCCAAATTGTAAGAAGAACGTGTACCTTGGGCATCGTCGATTTCTTCCGAAAATTCATCCGATGAAAGAAAGGCAAGCATTACAGCGGCAAGGCAGATCACCGGCGAAGCTGCGGAACGACCGGTCTTTGAGGTATTTGATATGGTCAAGGATTTGAAAGTCATCTTTGGAAAGGGTCTGGCGGACAATCGGTTCGAAGGGAGGCGGCCAGACGCAGCCATGTGGAAGAAGAAATCTATATTCGGGAGCTAGAATATTGGAAAGTCCTAGATGTCCGCTCTGCAATCGACGTGATGCACGTTACGAAGAATATTTGCGTGAACCTCCTAAGCTTCTTGGGCGTGTATGGGAAGACAAATGATACAAAGGAAGCACGGCCCGGGACCGACAACGTTTGAAAGACCACGATGACCGCATCCGGAATGGTTTCAAGGTCGTGCCGACTACGCTCGACCAAAGAAGAGAAGGTCATCTTTTTGAATGCCCGAGCGGTATGAAGGTTCCGTCTGGATTCTCGTCCAATATAAAGGGAATAATAAACATGGCGGAGAAAAAGTTCCAAAACCTGAAGTCTCCACGGCCCCTTGCGTGATTATGACGCAATTGCTTCCGATTGCTTTGAGGGGCTCCTGCCGAAAATGTTCGAGTAGCCATTGTGAAGCTATGTGCATTCCTCAATGCAATCTCTCGAAGGTAATCAATCCGGAAGTTCTACCACGGTTACGTAGCGATGTGATCCAATGTCTTGTCGATTTCGAGTTGGTGTTCCCGCCATCCTTCTTCAATATTATGACGCACCTCCTGGTTCACCTAGTCGAAGAGATTTTCGTTCTCGGTCCTGTATTTCTACACAATATGTTCCCTTGAGAGGTTCATGGGAGTATTAAAGAAATATGTTCGTAACCGTGCTAGGCCAGAAGGAAGCATCGCCAAGGGCTATGGAAATGAGGAGGTAATTGAGTTTTGTGTTGACTTTGTTCCTGACCTTAAGCCGATTGGTCTTCCTCGATCGCGGCACGAGGGAAGACTAAGTGGAAAAGGCACGATCGGAATGAAATCAACGATATGTATGGACGGCCATTCTCATTTGAAGCACACCACCTTTGTCTTGACCAATTCCAGCTTGGTGGCTCCGTGCACTTTGAGAAACACAAGAATATTTTACGTTCGACAACCCGGGAAGCCCGAATCCTGGATTAGGAAGGCCCACATGGAGACTTTCGGCAGTTGGTTGAGAAAACATTTAATGAATGACAATGATGTTGTAGATCAGCTGTACATGTTGGCCAAGACACCATCTTCGACTATAACGACTTTCCAAGGGTACGAGATAAATGGGAATACATTTTACACGATCGCCCAAGATAAAAGAGCACCAACCAAAACAGTGGTGTCCGCTTTGATGCAGCAACCGAGAATGGGCAAGAGGTCACATATTATGGTTACATAGAGGAGATATGGGAACTTGACTATGGACCCTCCTTTAAGGTCCCTTTGTTCCGGTGCAAATGGTTCAAGCTAACGGAGGTGGGGTAAAGGTGGACCAAGAATACGGAATGACAATGGTGGATTTCAACAATCTTGGTTACCTTGACGAACCATTCGTCCTAGCGAAAGATGTCGCTCAGGTTTTCTATGTGAAGGACATGAGTAGCAAACCGAGGAAGCGGAAAGATAAGAAAAGCGATCGATTACATCATGCGATGATCCAAAAGCGCCACATTGTTCTTTCGGGGAAAAGAAACATCGTGGGAGTGGAGGACAAGATGGACATGTCGGAAGATTATAATATGTTTGCTGAAATTCCGCCCTTCAAAGTGAACACCGACCCAAGCATTAAGTTAAATGATGAGGATGCTCCATGGATACGGCACAATCGTAAGCAAGCGAGGGACACAAGGGAAGAAATGACGTGTAATAATTTATTGTACCAAACTTTGTTGAATGGATCATGTTAATTTGAAAACTAATGGCACTAACAGAAAGTTTATAATTTTTCTAAAACTAAAAGCAAAAAGAATTAAAAAATAAAGCAAAAAACAACAAAAAATAAATAATAATGCAGAAAACTAAAATAGCAACAATAAGTATTTTGTTGTAAGTAGAAACAAAATAAAATAAATAAAGCAACAAAGAAAACACAAAAAGTGTTTTCAAATTTGAAAACTAATGGCACTAACAGAAAGTTTATAATTTTTCTAAAACTAAAAGCAAAAAGAATTAAAAAATAAAGCAAAAAACAACAAAAAATAAATAATAATGCAGAAAACTAAAATAGCAACAATAAGTATTTTGTTGTAAGTAGAAACAAAATAAAATAAATAAAGCAACAAAGAAAACAAAAAAGTGTTTTCAAATTTGAAAACTAATGGCACTAACAGAAAGTTTATAATTTTTCTAAAACTAAAAGCAAAAAGAATTAAAAAATAAAGCAAAAAACAACAAAAATAAATAATAATGCAGAAAACTAAAATAGCAACAATAAGTATTTTGTTGTAAGTAGAAACAAAATAAAATAAATAAAGCAACAAAGAAAACAAAAAAGTGTTTTCAAATTTGAAAACTAATGGCACTAACAGAAAGTTTATAATTTTTCTAAAACTAAAAGCAAAAAGAATTAAAAAATAAAGCAAAAAACAACAAAAATAAATAATAATGCAGAAAACTAAAATAGCAAAAATAAGTATTTTGTTGTAAGTAGAAACAAAATAAAATAAATAAAGCAACAAAGAAAACAAAAAAGTGTTTTCAAATTTGAAAACTAATGGCACTAACAGAAAGTTTGTAATTTTTCTAAAACTAAATGCAAAAAGAATTAAAAAATAAATCAAAAAATAGAGCCACCTACAGGACCCCAACGGCCTGAATAAGACTAGAAACACTACATGGGCCAGGATACGGGCCCGCAGGAGGCCAAGTAGGCCAACAGGCACATAGCTAATGTGAGTAGGCCGAAGCACTGCAGTTGAGAGGAGCTCGAGAGGGTGGGCAGGCGCTTATAAACCACTCTCGAGCTCTCTCAACTAGCGAGTGGGACTAAACATTTGGCAAGAAGACACAAGGCCTTTAGTCGCGGGTGGCCACGAGGACCCAGCGACTAAAAGGTACCCTTTAGTCGTGGTCGCTTCTTAACCGCGACTAAAGGGCGGGATCGCAAAAACCGCCAAACCCCTTTAGTCGCTGGGCGGGCGACCATGACTAAAGGTACCTTTAGTCGCGGTCCTCGTAATAACCGCGACTAAAGGGTGAGGCTATATATTCAAGCCCTCGGCCTTGTGCCGTTCTCGTCTTCTCCGATTCCAGCGCTTTGTTAAATGGCGCCCTCGACGCCGCCGCCGTCGCCCTCGCCCTCGCCGCTTGCCGTCGTCGCCGCTCGACGCCGCCCGCCGTCGCCGTCGCCCTCGACCTCGCCCGTCGCCCTCGCCCTGTAACCTCGCCGGCGCCCGGTTTCGCGCCCGCCCCACTAGCCCCGACCCTAACCGCCCGTCGTCGTCCGTCGCCGTCCGTCGCCCGCGCCCTTCTCTGCATGGCGGCGCGCGTCATACTCCAGCGCCGCGTCGATCGCCGTCCGCCGTCCGGTTGCCAGCAGCGCCGTGGCGCCCTTCGTCCTTAGCGGTGGCGCCCCTTGCGCCCGTAAGCCGATAGGCCCCTGTGCCTATAATGAGAGGGTCCCACCCAAAACTGTTGAGTTTAATTAGTTAATTAATAAAAATATATTAGTTTAATTAACTAAAATTGTTAATTAATTAATTAATAAAAAATATATTAGTTTAATAAAAAAGAATAATAAAAAATATATTAGTTTAATAAAAAAGAATAATAAAAAATATATTAGTTAATTAATTAATTAATTAATTAACTAAAATTGTTGAGTTTAATTAACCTAATTAAAACTGTTATGTTAACACTAATAGTCTGTTAGTTAAAACTGTTATGTTAACACTAGTAGCAATTTAATCTTTATTCTCGAATTAGTTTTAATTACAATATATCAATAAAACTTTAGAAAATCATAGAAAATAAACCGTAGCTCGGATCGAAAAACTTTGTACATGAAAGTTGCTCGAGCAGCGAGACGAATCCGATTCACGCAGACCGTTCGTCCGCCACACACCCCTAACCTATCGAACCTGCAAACTTTCCTCTCCGGTTCATCTGTCATGGCAGACGTCTCGAACCGGAAAACTTTCCGGATGTTTCCCCCTTCGCCGGTATCGCCTAAGCGCTGCGTTAGAACACGTCTAGCTCTGCATTGACCTGTTATGCACTTGCCTTCTATGTATTTAGAATTTTATAAGAGGGGCGGCGAGGGTTATACATGTGTGTTGTCCTCGCCTCCCTCTCCGTGGCCGTAAATGCTGCCGCCCGTCTCGCGCTCTACCGCGACACCCTCTCCCACCCCTTCCTCGCCGGCCCCTCCTTTTGCCACCGCCTTTCGCCACCGCCACCGCCACCGCCCCTTTCTTCACTTAATTAATTTGTTTTTACTACATGTTTTCGGGGTGACATAATGGCGGACGATAGAGTGACCGATTATGGACAACTATGATCCGGAGGGTGAAGCACATATGTTCGGCATCATAAACGGCGATATTCAATATGTGCCGACCGGAGAAGAAGAAGATGATATCTCTTCTTATCTGAACCTTGACGGTGAAGATGAAGGCGCGGTCGACACAGAAGATGTCAAGAAAGCGTCGATAAGCAGCGATCTTCAAATGGAAGTAGCAACCACCTCCGTGCCGAGGTATATATATACATTGAGCACGGTGATACAAACAAACTGATTTGAATAAATATGTGTGTACTAACGCGCGACTCTCTTTCTTATTTTAGCCCTCGTAGGATCGTCAAACAATCGAGTACGTCGTCAAAGCGTGGCGCAACCAAGACGATGAAACAAGGAGAAACATGCACCATCGAGGTTGTCGACGATTACAACGGCGGGCAGCTGGAGCCCCGCAAGAACGCCACCAAGTTTGTCGACCAATGCGGAGCCATTGTTAGAGACAACGTCTCGATCACCGTCGAGGAGTGGAATGAGCCAAAGAAGGCACGAATTGATGGTTTCACTTTTGTCGATAAGAGAACAAAAAAGATTGCTTCAAGAAGCTTATGGAACATTTCGTTCTACCTCCGGAATACAACAAATTCGATGAGGAGGGTAACAAGATTGAGGAAAACAAGGAGAGGAGGAGGCTAGTCAAACAGTTCGCTCTTCATAAGATGGCGGCGCATTCCGGAAATTCAAGCAAAATCTAGCCCGTGACTTTGTCAAGCGTAACAAGACTCGGATTTCAAAGGACAATATGAGAAACTGAAACATGATTGGCCAGAATTTGTGAAGCAAAAGAAATCGGAGCAGTTCATTGAAATATCGAAAAAAATAAGGAAAATGCGGCTAAGAAGGAGTACAATCATGTTATGGGGCCAGGAGGGTATCGCATTTTGGTGCCTAGGTTGGAGAAGATGGAGAACGAGATGAGGCGCGAGGAATCCGTCAGTGCGGAGGATGGGACCCAAGGGCCAAAAGCTGGTGGTACGGGCATGGGGAACGCTGAACCCGGAGACAGGGGAGTGTGTTTACCGGGCAAATTAATTAAACCCACCCAAGCCCTTATTGGCGCAATGAAGGATGCTCAAGAGGGAAGATCAAGTTCAACAGAGAGAACGACGCAGCGACAAAAGCCCTCGGGAATCCACGAACACGGAGGGCGTGTCACGAGGCATGGGGCACATTCCGTGGAAAGTAGGGTTCCCCAGGGCGATGACCCGTCTGATTCTGAAGCCGTAAGAGAAAGATGGATCGGGAATCAGATGTTGTGGCGCGGTTGGCATCGGAAATGGATGTGATGAAGAAAACCATGAGTGTCTTGGTAGCGAAAGAGATGCAGCTCGGGTGCGGCATGAAGATCATCCGGCGGATCTCGGAAGCCAGCAGCGGAGAAGCGGCGTGGCTTCCACGGAGGCCCCACCGGCTGGTGCAGATGCACCGACGATCGAAATTACTGCACCGGAGCCTCCGGTGGTCGAAATCTTGCACCGAGCCTCTGGTGGTCGAAATTACTGCACCGGAGCCTCCTCGCTACCCGTGGGCGATATAAAGGAGATGAAAGAATGTCATCTGTATTATCCTATCGGGAACATGTCCATGAAGGTAGCCATCGGCGGTGCTTTACCATGTTTACAGAGCACTCCACCACAACAACCCCATTCAAGATGGCTATGCTCGTGTCACGGTGGAGGACATAGTCCAAGGGTTTGAGGACACGGAGATTGACATTGCTACACACAAGGGGAGAAAAGACTTGGAGATGTCAAGCGCCATTTCATTCTATGGCAAAAGAAGTTTATCAAGTTTCAGGCGAGGCGCCAAGGACAACAAGTCCACCCCTACGGTGGTGGTGGTGGCGGTGGTGGTGGTGGCGGTTCACCTACACCTCCGTCACGTCACCGACGCCGCCCCAGCCCACAACGTCCCGGCGGGTGATCAGCCGCCGCCCCGATCCTCGTCCGGCGGGTGATCGACGCCGCCCCAATCCACCTCCGACAAAGAAGCGAAGCGATCTGGATTATTAACCCGGACCCTTATGTACCTAAGACCACAAAGGTACGGAGCCATCACTGAAGCCTCTCCCCACAAGGCCTTGGGAGCGTAGTGCCGAGGAAGTCGGCCAGCGCGGCTGCTCATTATGAGAAATGGAAGGCGGACTGCAAGAAGAAAAGAGAGCCCGAGCCCAAGCCGGTATATTACGATGAGCAAAAGAAGTGGGCTAAGTCATTTTGAGCACACCGTCCCAAGTCATGAAGAATCTGCACGACGACTATGCACGTGAACTTGGCAGGCAGGCACTCATGTTCAAGGAGAACAAAGAGCGGGAGAAGGCCGAAAGTAAAAAAGCGGAAACAAGTTGCCCAGCTCGGGAACAAAGTAAACAATCGATTGCCCGCTTATAGTGGAAGCCCGGATGCCCCGAGATCATACAAGCTGCGACGGACATGGATTGACTATAACGAGTGCGAAGAACAAGCGGCCAGCTTAGGTATTACTCTTCGTGAACTGTTAGGCCTTGATGAGGCGCCAGTGAAGGATGTAGTAATTACATATGTCAAGAATGGGCCTCTCGTCGAGCCTGCGCGAGAAAATGATCTACGACCAAATGAAAGGTCTGCTGAATTGGTACAAGGGTTACATAAAAATAAAACGCCAAAGAATATATTTATGCGGAAGTTAGACATGAGCATCACTTCAAACATTACTATGTAACAATTGCACCTTTGAGTGAATTGTTCCAGCTTTTCAATCTGCCTTGAGCTCGACAAATCTATCATCGGTTGCTACGTTACGTAAGTGATTTATTAATTTCTACCCCATCTCGTTCATATTGCCTGCACTATATATATGTCCTAACTATATTGTTGTGTCCGCTATTATACATGCGAGAATGAAGATTAAGGAATGCGAGTAAGGAACATCCATGATGTTGGGTTCATTGACCCACACATCGTTAATGGATATGTGTTGGAGCGTCACCCCACCGGCGTGGAGGCAGACCTGTGGCAGTTTCTTACAAAGCAGGAACTCAAAAGTGATATTCTATTTCCTTACCATTTTGGGTGAGTGTTTCTGTCTTGAGCACATTAATTCTCTTTTGTTTACTCCATGCATGGTATGTGGCGGCTAATCGATGAGTTATGCATGACGTCTTGTGCATGTATCGTGTCCGCAGGTTCCACTGGATTCTGCTAGTAATTAAAGTTAACACCTCGAATGTCTCGTCCACGACTCTCTGAATAAGGATCCAAAGCTTTGGGCCGACATGAGAAGAATGCTGCGAAGTAATTATTTTCATTCATTTGCGCTCTATATCGATCGGCCTATTTCGTTCATTTCCTAATATCAAGTAACTAATAACTCTCTTGTTCACTTAATTTTCTTTGCCTCGTAGGGTTTGGAGGCGGTTACGTAGATACAAAGGTCGGTGAATTCAAAAAGAGCTAGAATTCAAAATGGTAAAGCCTAAGAATCTTTGGGGATATTCAGCCACGAAGACCAATCTATGTGGATACTATATGCAGGAGAGGATCCGGAGATACACCTCTGGCCGGGCCGTTCGAGTGATACCAATGCTCGGAGGAATAACCTCCGGATGATGCTTAGTCTAGAAGCTCGCTTCCGACCACTTCAAGAGGAACTAGCTGGATGGTTGAGCAGGAAGTCCTCCATCCTAAAGGAGAACACTATTACGAGGACGTAGAACTTTATATGGATTAAATCATGTATGGAAACTTGTTCAAAATTGTATATGGTCATCCGATGATATTGAATATATATTGTATATTCCTCTTGAATTCTTTTTGGTTCTAATTTCAAATTTATTTGAGATTGTACATTCATATGCAAATTTATTTGATATTGAATATATATGTAAGTACAAACAAAATAAAATAAATAAAGCAACAAAGAAAACAAAAAAGTGTTTTCAAATTTGAAAACTAATGGCACTAACAGAAAGTTTATAATTTTTCTAAAACTAAAAGCAAAAAGAATTAAAAAATAAAGCAAAAACAACAAAAATAAATAATAATGCAGAAAACAAAACAAAAAACTGGAAAAAATAGTGCCCCTCACCGGACCCCACGGCCTGAATACGACTAGAAACCCTACATGGGCCAGGATTCAGGCCCTTGGAGGCCAAGTAGGCCCACAGGCACATAGCTAGTAATGTAGTAGGCCGAAAGCTGCGGTTGAGAGGAGCTCGAGAGGGTGGGCGCAGCAGCGCTTATAAACCACTCTCGAGCTCTCTCAACTAGCAGTGGGACTAAACATTTGGCGCAGGCGCTGCAGCTAAGGTCTTTAGTCGCGGCGGCTGGGCGAGGCGACCAGCGACTAAAGGTCCTCCGCCCGACGGCCGCTGGCGCCACGTGGACGGGCCTTTTGTCGCGGTCCTTAAGCAGCCGCGACTAAAGGGGGGGGGGCTTTAGTCGCGCTTATTTGGTCGCGGTTGCGCAACCGCGACTAATGGCTGTTGCGAACCGCGACCGAAGGCCTTTTTTCCACCAGTGAAAACAACTAGTCTGATGTTGTATAGCTATTTTAAAGCTAGACGGGTCAATAAAATAACTAGTCTGATGTTTTCCTCAATTTCATATTAGAAATGTTATACAAGAAGTAAGTTGCCTACACGTAGTCATCAAAGGAATTTAGTCGGCCTGGTTGGGATCCTAGTAAATCATCTAATAAGTCACAGGCTCAAATCCCACTAGCATCCACTTTTTCTTTCCTTTTTCTCTCGCATTTAGTATAGCTGGTCAAATAGTACACTTGGTTCAAAACTTGTAGCAACAAAGTATTAGCGGGATGGTTGTTGACCATGTAGTTGTTTGAAGCGTGCACGGTTTGAATCCTACCAGAGGCATGTTTTTTTGCGGGCGAGAAGCATCGTACGGATCTGGCGCAAACTACCAATCGGCAGGATTTTAGTTTTCTCCTAAAAAAAAAGAAAACCTGCTAGTAATACTGATGGGTTTCCTAACTAAAAATAAATAAATAGTATACTTACTAGTATGGGTCGGTTTCCAAACATAATACGGCTCGGCAAGACTTAGACCCCATCCATATTAAGTCCCGTAGCTAGGATTTCCATCGATCCATGATCCACTGACCGACTCGTACGTACCTTAGGTTATTCGTCGAGAGAACCCGCCGCCACCAAGTCAGCTCCGGCCGCCGTGTCTCTGCTCGCAGATCGCCACTAGCTGATGGCGTCCGGATCCGCTTCTGCCGCCGGCTCCCCTCCCCTTGGGAGGGGTCTGATCTCGATGCATGCACAGCCGCAGCTGCCGCGCAGAGGAGCGCCCGACGAGGAGGATTTGCCAAAAGCCATCCACAAGCTCATCGCCCGGCTTCTCACGAGGAGGCCTTCAGCCGGCTGCCCTGCGACGCCATGCGGACCTCCTCCGCCTCCTCACCACCGACGGCGGCGGCTCCTGCCTCGGCCTCCTCGACCCGTCTCCAACATCATCCTCAACACCTCGCCCTCCTCCCCAAAGACGCCGCGCCCGCCCCGCCCCGCCACCTCTCCGTCTCCGCCCGCCACAAGAAGATCCAAGCAGCGGGTGCTCACCACCGCCAGACGATCCATCCCGATGCAGGCGGTGGCGGCAGGTTATGTCAGGATCCTACAGAGTCTTCTCGCCTTCCTCATGGCGTATTTGGATGCCTCAAAAGGAGCAGGCCCTCGGCTACCTCTCTGGGCCGGCGCTAATCTCCTCCTCGCTGTCATGCTCATCCAACACGATCTATATGTGGAGGAAGCATTGGACCCCGAATCTAATAGGACCAAAGCCACCCTCGAGTCAGCCACCATAGCAGGTCACCCTTCGCCCACCACCTTGGCTCACCTCATGTCAATCCGGCTTCAAGACGGCAACTTTGCCCTTCTGAAGAAGCTGTTTTTAGCTGATGCTCAAGGTATTCCTCTCACAGTTCAGGATGTCTGGACAACCCACCGCATCCTACACACAATGTTGAGCCCGATCTGTACTGCCACATTATCCATACCAAAAAGGGCTTGTTGTCCATGTCCGTCACATGCTGGAGGCTAGGTGCTCGAAACTATATCGTTCTCTACTACGGCGGGCCTTGGGACCGCCACCACCACCTTGGGCTGGGATGGAACTCCCATCTCGTCGTTGCAGTCCGAGTCCTGCACAGCAAGCTGCAAGATTGCACTGGGAAAAGCAATAGCAGATGCCCGAAACACAATCTCAAGACCCCATGTGGCGGCGGCGCATGCGATTACATGGAGTCTCTCAAGATGTACCTCCATGGTATAATTCACAACTTGTACATCAAAGGCGTTCAAGTTGCTGCCCACACCCTCTGGCCTGCTCATGCGCAGCATCCTCAAGGCCGCCACTGCTACTGGCTGTATGGACCCTGTTTCCAACATCATCGTCAACTCCATCTGGTACAACACTGTGGCTGCAATCTGCCGGTTTACGAAGGCAGGGACATGGGAGAGTATAATGACGTCCTGGACCCCCTATGCCTGCTCCGTGCACAGGTTCACTCCCTCAAGGGCCTTATGAAGCTCGCCGCATTCGCCGACCCCCAATTCTCGGTGCCGGCTGGTGCTCTGGAGCTCCTCTGCAGTACAAAATGCGACATTGCTAGCATGTTGCCATCATTGACAGAGAGTTCTGAAAAGAACCCCTTCCATGAGTCTGCCAAGGCCGCTGGACACACTCGGCCCCTTGGGCTGGGTGAACTGCACCCGGCAGCTGCTTCTTGATGCCCGATCTGTGAAACGAGCTGCTCTCATTTATAACCGAGGCTCAAGCTAGTGGTACCGTGTTGCACATCGGCGACATGACACAAAGTATTTCGCTCATGTGGAGCGAAACAGATCCGGGCTCAAATTGCAAGCTCCTAAACTTTGTGTGGGGGCATTGAGGGCGGTGTCAAGCGAGAGATTAGATTATGAGGATGAGAGGAGCTGCTTCCGTTCAAAGATTGAACAGTTGCTCAAGGAATACACGACCCAGCAGTTGTTGGTAGGTACTAAATTTTGGTTTCCATGCATCATTAGCTAGCTGCTACGTATAGTATATTCCCTTTATATCTTGATTATATTCCCTTTATATCTTGATTAATTTTGACCAACACTCATGCTTGCTGTGTGTAGGGATCAGGGTATAAACTTGATACTATCTTGGGTGTGGAGGAAAGATACAAAGGCTACCGCCCCGTCAGTTATATTCGCTACCATGTGAACTTCACGACCACTTGTGATTTGAGGCTTCAGAGGACGCTTTTCTACGCTGAATTCTCGTTATCCTCACATGAGCAGGAGCCAGAATTCTGCTGCCCTCTCCCCTATGCGAATGCAGGTAAGTTTTCTGCCGCCGATTAGTACCTGATAGCCCTTGGTTAGTACACTAGTGTAAAAAACGCTTTTATATTATGGGACAGAGAGAGTTAAGTACTTTGGGTCACAGCACGATCTGCTTCAGGCTTGCAGCAGCCTGTACCACACCTTGTCATGCTTGCATTGCATGCACTAGTGGTAGATTTGAATTGGAATTGGTTTATTAACGAGTGCTCTGTCTGTCTCTTACTGAATGCCGGGCTTTATTTTTTGTTAATAGGTCGTTGCTACTATGGTGTGGTTAGTGCGAGGAAAATCGTGTATCCAGATAACGCCAAGTACATCCCGGACGATATCACCGTCCGTGGAACCCGCAGCGCGGATGGCATGCTAGGGATGGACCTGGTCTACTTCAGTCCCAAGTTGGACGTGGAGATTGCTGAGAATCTGAACGTGTTGCACAGTGAAGAAGAAGAAGAAAAGAGGAGGAAGAAGAAGAGGACGGGGAGGGGGATGTGCCGTCCAAATTAATGCACATTCTGTGATAAAAAACCCGATGACAGAGATTGCACCGTCAAGTTTGGTTTCCTTGAGCTAGATGCTACTGTTATGTGTGTGCATGCCTTAATAATTTGCTTATTGCCTGGCCTCGTTAAATTTGGCGTAAGTAAATACAAAGGGACTTATAAACCCGGGCGAGGTAGTACACAGTAAGTAGTAGCTAGGCTCTAGTTTCAGTCAAGCAGTCCTCCTCCTAGGTCCTAGCAGCAGCAGCAGCTTCAAATCCCATCCTGTACATGGCGATGCATGAATGTGCACACTAGTTTTGAGGAGGTTTCTTCCTGTGATCTTTCGAGGTCACAGTGCTTAATATTTTCACAGCCGTAATTGTTTGTACCTTCTCATGTTGTTGTATGTGCCTAGCTAGCTGAACCATATGTAGGCGTTAGTTTATGTTATGCCTATTAATTTCTCGCCAAGATCTGTTTAGCATGGGCCTTGTCTCGCTTTGTTCATCTAGAACACGATACTTGTTATATTCAATTTACATCGACAGCTAGTAATTACTCCCTTATATAAGGCTGCTTATTCCGGAAATCCCAAATGGAGCCCGACCTCCATGGTGACCTTTTTGAAAATTCAAAATCTGCATTTTCATGTTTCAAAAGTTCGAAAACAAATTCCTATGTGTAGATAATGGTGAGATCTACCGGTGTGTAAATTGTCGATTGCAAAATTCGTATTATTTTAGGCTACACAAAATGACCAATCTGACAAAAATTAAATTATATCTTTGGGCGAGATTCTGTAACAGCAACGCCTTCAAGAAGGGAGCGACGCTCAAAAATCACCATCACTGCATCCACCTGCGAAGGCCAGAATCTAGGTTTTCACCCTGCAAAATCAGTTTGAGCAATGCCTTCAAAAAGGTAACGACGAATAAAAAGACGTCGTTATTGCCAGGTTTAACCAACTCGGGTCAGACATAGGTTTTCACCCTGGAGCTCGAGACCGGATGCTTGAGTAGCACCATCACCGAAGTCATTCATGTATTGTCGCCACCACTTTTACGCAATCCCAACAGCTACATGCAATGTGCAATCACCATTGCTAGACAACCACCCCTCCGCGTCAAGTATCGTCCATACTTTGCATCTCACCATTGAAGTCAACCACCGGATCTGGCGAGATGAACCCAACCAAAGACGTTTCGGTGACCACCACCGTCGTGGAGCTGAAGGAGGTTGCTTCAACACAGTCTGCAGCCGCCACCACCACCCGGCCAACCGTATCCGGATCACCACCACCAAGCCGTCCAGATCTGAATCAGAGCAACCATGATGAGTCGCCCGACATCAAATCCGATCACTGTGCCATCCGCGTGGCCATGGACAGCCGCCAGACCTAGAACCCCATGTACCGCTGCCCACGTTCCAATACACCACTGCCCAAAGACACCCGAAGGACCCGTCACCGTGGTAAAGGCCGACGGCCATGGTGGTAGTGCGTGGGGATGCAATCCCTGCGGTGCCATGCCATGCGACCAGACCCAGGCCTCAAGCCACGGAGACCCGCACCGCACAAGCGCTGCGTCCCCGTCGTGCTGCCGCATCTCGCGCTACGTGCTCCCGTCAAGGAGGGAAGAAGAGGCCCCGCCGCCGCCGACGCCGATCGGGCTTCGCTCGGGAGCGTCCTCCGACGGCGGCGAGGAGGAGAAGAGGCGAGCTAGCACATGAACCGCTTGATTAGCGGACCGATAACAATATTTAAATTTGACCTTCCCAACATAAACACTAATATCCACACATTCCGCGAAGATTGCTAAGACAACATCCCACCAATGTCATTGACCGGTGCGAAGTGTATAACGATAAGAGAGTCCGACTCTGCTTCTACGGTGAAATCCCAAAATATTTGCGAGGGTTAATCCATCACGCATCGCCATTGCCTCCATAGTTACCGCATTTGCAGCATAGGGAACATAGACACATAGAGCCGCAAACAGTTTAGCATTTACATCTCTTAGTACTGCCGAGGTAGCAACTGCACCCTCATCTTCATGGTATGTTGCATCCAAATTTAGAAATAAGGACTATAGCCAGTTTTAGGAATTAAGTATTAGTGGAGAGAATTGACTTAGAGTCCCCTCCCCCTCCCCCTCGAAGGTTGACCAAGTCTCACCTCCGTCATTCCATAAACACCACCCTAGGACATGCTTTATATTTGGGTTTTGATTAGTTGAAATCTCTTCATAGCTGCAATTTTGTGTACTTTTATTTGTGTCCAGTGACCAAACCGAGACCGGTTATGGAATACCAACTTTCATCGACACTTTGTATATATATTCATAGTATCCAGATTCCAGATCATAATTTTTACTTATTCCTCGATTGTTAGTAGGGATTTTGCGCAAGGTCGTCACATGTGATTACACCAAGTCGACGTAGTAGTATGTTTCTTGTAGATCGGGACACCTTCATGCTTATCCGAGAGTAAATGTGAGCTCTCTAGCATTTCCGTTAGTACAATTAGTGCTGAACTTTTCATTTGCGGCAGCCCTTTTGTGTCAATAGAATCGCCATCTCAGAATTAGGCGTTATAAATAAAAGAAAATCAAAAGCAGGCGCAGATGGCGTGCTGTGTTGTGTTCTAACACGTTTAATCGAACTCTAATAATACTTTAATGCTGGCAGCCCATTGCCATTAGAAGTAGGCCTTACCGCTGGCGCTGGGTGTTGATCGCTTGATCGACATGGATCGACCGAGCTTTCGTCCCTCTCGCTATCGTGTTCCAATTAATCAGCACGTAGCATGCCAATTAGCCACCACGATTGCATGGCTACGTAGTGCATTGCGAGCCTTTGCCTTTGAATTTCTTTGAAGGTCGCATTCATCCGTGTCGCTCCATTAAAAAGTGCTTTGTTAATCTCCGATGGGCGATCCAGGCGGTTTTATTCTAGTAGTATTTTCTACTAGCAAACATTCCTACAAGTCACAAGTCACAATCTGGTCGACTATGATTTGCTGAAAGGAGCAGGGACAGAGATAGATATATCTGATTCAGACTTGAGAATCACACGAGCAGAACAGAGCGAGCACACGTATAAATGACAATGAGCTGCAGCCCAAAGCAAAGCAGCAGCAGCCCAGATCGCTCGGCTTACGGTGGTGATCATCAGTCTACGGTGGTGACTGACACATGGCTCTGATCAGGGAGAAGAGGCTTCCGCAGCTGCACCTCGCGCTGCCCGTCCCGTCCCAGGAGCTCGGCGTCCTCGGCCGGCGCCCTAACCCCACGGCCACCAGTTCCGCCTGGCCGACTTCGACAAGCTCGCCGTCACAGGCGCGACAGCGGCGGCACCGTCTACAAGGTGCGCCACGGGAGGCGTCTGGCGCTCTCTGGCAGCTCAAGGTTCAGCACTACGGCGACCGATTCAATAACTCTAAGTAATCTCCGTTGCATATGAGTTTATTAATCCTTCAAGTCATTCCTAAGCGTGATCGGCTATATCATTAATGTGCTAAATTTTAACTGTGCTACTTGGTCCTTCTTCCCGGAACACAATTTTTGACGACGAGCTAACCCTACTTTGATCTTCCTCGTCATATCATTTCGCCTTGAACATCAAGCTTGATTTCGAGTATGTGTCCTATCCTTGGTTCTAATAAACTTTCGCTTCGTCATTCCTTTGACTTGATGACATCGCCGATCGATTACACCTGCATGAAATCTCTCGACAATTGTGTCGTGATCATCATCAACATTTTGAGCTCTTCCAGGATACCAATCAAATTCATGATGGGAAATACCATCCTTGCCCCTTGATGATTGTGTTATCATCGACAATATTCTTGCCTTCCCCAACTCAAACTTGTTCATGTTATGGATGCTACTTGCTATCCAGCTTGTATGATGTTCTACCTTGAAGTATTACTGTCTTTTATGTCAAGGATGTTGCGAGAATTGCCCAACCTCTTAGAAATTCTTAATATTGTAATACTCCTCGCCATCTCCATTTATCTCTTGGTCCCCGAGTTGTTCCTAACCGGAATACCGACAAATAAACTATGATGTCTGAATTCGAAACTTCTAGCAACTCCATTGCTTTGAAGTGAATGGTCGATAGCTTCATTCTAAGTCTTTTGGTTATCGAATCACCATTCTAACATTGGTCATGCTACCTAAGCCCATATTTGGTGCACCTTTCAACCAATGTTTACTCGTGGATGTTCTCCTCGAGCATACATCATTATATCTTTTGATCTAACCAATGTTATCTCCTTGTTCACATAATTGTGGAAATCCATCTTGTTGGAATTCTTGATGAATTGTCGCTGAGTCAATCAGCCACCTCCTCATCTCTTCTTGATTTAATGATGAACTCTTGTTTTGGAACTTCGCTTCCATAGTTCAATTCCCGAGAATCTTATGATGTCTTCTTGTCAATTCGTGTCGCACCTTTTTATCTCAGGATCTTGAGTCTGAGGTATCCTGACACCAATCAGATCTGAATCTTGGTCAGATATGATGGTTGGAACATATTTCCAAGAGATATAATGTTGGTCTTTATATGACCCGGTAAGGTGATGTCATGCCTAGCACACCTGGCCGGAGGACCTATTGTTATAGTTACCTTTTTTGGCAAGGTTAGTCATTCTTTCTTGAGGAAATTGTAAGACTTATTCTATAAATTGTTCTGATGGATCCTTGAGTATCCAAAATCCGATCTTTGCTTGAAAACCATGTCAATGCTATCTCGAAGCATGTCCGTGGTACTCCGATTTTCAATAAGAACCATTGAAGCACAAATGCTTAATTTTCCTTATTAATTACCCTAACACCTTTGTATGGGTAATGTCATAAAATTTCTTCCCCCTTTCCTAAAGAGTTTTCTACATTATATCCTATCATGGATATCATGCTCTGCTTGTCCTTGAGAAGGATATACCCCTGAATTATGTGTTTAAACACGTTTTCCTTTCCATTGTTCTGTTTAATCTGATAATCATATTTTCCTTTCCATTGTTTGGTTTAACCACTCTTGTGCTCTATATGATCTAAGCAGTAATGATTCTCTGTTTATGTAAACACCCTTGTGTATCACCTTGTCAGTAAGATCGTGTTACTATTGTTGGCGACATTTTCGGTAACCAGCGATGGACGAGAACTTTGCCTATTGGTCCGCCTCGTTCAACGAGCAGGAAAGTGGTTCTCTTCATCCCTCACCCTTGGTACCGACGTTGTTGCCGACATAACTGACATGCCACCCTTTGACATGCCTTGCTATCATGACCATGCAAGATGTCACCGCTCCTCCTACTTTTAACCCACATGGTGGGCCCATAACCCACAGTTACACAGGATCGAAACCTGACTCTCCTATACACCCCCGGTTTCAAAAGTTATTCCTCGCACTTGACTTCGTATGTAGTTCACGAGCCACCTGCCTAGTGATCTATTCTGGTATCAGAGGCAATACTTATTCCCATTGCTCTAAACCCCTTTCACACTTTGTTTTAGGCAACGAACGATTGCCTGTGCGCTTGAGACTTCTATTTTTGTACCTTCTTACTTTGCTCTCGATAATTTCTTAAGTTTCAATTCAAGAGTTACTTTCCGCCACCTTCCCGATGTTATCGACGGATAGTCAACCTTCTGAGAGGTCCATTCTCCCGGAATACCCACCCTTTATTCTTTTGTAAGTATGGAGTTCCGAAGGAGTGATGATGACTTCATCAGGATGACCTGAATAAGAGAAATGAAGACATCAATGTATTGGACCGGCCTCTTCGAGAAGAGCAAACCAGGATGAGAAGACCCGCTAGATTCGTTACCAAACCTTCCCCCCTTTCACTACCTCTTAAATCTCGGGACGAGATTTCTTGTAATCAGAGGAGAATTGTGGCCTTGGGATAATTAGGCTACAGCAATCCCGTTAACGATGCCACGTCACCACGATTCGTTGTTAATCTCGCGTTAGTTCAAAACCGATTCAAATTCAAGAAATTGAATTAAAGGCAAACAACAAAAGTTTTCAAACATTAAAACTAAAATGTTCTAGAGGTGACAAATAATACATAGGTAATTGTGGTGGAGAAACCACACCTTTATAAAATGTTTAAACACTCTAAAATGAATAAAATAGTAGCAATAATAATTATTTAAATGCTTTTAAAATGATAAACAATTTCAAAACTATTTTGTTTGATTGCTAAGTTGTTTGTGGCTGTCGCATAATTTGTAACATCTATTTGGGTGCCACTTTTGTATTTTTACCAAAACTGAAAATAAAAGAAAACTAAAAAGAAACAAAAGAGAAATAAACACAGAAACCCCCATGGCCCAATGGGCCTCGGCCCAGCCGGTGGCCCACAGCCACCTGCATGAGCCGACCCGGCCATAACCTATATGGCCCCTCACCCCTCACCCGGAAACCCTTGCCTCTCCCCTCCCCGATCCCCTCTCACTCCCCATCGCCCCCTGGATCTGGACGATGCCCATCCCGTTGCCTCGCACGATCCCCCCACTCCTCCCACACGAACCCCCCCACTCCTCGCTCTCTTCCCCCCTCGATCTGGATCGAGACCAGGAAACTCGCCCTTGCTTTCGGTGCGAAGCCTCTACTTGGCCTTGCCAGCATTCCTACAGCCGTGTCGCCTCCCCCCTTGGCTTTGCCTCCTCAACGCCCGTCGTCCCGTCCCCCCCTCCTCGCGCCCGTTGCCATGTACCCTCTGACTCAGATGTGAGCGCCTCCCCAGGCTCCCTCTCCTCCTCCTCCCCCCTGCCCCGTTGGACATCGTGGCCCGGTCGCGCGCGCACGCGCTCGCGCACCACCCCCGCTCACGCCCGGCGCATCCCACGGGCGCCCCGCCCCACGCTCCACAGCCTCCACGCCTTTGTCCATGGCCAGCATCGCCCGACCTGACGACGCGTCCACCCCCCGCTTGCCGCCTTGGGGCTCCGTCCCTCGCATGTCTCGCCGCCTTGGGTCCGCCCCGCCTCCCCCAGCCTACCTCACCGTTGCCGGCCGGACTGGCCCCCGCCGCGCCGCTGGTCTCGCCCAAGGCCAGCGGCCGTGCTCGTTCCACGGGCGCTCGTGGCCGTGCCCCTGCGCTCGAAACCCAGTGCCCGTTAGGCCCCTCTAGGCCACAGACACATGGGGCCCACGCCCCTCCCACAACGATTTTTAAAAAAGGAATTAATAAAAGTGATAATAAATAAATAAATAATATTAATTAATTAAATAATTAACTAAAATAATTAACTTAATTAATTATGTTTAGTTAACCTAATTAACTAATTAAAATAATTAAGTACTGTTAATTAACTTAACGAATCTGTTAACTAAACTAATTAATCTGGTTAATTAGTTAATAGGCAATAATGAGCAGGACCCACCGTCAGTTGACGATCAGCGCCTCTGTTGACTGCGATGTCATCTTGATGTCGGCATGCACTATTACAGATAATGTTGAATTAAATTAATTAAATAAATTCTAAAAATAATCTAAATCTTTTAAAATTAATATAAAATAAACCGTAGCTCGGATCGAAAAACTTTGTACATGAAAGTTGCTCGGAAGGGCCGAGGCGAATCCGGATCATGGCCGTTAAATCGCCAAACATCCCTAACATATCGAACACGCAACTTTCCCCCTCTGGATCACCTGTCCGAAAGCGCGGAACACCGGGGATACTTTCCCGGATGTTTCCCCTTTCGCCGGTATCACCTCCTACCGCGTTAGGGCACACGTAGCACCACGCATTGTCCTGTCTTCCATCGTCATACTTATGTTTGCTTTTTATATTTATTGTTTCTTCCCCCCTCTTCTCTCGCTGAACCGAGGCCGATGCGCTACTACCCGATGCGACTACGGTGTTGTGACCCTCCTACTTGCGAGCAACCGGGCAAGCCCCCCCTTGATCACGGATATCGCCTATTCTTCTCTATCTTGCTTGCATTAAGCGTAGTGTAGCATATTCTTTGCTTTCCGTTAATCCTATCTTGATGCATAGCTTTGTCCTTGCTACTCTTGTTGTTACCTTTACGCAATCCTACATGCCTAGTATAGGATGCTAGTTTTCCATCGGTGGCCCTACATTCTTGTCCGTCTTTGTGCTATACTATCGGGCCGTGATCACTTGGGAGGTGATCACGGGTATATACTATATACTTTATACATGATACATGTGGTGACTAAAGTCGAATTGACTAGAGGAGCACCCATGAGTGATTCACGGATTGTGGGCTGAAAGGACCTTTGTCCCAACGGCCCTCTGTGTGGATCTTTGTGGCGGGCGTCGAGGCAGAGTTGAGACTACCTGGGTGAGAGGTGGGCCTGGCCCTGTTCGGCATTCACGCATACTTAACACGCTTAACGAGATCTTGGTATTTGATCTGAGTTGGGTCGTTGACCTTATACGCACTAACCGCCACGTGGGACAAGATATGGGCAACCGGCGTCGTGGTATCAGCCGAAGCATTTCGTGACGTCGGCGGCGGCGGCCTTGCGCCGGATTGGAGCGTAAGCCTGCTCTTGTATTAAGGGGCTGGATTACGCTTCGGCGGCGTTACATAGCGTCGCGGTGTGCTAAGGCGATGGGCCCGGACCCACAATGCGCTTAGGTTTAGACCGGCGTCTTGACCTCTCTGTTATGCCTAGGTGGGGCTGCGGCGTGTTGATCTTCAGCGGCGGGCATGACCGAGGAAAGTGTGTCCGACCAAATGGGATCGGCGTGTCGGGTAATGTGGTGCACCCTGCGGTGATTAATCTATTCGAATAGCCGTGATCTTGATAGCAGGGCGACTTGGAGTTGTACCTTGACCTTATGACAACTAGAACCGGATACTTAATAAAACACATCCTTCCAAGTGCGGATACAACCCGGTGGTCACTCTCTAAGAGGCTACGAGGAGAGGATCGCGGGTAGGATTATGCTATGCGATGCTACTTGGAGGACTTGATCTACTCTCTTCTACATGCTTCAAGGCGGAGGCTGCGAAGCGTAGTCTTGACAGGATTATTTATCCCCCTCTTATTACGGCATTCTCGATTCAGTCCAGCGATATGGCCCTTTACACATATACCCATGCATATGTAGTGTAGCTCCTTGCTTGCAGTACTTTGGATGAGTACTCACGGTTGCTTTCTCTCCCTTTTCCCCCTTTCCTTTCTTACGGTTGCCATGGCAGATCTTTGGAAATCGAGGCGAGGCCACCATCGGCGGCGACTCCTACTACCTTTGGAGGTGCCTACTACTACGTGCAGCTCGTTGGCGGCGACCGAGAGTAGTTAGGAGGATCGAGCGGGGAGGACTGCGCCTCTTCGATCTATACCCCGGTTTGTGCTAGCCTTCATAAAGGCAAACTTGTTTTAACTTATATGCATACTTAGATATTGTTGCTTCCGACTTCGTCTATGATCGAACACTTGTATTCGAGCCCTCGAGGCCCCAGCTTGTATTATGATGCTTGTATGACTTATTTATGTTTTAGAGTTGTGTTGTGATATCTTCCGTGAGCCACGATCTTGGCGTACCGTTTGCGTGCATGATTAGTGTACGATTGAATCGGGGGCGTCACAAAAAATCATTTCTAGGTACATACGTATCTATTTAATCAGAAATACATGGTTTGGTGGCGAGACATCGAGGTTTGGACGGTGGCCGAGGGCCCCAACTCTAGAGCGCGTAAGCTCGCATACCCACCGCGTGGTCACCGTGTGACCGTGGTGTTGCAATGCGTTCCGGGCGGCCTAGGCATGTCTAGTGGGTTGGGCACTCCTCAGGTAGGTGCTAGGAATAAAATTACAACATAAGATTTTCATGAGGAGACCGAACTATGCTCAAAGATGAATTAGCGACCAAGTGTTTGATTAGCGATGCAGGAAATGCACATGGCCAATGGGCATGAGTTTTGGTGAGGATGATCATATACTAAGAAGAATGTCTTCACAAATTTTTAGAAATCAAGAATATATAAATAACACTTCCTTCACAAAGTGTTGCTCTGAACATAATAGGAAAATGAATATTGTTGAGTTATTTTTAACTAGGCAAGGAAGGTTTTTCACATATTTGATGAAGATATGATCCAAACAATTTATGAGATTTTTTTGGTAATTTTTGGAATAACAGAAATATATGTTGCTTCACAACCTAGGGCAAAAATTGACACATGGACATGACACATAGGCAAAACTGATAAGATGACGCCTAGTCATCACAACCCACCACAATTTACAAGGCCATGACCATCTATATTGTTCGTTAACAACTAGAAATAAGGCAGCAGACCAGCGCTATTTGCTTTATGACCATTTCGTGTAAGGAAATTACAACCTTTCTGACCAAAATGGTCTCAATGGTTTAGGGTTTGGATCCCCCCGAAAAGGTTTTGACCAATTGGTCTCAAATGGTCATAGATCTATGACCAATTCTTCCAGGGTCACTGACATAAGGTCACTAGTTGACATATTTCTTGTAGTGTGCCCGGCAGCTGCGGTCATGGTGGCGGGAGCTCACGGCGTTCGACGACCAAATGCTCCAACCACGGGGTGGTTATGAAGTGGTTCCGGTGTTGGAACCGGCGCCAGAGATGCTTTGCAACCGGCATGCACGGTCTTTGGAGCAGGGCCAGGAACCGGCTGCGCCATTCTTTGGCACCGGCGGCCTTTCGGCGGAAAAAGTTGCAACCGATGCACGCACCAATCTTTGGAACCCGGCCACCGCAGTCTTTGGAACCGACATTAAATTTTACTTTCTGACCGTGAGTTTTTGTTACCACCATCTTGTTCTTCATCATTACATGAGAAATTGTGGGTCTGTTTTGCTGCTATCTTCATCAATTTTTGCTACAATTGGCAAGTTTTTTGCTACCACCATCTTTTCCTTCATCCCTCGTGGGCGAGAAATTAGCGAGGTCGTCATCAATTTTTGCTTTCTGACGGCGAGTTTTCTTGCTACCACCATATTTTTCTTCATCGTTCTTGAGAAATTGGGGAAAAGCTGCAATTGTCCATGAGGCGGGGTCTTCGATGTCACCGGTGAGGGCGTGGCGGAGACTACCCGAGCACCCTAATGAGTATTTGCAGCGGCTTTGAGGCGGATGGGGGAGGTCTTGCTGGCGTCGTTGTGATTGTCTAGAAGCAGAGAGAGAGAAGTGCATATTTCAACCCTCAACTCTTGCCCTAGTCTAATATACACCCCTCAACTTCAAAACCGTCTAATCTACAACCCCCAACTCTCAAAACCGTCTAAGATTCAACCCTCTTCTAAGATTCAACCCTGAGACCGGTTTTGAACCCATTGACCACCCAGTCAGCGTGCCACATCAGTGGCACTGTTCATAAATTCATTTTTCGCCAAAAAATCAGAAAATTACATTTTCTCAAAATTCTCCACCTTGACGATCTTTGTTCACGTGGCGAAAAAACGAAATGTTCCCGAATTCACTTTGCATATGCGGTGAAAAAAATCATTTTGAAAAAGTTTGAGAAATTCCGTTTTTAGCAGCGTAAGCGATAATTTGAGATTTTGTTTTTCGCCGTGTGAGCGATGCAGTTGAAATTTTCGTTCCACTAATCTGTTCACGGTGTGCTGGGAACTTTAAATAAATTTGTCTTTGATACTTACGAGGTGATAAATATTTTTCTTGAAAAATGGTACTTTTTATATATTTTTTGAATTTACTGTTCACGCAGGATTTTTCCCACAAATTGAATTTATTAGTTTTACGGGGAATTTTTTTCAGAAAATGAATTTATGAACGATTACTCTTGATGTGGCATCTTGGTAGGCGGTCAACAGGTCAAAATCGGTCTCAAGGTTGAACCTTACATGGTTTTAAGAGTTGAGGGTTGAAGATTAGATGGTTTTGAAGTTGAGGTGTATATTAGATTAGGGCAAGAGTTGGGGGTTGAAATATCGAAAGTGCATGGGAGCACACAGCAGCGCTCCCCATGAAATCCTATCTAAGCATTTGTCTTGGGATCCTCAACCACTATATTAGCTTCGCCCGTCTTGCAAACTTATCATCATGTATTCTCATTTTCTTTGGCGTATATCAGTCTTTAATTCCAGCGGTTCCGTACTCCTTTGGTGTGCACCAGCCAGGGGCCTATCCACCTCAACTAATAGCGGCCAACTACATCCATTCAATGCATCTGGCCCCCATCCTCCCACCTACCCCATCTCTTCTTCCCGGACGCTTGTTCTTCCCCATTAGCTCCTAAAGAATCCTCACAAGTCACCAAGTGTTCGTCATGTTCTTCTCATCTCGCTCCTTTTATGGTTCTTCCTCTTCTCGCTCCTGTTGTACTTGTTCAACAACGTGGTTGTTGAAACAAATCCAGAAGGAACTAGGAGGACGGCGAATAAACCGAGGAAGCATGAGCTTTGTTCCGTCCTCTGCAACCACGTCCATCGACACCACCTCCGCCAACACTGAGTCTTGTGTCCTCACGGCCAGCGAGTAGAAAGCCAAGGGAAGAAGCTGTAAATGTCGATGATAAAGCTTGCCGCATCCTGCAGCGACACATGACCCCGTGGTCCGAGGCTCCGAGTTTGCATTATCCTGCGCAAGGTTTTGATTTTTGGATTACGTTTTTTTCACGCCCTGAACGAGTGACACCACATGCCCCTGGAGGCTAGCACCATGTCTTGTGTTCTAGTAGCAGCCACGAGTGCCCAGAACGCCTCGCAGGAGAGTCCGGGCAGCCTTCTCTCTCTCTCTCTCTCTACACTGTTTGTTTTCTCATGAGCCCAAACGAGGCCACTGTTCATCTTCCCCAGCGTCACAAAAAACAGGCTATGATCCAGAAATACAGCTCGCTCCATAGAGAAGAATCACTAGATCCAGTCTCACCGATGTAGACTCGCCGGAGCTCTTTATGTCGGAGTGATGCAGCTGCGTTCTCTTCGCTCTCTCTCTCTCTCTCTCTCTCCACTCACATAAGCAGATTGCCATGGCCAGCATCTTGTTCATGAGTCCTCTTCACGTCAGAAGCACGCGGTACTTGTCCCATGATGGCGCCCATCCATTTCGGCAGAGGTGGGCGGCAGCTTCGCGGTATGCCTCGGTGCCATGGCACGCAGCTGGCTCACGGTCTATGTCTTGACTTGTCGGTTCTTTTGTGCATTTAATGTCAACAAACAGAGTATGCCTTTGTGCATCTCTGATGGAAGCCGGTGTATTGAAAAACATCTATTCTTTTCATCCAATTATGCCTTTGATCCCTATACAACAAAGCAGCGATGAGATTTCAATGAGTGTGGTCCGCCGAGTGCTCTTAGTCCGCGTCCAGTTAAAATATACACTTCTCTCGAAAAGCGAGAAAAAAAGCAGAGCCTTGAGAATCAAGAAGTAGGGGGCGAAGAGGATTAGATCCAGCAATTTGGGCGGGGAGGGATCCGACGTGCGAGGTGTGACCGTGCACCGGCGCATAAGCGTTGCCCATAACTAAAACATATATTTTGTATTAAAAACTTGTCGTTTGCTTTGTCGGATCGATGCAGTGCGAAATCGGGCGCGCCTCCTACTACTGTAGCGTAGCCACAATACGTCTGGATCGCTTTCTAATTAACAAATAAGAAAAGTAGTATGGGTCGGTTTCCAAGCGTGTCTGGATCGGTAAGAGTAACCCATATTATTAAGTCCCGTAGCTAGGATTTCAATCGATCCTCGTACCTACGTTATTCGTCGATCGGGAGAAGGCCTTCATCGACCCGCCGCCACCAAGTCTCGCCGTCTCCGCTCGGAGATCGCCGCTAGCTGATGGCGTCCGGATCCGCTTTTGCCGCCGGCGCTGCCCCCCTTGGGAGGGGCCTGATCTCGTGCATGCACAGCAGCAGCTGCCGCGGCGAGGACGCGCCTCTTCTCTCCGACCAGGATTTGCCCCTAGCCATCGACAAGCTCGCCGTCGGCTTCTCTGAGGAGGCCTTGACCCGGCTGCCCTGCGACGCCATGCCGGACCTCCTCCACCTCCTCACCACCGACGGCGGCGGCTCCTGCCTCGGCCTCCTAGACCCCGTCTCCAACATCATCCTCAACACCCTCGCCCTCCTCCCCAAAGACGCCGCCCCCGCAGCAGCAGCTTCCACCTCTCGGCCCGCCACAAGAAGATCCAAAAGACGCAGATCCATCCCGGGTTTTGTCGGCTGGCACGAGGTTGTATCAAGATCCTACCACAGTCTTCTCGCCTTCCTCATGGCATATTTCGGATGCCTCGAAAAGGAGCAGGCCGTCTGCTACCTCTCTTTGGGCGGCGCCAACCTCCTCCTCGCCGTCATGCTCATCCAACATGATCTATCTGGCGGAGGAAGCATTGGACCCCTGAATCTGATAGGACCCAAGCCGCCCTCGGTGTCGGCCACCATAGCAAGCCACCCTTAGCCCCACCACCTTGGCTCGCTTTGATGTCAATCCAGCTCCAAGGCAGCAACTTTGCCCTTCTCAAGAAGCTGTTCTCAGGTGATGCTCAAGGTATCCCTCTCACGATTGAGGATATCCGGGCAACCCACCGCATCCTACACATGATAATGAGTCCGGTTTGTCTTGCCGGCATTATCCATACCAAAGAGGGCTGGTTGTCCATGTTACGTCACATCTTTGGAGGCTAGTTGCTCGAAACTTCGCCGTTCTCTACTCTGACGGACGCCGGGACCGCCACCACCACCTTGGGCTGGGATGGAACCCCCATCTCGTCGTTGCAGTCCAGTCCTGCACGACAAGCTGCAAGATTGCACAGGAAGAGCAATAGCAGATGGCCGAAACACAATCTGAAGACCCCATGCGCGGCGGTGGCGCTGTGATTACCTGCAGTCTCTCAAGATGTACCTCCATGGTATAATTCACAACTTGTACATCAAAGGCGCTCAAGTTGCTGCCCACACCCTCTGGATTGCTCTTGAGTAGCATCCTCAAGGCTGGCCACTGCTACGGCTGCATGGACCCTGTCTCCAACATCATTGTCAACTCCATCTGGTACAACACCTGTGGCTGCAATCTGCCAGTTTCTGAAGGAAGGGACATGGTAGAGTACAATGACGTCCTGGACCCCCTATGCCTGCTCCGCGCACAGACTCACTCCCTCAAGGGCCTTATGGAGCTCGCCACATTCGCCGACCCCCAATTCTCGGTGCCGGCTTGTGCTCTGGAGCTCCTCTGCAGTACAAAATGCGACATTGCTAGCATGTTGCCATCATCGACAGAGAGTTCTGAAAAGAACCCCTTCCATGAGTCTGCCAAGGCGGCTGGACACACTTTCGGCCCCTTGGGCTGGGTGAACTGCACCGGCTGCTGTTGATGCCCGATCTGTGAAAGCGGCTGCTCTCATTTATAACCGAGGCTCAAACTAGTGGTACCGTGTTGCGCATCGGCGACATGACACAAAGTATTTACGCTCATGTGGGCAGAAACAGATCCGGGGCTCAAACTGTGCAAGCTCCTGAACTTTGTCTTGAGGGCATTGAGGCGGTGTCAGCGAGAGATTAGATTATGAGGATGAGAGGAGCTGCTTCCGTTCAAAGATTGAACAGTTGCTCAAGGAATACACGACCCAGCAGTTGTTGGTAGGTACTAAATTTTGGTTTCCATGCATCATTAGCTAGCTACTTTCGTATAGTATATTCCTTTATATCTTGATTAATTTTGACCAACACTCATGCTTGCTGTGTGTAGGGATCGAGTATAAACTTGATACTATCTTGGGTGTGGAGGAAAGATACAAAGGCTACCGCCCGTCGGTTATATTAAGCTACCATGTGAACTTCACGGCCACATGTGATTTGAGGCTTCAGAGGACGCTTTTCTACGCTGAATTCTCGTTCTCCTCACGTGAGCAGGAGCCAGAATTCTGCTGTCCTCTACCCTATGCGAATGCGGGTAAGTAGTACCTGATAGCACTTGCTTAGTACTTTGGGTCACCGCACGACCTTGTCATGCTTGCATTGCATGCACTAGTGGTAGATTTGAATTGGAATTGGTTTATTAACGTGTGCTCTGTCTGTCTCATTACTGAATGTGGGGCTTTATTTTCTTGTCAATAGGCCGTTGCTACTATGGTGTGCTTAGTGCGAGGAAAATCGTGTATCCAGATGACGCCAAGTACATCCCGGACGATATCACCTTCCGTGGAACCCATGGCCTTGAATGGCATGCTAGGGATGGACCTGGTCTACTTCAGTCCCAAGTTGGACGTGGAGATTGCTGAGAATCTGAGCGTGTTGCACAGTGAAGAAGAAGAAGAAAGAGGAGGAAGAAGAAGAGGACGGGGAGGGGGATGTGCCGTCCAAATTAATGCACATTCTGTGATAAAAAACCCGATGACAGAGATTGCACCGTCAAGTTTGGTTTCCTTGAGCTAGATGCTACTGTTATGTGTGTGCATGCCTTAATAATTTGCTTATTGCCTGGCCTCGTTAAATTTGGCGTAAAGTAAATACAAAGGGACTTATAAACCCGGGCGAGGTAGTACACAGTAAGTAGTAGCTAGGCTCTAGTTTCAGTCAAGCAGTCCTCCTCCTAGGTCCTAGCAGCAGCAGCTTCAAATCCCATCCTGTACATGGCGATGCATGAATGTGCACACTAGTTTTGAGGAGGTTTCTTCCTGTGATCTTTCGAGGTCACAGTGCTTAATATTTTCACAGCCGTAATTGTTTGTACCTTCTCATGTTGTTGTATGTGCCTAGCTAGCTGAACCATATGTAGGCGTTAGTTTATGTTATGCCTATTAATTTCTCGCCAAGATCTGTTTAGCATGGGCCTTGTCTCGCTTTGTTCATCTAGAACACGATACTTGTTATATTCAATTTACATCTGACAGCTAGTAATTACTCCCTTATATAAGGCTGCTTATTCCGGAAATCCCAAATGGAGCCCGACCTCCATGGTGACCTTTTTGAAAATTCAAAATCTGCATTTTCATGTTTCAAAAGTTCGAAAACAAATTCCTATGTGTAGATAATGGTGAGATCTACGGTGTGTAAATTGTCGATTGCAAAATTCGTATTATTTTAGGCTACACAAAAATGACCAATCGACAAAAATTAAATTATATCTTTGAATGACGAGATTACGTAACAGCATAGCGCCTTCAAGAAGGGAGCGGCGGCTCAAAAATCACCATCACTTTGCATCCACTGCGAAGGCGAGAATCTAGGTTTTCACCTGCAAAATCAGTTTGAGCAATGCCTTCAAAAAGGTAACGACGAATAAAAAGGCGTCGTTATTGCCGGATTTAACCAACTCGGGTCGAGACATAGGTTTTCACCACGGAGCTCGAGACGGATGCTTGAGTAGCACCATCACCGAAGTCATTCATGTATTGTCGCCACCACTTTTCTGCAATCCCAACAGCTACATGCAATGTGCAATCACCATTGCTAGACAACCACCCCTCCGCGTCAAGCTGTCGTCCATACTTTGCATCTCACCATTGAAGTCAACCACCGGATCTGGCGAGATGAACCCAACCAAAGACGTTTCGGTGACCACCACCGTCGTGGAGCTGAAGGAGGTTGCTTCAACACAGTCTGCAGCCGCCACCACCACCCGGCCAACCGTATCCGGATCACCACCACCAAGCCGTCCAGATCTGAATCGAGCAACCATGATGAGTGGCCGACATCAAATCCGATCCTTTGTGCCATCCGCGTGGCCATGGACAGCCGCCAGACCTAGAACCCCATGTACCGCTGCCCACGTTCCAATACACCACTGCCCAAAGACACCCGAAGGACCCGTCACCGTGGTAAAGGCCGACGGCCATGGTGGTAGTGCGTGGGGATGCAATCCCTGCGGTGCCATGCCATGCGACCAGACCCAGGCCTCAAGCCACGGAGACCCGCACCGCTGGCGCTGCGTCCCGTCGTCTTTGCCGCATCTCGCGCTTCGTGCTCCCGTCAAGGAGGAAGAAGAGGCCCCGCCGCCGCCCGGCGCCGATCGGGCTTCGCTTCGAGGCGTCCTCCGGCAATGGCGAGGAGGAGAAGAAGCGGCTAGCACATGAGCAGCTTGATTAGCGGACCGATAACAATGTTTAAATTTGACCTTCCCAACATAAACACTAATATCCACACATTCGCGAAGATTGCTAAGACAACATCCCACCAATGTCATTGACCGGTCGAAGTGTATAACGATAAGAGAGTCCGACTCTGCTTCTACGGTGAAATCCCAAAATATTTGCGAGGTTAATCCATCACGCATCGCCATTGCCTCCATAGTTACCGCATTTGCAGCATAGGAACATAGACACATAGAGCCGCAAACAGTTTAGCATTTACATCTCTTAGTACTGCCGAGGTAGCAACTGCACCCTCATCTTCATGGTATGTTGCATCCAAATTTAGAAATAAGGACTATAGCCAGTTTTAGGAATTCGTATTAGTGGAGAGAATTGACTTAGAGTCCCCTCCCCCTCCCCCTCGAAGGTTGACCAAGTCTCACCTCCGTCATTCCATAAACACCACCCTAGGACAATCTTAATATTTTGGTTTTTATTAGTTGAAATCTATTCATAGCTGCAATTTTGTTTACTTTTATTTGTGTCAATTTACAAAACAGAGACCGTTTATTTAATACATACTTTCATCGACTCTTTGTATATATATTAATAGTATCCAGATTCCATATCATAATTTTTACTTATTCCTCGATTGTTAGTAGGGATTTTTTGCGCCAAGGTCGTCACATGTGATTACACCAAGTCGACGTAGTAGTATGTTTCTTGTAGATCGGGACACCTTCATGCTTATCCGAGAGTAAATGTGAGCTCTCTAGCATTTCCGTTAGTACAATTAGTGCTGAACTTTTCATTTGCGGCAGCCCTTTTGTGTCAATAGAATCGCCATCTCAGAATTAGGCGTTATAAATAAAGAAAATCAAAGCAGGCGCAGATGGCGTCTTTGTGTTGTGTTCTAACACGTTTAATCGAACTCTAATAATACTTTAATGCTGGCAGCCCATTGCCATTAGAAGTAGGCCTTACCACTGGCGCTGGGTGTTGATCGCTTGATCGACATGGATCGACCGAGCTTTCGTCCCTCTAAGCTATCGTGTTCCAATTAATCAGCACGTAGCATGCCAATTAGCCACCACGATTGCATGGCTACGTAGTGCATTGCAGACGCCTGCCTTTGAATTTCTTTGAAGGTCGCATTCATCCGTGTCGCTCCATTAAAAAGTGCTTTGTTAATCTCCGATGGGCGATCCAGGCGGTTTTATTCTAGTAGTATTTTCTACTAGCAAACATTCCTACAAGTCACAAGTCACAATCTGATGCGACTATGATTTCTTTGAAAGGAGCAGGGACAGAGATAGATACAGATTCAGACTTGAGAATCACCGAGCGAACAGGCGAGCACCGTATAAATGACAATGAGCTGCAGCCCAAAGCAAAGCAGCAGCAGCCCAGATCGCTCGGCTTACGGTGGTGATCATCAGTCTACGGTGGTGACTGACACATGGCTCTGAGCAGGGAGAAGAGGCTTCCGCAGCTGCACCTCGCGCTGCCGTCCCGTCGAGGAGCTCGGCGTCCTCGGCGGCCCTAACCCCACGGCCACCGGTTCCGCTGGCCGACTTGACAAGCTTCGCCGTCACAGGCGCGGCAACGGCGGCACCGTCTACAAGGTGCGCCACCGGGAGACGTGCGCGCTCTACGCGCTCAAGGTTCAGCACTACGGCGACCCGATTCAATAACTCTAAGTAATCTCCGTTGCATATGAGTTTATTAATCCTTCAAGTCATTCCTAGCGTGATCGGCTATATCATTAATGTGCTAAATTTTAAGCTGTGCTACTTGGTCCTTCTTCCGGAACACATTTTTTTCTGACGAGCTAACCCTACTTGATCTTCCTCGTCATATCATTTCGCCTTGAACATCAAGCTTGATTTCCGATATGTGTCCTATCCTTGGTTCTAATAAACTTTAAACCGTCATTCCTTTGACTTGATGACATCGCCCGATCGATTACACCTGCATGAAATCTCTCGACAATTGTGTCGTGATCATCATCAACATTTTGAGCTCTTCCGGGATACCAATCAAATTCATGATGGGAAATACCATCCTTGCCCTTGATGATTGTGTTATCATCGACAATATTCTTGCCTTCCCCAACTCAAACTTGTTCATGTTATGGATGCTACTTGCTATCCAGCTTGTATGATGTTCTACCTTGAAGTATTACTGTCTTTTATGTCAAGGATGTTGCGAGAATTGCCCAACCTCTTAGAAATTCTTAATATTGTAATACTCCTCGCCATCTCCATTTATCTCTTGGTCCCGAGTTGTTCCTAACCGGAATACCGACAAATAAACTATGATGTCTGAATTCGAAACTTCTAGCAACTCCATTGCTTTGAAGTGAATGGTCGATAGCTTCATTCTAAGTCTTTTGGTTATCGAATCACCATTCTAACATTGGTCATGCTACCTAAGCCCATATTTGGTGCACCTTTCTACCAATGTTTACTCGTGGATGTTCTCCTCGAGCATACATCATTATATCTTTTGATCTAACCAATGTTATCTCCTTGTTCACATAATTGTGGAAATCCATCTTGTTGGAATTCTTGATGAATTGTCGCTGAGTCAATCAGCCACCTCCTCATCTCTTCTTGATTTAATGATGAACTCTTGTTTTGGAACTTCGCTTCCATAGTTCAATTCGAGAATCTTATGATGTCTTCTTGTCAATTAAATTGTAGCACCTTTTATCTCGGGATCTTGAGTGCGAGGTATCCGACACCAATCAGATCTGAATCTTGGTCAGATATGATGGTTGGAACATATTTCAAGAGATATAATGTTGGTCTTTATATGACCCGGTAAGGTGATGTCATGCCTAGCACACTGGCGGAGGACCTATTGTTATAGTTACCTTTTTTTTTCGGCAAGGTTAGTCATTCTTTCTTGAGGAAATTGTAAGACTTATTCTATAAATTGTTCTGATGGATCCTTGAGTATCCAAAATCCGATCTTTGCTTGAAAACCATGTCAATGCTATCTCGAAGCATGTCCGTGGTACTCCGATTTTCAATAAGAACCATTGAAGCACAAATGCTTAATTTTCCTTATTAATTACCCTAACACCTTTGTATGGGTAATGTCATAAAATTTCTTCCCCCTTTCCTAAAGAGTTTTCTACATTATATCCTATCATGGATATCATGCTCTGCTTGTCCTTGAGAAGGATATACCCCTGAATTATGTGTTTAAACACGTTTTCCTTTCCATTGTTACATTTAATCGATAATCATATTTTCCTTTCCATTGTTTGGTTTAACCACTCTTGTGCTCTATATGATCTAAGCGGTAATGATTCTCTGTTTATGTAAACACCCTTGTGTGTCACCTTGTCGATGAATCGTGTTACTATTGTTGGCGACATTTGGTAACCAGCGATGGGCGAGAACTTTGCCTATTGGTCCGCCTCGTTCAGCGGCGGGAAAGTGGTTCTCTTCATCCCTCACCCTTAGTACCGGCGTTGTTGCCGACATAAGCGACATACCACCCTTTGACATGCCTTGCTATCATGACCATGCAAGATGTCACCGCTCCTCCTACTTTTAACCCACATGGTGGGCCCATAACCTGAGTTACGGGATCGAAACACGACTCTCCTATACACCCCGGTTTCAAAAGTTATTCCTCGCACTTGACTTGTTATGTAGTTCACGAGCCACCTGCCTAGTGATCTATTACGGTATCGAGGCAATACTTATTCCCATTGCTCTAAACCCCTTTCACACTTTGTTTTGAGCAGCGAGCGATTGCACTGTCGCTTGAGACTTCTATTTTGTACCTTCTTACTTTGCTCTCGATAATTTCTTAAGTTTCAATTCAAGAGTTACTTTCCGCCACCTTCCCCGATGTTATCGACCAGATAGTCAACCTTACAGAGGTCCATTCTCCCGGAATACCCACCCTTTATTCTTTTGTAAGTATGGAGTTCCCGAAGGAGTGATGATGACTTCATCAGGATGACCTGAATAAGAGAAATGAAGACATCAATGTATTGGACCGGCCTCTTCGAGAAGAGCAAACCAGGATGAGAAGACCCGCTAGATTCGTTACCAAACCTTCCCCCCTTTCACTACCTCTTAAATCTCGGGACGAGATTTCTTGTAATCAGAGGAGAATTGTGGCCTTGGGATAATTAGGCTACAACAATCCCACGTTAACGATGCCACGTCACCACGATTCTTTGTTGTTAATCTCGCGTTAGTTCAAAACCGATTCAAATTCAAAAATTGAATTAAAGGCAAACAACAAAAGTTTTCAAACATTAAAACTAAAATGTTCTAGAGGTGACAAATAATACATAGAGTAATTGTGGTGGAGAAACCACACCTTTATAAAATGTTTAAACACTCTAAAATGAATAAAATAGTAGCAATAATAATTATTTAAATGCTTTTAAAATGATAAACAATTTCAAAACTATTTTGTTTCGATTGCTAAGTTGTTTGTGGCTGTCGCATAATTTGTAACATCTATTTGGGTGCCACTTTTGTATTTTTACCAAAACTGAAAATAAAAGAAAACTAAAAAGAAACAAAAGAGAAATAAACACAGAAACCCCCATGGCCCAATGGGCCTCGGCCCAGCCGGCTGGCCACAGCCACCCTGCGCAGGCCGACCCAGCCATGGCCTATATGGCCCCTCACCCCTCACCCGGAAACCCTTGCCTCTCCCCTCCCCGATCCCCTCTCACTCCCCATCGCCCCCTGGATCTGGACGATGCCCATCCCGTTGCCTCGCACGATCCCCCCACTCCTCCCACACGAACCCCCCCACTCCTCGCTCTCTTCCCCCCCTCGCTCTGGATCGAGACAGGCTTCGCCCTTTGCTTTCGGTCTTGAAGCCTCTCTTGGCCGCCCAGCTCCTACAGCCGCCGTGTCGCCTCCCCTTGACCTGCCTCCTCAACGCCCGTCGTCCCCGTCCCCCCTCCTCGCGCCCCGTTGCCATGTACCCTACAGCTCCGATGTGAGCGCCTCCCCATGCTCCCTCTCCTCCTCCTCCCCTGCCCCGTTGGACATCGTGGCCCGACCGCGCCCTGGCTGTGCTCGCGCACCACCCCCCCCCCCCGCTCACGCCCGGCGCATCCCACGGGCGCCCGCTTGGCAGCTCCACAGCCTCCACGCTTTGTCCATGGCCCATCGCCGACCACGACCGCGTCCACCCCGCCGCTTGCCGCCTTGGGGCTCCGTCCCTCGCATGTCTCGCCGCCTTGGGGTCAAGCGCCCGCCTCCCCAGCCTACCTCACCGTTGCCTTGGGATGGCCCCCTTGGCCCTTGTTGGTCTCGCCCAAGGCAGTGGCCGTGCTCGTTCCACCAGGCGCTCGTGGCCGTGCCCTGCGCTCGAAACCCGGTGCCGTTAGGCCCCTCTGAGCCCACAGACACATGGGGCCCACGCCCCTCGAGAATGATTTTTTAAAGGAATTAATAAAAGTGATAATAAATAAATAAATAATATTAATTAATTAAATAATTAACTAAAATAATTAACTTAATTAATTATGTTTGAATTAACCTAATTAACTAATTAAAATAATTAAATCTGTTAATTAACTTATGAATACATTAACTAAACTAATTAATCTGGTTAATTAGTTAATAGGCAATGACGAACGGGACCCACACGTCAGTTGACCAGTCAACGCCTCTGTTGACTGCTGATGTCATGCTGATGTCAGCATGCACTATTCTGGATAATGTTGAATTAAATTAATTAAATAAATTCTAAAAATAATCTAAATCTTTTAAAATTAATATAAAATAAACCGTAGCTCGGATCGAAAAACTTTGTACATGAAAGTTGCTCAGAAGGACGAGACGAATCCGGATCATAGCCCGTTAAATCCGCCAAACATCCCTAACATATCGAACCGCATAACTTTCCCCTCTGGATCACACTGTCCAAAGCGCGGAACAGGGATACTTTCCGGATGTTTCCCCTTTCGCCGGTATCACCTCCTACAGCGTTAGGGCACCACGTAGCACCACGCATTGTCACATCTTCCATCGTCATACTTATGTTTGCTTTT
This sequence comes from Aegilops bicornis, assembly GCA_021605145.1. Lineage (NCBI taxonomy): Eukaryota > Viridiplantae > Streptophyta > Magnoliopsida > Poales > Poaceae > Aegilops > Aegilops bicornis. Next base: position 35,107,105 of record CM038672.1, read on the forward strand.
TATATTTATTGTTTCTTCCCCTCTTCTCTCGCTAGACACGAGGCGATGCGCTACTACCCGATGCGACTACGGTGTTGGCGACCCCTCCTACTTGCGAGCAACCAGGCAAGCCCCCCCCTTGATCACCGGATATCGCCTATTCTTCTCTATCTGCTTGCATTAGCGTAGTGTAGCATATTCTTGCTTTCCGTTAATCCTATCTTGATGCATAGCCTGTCCTTGCTACTCTTTGTTGTTACCTTTACACCGCAATCCTACATGCCTAGTATAGGATGCTAGTTTTCCATCGGTGGCCCTACATTCTTGTCCGTCTGGCATGCTATACTATCGGGCCGTGATCACTTGGGAGGTGATCACGGGTATATACTATATACTTTATACATGATACATGTGGTGACTAAAAGTCGAATTGGCTAGAGGAGCACCAGCGAGTGATTCACGGATTGTGGGCTGAAAGGACCTTTGTCCCCAGCGGCCCTCTGTGTGGATCTTTGTGGCGGGCGTCGGGGCGAGTTGAGACTACAGGTGAGAGGTGGGCACTGGCCACTGTTAAGCATTCACGCATACTTAACACGCTTGAGATCTTGGTATTTGATCTGAGTTGGGTCGTTGACCTTATCGCACTAACCGCCACGTGGGACAAGATATGGGCAACGGCGTCGTGGTATCGGCCGAAGCATTCGTGGCGTCGGCGGCGGCCTTGGCGCGGATTGGAGCGTAAGCCTGCTCTTGTATTAAGGGGCTAGTTACGCTTCGGCGGCGTTACTTAGCGTGCGAGGTGTGCTAAGGCGATGGGCCCGGACCCTGTCGCTTAGGTTTAGACGGCGTCTTGACCTCTCTGTTATGCCTAGGTGGGGCTGCGGCGTGTTGATCTTCAGCGGCGGGCATGACCGAGGAAAGTGTGTCCGAGCCAAATGGGATCGGCGTGTCGGGTAATGTGGTGCACCCTGCGGTGATTAATCTATTGAATAGCCGTGATCTTGATAGCAGGGCGACTTGGAGTTGTACCTTGACCTTATGACAACTAGAACCGGATACTTAATAAAACACATCCTTCCAAGTGCCAGATACAACCCGGTGATCATTCTCACACAGGGCGACGAGGGGAGGATCGCTGGGTAGGATTATGCTATGCGGCGCTACTTGGAGGACTTGATCTACTCTCTTCTACATGCTTCAAGGCGGAGGCTGCGAGCGTAGTCTTGACAGGATTATTTATCCCCTCTTATTACGGCATTCTCGATTCAGTCCACTGATATGGCCCTTTACACATATACCCATGCATATGTAGTGTAGCTCCTTGCTTGCGAGTACTTTGGATGAGTACTCACGGTTGCTTTCTCTCCCCTTTTCCCCCTTTCCTTTCTTCTGGTTGTCGCAACAGATCTTTGGAATCCGAGGCAGGCGCCACCATCGGCGGCGACTCCTACTACTGGAGGTGCCTACTACTACGTGCTGCTCGTTGACGACGACCTGGAGTAGTTTGTAGGATCCCTGGCTGGAGGACTGCGCCTCTTTCGATCTATACCCCAGTTTGTGCTTGCCTTCATAAGGCAAACTTTTTTAACTTATGTACGTACTTAGATATTGTTGCTTCGCTGACTTCGTCTATGATCGAACACTTGTATTCGAGCCCTCGAGGCCCAGCTTGTATTATGATGCTTGTATGACTTATTTATGTTTTAGAGTTGTGTTGTGATATCTTCCGTGAGCCCTGATCTTGGCGTACCGTTTGCGTGCATGATTAGTGTCTGATTGAATCGAGGCGTCACAAATCATTTCTAGGTACATACGTATCTATTTAATCAGAAATACATGGTTTGGTGGCGAGACATCGAGGTTTGGGCCGGTGGCGAGGGCCCCAACTCTAGGCGTGGCTTCGCATACCCACCAGCGTGGTCACCGTGTGACCGTGGTGTTACCAATGCGTTCAGGCGGCCTAGGCATGTCTAGTGGGTTGGGCACTCCTCGGTAGGTGCTAGGAATAAAATTACAACATAAGATTCTCATGAGGAGACGAACTATGCTCAAAGATGAATTAGCAGCCAAGTGTTTGATTAGCGATGCAGGAAATGCACATGGCCAATGGGCATGAGTTTTGGTGAGGATGATCATATACTAAGAAGAATGTCTTCACAAATTTTTAGGAAATCAAGAATATATAAATAACACTTCCTTCACAAAGTGTTGCTCTGAACATAATAGGAAAATGAATATTGTTGAGTTATTTTTAACTAGGCAAGGAAGGTTTTTCACATATTTGATGAAGATATGATCCAAACAATTTATGAGATTTTTTTGGTAATTTTTGGAATAACAGAAATATATGTTGCTTCACAACCTAGGGCAAAAATTGACACATGGACATGACACATAGGCAAAAGCCCGATGAGATGGCGCCTAGTCATCACAACCCTACAATTTACAAGGCCATGACCATCTATATTGTTCGTTAACAACTAGAAATAAGGCAGCGGACCAGCGCTATTTGCTTTATGACCATTTCGTGTAAGGAAATTACAACCTTTCTGACCAAAATGGTCTCAATGGTTTAGGGTTTGGATCCCCCCGAAAAGGTTTTGACCAATTGGTCTCAAATGGTCATAGATCTATGACCAATTCTTCCAGGGTCACTGACATAAGGTCACTAGTTGACATATTTCTTGTAGTGTGCCCGGCCAGCTGCGGTCATGGTGGCGGGAGCTACGGCGTTCGGCGACCAAATGCTCCAACCACGGGGTGGTTATGAAGTGGTTCGGTGTTGGAACCGGCGCTTGAGATCTTGCAACCGGCATGCACCGGTCTTTGGAGCAGGGCGAGGAACCGGCTGCCATTCTTTGGCACCAGCGGCCTTCGGCGGAAAAAGTTGCAACCTTGATGCGCACCAATCTTTGGAACCGGCCACCGCGGTCTTTGGAACCGACATTAAATTTTACTTTCTGACCGGCGAGTTTTTGTTACCACCATCTTGTTCTTCATCATTACATGAGAAATTGTGGAGTGCATTTTGCTGCTATCTTCATCAATTTTTGCTACAATTGGCAAGTTTTTTGCTACCACCATCTTTTCCTTCATCCCTCGTGAGCTGAGAAATTAGCGAGGTCGTCATCAATTTTTGCTTTCTGACGGCGAGTTTTCTTGCTACCACCATATTTTTTCTTCATCGTTCTTGAGAAATTGGGGGAAAAGCTGCAATTGTCCATGAGACAGGGTCTTCGATGTCACCGGTGAGGACGTGAGCGGAGACTACCCGAGCACCCTAGCGGTATTTACCAGCGGCTTTGAGGCGGATGGGGGAGGTCTTGCTGGCGTCGTTGTGATTGTCTGGAAGCGAGAGAGAAGTGCATATTTCAACCCTCAACTCTTGCCCTAGTCTAATATACACCCTCAACTTCAAAACCGTCTAATCTACAACCCCAACTCTCAAAACCGTCTAAGATTCAACCCTCTTCTAAGATTCAACCACGAGACGGTTTTGAACCCATTGACCACCAGTCAGCGTGCCACATCGGTGGCACTGTTCATAAATTCATTTTACGCCAAAAAATCAGAAAATTACATTTTCTCAAAATTCTCCATGACGATCTTTGTTCACGTGGCGAAAAAAACGAAATGTTCCCGAATTCACTGCATATGCGGTGAAAAAAATCATTTTGAAAAAGTTTGAGAAATTCCGTTTTAGCAGCGTAAGCGGTAATTTGAGATTTTGTTTTTTCGCCGTGTGAGCAGATGCAGTTGAAATTTTCGTTCCACTAATCTTTGTTCACGGTGTGGCAGGAACTTTTAAATAAATTTGTCTTTGATACTTACGAGGTGATAAATATTTTTCTTGAAAAATGGTACTTTATATATATTTTTGAATTTACTGTTCACATGATTTTTCCCTGAAATTGAATTTATTAGTTTTACGGGGAATTTTTTTCAGAAAATGAATTTATGAACGATTACTCTTGATGTGGCATCTTGTTGGGCGGTCAGCAGAGGTCAAAATCGGTCTCAAGGTTGAACCTTACATGGTTTTAAGAGTTGAGGTTGAAGATTAGATGGTTTTGAAGTTGAGGGTGTATATTAGATTAGGGCAAGAGTTGGGGGTTGAAATATCGAAAGTGCATGGGAGCACACAGCAGCGCTCCCCTTTGAAATCCTATCTAAGCATTTGTCTTGGGATCCTCAACCACTATATTAGCTTCGCCCGTCTTGCAAACTTATCATCATGTATTCTCATTTTCTTTGGCGTATATCAGTCTTTAATTCCACAGCGGTTCCGTACTCCTTTGGTGTGCACCGGCCGAGGCCTATCCACCTCAACTAATAGCGGCCAACTACATCCATTCAATGCATCTGGCCCCCATCCTCCCACCTACCCCATCTCTTCTTCCCGGACGCTTGTTCTTCCCCATTAGCTCCTAAAGAATCCTCACAAGTCACCAAGTGTTCGTCATGTTCTTCTCATCTCGCTCCTTTTATGGTTCTTCCTCTTCTCGCTCCTGTTGTACTTGTTCAACAACGTGGTTGTTGAAACAAATCCAGAAGGAACTAGGAGGGGCGGCGAATAAACCGAGGAAGCATGAGCTTTGTTCCGTCCTCTGCAACCACGTCCATCGACACCACCTCCGCCAACCTTTGAGTCTTGTGTCCTCCACGGCCGTGAGTAGAAAGCCAAGGGAAAGGCGTAGCCGTCGATGATAAAGCTTGCCGCATCTGCTGGCGACACATGGCCCGTGGTCCGAGGCTCCGAGTTTGCATTATCCTGCGCAAGGTTTTGATTTTTGGATTACGTTTTTCACGCATACGAGCAGGTGACACCACATGCCCACGAGGCTAGCACCATGTCTTGTGTTCTAGTAGCAGCCACGAGTGCCCAGGCGCCTCGCGGAGGAGAGTCAGGCAGCCTTCTCTCTCTCTCTCTCTCTACACTTTGTTTGTTTTCTCATGAGCCCAAGCAGGCCCTTTGTTCATCTTCCCCAGCGTCACAAAAAACAGGCTATGATCCAGAAATACAGCTCGCTCCATAGAGAAGAATCACTAGATCCAGTCTCACCGATGTAGACTCGCCGGAGCTCTTTATGTCGGAGTGATGCAGCTGCGTTCTCTTCTCTCTCTCTCTCTCTCTCTCTCTCTCTCTCTCTCTCTCTCTCTCTCTCTCCACTCACATAAGCAGATTGCCATGGCCAGCATCTTGTTCATGAGTCCTCTTCACGTCAGAAGCACGCGGTACTTGTCCCATGATGGCGCCCATCCATTTCGGCAGAGGTGGGCGGCAGCTCGCCCGGTATGCCTCGGTGCCATGGCCGCCTTTGGCTCACGGTCTATGTCTTGACTTGTCGGTTCTTTTGTGCATTTAATGTCAACAAGCAGTGCATAATGTGCATCTCTGATGGGCGGTGTATTGAAAAATATCTATTCTTTTCATCCAATTATGCGATCCCTATACAACAAAGCAGCGATGAGATTTCAATGAGTGTGGTCCGCCGAGTGCTCTTAGTCGCGTCCGTTAAAATATACACTTCTCTAGAAGCAGAAAAAAAGCAGAGCCTTGAGAATCGAAGTAGGGGACGAAGAGGGGATTAGATCCAACGGCTGGACGGGGAGGGATCCGACGTGCGGGGTGTGACCGTGCACCGGCGCATAGCGTTGCCCATAACTAAAACATATATTTTGTATTAAAAACTTGTCGTTTGCTGTCGGATCGATCTGGTGCGAAATCGGCGCGCCTCCTACTACAGCAGCGTAGCCACAATACGTCTGGATCGCTTTCTAATTAACAAATAAGAAAAGTAGTATGGGTCGGTTTCCAAGCGTAATACGGATCGGTAAGAGTAACCCATATTATTAAGTCCCGTAGCTAAGTTTCAATCGATCCTCGTACCCTCGTTATTAAATCGATCGGGAGAAGGCCTTCATCGACCCGCCGCCACCAAGTCTCGCCGTCTCCGCTCGGAGATCGCCGCTAGCTGATGGCGTCCGGATCCGCTTTTGCCGCCGGCGCTGCCCCCCTTGGGAGGGGCCTGATCTCGTGCATGCACAGCAGCGGCTGCCAGCGGCGGGGCCAGCGCCTCTTCTCTCCGACCAGGATTTGCCCCTAGCCATCGACAAGCTCGCCGTCGGCTTCTCACGAGGAGGCCTTGACCGGCTGCCTGCGGCGCCATGCGGACCTCCTCCACCTCCTCACCACCGGCGGCGGCGGCTCCTGCCTCGGCCTCCTAGACCCGTCTCCAACATCATCCTCAACACCCTCGCCCTCCTCCCCAAAGCGCCGCCCCAGCGGCGGCTTCCACCTCTCGGCCCGCCACAAGAAAGATCCAAAAAGGCGAGATCCATCCCGGGTTTTGTCGGCTGGCACGAGGTTGTATCAAGATCCTACCACAGTCTTCTCGCCTTCCTCATGGCATATTTCGGATGCCTCGAAAAGGAGCAGGCCGTCTGCTACCTCTACTGGGCCGACGCCAACCTCCTCCCTCGCCGTCATGCTCATCCAACATGATCTATCTGGCGGAGGAAGCATTGGACCACTGAATCTGATAGGACCCAAGCACGCCCTCGATGCAGCGGCCACCATAGCGAGCCACCCTTAGCCCCACCACCTTGGCTGCTTTGATGTCAATCCAGCTCCAAGGCAGCAACTTTGCCCTTCTCAAGAAGCTGTTCTCGGTGATGCTCAATGTATCCCTCTCACAGTTGAGGATATCCGGGCAACCCACCGCATCCTACACATGATAATGAGTCCGGTTTGTACTGCCAGCATTATCCATACCAAAAGAGGGCTGGTTGTCCATGTTCGTCACATGCTGGAGGCTAGTTGCTCCGAAACTTCATCGTTCTCTACTACGGCCAGACGCCGGGACCGCCACCACCACCTTGGGCTGGGATGGAACCCCCATCTCGTCGTTGCAGTCCAGTCTGCACGACAAGCTGCAAGATTGCACAGGAAGAGCAATAGCGAGATGGCGAAACACAATCTGAAGACCCCATGCGGTGGCGGTGGCGCTTTGTGATTACCTGCAGTCTCTCAAGATGTACCTCCATGGTATAATTCACAACTTGTACATCAAAGGCGCTCAAGTTGCTGCCCACACCCTCTGGCTTGCTCATCGTAGCATCCTCAAGGCTGGCCCTTTCTCTGGCTGCATGGACCACTGTCTCCAACATCATTGTCAACTCCATCTGGTACAACACACATGGCTGCAATCTGCCGGTTTACGAAGGAAGGGACATGGTAGAGTACAATGGCGTCCTGGACCCCCTATGCCTACTCCGGCGCCTGCAGACTCACTCCCTCAAGGGCCTTATGGAGCTCGCCACATTCGCCCGACCCCCAATTCTCGGTGCGGCTTGTGCTCTGGAGCTCCTCTGCGATACAAAATGCGACATTGCTAGCATGTTGCCATCATCGACAGAGAGTTACGAAAGAACCCCTTCCATGAGTCTGCCAAGGCCGCTGGACACACTCGGCCCCTTGGGCTGGGTGAACTGCACCAGCAGCTGCTGTTGATGCCCGATACGCGAAGCGAGCTGCTCTCATTTATAACCGAGGCTCAAACTAGTGGTACCGTGTTGCGCATCGACGACATGACACAAAGTATTTCGCTCATGTGGGCGAGAAGCAGATCCGGGGCTCAAAGCGTGCAAGCTCCACGAACTTTGTCTTGAGGGCATTGAGGCGGTGTCAGCGAGAGATTAGATTATGAGGATGAGAGGAGCTGCTTCCGTTCAAAGATTGAGCAGTTGCTCAAGGAATACCACGACCCAGCAGTTGTTGGTAGGTACTAAATTTTGGTTTCCATGCATCATTAGCTAGCTGCTTTCGTATAGTATATTCCCTTTATATCTTGATTAATTTTGACCAACACTCATGCTTGCGTGTGTAGGGATCGAGTATAAACTTGATACTATCTTGGGTGTGGAGGAAAGATACAAAGGCTACCGCCCGTCGGTTATATTAAGCTACCATGTGAACTTCACGGCCACATGTGATTTGAGGCTTCGAAGGGCGCTTTTCTCGCTGAATTCTCGTTCTCCTCACGTGGCGAGGAGCCAGAATTCTGCTGTCCTCTACCCTATCTGAATCTTGGGTAAGTAGTACTGATAGCACTTGCTTAGTACTTTGGGTCACCTTGCGACCTTGTCATGCTTGCATTGCATGCACTAGTGGTAGATTTGAATTGGAATTGGTTTATTAACGTGTGCTCTGTCATCTCATTCTTGAATGTGGGGCTTTATTTTCTTGTCAATAGGCCGTTGCTACTATGGTGTGCTTAGTGCGAGGAAAATCGTGTATCCGAGATGGCGTAAGTACATCCGGACGATATCACCTTCCGTGGAACCCTTGGCCTTGAATGGCATGCTAAGGATGGACCTGGTCTACTTCAGTCCCAAGTTGGGCGTGGAGATTCTTTGAGAATCTGAGCGTGTTGCCTGATGAAGAAGAAGAAGAAAAGAGGAGGAAGAAGAAGAGGGGCGGGGAGGGGGATGTGCCGTCCAAATTAATGCACGATTCTGTGATAAAAAACCCGATGTGAGAGATTGCACCGTCAAGTTTGGTTTCCTTGAGCTAGATACTCTTTGTTATGTGTGTGCATGCCTTAATAATTTGCTTATTGCACTGGCCTCGTTAAATTTGGCGTAAGTAAATACAAAGGGACTTATAAACCGGGCGAGGTAGTACCACGATAAGTAGTAGCTAGGCTCTAGTTTCGATCAAGCAGTCCTCCTCCTAGGTCCTAGCAGCAGCGACTTCAAATCCCATCCTGTACATGGCGATGCATGAATGTGCACACTAGTTTTGAGGAGGTTTCTTCCTGTGATCTTTCGAGGTCCACGATGCTTAATATTTTCACAGCCGTAATTGTTTGTACCTTCTCATGTTGTTGTATGTGCCTAGCTAGCTGAACCATATGTAGGCGTTAGTTTATGTTATGCCTATTAATTTCTCGCCAAGATCTGTTTAGCATGGGCCTTGTCTCGCTTTGTTCATCTAGAACACGATACTTGTTATATTCAATTTACATCTGACAGCTAGTAATTACTCCCTTATATAAGGCTGCTTATTCCCGGAAATCCCAAATGGAGCCCGACCTCCATGGTGACCTTTTGAAAATTCAAAATCTGCATTTTCATGTTTCAAAAGTTAGAAAACAAATTCCTATGTGTAGATAATGGTGAGATCTACGGTGTGTAAATTGTCGATTGCAAAATTAAGTATTATTTTAGGCTACACAAAAATGACCAATCGACAAAAATTAAATTATATCTTTGAATGACGAGATTACGTAACATAGCGCCTTCAAGAAGGGAAGCGGCTCAAAAATCACCATCCTTTGCATCCACTGCGAAGGCGAATCTAGGTTTTCACCTGCAAAATCAGTTTGAGCAATGCCTTCAAAAAGGTAACGGCGAATAAAAAGGCGTCGTTATTGCGGAGTTTAACCAACTCGGGTCGGACATAGGTTTTCACCACGGAGCTCGAGACGGATGCTTGAGTAGCACCATCACCGAAGTCATTCATGTATTATCGCCACCACTTTTACGCAATCCCAACAGCTACATGCAATGTGCAATCACCATTGCTAGACAACCACCCCTCCAGCGTCAAGCATCGTCCATACTTTGCATCTCACCATTGAAGTCAACCACGGATCTGGCGAGATGAACCCAACCAAAAGGCGTTTCGGTGACCACCACCGTCGTGGAGCTGAAGGAGGTTGCTTCAACACAGTCTGCAGCCGCCACCACCACCCGGCCAACCGTATCCGGATCACCACCACCAAGCCGTCCAGATCTGAATCAGAGCAACCATGATGAGTCGCCCGAGCATCAAATCCGATCAACTTTGTGCCATCCGGCGTGGCCATGGACAGCCGCCGGACCTAGAACCCCATGTACCGCTGCCCGTTCCAATACACCACTGCCCAAAGACACCGAAGGACCCGTCACCGTGGTAAAGGCCGGCGGCCATGGTGGTAGTCGCGTGGGGATGCAATCCCTGCGGTGCCATGCCATGCGACCAGACCGGGCCTCAAGCCACGGAGACCCGCACCGCTGGCGCTGCGTCCCGTCGTCTTTGCCGCATCTCGCGCTTCGTGCTCCCGTCAAGGAGGAAGAAGAGGCCCGCCGCCCGCCGGCGCCGATCGGGCTTCGCTCGAGGCGTCCTCCGACGGCGGCGAGGAGGAGAAAGAAGCGAGCTAGCACATGAGCAGCTTGATTAAGCGGACCGATAACAATGTTTAAATTTGACCTTCCCAACATAAACACTAATATCCACACATTCGCGAAGATTGCTAAGACAACATCCACCAATGTCATTGACGGTGCGAAGTGTATAACGATAAGAGAGTCCGACTCTGCTTCTACGGTGAAATCCCAAAATATTTGCGAGGTTAATCCATCACGCATCGCCATTGCCTCCATAGTTACCGCATTTGCAGCATAGGGAACATAGACACATAGAGCATAAGCAGTTTAGCATTTACATCTCTTAGTCTTGCCGAGGTAGCAACTGCACCCTCATCTTCATGGTATGTTGCATCCAAATTTAGAAATAAGGACTATAGCCAGTTTTAGGAATTCGTATTAGTGGAGAGAATTGACTTAGAGTCCCCTCCCCCTCCCCCTCGAAGGTTGACCAAGTCTCACCTCCGTCATTCCATAAACACCACCCTAGGACATGCTTTATATTTGGGTTTTGATTAGTTGAAATCTCTTCATAGCTGCAATTTTGTGTACTTTTATTTGTGTCCAGTGACCAAACCGAGACCGGTTATGGAATACCAACTTTCATCGACACTTTGTATATATATTCATAGTATCCAGATTCGGATCATAATTTTTACTTATTCCTCGATTGTTAGTAGGGATTTTGCGCAAGGTCGTCACATGTGATTACACCAAGTCGACGTAGTAGTATGTTTCTTGTAGATCGGGACACCTTCATGCTTATCCGAGAGTAAATGTGAGCTCTCTAGCATTTCCGTTAGTACAATTAGTGCTGAACTTTTCATTTGCGGCAGCCCTTTTGTGTCAATAGAATCGCCATCTCAGAATTAGGCGTTATAAATAAAGAAAATCAAAAGCAGCGCGCAGATGGCGTCTTTGTGTTGTGTTCTAACACGTTTAATCGAACTCTAATAATACTTTAATCTTTGGCAGCCCATTGCCATTAAGTAGGCCTTACCATTTGGCTGGGTGTTGATAAACGATCGACATGGATCGACCGAGCTTTCGTCCCTCTCGCTATCGTGTTCCAATTAATCAACCGCGTAGCATGCCAATTAGCCACCACGATTGCATGGCTCGTAGTGCATTGCGAGCCTTTGCCTTTGAATTTCTTTGAAGGTCGCATTCATCCAGGTAATAAGCTCCATTAAAAAGTGCTTTGTTAATCTCCGATGGGCGATCCGAGGCGGTTTTATTCTAGTAGTATTTTCTACTAGCAAACATTCCTACAAGTCACAAGTCACAATCTGATGCGACTATGATTTCTTTGAAAGGAAGCAGGGGCGAGAGATAGATACTGATTCGGACTTGAGAATCACCTGGCGAGCGAGCGAGCGAGCACACGTATAAATGACAATGAGCTGCAGCCCAAAGCAAAGCAGCGGCAGCCAGATCGCTCGGCTTACGGTGGTGATCATCGGTCTACGGTGGTGGTGACACATAGCTCTGGCGGGGAGAAGAGGCTTCGCGCTGCACCTCGCGCTGCCGTCCGTCGAGGCTTCGGCGTCCTCGGCGGCGCCCTAACCCCACCACCAGTTCCGCTGGCCGACTTGACAAGCTTCGCCGTCACAGGCGGCGGCAGCGGCACCGTCTACAAGGTGCGCCACCGGGAGGCGTCGCGCTCTCTGGCGCTCAAGGTTCAACACTCTGGCGACCGATTCAATAACTCTAAGTAATCTCCGTTGCATATGAGTTTATTAATCCTTCAAGTCATTCCTAAGCGTGATCGGCTATATCATTAATGTGCTAAATTTTAAGCGTGCTACTTGGTCCTTCTTTCCGGAACACATTTTTTTCTGACGAGCTAACCCTACTTGATCTTCCTCGTCATATCATTTAGCCTTGAACATCAAGCTTGATTTCCGATATGTGTCCTATCCTTGGTTCTAATAAACTTTAAACCGTCATTCCTTTGACTTGATGACATCGCCGATCGATTACACCTGCATGAAATCTCTCGACAATTGTGTCGTGATCATCATCAACATTTTGAGCTCTTCCAGGATACCAATCAAATTCATGATGGGAAATACCATCCTTGCCCCTTGATGATTGTGTTATCATCGACAATATTCTTGCCTTCCCCCAACTCAAACTTGTTCATGTTATGGATGCTACTTGCTATCCAGCTTGTATGATGTTCTACCTTGAAGTATTACTGTCTTTTATGTCAAGGATGTTGCGAGAATTGCCCAACCTCTTAGAAATTCTTAATATTGTAATACTCCTCGCCATCTCCATTTATCTCTTGGTCCCCGAGTTGTTCCTAACGAATACCGACAAATAAACTATGATGTCTGAATTCGAAACTTCTAGCAACTCCATTGCTTTGAAGTGAATGGTCGATAGCTTCATTCTAAGTCTTTTGGTTATCGAATCACCATTCTAACATTGGTCATGCTACCTAAGCCCATATTTGGTGCACCTTTCAACCAATGTTTACTCGTGGATGTTCTCCTCGAGCATACATCATTATATCTTTTGATCTAACCAATGTTATCTCCTTGTTCACATAATTGTGGAAATCCATCTTGTTGGAATTCTTGATGAATTGTCATTTGAGTCAATCAGCCACCTCCTCATCTCTTCTTGATTTAATGATGAACTCTTGTTTTGGAACTTCGCTTCCATAGTTCAATTCGAGAATCTTATGATGTCTTCTTGTCAATTAAGTATAGCACCTTTTTATCTCGGGATCTTGAGTGCGAGGTATCCGACACCAATCAGATCTGAATCTTGGTCGAGATATGATGGTTGGAACATATTTCAAGAGATATAATGTTGGTCTTTATATGACCCGGTAAGGTGATGTCATGCCTAGCACACACGGCGGAGGACCTATTGTTATAGTTACCTTTTTTCGGCAAGGTTAGTCATTCTTTCTTGAGGAAATTGTAAGACTTATTCTATAAATTGTTCTGATGGATCCTTGAGTATCCAAAATCCGATCTTTGCTTGAAAACCATGTCAATGCTATCTCGAAGCATGTCCATTGGTACTCCGATTTTCAATAAGAACCATTGAAGCACAAATGCTTAATTTTCCTTATTAATTACCCTAACACCTTTGTATGGGTAATGTCATAAAATTTCTTCCCCCTTTCCTAAAGAGTTTTCTACATTATATCCTATCATGGATATCATGCTGCTTGTCCTTGAGAAGGATATACCCACTGAATTATGTGTTTAAACACGTTTTCCTTTCCATTGTTACATTTAATCTGATAATCATATTTTCCTTTCCATTGTTTGGTTTAACCACTCTTGTGCTCTATATGATCTAAGCAGTAATGATTCTCTGTTTATGTAAACACCCTTGTGTATCACCTTGTCAGTAAGATCGTGTTACTATTGTTGACGACATTTCGGTAACCAGCGATGGACGAGAACTTTGCCTATTGGTCCGCCTCGTTCAACGAGCAGGAAAGTGGTTCTCTTCATCCCTCACCCTTGGTACCGACGTTGTTGCCGACATAACTGACATGCCACCCTTTGACATGCCTTGCTATCATGACCATGCAAGATGTCACCGCTCCTCCTACTTTTAACCCACATGGTGGGCCCATAACCTGATTACAGGATCGAAACGACTCTCCTATACACCCCGGTTTCAAAAGTTATTCCTCGCACTTGACTTGTATGTAGTTCACGAGCCACCTGCCTAGTGATCTATTCTGGTATCAGAGGCAATACTTATTCCCATTGCTCTAAACCCCTTTCACACTTTGTTTTAGGCAACGAACGATTGCCTGTGCGCTTGAGACTTCTATTTTTGTACCTTCTTACTTTGCTCTCGATAATTTCTTAAGTTTCAATTCAAGAGTTACTTTCCGCCACCTTCCCCGATGTTATCGACCAGATAGTCAACCTTACAGAGGTCCATTCTCCCGGAATACCCACCCTTTATTCTTTTGTAAGTATGGAGTTCCCGAAGGAGTGATGATGACTTCATCAGGATGACCTGAATAAGAGAAATGAAGACATCAATGTATTGGACCGGCCTCTTCGAGAAGAGCAAACCAGGATGAGAAGACCCGCTAGATTCGTTACCAAACCTTCCCCCTTTCACTACCTCTTAAATCTCGGGGCGAGATTTCTTGTAATCAGAGGAGAATTGTGGCCTTGGGATAATTAGGCTACAGCAATCCCGTTAACGATGCCACGTCACCCACGATTCTTGTTGTTAATCTCGCGTTAGTTCAAAACCGATTCAAATTCAAGAAATTGAATTAAAGGCAAACAACAAAAGTTTTCAAACATTAAAACTAAAATGTTCTAGAGGTGACAAATAATACATAGGTAATTGTGGTGGAGAAACCACACCTTTATAAAATGTTTAAACACTCTAAAATGAATAAAATAGTAGCAATAATAATTATTTAAATGCTTTTAAAATGATAAACAATTTCAAAACTATTTTGTTTCAGTGCTAAGTTGTTTGTGGCTGTCGCATAATTTGTAACATCTATTTGGGTGCCACTTTTGTATTTTTACCAAAACTGAAAATAAAAGAAAACTAAAAAGAAACAAAAGAGAAATAAACACAGAAACCCCCATGGCCCAATGGGCCTCGGCCCAGCCGGCTGGCCACAGCCACCCTGCGCAGGCCGACCCAGCCATGGCCTATATGGCCCCTCACCCCTCACCCGGAAACCCTTGCCTCTCCCCTCCCCGATCCCCTCTCACTCCCCATCGCCCCACAGATCTGGGCGATGCCCATCCGTTGCCTCGCCACGATCCCCCACTCCTCCCACGAACCCCCCACTCCTCGTTCTCTTCCCCCTCGTCTGGATCGAGACCAGGAAACTTCGCCCTTTGCTTTCGGTGCAGCCTCTGTTGGCGCCGCCCAGCTCCTACAGCCGTGTCGCCTCCCCGCCGGCCTGCCTCCTCAACGCCCGTCGTCCCCGTCCCCCCTCCTCGCGCCCCGTTGCCATGTACCCTACAGCTCCGATGTGAGCGCCTCCCCATGCTCCCTCTCCTCCTCCTCCCCTGCCCCGTTGGACATCGTGGCCCGACCGCGCCCTGGCTGTGCTCGCGCACCACCCCCCCGCTCACGCCCGGCGCATCCCACGGGCGCCCCGCCCGGCAACTCCCACAGCCTCCACGCTTTGTCCATGGCCAGCATCGCCCGACCTGACGCGTCCACCCCCCCCCGCTTGCCGCCTTGGGGCTCCGTCCCTCGCATGTCTCGCCGCCTTGGGGTCCAAGCGCCCGCCTCCCCCACCTACCTCACCGCTTCCGGCCGCACTGGCCCCCGCCGCGCCGCTGGTCTCGCCCGAGGCCAGCGGCCGTGCTCGTTCCACGGGCGCTCGTGGCCGTGCCCCTGCGCTCGAAACCCAGTGCCCGTTAGGCCCCTCTAGGCCACAGACACATGGGGCCCACGCCCCTCCCAGAATGATTTTTTTAAAGGAATTAATAAAAGTGATAATAAATAAATAAATAATATTAATTAATTAAATAATTAACTAAAATAATTAACTTAATTAATTATGTTTAGTTAACCTAATTAACTAATTAAAATAATTAAAATCTTTGTTAATTAACTTAACTTGAATACATTAACTAAACTAATTAATCTGGTTAATTAGTTAATAGGCAATGACGAACGGGACCCACACGTCAGTTGACCAGTCAACGCCTCTGTTGACTGCTGATGTCATGCTGATGTCAGCATGCACTATTCTGGATAATGTTGAATTAAATTAATTAAATAAATTCTAAAAATAATCTAAATCTTTTAAAATTAATATAAAATAAACCGTAGCTCGGATCGAAAAACTTTGTACATGAAAGTTGCTCGGAAGGGCGAGGCGAATCCGGATCATAGCCCGTTCGTCGCCAAACATCCCTAACATATCGAACCGCAACTTTCCCCCTCTGGATCACCTGTCCGAAAGCGCGGAACACCGGGGATACTTTCCCGGATGTTTCCCCTTTCGCCGGTATCACCTCCTACCGCGTTAGGGCACACGTAGCACCACGCATTGTCCTGTCTTCCATCGTCATACTTATGTTTGCTTTTTATATTTATTGTTTCTTCCCCCCTCTTCTCTCGCTGAACCAAGGCGATGCGCTACTACCCGATGCGACTACGGTGTTGTGACCCCTCCTACTTGCGAGCAACCAGGCAAGCCCCCCCTTGATCACCGGATATCGCCTATTCTTCTCTATCTTGCTTGCATTAAGCGTAGTGTAGCATATTCTTGCTTTCCGTTAATCCTATCTTTGATGCATAGCCTGTCCTTGCTACTCTGTTGTTACCTTTACCGCAATCCTACATGCCTAGTATAGGATGCTAGTTTTCCATAAATGGACCTACATTCTTGTCAGTCTGCTGTGCTATACTATCGGGCCGTGATAACTAGGGAGGTGATAACGTGTATATACTATATACTTTATACATGATACATTTGGTTATTAAAGTCGAATTGACTAGAGGAGCACCCATGAGTGATTCACGGATTGTGGGCTGAAAGGACCTTTGTCCCAGCGGCCCTCTGTGTGGATCTTTGTGGCGGAAGCGTCGGGGCAGAGTTGAGACTACACAGGTGAGAGGTGGGCACGGCCTGTTCGGCATTCACGCATACTTAACACGCTTAACGAGATCTTGGTATTTAATCTGAGTTGGGTCGTTGACCTTATACGCACTAACCGCCACGTGGGACAAGATATGGGCAACCGGCGTCGTGGTATCAGCCGAAGCATTTCGTGATGTCGTCGGCGGCGGCGTAGCGCGGATTGGAGCGTAAGCCTGCTCTTGTATTAAGGGGCTGGATTACGCTTCGGCAGCGTTCATAGCGTGCGGTGTGCTAAGGCGATGGGCCCGGACCCACTGTCGCTTAGGTTTAGAACCGGCGTCTTGACCTCTGTTATGCCTAGGTGGGGCTGCGGCGTGTTGATCTTCAGCGGCGGGCATGACCGAGGAAAGTGTGTCCGACCAAATGGGATCGGCGTGTCGGGTAATGTGGTGCACCCTGCGGTGATTAATCTATTGAATAGCCGTGATCTTCGATAGCAGGGCGACTTGGAGTTGTACCTTGACCTTATGACAACTAGAACCGGATACTTAATAAAACACATCCTTCCAAGTGCGGATACAACCGGTGGTCACTCTCTAACAGAGACTACGAGGAGAGGATCGCCGGGTAGGATTATGCTATGCGATGCTACTTGGAGGACTTGATCTACTCTCTTCTACATGCTTCAAGGCGGAGGCTGCGAGCGTAGTCTTGACAGGATTATTTATCCCCCTCTTATTACGGCATTCTCGATTCAGTCCTTGATATGGCCCTTTAGACATATACCCATGCATATGTAGTGTAGCTCCTTGCTTGCGAGTACTTTGGATGAGTACTCACGGGTGCTTTCTCTCCCCCTTTTCCCCCTTTCCTTTCTTCTGGTTGTCGCAACCAGATCTTTGGAATCCGAGCCAGACGCCACCATCGACGACGACTCCTACTACACTGGAGGTGCCTACTACTACGTGCAGCTCGTTGACGACGACCAGGAGTAGTTAGGAGGATCCCAGGCAGGAGGACTGCGCCTCTTTCGATCTATACCCCAGTTTGTGCTAGCCTTCATAAGGCAAACTTGTTTAACTTATGTCTGTACTTAGATATTGTTGCTTCCGCTGACTCGTCTATGATCGAACACTTGTATTCGAGCCCTCGAGGCCCCTGGCTTGTATTATGATGCTTGTATGACTTATTTATGTTTTAGAGTTGTGTTGTGATATCTTCCCGTGAGCCCACGATCTTGGCGTACCGTTTGCGTGCATGATTAGTGTCTGATTGAATCGGGCGTCACAAATCATTTCTAGGTACATACGTATCTATTTAATCGAAATACATGGTTTGGTGGCGAGACATCGAGGTTTGGGCCGGTGGCGAGGGCCCCAACTCTAGGCGCGTGGCTTCGCATACCCACCGCGTGGTCACCGTGTGACCGTGGTGTTGCAATGCGTTCCGGGCGGCCTAGGCATGTCTAGTGGGTTGGGCACTCCTCAGGTAGGTGCTAGGAATAAAATTACAACATAAGATTCTCATGAGGAGACCGAACTATGCTCAAAGATGAATTAGCGACCAAGTGTTTGATTAGCGATGCAGGAAATGCACATGGCCAATGGGCATGAGTTTTGGTGAGGATGATCATATACTAAGAAGAATGTCTTCACAAATTTTTAGGAAATCAAGAATATATAAATAACACTTCCTTCACAAAGTGTTGCTCACGAACATAATAGGAAAATGAATATTGTTGAGTTATTTTTAACTAGGCAAGGAAGGTTTTTCACATATTTGATGAAGATATGATCCAAACAATTTATGAGATTTTTTGGTAATTTTTGGAATAACGAAATATATGTTGCTTCACAACCTAGGGCAAAATTGACACATGGACATGACACATAGGCAAAAGCCCGATGAGATGGCGCCTAGTCATCACAACCCACCACAATTTACAAGGCCATGACCATCTATATTGTTCGTTAACAACTAGAAATAAGGCAGCAGACCAGCGCTATTTGCTTTATGACCATTTAGTGTAAGGAAATTACAACCTTCGACCAAAATGGTCTCAATGGTTTAGGGTTTGGATCCCCGAAAGGTTTTGACCAATTGGTCTCAAATGGTCATAGATCTATGACCAATTCTTCCAGGGTCACTGACATAAGGTCACTAGTTGACATATTTCTTGTAGTGTGCCCGACGCTGCGGTCATGGTGGCCGGGAGCTACGGCGTTCGACGACCAAATGCTCCAACCACGGGGTGGTTATGAAGTGGTTCCGGTGTTGGAACCGGCGCCCTATGAGATCTTGCAACCGGCATGCACGGTCTTTGGAGCAGGGCCGAGAACCATTTGCTGCAGCTCTTTGGCACCGGCGGCCTTCGGCGGAAAAAGTTGCAACCGATGCGCACCAATCTTTGGAACCGGCCACAGCAGTCTTTGGAACCGACATTAAATTTTACTTTCTGACCGTGAGTTTTTGTTACCACCATCTTGTTCTTCATCGTACATGAGAAATTGTGGGTCTGTTTTGCTGCTATCTTCATCAATTTTTGCTACAATTGGCAAGTTTTTTTGCTACCACCATCTTTTCCTTCATCCCTCGTGAACTGAGAAATTAGCGAGGTCGTCATCAATTTTTGCTACGAGCGGCGAGTTTTCTTGCTACCACCATATTTTTTCTTCATCGTTCTTGAGAAATTGGGGGAAAAGCTGCAATTGTCCATGAGACAGGGTCTTCGATGTCACCGGTGAGGACGTGAGCGGAGACTACCCGAGCACCCTAGCGGGGCGCTGCAACGGCCTGGGGCGGATGGGGGAGGTGCGCTGCGCGTCGTTGTGATTGTCTGGAAACAGAGAGAGAAGTGCATATTTCAACCCTCAACTCTTGCCCTAGTCTAATATACACCCCTCAACTTCAAAACCGTCTAATCTACAACCCCCAACTCTCAAAACCGTCTAAGATTCAACCCTCTTCTAAGATTCAACCCTGAGACCGGTTTTGAACCCATTGACCACCCAGTCAGCGTGCCACATCAGTGGCACTGTTCATAAATTCATTTTTCTGCCAAAAAAAATCAGAAAATTACATTTTCTCAAAATTCTCACGCGAACAGTACTGTTCACGTGGCGAAAAAACGAAATGTTCCCGAATTCACTGCATATGCGGTGAAAAAAAATCATTTTGAAAAAAGTTTGAGAAATTCCGTTTTCGCCGCGTAAACAGTAATTTCGGGATTTTGTTTTTCGCCGTGTGAACAGTACAGTTGAAATTTTCGTTCCACTAGTACTGTTCACAGGTGTGAAAACTGGGAACTTTAAATAAATTTGTCTTTGATACTTACGGTGATAAATATTTTTCTTGAAAAATGGTACTTTTTATATATTTTTGAATTTACTGTTCACATGATTTTTCCCTGAAATTGAATTTATTAGTTTTAAAATTTTTTTCCGAAAATGAATTTGTGAGCGATTACTCTTGATGTGGCATCTTGTTGGGCGGTCAGCAGAGGTCAAAATCGGTCTCAAGGTTGAACCTTACATGGTTTTAAGAGTTGAGGGTTGAAGATTAGATGGTTTTGAAGTTGAGGTGTATATTAGATTAGGGCAAGAGTTGGGGTTGAAATATCAGTGCATGGGAGCACACAACGACGCTCCCCACTGAAATCCTATCTAAGCATTTGTCTTGGGATCCTCAACCACTATATTAGCTACGCCGTACTGCAAACTTATCATCATGTATTCTCATTTTCTTTGGCGTATATCAGTCTTTAATTCCACGCGGTTCCGTACTCACTGGTGTGCACCAGCCAGGGGCCTATCCACCTCAACTAATAGCGGCCAACTACATCCATTCAATGCATCTGGCCCCCATCCTCCCACCTACCCCATCTCTTCTTCCCGGACGCTTGTTCTTCCCCATTAGCTCCTAAAGAATCCTCACAAGTCACCAAGTGTTCGTCATGTTCTTCTCATCTCGCTCCTTTTATGGTTCTTCCTCTTCTCGCTCCTGTTGTACTTGTTCAACAACGTGGTTGTTGAAACAAATCCAGAAGGAACTAGGAGGACGGCGAATAAACCGAGGAAGCATGAGCTTTGTTCCGTCCTCTGCAACCACGTCCATCGACACCACCTCCGCCAACACTGAGTCTTGTGTCCTCACGGCCAGCGAGTAGAAAGCCAAGGGAAAAGGCGTATGCGTCGATGATAAAGCTTGCCGCATCTGCTGCGACACATGACCCGTGGTCCGAGGCTCGAGTTTGCATTATCCTGCGCAAGGTTTTGATTTTTGGATTACGTTTTTTCACGCCATACTGAGCAGGTGACACCACATGCCCCTGGAGGCTAGCACCATGTCTTGGGTTCTAGTAGCAGCCACGAGTGCCCAGAACGCCTCGCAGGAGAGTCCGGGCAGCCTTCTCTCTCTCTCTCTCTCTACACTGTTTGTTTTCTCATGAGCCCAAAGCAGGGCCCTTTGTTCATCTTCCCAGCGTCACAAAAAACAGGCTATGATCCGAAATACAGCTCGCTCCATAGAGAAGAATCACTAGATCCAGTCTCACCGATGTAGACTCGCCGGAGCTCTTTATGTCGGAGTGATGCAGCTGCGTTCTCTTCTCTCTCTCTCTCTCTCTCTCTCTCTCCACTCACATAAGCAGATTGCCATGGCCAGCATCTTGTTCATGAGTCCTCTTCACGTCAGAAGCACGCGGTACTTGTCCCATGATGGCGCCCATCCATTTCGGCAGAGGTGGAGCGGCAGCTCGCCGGTATGCCTCGGTGCCATGGCCGCCTTGGCTCACGGTCTATGTCTTGACTTGTCGGTTCTTTTGTGCATTTAATGTCAACAAGCAGTGCGCCTTTGTGCATCTCTGATGGGCGGTGTATTGAAAAACATCTATTCTTTTCATCCAATTATGCATGATCCCTATACAACAAAGCAGCGATGAGATTTCAATGAGTGTGGTCCGCCGAGTGCTCTTAGTCGCGTCCGTTAAAATATACACTTCTCTCAAAGAAAAAAAAGCAGGCCTTGAGAATCGAAGTAGGGGGCGAAGAGGATTAGATCCAGCGGCTGGGCGGGGAGGGATCCGGCGTGCGGGGTGTGACCGTGCACCGGCGCATAAGCGTTGCCCATAACTAAAACATATATTTTGTATTAAAAACTTGTCGTTTGCGTCGGATCGATGCAGTGCGAAATCGGCGCGCCTCCTACTACAGCGTAGCCACAATACGTCTGGATCGCTTTCTAATTAACAAATAAGAAAAGTAGTATGGGTCGGTTTCCAAGCGTAATACGGATCGGTAAGAGTAACCCATATTATTAAGTCCCGTAGCTAGGATTTCAATCGATCCTCGTACCCTCGTTATTAAATCGATCGGGAGAAGGCCTTCATCGACCCGCCGCCACCAAGTCTCGCCGTCTCCGCTCGGAGATCGCCCGCTAAGCTGATGGCGTCCGGATCCGCTTTTGCCGCCGGCGCTGCCCCCCTTGGGAGGGGCCTGATCTCGTGCATGCACAGCAGCAGCTGCCGCGGCGAGGACGCGCCTCTTCTCTCCGACCAGGATTTGCCCCTAGCCATCGACAAGCTCATCGTCGGCTTCTCACGAGGAGGCCTTGACCGGCTGCCTGCGGCGCCATGCGGACCTCCTCCACCTCCTCACCACCGGCAATGGCGGCTCTGCCTCGGCCTCCCTAGACCCGTCTCCAACATCATCCTCAACACCCTCGCCCTCCTCCCCAAAAGCGCCGCCCCAGCGGCGGCTTCCACCTCTCGGCCCGCCACAAGAAAGATCCAAAAAGGCCTTGAGATCCATCCCGGATTTTGTCGGGTGGCACGAGGTTGTATCAAGATCCTACCACAGTCTTCTCGCCTTCCTCATGGCATATTTGGATGCCTCGAAAGGAAGCAGGCCGTCTGCTACCTCTCTTGGGCGGCGCCAACCTCCTCCTCGCCGTCATGCTCATCCAACATGATCTATCTGGCGGAGGAAGCATTGGACCACTGAATCTGATAGGACCCAAGCACGCCCTCGATGCAGCGGCCACCATAGCAGGCCACCCTTAGCCCCACCACCTTGGCTCGCCTGATGTCAATCCAGCTCCAAGACGGCAACTTTGCCCTTCTCAAGAAGCTGTTCTCAGCTGATGCTCAAGGTATCCCTCTCACAGTTGAGGATATCCGGGCAACCCACCGCATCCTACACATGATAATGAGTCCGGTTTGTACTGCCAGCATTATCCATACCAAAAGAGGGCTGGTTGTCCATGTTCGTCACATCTTTGGAGGCTAGTTGCTCGAAACTTCATCGTTCTCTACTGACGGCAGACGCCCGGGACCGCCACCACCACCTTGGGCTGGGATGGAACCCCCATCTCGTCGTTGCGGTCAGAGTCTGCACGACAAGCTGCAAGATTGCACAGGAAGAGCAATAGCAGATGGCGAAACACAATCTGAAGACCCCATGCGGTGGCGGTGGCGCTTTGTGATTACCTGCAGTCTCTCAAGATGTACCTCCATGGTATAATTCACAACTTGTACATCAAAGGCGCTCAAGTTGCTGCCCACACCCTCTGGCTTGCTCATGCGTAGCATCCTCAAGGCTAGCCCTTTTCTGGTGCATGGACCCTGTCTCCAACATCATTGTCAACTCCATACGGTACAACACACGTGGCTGCAATCTGCCGGTTTACGAAGGAAGGGACATGGTAGAGTACAATGGCGTCCTGGACCCCCTATGCCTGCTCCGCGCACAGACTCACTCCCTCAAGGGCCTTATGGAGCTCGCCACATTCGCCGACCCCCAATTCTCGGTGCCGGCTTGTGCTCTGGAGCTCCTCTGCAGTACAAAATGCGACATTGCTAGCATGTTGCCATCATCGACAGAGAGTTCTGAAAAGAACCCCTTCCATGAGTCTGCCAAGGCCGCTGGACACACTCGGCCCCTTGGGCTGGGTGAAGCGCACCGGCAATTCTTTGTTGATGCCCGATCTGTGAAGCGAAGCTGCTCTCATTTATAACCCGAGGCTCAAACTAGTGGTACCGTGTTGCGCATCGGCGACATGACACAAAGTATTTCGCTCATGTGGGCGAAAGCAGATCCGGGAGCTCAAAGCGTGCAAGCTCACGAACTTTGTCTTGCGGGGCATTGAGGCGGTGTCAAGCGAGAGATTAGATTATGAGGATGAGAGGAGCTGCTTCCGTTCAAAGATTGAACAGTTGCTCAAGGAATACCACGACCAGCGAGTTGTTGGTAGGTACTAAATTTTGGTTTCCATGCATCATTAGCTAGCTGCTACGTATAGTATATTCCTTTATATCTTGATTAATTTTGACCAACACTCATGCTTCTTTGTGTGTAGGGATCGAGTATAAACTTGATACTATCTTGGGTGTGGAGGAAAGATACAAAGGCTACCGCCCGTCGGTTATATTAAGCTACCATGTGAACTTCACGGCCACATGTGATTTGAGGCTTCAGAGGGCGCTTTTCTCGCTGAATTCTCGTTCTCCTCACGTGGCAGGAGCCAGAATTCTGCTGTCCTCTACCCTATCTTGAATCTTGGTAAGTAGTACTGATAGCACTTGCTTAGTACTTTGGGTCACCTTACGACCTTGTCATGCTTGCATTGCATGCACTAGTGGTAGATTTGAATTGGAATTGGTTTATTAACGTGTGCTCTGTATGCATCTCATTCTTGAATGTGGGGCTTTATTTTCTTGTCAATAGGCCGTTGCTACTATGGTGTGCTTAGTGCGAGGAAAATCGTGTATCGAGATGGCGTAAGTACATCCGGACGATATCACCTTCCGTGGAACCCTTGCCTTGAATGGCATGCTAGGGATGGACCTGGTCTACTTGGTCCCAAGTTGGGCGTGGAGATTCTTTGAGAATCTGAGCGTGTTGCCTGATGAAGAAGAAGAAGAAAAGAGGAGGAAGAAGAAGAGGGCGGGGAGGGGATGTGCCGTCCAAATTAATGCACGATTCTGTGATAAAAAACCCGATGTGAGAGATTGCACCGTCAAGTTTGGTTTCCTTGAGCTAGATGCTCTTTGTTATGTGTGTGCATGCCTTAATAATTTGCTTATTGCACTGGCCTCGTTAAATTTGGCGTAAGTAAATACAAAGGGACTTATAAACCGGGCGAGGTAGTACCACGATGAAAGTAGTAGCTAGGCTCTAGTTTGATCAAGCAGTCCTCCTCCTAGGTCCTAGCAGCAGCAGCTTCAAATCCCATCCTGTACATGGCGATGCATGAATGTGCACACTAGTTTTGAGGAGGTTTCTTCCTGTGATCTTTCGAGGTCACGATGCTTAATATTTTCACAGCCGTAATTGTTTGTACCTTCTCATGTTGTTGTATGTGCCTAGCTAGCTGACCCATATGTAGGCGTTAGTTTATGTTATGCCTATTAATTTCTCGCCAAGATCTGTTTAGCATGGGCCTTGTCTCGCTTTGTTCATCTAGAACACGATACTTGTTATATTCAATTTACATCTGACAGCTAGTAATTACTCCCTTATATAAGGCTGCTTATTCGGAAATCCCAAATGGAGCCCGACCTCCATGGTGACCTTTTGAAAATTCAAAATCTGCATTTTCATGTTTCAAAAAGTTAGAAAACAAATTCCTATGTGTAGATAATGGTGAGATCTACGGTGTGTAAATTGTCGATTGCAAAATTCGTATTATTTTAGGCTACACAAAAATGACCAATCGACAAAAATTAAATTATATCTTTGGACGGCGAGATTACGTAACATAGCGCCTTCAAGAAGGGAGCGGCGGCTCAAAAATCACCATCACTGCATCCACTGCGAAGGCGAATCTAGGTTTTCACCACTGCAAAATCAGTTTGAGCAATGCCTTCAAAAGGTAACGACGAATAAAAAGACGTCGTTATTGCCAGGTTTAACCAACTCGGGTCAGACATAGGTTTTCACCCTGGAGCTCGAGACCGGGTGCTTGAGTAGCACCATCACCGAAGTCATTCATGTATTGTCGCCACCACTTTTCTGCAATCCCAACAGCTACATGCAATGTGCAATCACCATTGCTAGACAACCACCCCTCCGCGTCAAGCTGTCGTCCATACTTTGCATCTCACCATTGAAGTCAACCATCGGATCTGGCGAGATGAACCCAACCAAAGACGTTTCGGTGACCACCGCCGTCGTGGAGCTGAAGAAGGTTGCTTCAACACAGTCTGCAGCCGCCACCACCACCCGGCCAACCGTATCCGGATCACCACCACCAAGCCGTCCAGATCTGAATCAGAGCAACCATGATGAGTCGCCCGACATCAAATCCGATCACTGTGCCATCCGCGTGGCCATGGACAGCCGCCAGACCTAGAACCCCATGTACCGCTGCCCACGTTCCAATACACCACTGCCCAAAGACACCCGAAGGACCCGTCACCGTGGTAAAGGCCGACGGCCATGGTGGTAGTGCGTGGGGATGCAATCCCTGCGGTGCCATGCCATGCGACCAGACCGGGCCTCAAGCCACGGAGACCCGCACCGCTGGCGCTGCGTCCCGTCGTCTTTGCCGCATCTCGCGCTTCGTGCTCCCGTCAAGGAGGGAAGAAGAGGCCCGCCGCCCGCCGGCGCCGATCGGGCTTCGCTCGGGGCGTCCTCCGGCGGCGAGGAGGAGAAGAAGCGAAGCTAGCACATGAGCAGCTTGATTAGCGGACCCGATAACAATGTTTAAATTTGACCTTCCCAACATAAACACTAATATCCACACATTCGCGAAGATTGCTAAGACAACATCCACCAATGTCATTGACCGGTGCAGAAGTGTATAACGATAAGAGAGTCCGACTCTGCTTCTACACGGTGAAATCCCAAAATATTTGCGAGGGTTAATCCATCACGCATCGCCATTGCCTCCATAGTTACCGCATTTGCAGCATAGGGAACATAGACACATAGAGCCGCAAACAGTTTAGCATTTACATCTCTTAATCTTGCCGAGGTAGCAACTGCACCCTCATCTTCATGGTATGTTGCATCCAAATTTAGAAATAAGGACTATAGCCAGTTTTAGGAATTCGTATTAGTGGAGAGAATTGACTTAGAGTCCCCTCCCCCTCCCCCTCGAAGGTTGACCAAGTCTCACCTCCGTCATTCCATAAACACCACCCTAGGACATGCTTTATATTTGGGTTTTGATTAGTTGAAATCTCTTCATAGCTGCAATTTTGTGTACTTTTATTTGTGTCCAGTGACCAAACCGAGACCGGTTATGGAATACCAACTTTCATCGACACTTTGTATATATATTCATAGTATCCAGATTCCAGATCATAATTTTTACTTATTCCTCGATTGTTAGTAGGGATTTTGCGCAAGGTCGTCACATGTGATTACACCAAGTCGACGTAGTAGTATGTTTCTTGTAGATCGGGACACCTTCATGCTTATCCGAGAGTAAATGTGAGCTCTCTAGCATTTCCGTTAGTACAATTAGTGCTGAACTTTTCATTTGCGGCAGCCCTTTTGTGTCAATAGAATCGCCATCTCAGAATTAGGCGTTATAAATAAAAGAAAATCAAAAGCAGCGCAGATGGCGTCTTTGTGTTGTGTTCTAACACGTTTAATCGAACTCTAATAATACTTTAATGCTGGCAGCCCATTGCCATTAGAAGTAGGCCTTACATTTGGCTTGGGTGTTGATCGCTTGATCGACATGGATCGACCGAACTTTCGTCCCTCTCGCTATCGTGTTCCAATTAATCAACACGTAGCATGCCAATTAGCCACCACGATTGCATGGCTACGTAGTGCATTGCAGACGCCTGCCTTTGAATTTCTTTGAAGGTCGCATTCATCCGTGTCGCTCCATTACAAAGTGCTTTGTTAATCTCCGATGGGCGATCCAGGCGGTTTTATTCTAGTAGTATTTTCTACTAGCAAACATTCCTACAAGTCACAAGTCACAATCTGGTCGACTATGATTTGCTTTGAAAGGAGCGAGGGCAGAGATAGATACAGATTCGGACTTGAGAATCACATGAGCGAGCAGGCGAGCACACGTATAAATGACAATGAGCTGCAGCCCAAAGCAAAGCAGCGGCAGCCAGATCGCTCGGCTACGGTGGTGATCATCGGTCTGATGGTGGTGACACATGGCTCGATCGGGAGAAGAGGCTTCGCAGCTGCACCTCGCGCTGCCCGTCCGTCCGAGAGCTCGGCGTCCTCGGCGGCGCCCTAACCCCTGACCACCAGTTCCGCTGGCCGACCCGACAAGCTTCGCCGTCTGGGCGCGGCAGCGGCGGCACCGTCTACAAGGTGCGCCACCGGGAGGCGTCGCGCTCTCTGGCGCTCAAGGTTCAGCACTCTGGCGACCCGATTCAATAACTCTAAGTAATCTCCGTTGCATATGAGTTTATTAATCCTTCAAGTTATTCCTAGCGTGATCGGCTATATCATTAATGTGCTAAATTTTAACTGTGCTACTTGGTCCTTCTTCCCGGAACACATTTTTTTACGACGAGCTAACCCTACTTCGATCTTCCTTGTCATATCATTTCGCCTTGAACATCAAGCTTGATTTCCAGTATGTGTCCTATCCTTGGTTCTAATAAACTTTAACCGTCATTCCTTTGACTTGATGACATCGCCCGATCGATTACACCTGCATGAAATCTCTCGACAATTGTGTCGTGATCATCATCAACATTTTGAGCTCTTCCGGGATACCAATCAAATTCATGATGGGAAATACCATCCTTGCCCTTGATGATTGTGTTATCATCGACAACATTCTTGCCTTCCCCAACTCAAACTTGTTCATGTTATGGATGCTACTTGCTATCCAGCTTGTATGATGTTCTACCTTGAAGTATTACTGTCTTTTATGTCAAGGATGTTGCGAATTGCCCAACCTCTTAGAAATTCTTAATATTGTAATACTCCTCGCCATCTCCATTTATCTCTTGGTCCCCGAGTTGTTCCTAACCGGAATACCGACAAATAAACTATGATGTCTGAATTCGAAACTTCTAGCAACTCCATTGCTTTGAAGTGAATGGTCGATAGCTTCATTCTAAGTCTTTTGGTTATCGAATCACCATTCTAACATTGATCATGCTACCTAAGCCCATATTTGGTGCACCTTTCAACCAATGTTTACTCGTGGATGTTCTCCTCGAGCATACATCATTATATCTTTTGATCTAACCAATGTTATCTCCTTGTTCACATAATTGTGGAAATCCATCTTGTTGGAATTCTTGATGAATTGTCATTGAGTCAATCAGCCACCTCCTCATCTCTTCTTGATTTAATGATGAACTCTTGTTTTGGAACTTCGCTTCCATAGTTCAATTCGAGAATCTTATGATGTCTTCTTGTCAATTAAATAGCACCTTTTTATCTCGGGATCTTGAGTCGAGGTATCCACGACACCAATCAGATCTGAATCTTGGTCGAATATGATGGTTGGAACATATTCAAGAGATATAATGTTGGTCTTTATATGACCCGGTAAGGTGATGTCATGCCTAGCACACTGGCGGAGGACCTATTGTTATAGTTACCTTTTTTGGCAAGGTTAGTCATTCTTTCTTGAGGAAATTGTAAGACTTATTCTATAAATTGTTCTGATGGATCCTTGAGTATCCAAAATCCGATCTTTGCTTGAAAACCATGTCAATGCTATCTCGAAGCATGTCCGTGGTACTCCGATTTTCAATAAGAACCATTGAAGCACAAATGCTTAATTTTCCTTATTAATTACCCTAACACCTTTGTATGGGTAATGTCATAAAATTTCTTCCCCTTTCCTAAAGAGTTTTCTACATTATATCCTATCATGGATATCATGCTCTGCTTGTCCTTGAGAAGGATATACCCACAGAATTATGTGTTTAAACACATTTTCCTTTCCATTGTTACATTTAATCGATAATCATATTTTCCTTTCCATTGTTTGGTTTAACCACTCTTGCGGTGTAAAACCCTACTCACCTTTGTCTTTGGATTGGCATCGGCGGTTGTGGATGAACTAGTGCGGTGGGGAACAACCTCAAGAAGTGTGTTCTTGAGCTCAAGTGAGCTGGTGAGGTGGAATGGATTGATCGACTTGATCCCCCGTCCATGGTGGTGGCTAGGTCCTATTTATAGCGGCATTGGTCCTCTTCACAAATGAAAGGCGGGAAGGATCCCTAGCAGCCAAATTTGAAGGGAGACAACTAGTACATCTTATTTTGGCGAAAGTGGTCTTCGCCTGCAAAAGCCTATGGTCGTGACGCCGTGGTGGGCTCGGCGATTACCTCCGTCCTACCGTCCTGACGGTCTTGGTCTTGTTGCATGGGAATGGAAACCTTTGGCTGCTTCCTTGGGACTCCGCGCCTGCTGCTTTCCTCCTTTGCACCAAAGAGGAAACTGGTACACTGCGCCCGCTGGCGCCAGCCTGGCCTTGGTCGTCACGGCTCATGTCACCCGAACCTCACGAGGTGAGCCTTGCATAGAAATCTCCGCTCCTCGTGAGCCAGCCTGAGGAGACTACTCCCTTTGAAAGTCTTGGTGTCGTCCGCCTCGCGAGGGTCTTGAGTTGTTCATGTCGAAGCTGGGCCATACCAAACCGTCGATGGAGCCACGTCGTGGGCCGCAGGCAGGCAAGTCTGGGTACCCCTGTTCCCAAAACGCCGACAGTAGCCCCCGGGCCCAAGGCACGCTCGGACTTGGCTTTGAGGCAAAGCCAAAGGGCAAGTCTTGGGCGCCAGCGAGCCATAACCGCCTGCGACCTTAGGCGGCAGCGTGGCGATTGATGGGGCGTGGGCGTCTCCACTTTCCACACAGCCTCGGCAGCGATTCGACTTGGCGAGTCGCTGCTGCATCTTGAAAAAACCATCATTGCGGCGGGATCGTGGGCGCCCGTCGGTTGGCCTTCCTCCGGCTATAAATGAGGGAGGCAGAGCCCCTCACTCATCTCTATCTTCATCTTCTTGCTGCCCGTTCCTTCTTCTTCTCTGTCTTGCCATAGTTGCGAGCTCATGGCGCCGACGAGGAGGTTCACCGCCGAGAAGGGGAAGGCTGGGGGAGTCCTGGATTAAGAGGCCCTCGGACAGCCGGACTATGTACTTGTGTCGGACTGTTGGACTATGAAGATACAAGATTGAAAACTTCGTTCCGTGTTCGGGTGGGACTCTCCTTTGCGTGGAAGGCAAGCTTGGCAATTCGGATATGTAGATTTCCTTCTCTGTAACCGACTCTGTGTAACCCTAGCCCCCTCCCGTGTCTATATAAACCGGAGGGTTTAGTCCATAGTACAACAACAATCATAATCATAGACTAGCTTCTAGGGTTTAGCCTCTCACGATCTCGTGGTAGATCAACTCTTGTAATACTCATATCTTCAAGATCAATCAAGCGAGGGAAGTAGGGTATTACCTCCATAGAGAGGGCAGAACACAGGTAGACATTGTGTCCCCGCCTCCTGTTACCATTATCCTTAGATGCACAGTTCGGGACCCCCTACCCGAGCTCCGCGGTTTTGACACCGACATTGGTGCTTTCATTGAGAGTTCCACTATGTCGTCACCATAAAACTTGATGGCTCCTTCGATCATCCACAACAGCGCAATCCGGGGTGAGGTTTTCCTCCTGGGCGAGATCTTTGTATTTGGCAGCTTCTCACTGCGGGCCAATTAAGCAGCCATCTGGAAGCGGAATCGATAGCTTCGCCCACAGCCATCGTGTCAGGTTTGGAAGCCTGAACTACACTGCCGACATCCATGGAGACTTGATCTTCGACGGATTCGAGCCCACGACAAGTGCGTTGTACAATCACGATGAGCATGACTTAGATCCACCATCGGATGGTGTTCATGAGAACGCACCTGCAGCTGCCCTGGCCTTAGATCCGGAGCAGATTGTGCCATCCGAGGACGGGTGGATAGACCCCGCCACGGAGGCCGCACACTCGCCGGCGATAGAGGCGAACACAGACTTCGCTTCCAATGAGGTCTGTGTCATCGGACTCTCAGACTCGCCTCCGGCCATAGGCTCCGAACCGCGCGCATCCGTGCCTATCGAACCGGATTGGGCACCGATCATGGAGTTTACCTCCGCGGATATCTTTCAGCACTCGCCCTTGGGCGACATGCTAAACTCATTAAAATCTCTCTCCCTTTCAGGAGACTCTTGACCGAACTATGCCGGGCTTGAGTGGGAAGCGGACGACGAGGAAATTCATTACCCACCCACCACCCACTTAATAGCCACCGTCGACGACTCAACCGACATGCTTGATTTTGACTCCGAAGACATCGGCGGTATGAATGACGATGCGGAGAAGAACGAGAACCAACGCCCACAGGGCGCTGGACAACCACCTCATCATATGATATATACATGGTGGACACACCCAAAGAAAACAACGGCGAGGAACGGAAGGATGCAATGGAGGATAATCCTCTTGAGAAACAACCAAAGCGTCGACGTCAACGGCGCCGCTCTAAATCCCGCCACAGCAAAAACAGCGATAGCGGCACAAGAAAGAATAATACCCGGACGACTCTAAAAGGCAGCAGCGACCCCATGGAGCCAGCGATGGAGCAGGACGAGCCAGGGGACGGCGAACATAGTCCGGAGCCGCTGTTTGATCACAGTGATGCCGAAGATAAAACTTACAAACCTGTTTCCGGAGTGGAGAATAGTCCAATCGACGATGCACTCATCATCCCAAAAAAGCACTTGGAACAAGAGAACCTCCACAAAAGGCTCATCGCCACCGCGAGGAGCTTGAAGAAGCAGAAGCAATGGCTTAAGGTCACGCAGGATACGGTCAACCACGGATGGAACAAAGTGCTCGACAACGGCGAAAAATACGGTGGCGATCGCCACACAAAGAACTACCCAAAAGCGCGCAAGATGCTCCCGAATTCGACGACGAGGCTATAGAGCCCATCCGCCCGAAAAACAATACAGCTGATCTGCGGACCGACCACCCGTGGCGAGATAGAGCGGTGATGACGCCAAGACACAAGTCGGCACCACGATCTACGTGAGCACACGGACAAAAGAGCCGGTATGGCGGGTCCATCTATGGATCTAGGAAGCGTGCTCTCACGCAGGATCACGACCACCAAAAGCGACTATCTTGATTGAATACCAGCTCGGAATCAACACGAACACTACATCCGTCGGAAGCATGCCACGACACATCGAAATACGAGGTGCCGTGCACCCCATGTGCTTCATTGATGAGGTGCTTTGGATCATGAATTTTCGGAGGATTTAAACCCGTAAACATAGAGGCATCTGACGTAACGGCAGACCTGCGATGCGGATCGAGGACT
This sequence comes from Aegilops bicornis, assembly GCA_021605145.1. Lineage (NCBI taxonomy): Eukaryota > Viridiplantae > Streptophyta > Magnoliopsida > Poales > Poaceae > Aegilops > Aegilops bicornis. The sequence goes on from CM038672.1 coordinate 35,140,137, forward strand.
TCATTCTTCACATCCATATGGCTCGCGGAGACGATCTCCACGCCATCAAATACCTGCCCCTCAAGTTGAAAGGACCAGCTCGGCACTGGTTGAAAAGCCTCCCAGAAAACTCCATTGGAAGTTGGGAGGAACTCGAGGACGCTTTCAGGGCTAATTTTCAAGGGACATATGTCCGACCTCCGGATGCAGACGGTTTAAGTCATATAATCCAACAACCCGGAGAGTCAGCCCGTTCACGCTTTGGAACAGATTTCTCACCAAGAAGAACCAAATCGTTGACTGCCCGGACGACGAAACCTTAGCGGCTTTCAAACATAGTGTCTGAGATGAATGGCTCGCCAGACACCTCGGCCAGGAAAAGCCAAGGACAATGGCAGCCCTAACAAGCCTTATGACCCGCTTTTGCGGCGGCGAGGGCGATTGGTTGGCCGTGGCGGTACCCGGCGACCGAGCACATCCGAAATCGAGGGGCGGCAATGGGAAGCCGCATAGCATAATAAAAACAAGCGTGTAATAATGAAGACAACCCGGACAACACGGGCGGTAAACGCCGGATTCGGGGCTCTCGACCCGATCAACGAAAAAAGGCATTTAAAAGGCGTAGAGATGGACCGTCCGGCCTAAACAAAATTCTAGACAGATCATGTCGGATTAATGGCACCCCAGAAACCTGCGAATCACACCAACAGAGAATGCTGGGTCTTCAAGCGGTAGGCAAGCTAAACGCCGAACACAAGGGAGGAGCCGCCAAGTGAAGACGAGGACGAACCTCGCTAGCCGAACACAGGGGACATAAAAATTTCCACCGGAGGTCAAAGCAGTGAACATGATTTACGCAACCCACATACCGAAGAGGAAGCACAACGCGCACTCCAAGACGTATCTGTTGTAGAACACATAAGCCCCCAAATTCAACCCATGGTCGGCCTGCCCGATCAGTTTCGATCGCAGGGATCATCCGACTAGTATCCGGCATGGAGATTCGGCTGCCTTGGTGCTCGACCCAATAATCGACGAATACCATCTCACCCGAGTCCTCATGGACGGCGGCAGTAGTCTTAATCTGATATATCAGGACACTGTCCGCAAGATGGGGATAGACCCGTCAAGAATCAGCCAAAGCCATACCACCTTTAAAGGAGTAATACCAGGCATAGAGGCCCGCTGCACGGGCTCTCTAACATTAGAGGTTGTATTCGTTTCTCCCGACAACTTCTGAAGTGAAGAATTAATCTTCGACATCGCCCCATTCTGAAGCCGCTACTATGCACAACTCGGAAGAATGGCCTTCGCTTGTTTCAATGCAATTCCGCACTACGCTTATCTTAAACTTAAGATGCCCGGTCCACGTGGCGTCATCACAATTAGCAGAAATACAGAGTGCTCCCTGCGTGCGGAAGAATATGTGGCTGCTCTAGCAGCCGAACCACTGACCGACCTCGCCAACCCAAGTAACTAATCGGTCGTCGAAGACCATGGACACGGCTAGACGTGTTCGGCGCACCACTATTTATAGCAGCCCAGATAAACCTGAGCTTGACTAACGGTTATACCCCCATATGTGGTGCTAGGGGCTGACCGCGAAAAGAATACTTAGTTTGGCTGGATCCTATTTACACTCAAGAAATTGAATTCTCATGGTTCATTCTGAGTAACCAACTTTCCGCACGGTCACACCAGATTCTTTCACACAGGCTTTCCCTTTTTCTTTCTGAGATGACCATGGTGCTACACCCTTCGAGGATCTGGCTGCGGAGACAAAAGCGCGGAGCGTGCAGCAGGGCCCGTTCAAGGTTTCTTTTTAGATTAAGACCACATGTAAACCTTTTTTTATCATCTCTTGTTGGTTCACACCCTCTTGGTCGGCGTTATTGGCAAGTTTATTATCCGCCGTTCTAAAATAGGCGTTACAAGGGCAGCACTCAATGTGTTTTTGAGAATTATGCTCTCACCACGGCCGCTCTTTCGTCACGCCGGACTAATGCACGTGCCGGAAATTCAGGGTTCATTATCGAGGGCGATGCACGCAGCCCAAGATATATTGAAAAGTCCGAATACCTTCGAGAGTCACTACAAAAAAGACACATCCGTGACATTTTGGGCCAAATGAATTTTTTACATCATACATATGACACTTCTATGACGATAATTGTGACAAAACCGGTATCATCATAGATGTGGTGGGCTCCTACTTCTATGACAAAAATCATGACAGAAAATGGGCTTTTTAAGTCCTGGGCGGGCGGAGACGCAGCTGCATGACATTCTTTGGGCCGTCCATGACGGGAAAAATCGTGGTAGAAGCGAGGGAGGAAAATTTCGGGAGTTCCGGTTATGGTGGGAGGTCGGGGCGGCGATGCGCGTTCTCTCATACACGCAAGCGAGGTGTTGGCTCTAATCGAACCCGGCGAGGCGTTGGGCTCTAATCGAACCCGAGCAATTGCCTTTGCGAACTCTGGCGTTCACGAACACAAGCGATCGATCGATGGCTGTTAATCGAACCGATCAAGCGATTCGCCGCTCTGCTGCTAATCAAGCCGATCAATTGGATGAGCAGTGGCGCTGCGGGGGGTTGGATGAGCGATGAGCGGTGGCGTTGCCTGCGGATGAACAGGACCCCATGGTGTGGAGGGCTGGATGAGCAGATGAAGCGGTGGAGGGTGGCCGTGGAGGGTGGTTGAACAGACCCCGTGGTGTGGAGGGCTGGATGAGCAGATGGAAGCGGTGGAGGGTGCCCGTGGAGGGGTGTGCTACGTCTTGAGCTTGCGTTGGTTTTCCTCGAAGAGGAGAGGGTGATGCAGCAAGTGTAGCGTAAGTATTTCCCTCAGTTTTGAGAACCAAGGTATCAATCCAAGATGGAGGCTCCTCAAAAGTCCCACGCACCTACACAAACAAACTGAGAACTCGCAACCAACGCAATAAAGGGGTTGTCAATCCTTTCACGGCCACTTGCGAAAGTGAGATCTAATAAAGATAGTATGATAAGATAAATATATTTTTGGTATTTTATAATATAGATGCAAAAAAGTAAAGATGCAAATAAAAGTAGATTGAAAGCAAATATGATAAGAGATAGACCCGGGGGCCATAGGTTTCACTAGGGGCTTCTCTCGAGATAGCATAAGTATTACGATGGGTGAACAAATTACTGTCGAGCAATTGATAGAAAAGCGCATAGTTATGAGATTATCTAGGCATGATCATGTATATAGGCATCACGTCCATAACAAGTAGACCGACTCCACCTGCATCTACTACTATTACTCCACACATCGACCGCTATCCCGCATGCATCTAGAGTATTAAGTTCATAAGAACGAGTAACGCATTAAGCAAGATGACATGATGTAGAGGGATAAATTCATGCAATATGATATAAACCCCATCTTGTTATCCTCGATGGCAACAATACAATACGTGCCTTGCAACCCTTTACATCCTTTGGGTAGGGACACCGCAAGATTGAACCCAAAGCTAAGCACTTCTCCCATGGCAAGAAAGACCAATCTAGTAGGCCAAATCAAACTGATAATTCGAAGAGACTTGCAAAGATAACTCAATCATACATAAAATAATTCAGAGAAGATTCAAATATTATTCATAGATAAACTTGATCATAAACCCACAATTCATCGGATCTCGACAAACACACCGCAAAGAGTTTACATCGAATAGATCTCCACAAGAGAGGGGGAGAACATTGTATTGAGATCCAAAAAGAGAGAAGAAGCCATATAGCTAATAACTATGGACCCGTAGGTCTGTGGTAAACTACTCACAACTCATCGGAGAGGCTATGGTGTTGATGTAGAAGCCCTCCGTGGTTGATTCCCCTCCCGTGAGTGCCGACAAGGGCTCCAATATGAGATCTTGCGGATCTGAGAAGGATTCTGGCGGTGGAAATTGTGTTTCGTGGTGCTCCTAGATGTTTTCGAGGCACGTAGGTATATATAGGAGGAAGAAATGCGTCGGTGGCCTCGAGGGGCCCACGAGACAGGGGCGCCCTATAGGGGGCGCCTCCTATCTTGTCGCTTCCTCGGAAGCTTCTTGACTTGCACTCCAAGTTCTCTGGATCACGTTCGTTCCAAAAATCAAGCTCTCAAAGGTTTCATTCTGTTTGGACTCCGTTTGATATTCCTTTTCTTCGAAATACTGAAATAGGCAAAAAAACAACAATATAGGTTGGGTCTCCGGTTAGTAGGTTAGTCCCAAAAATGTTATAAATGTGTAAAATAAAGCCCATAAACATCCAAAAGGGGTAATATAATAGCATGGAACAATAAAAAATTATAGATACGTTGGAGACGTATCAAGCATCCCCAAGCTTAATTCCTGCTCGTCCTCGAGTAGGTAAATGATAAAAGAGAATTTTTGATGTGGAATGCTACCTAGCATAATTCTTTATTGTGGCATAAATGTTCAGATCCAAATGAATACAAAATAAAAGTTCATATTGATAAAAGAAATAGTAATACTTCAAGCATACTAACTAAGCAATTATGTCTTCTCGAAATAGCATGACAAAAGAAAGTTCATCCCTACAAAATCATATAGTTAGGCTATGCTTCATTTTAAGTCACACAAAGATGTTCCCAACTTCTATACCCCGATGACAAGCCAAGCAATTGTTTCATACTTAAATAATCTCAAACTTTTTCAACCTTCATGCAATACATGAGCGTGAGCCATGGATATAGCACTATGGGTGGAATCGAATATGATGATGGGGATTGTGTGGAGAAGACAAAAGGAGAAAGTCTCACATTGACGAGGATAATCAACGGGCTATGGAGATGCCCATCAATTGATGTCAACATGAGGAGTAGGGATTGCCATGCAACGGATGCACTAGAGCTAATGAATGCTCAACAAAAGAAAACTAGTGGGTGTGCATCCAACTTGCTTGCTCCACGAAGACCTAGGGCATTTGAGGAAGCCCATCATAGGAATATACAAGCCAAGTTCTATAATGAAAAATTCCACAGTATGAAAAAGATAACTTTATGAGACTCACTATATGAAAAACATGGTGCTACTTTGAAGCACAATATATGAGACTCACTACATGAAGAACAAGGTGCTACTTTGAAGCACAAGTGTGGTAAGAGGATAGTAGCATTGTACCTTCTCTCTTTTTCTCTCATTTTTATATATATATTTTTTATTTGGGCCTTTTCTCTCTTTTTTTATGGCCTCTTTTTTTTTCTTTATTTTGCATCCGGAGTCTCATCCCGACTTGTGGGGGAATCATGGTCTCCATCATCCTTTCCTCACTTGGGACAATGCTCTAAAAATGATGATCATCACACTTTTATTTTCTCAACAATTACAACTCGAAACTAGAACAAGATATGACTCTATATGAATGCCTCCGGCGATGTACCGGGATGGTGCAATGAATCAAGAGTGACATGTATGAAAAATAATGCATGGTGGCTTTGCCACAGAAGATGAAGAAGGGGATGATTTCATCGATGAAAGCTATCTTGCTCATTTCGGTGATACTTTCATGGAGGATGCTGAAGGTGAAGGGGAAGGTGAAGAAGAGGCACGTGATGATCCCGTTGATGATCTTGGTCGGACCATTGCCGATGCACGGAGACGCCGCTAAACCGAAAAGGAGAGGGAGAATTTGGATCGCATGTTAGAGGATCACGTAAAGGCGCTGTACTCGGATGCGATGATGGTCTCAAAAGCTGGGCTGCATAATCGGATTTGCTGAAATGGAAGGCAGAGGCAGGTGTAGCTGACTCGGCATTTGAAAAATTGCTGAAAATGTTGAAGAATATGTTTCCAAAGGATAACGAGTTGCCCGCCAAGACGCATTTAAGCAAAGAAGGTTGTCTCGCCTCTAGGTTTAGAGGTTCAAGATACATGCATGCATCAACGATCGCATCCTCTACCGCATGTGAATACGAGAATTTGAATGAATGCCCGGTATGCACCGTGCATTATGCGTTATAAGATCGAGGCGATGACCACGGTGACGATGTTGAGGGCCGTAAACCCGTGAAGAGGGTTCCGCCAAGGTGATGTGGTATGCTCCTATAATACCACGGTTGAAACGTCTGCTCAGAACAAAGAGCATGCCAAGTTGTTGCGATGGCACAAAGAGGACCGTAAGTCGGACGGGGAGTTGAGACACACCGCAGATGGAACGCAATGGAGAAAGATCGATGATGGTTCAAAGATTTTGCACCGACGCAAGGAACATAAGATTTGCTCTAAGTACGGATGGCATGAATCCTTTTGGCGAAGCGTAGCTCCAGCCATAGCACTGCCCGTGACTCTATGCATCTACAACCTTCCTCCTTGGTTGTGCATGAAGCGGAAGTTCATTATGATGCCAGTGCTCATCCAAGGTCCGAAGCAACCCGCAACGACATCGATGTGTACCTAAGGCCATTAGTTGATGAACTTTTACAATGTGGGGTGGTGTCCGTGTGTGGGATGAGCACAAACAAGAGGAATTTGACCTCTGAGCGTTGCTTTTCGTAACCATCAACGATTGGCCTGCTCTTAGTAACCTTTCGGACTGTCAAATAAGGGATACAATGCATGCACGCACCGCTTACATGAGACCGAAAGTGTACATTTGCCAAATTGTAAGAAGAACGTGTACCTTGGGCATCGCCGATTTCTTCCGAAAATTCATCCGAAGAAAGAAAGGCAAGCATTACAACGGCAAGGCAGATCACCGGCGAAGCTCGCGAACGACCGGTGCCGAGGTATTTGATATGGTCAAGGATTTGAAAGTCATCTTTGGAAAGGGTCTGGCGGACAATCAGTTCAAGGGAGCCGACGGGCACGCAGCCATGTGGAAGAAGAAATCTATATTCGGGAGCTAGAATATTGGAAAGTCCTAGATGTCCGCTCTGCAATCGACGTGATGCACGTTACGAAGAATATTTGCGTGAACCTCCTAAGCTTCTTGGGCGTGTATGGGAAGACAAATGATACAAAGGAAGCACGGCAGACCAAAGAACGTTTGAAAGACCACGATGACCGCATCCGGAATGGTTTCAAGGTCGTGCCAGCCTACGCCCGACCAAAGAAGAGAAGGTCATCTTTTTGAATGCCCGAGCAGATGAAGGTTCCGTCTGGATTCTCGCCCAATATAAAGGGAATAATAAACATGGCGGAGAAAAGTTCCAAAACCTGAAGTCTCCACGATCGCCACGTGATTATGACGCAATTGCTTCCGATTGCTTTGAGGGGCTCCTGCCGGAAAATGTTCGAGTAGCCATTGTGAAGCTATGTGCATTCCTCAATGCAATCTCTCGTAAGGTAATCAATCCAAGTTCTACCACGGTTACGTAAACGATGTGATCCAATGTCTTGTCGGGCTTCGAGTTGGTGTTCCCGCCATCCTTCTTCAATATTATGACGCACCTCCTGGTTCACCTAGTCGAAGAGATTTTCGTTCTCGGTCCTGTATTTCTACACAATATGTTCCCTTCGAGAGGTTCATGGGAGTATTAAAGAAATATGTTCGTAATCGTGCTAGGCCGAGAAGGAAGCATCGCCAAGGGCTATGGAAATGAGGAGGTAATTGAGTTTTGTGTTGACTTTGTTCCCGACCTTAAGCCGATTGGTCTTCCTCGATCATGCACGAGGGGAGACTAAGTGGAAAAGGCACGATCGGAATGAAATCAACGATATGTATGGACGGCCATTCTCCGATCAAGCACACCACATCGCATCGACCAATTCCAGCTTGGTGGCTCCGTACTTTGAGAAACACAAGAATATTTTACGTTCGACAACCCGGGAAGCCCGAATCCTGGATTAGGAAGGCCCACATGGAGACTTTCGGCGCTTGGTTGAGAAAACATTTAATGAATGACAATGATGTTGTAGATCAGCTGTACATGTTGGCCAAGACACCATCTTCGACTATAACGACTTTCCAAGGGTACGAGATAAATGGGAATACATTTTACACGATCGCCTAAGATAAAAAGAGCACCAACCAAAACAGTGGTGTCCGCTTTGATGCAAAGAACCGAGAATGGGCAAGAGGTCACATATTATGGTTACATAGAGGAGATATGGGAACTTGACTATGGACCCTCCTTTAAGGTCCCTTTGTTCCGGTGCAAATGGTTCAAGCTAACAGGAGGTGGGGTAAAGGTGGACCAGCAATACGGAATGACAATGGTGGATTTCAACAATCTTGGTTACCTTGACGAACCATTCGTCCTAGCGAAAGATGTCGCTCGTGTTTTCTATGTGAAGGACATGAGTAGCAAACCGAGGAAACGGAAAGATAAGAAAAGCGATCAAGACATCATGCGATGATTCAAAGCGCCACATTGTTCTTTCAGGAAAAGAAACATCGTGGGAGTGGAGGACAAGATGTATATGTCAAGATTATAATATGTTTGCTGAAATTCCGCCCTTCAAAGTGAACACCGACCCAAGCATTAAGTTAAATGATGAGGATGCTCCATGGATACGGCACAATCGTAAGCAAGCGAGGACACAAGGGAAGAAATGACGGTAATAATTTATTGTACCAAACTTTGTTGAATGGATCATGTTAATTTGAAAACTAATGGCACTAACAGAAAGTTTATAATTTTTCTAAAACTAAAAGCAAAAAGAATTAAAAAATAAAGCAAAAAACAACAAAAAATAAATAATAATGCAGAAAACTAAAATAGCAACAATAAGTATTTTGTTGTAAGTAGAAACAAAATAAAATAAATAAAGCAACAAAGAAAACAAAAAAGTGTTTTCAAATTTGAAAACTAATGGCACTAACAGAAAGTTTATAATTTTTCTAAAACTAAAAGCAAAAAGAATTAAAAAATAAAGCAAAAACAACAAAAAATAAATAATAATGCAGAAAACTAAAATAGCAACAATAAGTATTTTGTTGTAAGTAGAAACAAAATAAAATAAATAAAGCAACAAAGAAAATAAAAAAAGTGTTTTCAAATTTGAAAACTAATGGCACTAACAGAAAGTTTATAATTTTTCTAAAACTAAAAGCAAAAAGAATTAAAAAATAAAGCAAAAAACAACAAAAAATAAATAATAATGCAGAAAACTAAAATAGCAACAATAAGTATTTTGTTGTAAGTAGAAACAAAATAAAATAAATAAAGCAACAAAGAAAACAAAAAAGTGTTTTCAAATTTGAAAACTGATGGCACTAACAGAAAGTTTATAATTTTTCTAAAACTAAAAGCAAAAAGAATTAAAAAATAAAGCAAAAAACAACAAAAAATAAATAATAATGCAGAAAACTAAAATAGCAACAATAAGTATTTTGTTGTAAGTAGAAACAAAATAAAATAAATAAAGCAACAAAGAAAACAAATTAAGTTTTTTAAAATTTTAAAACTAATGTCACTAAAATAAATATTATAATTTTTCTAAAACTAAAAGCAAAAAGTATTAAAAAATAAAGCAAAAAATAGTGCCACCTACAGTACCCCCACGGCCTGAATACGACTAGAAACCCTACATGGGCCAGATTCAGCCCGCAGGAGGCCAAGTAGGCCCACAAGCACATAGCTAGTAACAGTGAGTAGGCCCGAAGCTGCAGTTGAGAGGAGCTCGAGAGGGTGGGCGCAGCGCTTATAAACCACTCTCGAGCTCTCTCAACTAGCGAGTGGGACTAAACATTTGGGCGCAGAAGACAAGGCCTTTAGTCGCGGGTGGCCACGAGGACCCGCGACTAAAAGGTACCCTTTAGTCGCTGGTCGCCTGCCCAACCGCTGACTAAAGGAAGCGGATCGCAAAAAACCGCCAAACCCCTTTAGTCATGGGCGAGCGACCAGCGACTAAAGGTACCTTTAGTCGCGGTCCTCGTGGCCAACCGCGACTAAAGGGTGGGGCTATATATTCAAGCCCTCGACGCCGCCATTCTCGTCTTCTCCGATTCTGCTACCGTTTGTCATACCGACGCCGCCATTGCCGCTTCGCCGACGCCGCTTCGCCGTTGCCGCTTCGACGCCATTGCCGCTGCCACGCCTCGACTCGCCCTTGCCGCTTCGCCTCAGAATTCCTCGCTGACGCCTTGCTTCGCGCGCCCTTTAGCCTCAGCCCTAGTTGCCGTCAGCTGTCGTCTGTTGCCGTCCGTCGCTGCGCCGCCTCAGATGGCGGCGCGTCATGTTCATACAGACGTCGTCTTGCCGCCCCAAGACGTCTTTGTTAACGGCGCCAAGCTGCCACATGCCCTTGGCAGGCCGGGCGCCCGCCTGCGCCAGAAGCCGACGCCCGATAGGCCCCTGTGCCTATGACAGAGGGGTCCCACCCCCAAAACTGTTGAGTTTAATTAGTTAATTAATAAAAAATATATTAGTTTAATTAACTAAAATTGTTAATTAATTAATTAATAAAAAATATATTAGTTTAATAAAAAAGAATAATAAAAAATATATTAGTTTAATAAAAAGAATAATAAAAATATATTAGTTAATTAATTAATTAATTAATTAACTAAAATTGTTGAGTTTAATTAACCTAATTAAAACTGTTATGTTAACACTAATAGTCTCGTTAGTTAAAACTGTTATGTTAACACTAGTAGCAATTTAATCTTTATTCTCGAATTAGTTTTAATTACAATATATCAATAAAACTTTAGAAAATCATAGAAAATAAACCGTAGCTCGGATCGAAAAACTTTGTACATGAAAGTTGCTCGAACGACGAGATTAATCCGTTACGCAGACCGCTCGTCCGCCACACACCCCTAACCTATCGAACCTGCAAACTTTCCTCTCCGGTTCATCTGTCTGGCAGACGTCTCTAACCGGAAAACTTTCCGGATGTTTCTTCGCCGGTATCGCCTAGCGCCATGTTAGAACACGCCTAGCTCGTCTGCTGACCTGTTATGCACTTGCCTTCTATGTATTTAGAATTTTATAAGAGGGGCGGCGAGGGTTATACATGTGTGTTGTCTCGCCTCCCTCTCCGTGACGCCGCCGTCGTCTGCCGCCTGCCTCGCGCTCTACCGCGACACCCTCTCCCACCCCTTCCTCGCCGGCCCCTCCTTTTGCCACCGCCCTTTACGCCACCGCCACCGCCACCGCCTTTCTTCACTTAATTAATTTGTTTTTACTACATGTTTTCAGGATCGACATAATGGCGGACGATAGAGCTGACCCGATTATGGACAACTATGATCCGGAGGGTGAAGCACATATGTTCGCATCATAAACGGCGATATTCAATATGTGCCGACCGGAGAAGAAGAAGATGATATCTCTTCTTATCTGAACCTTGACGGTGAAGATGAAGGGCGCGTCAAGAAGAAGATGTCAAGAAACGCCGATAAACGCATTTATCTTCAAATGGAAGTAGCAACCACCTCCGGCGCCGAGGTATATATATACATTGAGCCCGTGATACAAACAAACTGATTTGAATAAATATGTGTGTACTAACGCTGCGACTCTCTTTCTTATTTTAGCCCTCGGCGGATCGTCAAACAATCGAGTACGCCGTCAAAGCGTGGCGCAACCAAGACGATGAAACAAGGAGAAACATGCACCATCGAGGTTGTCGACAAGGTAACCGCAGGTCACCGGAGCCCCGTGAAGAACGCCACCAAGTTTGTCACCAATGCGGAGCCATTGTTAGAGACAACGCCTCGATCACCGCCCGTGAGTGGAATGAGCCAAAGAAGGCACGAATTGATGGTTTCACTTTTGTCGATAAGAGAACAAAAAAGATTGCTTCAAGAAGCTTATGGAACATTTCGTTCTACCTCCGAATACAACAAATTCGATGAGGAGGGTAACAAGATTGAGGAAAACAAGGAGAGGAGGAGGCTAGTCAAACAGTTCGCTTCTTCATAAGATGGCCGACGATTCCGGAAATTCAAGCAAAATCTAGCCCGTGACTTTGTCAAGCGTAACAAGACTCGGATTTCAAAGGACAATATGAGAAACTGAAACATGATTGGCCAGAATTTGTGAAGCAAAAGAAATCGGAGCAGTTCATTGAAATATCGAAAAAATAAGGAAAATGCGGCTAAGAAGGAGTACAATCATGTTATGGGGCCAGGAGGGTATCGCATTTTGGTGCCTAGGTTGGAGAAGATGGAGAACGAGATGAGGGCGCGAGGAATCCGTCCAGTGCGGAGGGATGGGACCCAAGGGCCAAAAGCTGGTGGTACGGGCATGGGGAACGCTGAACCCGGAGACAGGGGAGTGTGTTTACCGGGCAAATTAATTAAACCCACCCAAGCCCTTATTGACGCAATGAAGGATGCTCAAGAGGGAAGATCAAGTTCAACAGAGAGAACGACGCGGCGACAAAAGCCCTCGGGAATCCTGAACACGGAGGACGGTACGAGGCATGGGGCACATTCCGTGGAAAGTAGGGTTCCCCAGATTTACGACCCGTGACGGTTACGTAAGCCGTAAGAGAAAGATGGATCGGGAATCAGATGTTGTGGCGCGGTTGGCATCGGAAATGGATGTGATGAAGAAACCATGAGTGTAATCGGTAGCCGAAAGAGATGCAGCTCGGTGCAAGATGAAGATCATCCAATGGATCTCGAAGCCAGAAGCGGAGAAGCAGCGTGGCTTCCACGGAGGCCCCACCGGCTGGTGCAGATGCACCGACGATCGAATTATCGCACCGGAGCCTCCGGTGGTCGAAATTACTGCACCGGAGCCTCCGGTGGTCGAAATTACTGCACCGGAGCCTCCTCGCTACCCCGTGGACGATATAAAGGAGATGAAAGAATGTCATCTGTATTATCCTATCGGGAACATGTCCATGAAGGTAGCCATCGGCAGTGCTTTACCATGTTTACTGGAGCACTCCACCACAACAACCCCATTCAAGATGGCTATGCTCGTGTCACGGTGGAGGACATAGTCCAAGGGTTTGAGGACCGGAGATTGACATTGCTACACCAAGGGGAGAAAAGACTTGAGATGTCAAGCGCCATTTCATTCTATGGCAAAAGAAGTTTATCAAGTTTCCAGCGAGGCGCCAAGGACAACAAGTCCACCCCCTACGGTGGTGGTGGTGGCGGTGGTGGTGGTGGCGGTTCACCTACACCTCCGCCACGTCACCGACGCCGCCTCAGTCCACAACGTCCGGGCGGGTGATCAGCCGCCCCAGTCCTCGTCCGCGGGTGATCGACGCCGCCCCAATCCACCTCCGACAAAGAAGCGTATAGTCCTGGATTATTAACCCGGACCCTTATGTACCTAAGACCACAAAGGTACGGAGCCATCATCAAGCCTCTCCCCACAAGGCCTTGGGAACGTAGTGCCGAGGAAGTCGACGGCCGCTGCTGCTCATTATGAGAAATGGAAGGCGGACTGCAAGAAGAAAAGAGAGCCCGAGCCCAAGCCAAGATATTCTCGATGAGCAAAAGAAGTGGGCTAAGTCATTTTTGAGCACACCGTCCCAAGTCACAAGAATCTGCCTGACGACTATGCACGTGAACTTCGCAGGCAGGCACTCATGTTCAAGGAGAACAAAGAGCGGGAGAAGGCCGAAGTAAAAAGCGGGAAACAAGTTGCCCAGCTCGGGGAACAAAGTAAACAATCGATTGCCCGCTTATAGTGGAAGCCCCGGATGCCCCGAGATCATACAAGCTGCGACAAAGACATGGATTGGACTGTAACGAAGTGCCGAGAACAAGCGGCCAGCTTAGGTATTACTCTTCGTGAACTGTTAGGGCCTTGATGAGGCGCCAAAGTGAAGGATGTAGTAATTACATATGTCAAGAATGGGCCTCTCGTCGAGCCTGCGCAGAAAATGATCTACCCGACCAAATGAAAGGTCTGCTGAATTGGTACAAGGGTTACATAAAAAATAAAACGCCAAAGAATATATTTATGCGGAAGTTAGACATGAGCATCACTTCAAACATTACTATGTAACAATTGCACTGGAGTGAATTGTTCCAGCCTTTTCAATCTGCGCGAGCTCGACAAATCTATCATCGGTTGCTACGCTCGTAAGTGATTTATTAATTTCTACCCCATCTCGTTCATATTGCCTCGCACTATATATATGTCCTAACTATATTGTTGTGTCCGCTATTATACATGCAGAATGAAGATTAAGGAATGCAGAGTAAGGAACATCCATGATGTTGGGTTCATTGACCCACACATCGTTAATGGATATGTGTTGGAGCCGCCACCCCACCGACGTGGAGGCAGACCTGTGGCAGTTTCTTACAAAGCAGGAACTCAAAAGTGATATTCTATTTCCTTACCATTTTGGGTGAGTGTTTCGCCTTGAGCACATTAATTCTCTTTTGTTTACTCCATGCATGGTATGTGGCGGCTAATCGATGAGTTATGCATGACGACTGTGCATGTATCGTGTCCGCAGGTTCCACCGGATTCTGCTAGTAATTAAAGTTAACACCTCGTAATGTCTCGCCCACGACTCTCTGAATAAGGATCCAAAGCTTTGGGCCGACATGAGAAGAATGCTGCGAAGTAATTATTTTCATTCATTTGCGCCTATATCGATCGGCCTATTTCGCTCATTTCCTAATATCAAGTAACTAATAACTCTCTTGTTCACTTAATTTTCTTTGCCTCGTAGGGTTTGGAGACGGTTCAGAGATACAAAGGTCGGTGAATTCAAAAAGAGCTAGAATTCAAAATGGTAAAGCCTAAGAATGCCGGGGATATTCAGCCACCGAAGACCAATCTATGTGGATACTATGTTCAGGAGAGGATCCGGAGATACACCTCTGAGCGGGCCGTTCGAGTGATACCAATGCTCGTGAGGAATAACCTCCGGATGATGCTTAGTCTAGAAGCTCGCTTCCGACCACTTCAAGAGGAACTAGCTGGATGGTTGAGCAGGAAGTCCTCCATCCTAAAGGAGAACACTATTACGAGGACGTAGAACTTTATATGGATTAAATCATGTATGGAAACTTGTTCAAAATTGTATATGGTCATCCGATGATATTGAATATATATTGTATATTCCTCTTGAATTCTTTTGGTTCTAATTTCAAATTTATTTGAGATTGTACATTCATATGCAAATTTATTTGATATTGAATATATATGTAAGTACAAACAAAATAAAATAAATAAAGCAACAAAGAAAACAAAAAAAGTGTTTTCAAATTTGAAAACTAATGGCACTAACAGAAAGTTTATAATTTTTCTAAAACTAAAAGCAAAAAAGAATTAAAAATAAAGCAAAAACAACAAAAAATAAATAATAATGCAGAAAACAAAACAAAAAACTGGAAAAAATAGTGCCCCTACCGGACCCCCACGGCCTGAATACGACTAGAAACCCTACATGGGCCAGATTCAGCCCGCAGGAGGCCAAGTAGGCCCACAGCACATAGCTAGTAATGTAGTAGGCTCGAAGCTCTGCAGTTGAGAGGAGCTCGAGAGGGTGGGCGCAGCAGCGCTTATAAACCACTCTCGAGCTCTCTCAACTAGCGAGGTGGGACTAAACATTTGGGCGCTGCGCTGGGCAGCACAAGGTCTTTAGTCGCTGGCTGGGCAGGCGACCATGACTAAAGGTCCTCCGCCCCGACGGCCGCCTGGCGCCCACGCGGACGGGCCTTTAGTCGCGGTCCTTAAGCAGCCGCGACTAAAGGGGGGGGGCTTTAGTCGCGCTTATTTGGTCGCGGTTGCGCAACTGGCTGACTAATGGCTGTTGCGAACATGCATCAAGGCCTTTTTTCCACCAGTGAAAACAACTAGTCTGATGTTGTATAGCTATTTTAAAGCTAGACGGGTCAATAAAATAACTAGTCTGATGTTTTCCTCAATTTCATATTAGAAATGTTATACAAGAAGTAAGTTGCCTACACGTAGTCATCAAAGGAATTTAGTCGGCCTGGTTGGGATCCTAGTAAATCATCTAATAAGTCACAGGCTCAAATCCCACTAGCATCCACTTTTTCTTTCCTTTTTCTCTCGCATTTAGTATAGCTGGTCAAATAGTACACTTGGTTCAAAACTTGTAGCAACAAAGTATTAGCGGGATGGTTGTTGACCATGTAGTTGTTTGAAGCGTGCACGGTTTGAATCCTACCAGAGGCATGTTTTTTTGCGGGCGAGAAGCATCGTACGGATCTGACGCAAACTACCAGTCGGCAGGATTTTAGTTTTCTCCTAAAAAAAAAAAGAAAACCTGCTAGTAATACTGATGGGTTTCCTAACTAAAAATAAATAAATAGTATACTTACTAGTATGGGTCGGTTTCCAAACATAATACGGCTCGGCAAGACTTAGACCCCATCCATATTAAGTCCCGTAGCTAGGATTTCCATCGATCCATGATCCACTGACCGACTCGTACGTACCTTAGGTTATTCGTCGAGAGATACAGCCGCCACCAAGTCAGCTCCGGCCGCCGTGTCTCTGCTCGCAGATCGCCACTAGCTGATGGCGTCCGGATCCGCTTCTGCCGCCGGCTCCCCTCCCCTTGGGAGGGGTCTGATCTCGTGCATGCACAGCCGCAGCTGCCGCGCAGAGGACGCGCCCGACGAGGAGGATTTGCCAAAAGCCATCCACAAGCTCATCGCCGGCTTCTACGAGGAGGCCTTCAGCCGGCTGCCCTGCGACGCCATGCCGGACCTCCTCCGCCTCCTCACCACCGACGGCGGCGGCTCCTGCCTCGGCCTCCTCGACCCCGTCTCCAACATCATCCTCAACACCCTCGCCCTCCTCCCCAAAGACGCCGCGCCCGCCCCCGCCCCCGCCACCTCTCCGTCTCCGCCCGCCACAAGAAGATCCAAACGACGGGTGCTCACCACCGCCAGACGATCCATCCCCGGTCTGGGCGGCTGGCGACGGGTTGTATCAGATCCTACCGTAGTCTTCTCGCCTTCCTCATGGCGTGTTGGATGCCTCAAAAAGGAGCAGGCCCTCAGCTACCTCTACAGGGCCGACGCTAATCTCCTCCTCGCTGTCATGCTCATCCAACACGATCTATATGTGGAGGAAGCATTGGACCCCGAATCTAATAGGACCAAAGCCACCCTCGAGTACGCAGCCACCATAGCAGGTCACCCTTCGCCCACCACCTTGGCTCACCTCATGTCAATCCGGCTTCAAGACGGCAACTTTGCCCTTCTGAAGAAGCTGTTTTTAGCTGATGCTCAAGGTATTCCTCTCACAGTTCAGGATGTCTGGACAACCCACCGCATCCTACACACAATGTTGAGCCCGATCTGTACTGCCAGCATTATCCATACCAAAAAAGGGCTTGTTGTCCATGTCCGTCACATGCTGGAGGCTAGGTGCTCCGAAACTATATCGTTCTCTACTACGGCGGACGCCAGGACCGCCACCACCACCTTGGGCTGGGATGGAACTCCCATCTCGTCGTTGCAGTCCGGAGTCCTGCCTGGCAAGCTGCAAGATTGCCTGGGAAAAGCAATAGCAGATGCCCGGAAACACAATCTCAAGACCCCATGTGGCGGCGGCGACGCATGCGATTACATGGAGTCTCTCAAGATGTACCTCCATGGTATAATTCACAACTTGTACATCAAGGCGTTCAAGTTGCTGCCCACACCCTCTGGCCTGCTCATGCGCAGCATCCTCAAGGCCGGCCACTGCTACGGCTGTATGGACCCTGTTTCCAACATCATCGTCAACTCCATCTGGTACAACACCTGTGGCTGCAATCTGCCAGTTTCTGAAGGCAGGGACATGGGAGAGTATAATGACGTCCTGGACCCCCTATGCCTGCTCCGTGCACAGGTTCACTCCCTCAAGGGCCTTATGAAGCTCGCCGCATTCGCCGACCCCCAATTCTCGGTGCCGGCTGGTGCTCTGGAGCTCCTCTGCAGTACAAAATGCGACATTGCTAGCATGTTGCCATCATTGACAGAGAGTTCTGAAAAGAACCCCTTCCATGAGTCTGCCAAGGTCATTGGACACACTCGCCCCTTGGGCTGGGTGAACTGCACCAGCAGCTGCTGTTGATGCCCGATACGCGAAGCGAGCTGCTCTCATTTATAACCGAGGCTCAAACTAGTGGTACCGTGTTGCGCATCGACGACATGACACAAAGTATTTCGCTCATGTGGAGCAGAAACAGATCCGGGGCTCAAACTGTGCAAGCTCCTGAACTTTGTGCGGGGGCATTGAGGGCGGTGTCAAGCGAGAGATTAGATTATGAGGATGAGAGGAACTGCTTCCGTTCAAAGATTGAACAGTTGCTCAAGGAATACACGACCCAGCAGTTGTTGGTAGGTACTAAATTTTGGTTTCCATGCATCATTAGCTAGCTGCTACGTATAGTATATTCCTTTATATCTTGATTATATTCCCTTTATATCTTGATTAATTTTGACCAACACTCATGCTTGCTGTGTGTAGGGATCAGGGTATAAACTTGATACTATCTTGGGTGTGGAGGAAAGATACAAAGGCTACCGCCCCGTCAGTTATATTCGCTACCATGTGAACTTCACGACCACTTGTGATTTGAGGCTTCAGAGGACGCTTTTCACGCTGAATTCTCGTTATCCTCACATGAGCAGGAGCCAGAATTCTGCTGCCCTCTCCCCTATGCGTAATGCAGGTAAGTTTTCTGTCACCGATTAGTACCTGATAGCCCTTGGTTAGTACACTAGTGTAAAAAACGCTTTTATATTATGGGACAGAGAGAGTTAAGTACTTTGGGTCACAGCACGATCTGCTTCAGGCTTGCAGCAGCCTGTACCACACCTTGTCATGCTTGCATTGCATGCACTAGTGCTAGATTTGAATTGGAATTGGTTTATTAACGAAAGTGCTCTGTCTGTCTCTTACTGAATGCCGGGCTTTATTTTTGTTAATAGGTCGTTGCTACTATGGTGTGGTTAGTGCGAGGAAAATCGTGGTATCCAGATAACGCCAAGTACATCCCGGACGATATCACCGTCCGTGGAACCCGCAGCGCGGATGGCATGCTAGGGATGGACCTGGTCTACTTCAGTCCCAAGTTGGACGTGGAGATTGCTGAGAATCTGAACGTGTTGCACAGTGAAGAAGAAGAAGAAAAGAGGAGGAAGAAGAAGAGGACGGGGAGGGGATGTGTCATTCAAATTAATGCACATTCTGTGATAAAAAACCCGATGACAGAGATTGCACCGTCAAGTTTGGTTTCCTTGAGCTAGATGCTACTGTTATGTGTGTGCATGCCTTAATAATTTGCTTATTGCCTGGCCTCGTTAAATTTGAGCGTAAGTAAATACAAAGGGGACTTATAAACCCGGAGCGAGGTAGTACACAGTAAGTAGTAGCTAGGCTCTAGTTTCAGTCAAGCAGTCCTCCTCCTAGGTCCTAGCAGCAGCAGCTTCAAATCCCATCCTGTACATGGCGATGCATGAATGTGCACACTAGTTTTGAGGAGGTTTCTTCCTGTGATCTTTCGAGGTCACAGTGCTTAATATTTTCACAGCCGTAATTGTTTGTACCTTCTCATGTTGTTGTATGTGCCTAGCTAGCTGAACCATATGTAGGCGTTAGTTTATGTTATGCCTATTAATTTCTCGCCAAGATCTGTTTAGCATGGGCCTTGTCTCGCTTTGTTCATCTAGAACACGATACTTGTTATATTCAATTTACATACGACAGCTAGTAATTACTCCCTTATATAAGGCTGCTTATTCCGGAAATCCCAAATGGAGCCCGACCTCCATGGTGACCTTTTTTGAAAATTCAAAATCTGCATTTTCATGTTTCAAAAAGTTCGAAAACAAATTCCTATGTGTAGATAATGGTGAGATCTACCGGTGTGTAAATTGTCAGTGCAAAATTCAGATTATTTTAGGCTACACAAAAATGACCAATCTGACAAAAATTAAATTATATCTTTGGACGACGAGATTCTGTAACAGCAACGCCTTCAAGAAGGGAGCGACGCTCAAAAATCACCATCACTGCATCCACCTGCGAAGGCCAGAATCTAGGTTTTCACCCTGCAAAATCAGTTTGAGCAATGCCTTCAAAAAGGTAACGCATTTAATAAAAGACGCCGTTATTGCCAGGTTTAACCAACTCGGGTCAGACATAGGTTTTCACCCTGGAGCTCGAGACCGGATGCTTGAGTAGCACCATCACCGAAGTCATTCATGTATTGTCGCCACCACTTTTCTGCAATCCCAACAGCTACATGCAATGTGCAATCACCATTGCTAGACAACCACCCCTCCGCGTCAAGCTGTCGTCCATACTTTGCATCTCACCATTGAAGTCAACCACCGGATCTGGCGAGATGAACCCAACCAAAGACGTTTCGGTGACCACCACCGTCGTGGAGCTGAAGGAGGTTGCTTCAACACAGTCTGCAGCCGCCACCACCACCCGGCCAACCGTATCCGGATCACCACCACCAAGCCGTCCAGATCTGAATCAGAGCAACCATGATGAGTCGCCCGACATCAAATCCGATCACTGTGCCATCCGCGTGGCCATGGACAGCCGCCAGACCTAGAACCCCATGTACCGCTGCCCACGTTCCAATACACCACTGCCCAAAGACACCCGAAGGACCCGTCATCGCGTGGTAAAGGCCGACGGCCATGGTGGTAGTGCGTGGGGATGCAATCCTCGCGTGCCATGCCATGCGACTCGCACCAGTGCCTCAAGCCACGGAGACCCGCACCGCACAAGCGCTGCGTCCCCGTCGTGCTGCCGCATCTCGCGCTACGTGCTCCCGTCAAGGAGGGAAGAAGAGGCCCCGCCGCCGCCGACGCCGATCGGGCTTCGCTCGGGAGCGTCCTCCGACGGCGGCGAGGAGGAGAAGAGGCGAGCTAGCACATGAGCCGCTTGATTAGCGGACCGATAACAATGTTTAAATTTGACCTTCCCAACATAAACACTAATATCCACACATTCCGCGAAGATTGCTAAGACAACATCCCACCAATGTCATTGACCAGTGCAGAAGTGTATAACGATAAGAGAGTCCGACTCTGCTTCTACACGGTGAAATCCCAAAATATTTGCGAGGGTTAATCCATCACGCATCGCCATTGCCTCCATAGTTACCGCATTTGCAGCATAGGGAACATAGACACATAGAGCCGCAAACAGTTTAGCATTTACATCTCTTAGTACTGCCGAGGTAGCAACTGCACCCTCATCTTCATGGTATGTTGCATCCAAATTTAGAAATAAGGACTATAGCCAGTTTTAGGAATTCAGATAGTGGAGAGAATTGACTTAGAGTCCCCTCCTCCCCTCAAGGTTGACCAAGTCTCACCTCCGCTATTCCATAAACACCACCCTAGGACATGCTTTATATTTGGGTTTTGATTAGTTGAAATCTCTTCATAGCTGCAATTTTGTGTACTTTTATTTGTGTCCAGTGACCAAACCGAGACCGGTTATGGAATACCAACTTTCATCGACACTTTGTATATATATTCATAGTATCCAGATTCCAGATCATAATTTTTACTTATTCCTCGATTGTTAGTAGGATTTTATGCAAGGTCGTCACATGTGATTACACCAAGTCGACGTAGTAGTATGTTTCTTGTAGATCGACACCTTCATGCTTATCCGAGAGTAAATGTGAGCTCTCTAGCATTTCCGTTAGTACAATTAGTGCTGAACTTTTCATTTGCGGCAGCCCTTTTGTGTCAATAGAATGCGCCATCTCAGAATTAGGCGTTATAAATAAAGAAAATCAAAACGGCGCAGATGGCGTGCTGTGTTGTGTTCTAACACGTTTAATCGAACTCTAATAATACTTTAATGCTGGCAGCCCATTGCCATTAGAAGTAGGCCTTACCGCTGGCGCTGGGTGTTGATCGCTTGATCGACATGGATCGACCGAGCTTTCGTCCCTCTCGCTATCGTGTTCCAATTAATCAGCACGTAGCATGCCAATTAGCCACCACAGTGCATGGCTACGTAGTGCATTGCAGACGCCTGCCTTTGAATTTCTTTGAAGGTCGCATTCATCCGTGTCGCTCCATTACAAAGTGCTTTGTTAATCTCCGATGGGCGATCCAGGCGGTTTTATTCTAGTAGTATTTTCTACTAGCAAACATTCCTACAAGTCACAAGTCACAATCTGGTCGACTATGATTTGCTGAAAGGAGCAGGGACAGAGATAGATACAGATTCAGACTTCAGAATCACACGAGCAGAACAGAGCAGAGCACACGTATAAATGACAATGAGCTGCAGCCCAAAGCAAAGCAGCAGCAGCCCAGATCGCTCGGCTTACGGTGGTGATCATCAGTCTACGGTGGTGACTGACACATGGCTCTGAGCAGGGAGAAGAGGCTTCCGCAGCTGCACCTCAAGGCTGCCCGTCTGCCCCTGGCCCCAGAGCTCGGCGCCTCGGTCCGGGCGCCTCTAACCCCATCGGGTTACTGTTCCGCCTGGCCGATTTCGACAAGCTCGCCGCCCCTGGTCAAGGTAACGGGCGGCACCGCTTACAAGGTGCGCCACCGGGAGACGTGCGCGCTCTACGCGCTCAAGGTTCAGCACTACGGCGACCCGATTCAATAACTCTAAGTAATCTCCGTTGCATATGAGTTTATTAATCCTTCAAGTCATTCCTAGCGTGATCGGCTATATCATTAATGTGCTAAATTTTAACTGTGCTACTTGGTCCTTCTTTCCGGAACACATTTTTTTACGACGAGCTAACCCTACTTCGATCTTCCTCGTCATATCATTTCGCCTTGAACATCAAGCTTGATTTCCAGTATGTGTCCTATCCTTGGTTCTAATAAACTTTCGCTTCGTCATTCCTTTGACTTGATGACATCGCCGATCGACATTACACCTGCATGAAATCTCTCGACAATTGTGTCGTGATCATCATCAACATTTTGAGCTCTTCCAGATACCAATCAAATTCATGATGGGAAATACCATCCTTGCCCCTTGATGATTGTGTTATCATCGACAATATTCTTGCCTTCCCCCAACTCAAACTTGTTCATGTTATGGATGCTACTTGCTATCCAGCTTGTATGATGTTCTACCTTGAAGTATTACTGTCTTTTATGTCAAGGATGTTGCGAGAATTGCCCAACCTCTTAGAAATTCTTAATATTGTAATACTCCTCGCCATCTCCATTTATCTCTTGGTCCCCGAGTTGTTCCTAACCGGAATACCGACAAATAAACTATGATGTCTGAATTCGAAACTTCTAGCAACTCCATTGCTTTGAAGTGAATGGTCGATAGCTTCATTCTAAGTCTTTTGGTTATCGAATCACCATTCTAACATTGGTCATGCTACCTAAGCCCATATTTCGGTGCACCTTTCAACCAATGTTTACTCGTGGATGTTCTCCTCGAGCATACATCATTATATCTTTTGATCTAACCAATGTTATCTCCTTGTTCACATAATTGTGGAAATCCATCTTGTTGGAATTCTTGATGAATTGTCGCCGAGTCAATCAGCCACCTCCTCATCTCTTCTTGATTTAATGATGAACTCTTGTTTTGGAACTCGCCCATAGTTCAATTCCGAGAATCTTATGATGTCTTCTTGTCAATTCGTGTCGCACCTTTTTATCTCGTGATCTTGAGTCTCGAGGTATCCTCGACACCAATCAGATCTGAATCTTGGTCAGATATGATGGTTGGAACATATTTCCAAGAGATATAATGTTGGTCTTTATATGACCCGGTAAGGTGATGTCATGCCTAGCACACCTGGCCGGAGGACCTATTGTTATAGTTACCTTTTTTGGCAAGGTTAGTCATTCTTTCTTGAGGAAATTGTAAGACTTATTCTATAAATTGTTCCTGATGGATCCTTCGAGTATCCAAAATCCGATCTTTGCTTGAAAACCATGTCAATGCTATCTCGAAGCATGTCCGTGGTAATTCGATTTTCAATAAGAACCATTGAAGCACAAATGCTTAATTTTCCTTATTAATTACCCTAACACCTTTGTATGGGTAATGTCATAAAATTTCTTCCCCTTTCCTAAAGAGTTTTCTACATTATATCCTATCATGGATATCATGCTCGCTTGTCCTTGAGAAGGATATACCCTGAATTATGTGTTTAAACACGCTTTTCCTTTCCATTGTTCTGTTTAATCTGATAATCATATTTTCCTTTCCATTGTTTGGTTTAACCACTCTTGTGCTCTATATGATCTAAGCAGTAATGATTCTCTGTTTATGTAAACACCCTTGTGTATCACCTTGTCAGTAAGATCGTGTTACTATTGTTGATTTACATTTCGTAACCAAATGATGGACGAGAACTTTGCCTATTGGTCCGCCTTCGCTCAACGAAAGGTGAAAGTGGTTCTCTTCATCCTCACCCTTGGTACCGACGTTGTTGCCGACATAACCGACATGCCACCCTTTGACATGCCTTGCTATCATGACCATGCAAGATGTCACCGCCCTCCTACTTTTAACTCCACATGGTGGGCCCATAACCCACAAGCATACGTGATCGAAACCTGACTCTCCTATACACCCCGGTTTCAAAAGTTATTCCTCGTGACTTGACTTCGTATGTAGTTCACGAGCCACCTGCCTAGTGATCTATTCTGGTATCAGAGGCAATACTTATTCCCATTGCTCTAAACCCCTTTCACACTTTGTTTCAGGCAACGAACGATTGCCTGTGCGCTTGAGACTTCTATTTTTGTACCTTCTTACTTTGCTCTCGATAATTTCTTAAGTTTCAATTCAAGAGTTACTTTCCGCCACCTTCCCGATGTTATCGCACCAGATAGTCAACCTTACAGAGGTCCATTCTCCGGAATACCCACCCTTTATTCTTTTGTAAGTATGGAGTTCCTAAGGAGTGATGATGACTTCATCAGATGACCTGAATAAGAGAAATGAAGACATCAATGTATTGGACCGGCCTCTTCGAGAAGAGCAAACCAGATGAGAAGACCCGCTTAGATTCGCTATCAAACCTTCCCCTTTCACTACCTCTTAAATCTCGGACGAGATTTCTTGTAGTGGAGGAGAATTGTGACGCCTTGATAATTAGGCTACAAAGAATCCCACGCTAACGATGCCACGCCACCACAGCTATCGTTGTTAATCTCGCTAGTTCAAAACCCATTCAAATTCAAAAATTGAATTAAAGGCAAACAACAAAAGTTTTCAAACATTAAAACTAAAATGTTCTAGAGGTGACAAATAATACATAGGTAATTGTGGTGGAGAAACCACACCTTTATAAAATGTTTAAACACTCTAAAATGAATAAAATAGTAGCAATAATAATTATTTAAATGCTTTTAAAATGATAAACAATTTCAAAACTATTTTGTTTCAAAGGTTGTTGTTTGTGGTCACGACAATTTGTAACATCTATTTGGGTGCCACTTTTGTATTTTTACCAAAACTGAAAATAAAAGAAAACTAAAAAGAAACAAAAGAGAAATAAACACAGAAACCCCCATGGCCCAATGGGCTCGGCCCACCGGGCCACACAGCCACCTCAAGAAGTCGACCCAGCCATGGCCTATATGGCCCCTCACCTCACCCGAAACCCTTGCCTCTCCCTCCCCGATCCCTCTCACTCCCCATCGCCTCGGATCCGGACGATGCCCATCCTGCTGCCTCGCACGATCCCCCACTCCTCCCACACGAACCCCCCACTCGCTCTCTTCCCTCGATCCGATCGAGACCGGGGCTCGCCTTTGCTCGGTGCAAGCCTCTCGCCGCGCCGCTCAAGACCACCCCCGACGCTGTCGCCTCCCCGCCGCCTGCCTCCTCAACGCCTGGCTGCCCCCTGCCCCTCCTCGCGCCTGCCATGTACCCTACAGTCTGGCGTGAGCGCCTCCCCATGCTCCCTCTCCTCCTCCTCCCCGCCTGCTGACATCGTGGGCCCTGACTCACTGCTGTCAGGCTCAAGACCACCTCTGGCCACGCCTCGGCAGATCCCACGGGCGCCCGCCTGACGCCTCGGCCTCCACGCCGTTCACAAGATCGCTGCCTCGACTGCTGCCCACCCCCCGCTGCCAGCTTTGGGGCTCCTGCCTCAGATGTCTCGCCTGGCCTGTCCGACGCCTCCCCAAATTTACTCACTGCTGCACGGATTCGCCTCACAAGGCCACTGGTCTCGCCTAAGGCCACCGCAGTGTTTGCTCCATCAAGGCCAGGTCTGCCTCAAGGCTAAACCCAAAGGCTCAAGTAGGCCCCTCTAGGCCATTGCATACATGGGGCCCACGCCTCCCGTAATGATTTTTTAAAGGAATTAATAAAAGTGATAATAAATAAATAAATAATATTAATTAATTAAATAATTAACTAAAATAATTAACTTAATTAATTATGTTTAGTTAACCTAATTAACTAATTAAAATAATTAAGTAATCAAGTAATTAACTTAACTAATCATAACTAAACTAATTAATCTGTTAATTAGTTAATAGGCAATGACGAACGGGACCCACACGTCAGTTGACCAGTCAACGCCTCTGTTGACTGCTGATGTCATGCTGATGTCAGCATGCACTATTCTGGATAATGTTGAATTAAATTAATTAAATAAATTCTAAAAATAATCTAAATCTTTTAAAATTAATATAAAATAAACCGTAGCTCGGATCGAAAAACTTTGTACATGAAAGTTGCTCAGAAGGACGAGACGAATCCGGATACGCAGCCCGTTCGTCCGCCAAACATCCCTAACATATCGAACACGCAACTTTCCCCCTCTGGATCACCTGTCCGAAAGCGCGGAACACCGGGGATACTTTCCCGGATGTTTCCTTTCGCCGGTATCACCTCCTACCGCGTTAGGGCACACGTAGCACCACGCATTGTCCTGTCTTCCATCGTCATACTTATGTTTGCTTTTTATATTTATTGTTTCTTCGCCCCTCTTCTCGCGCTAGACACCGAGTCTGATGCCGCCATTACCCAAGACGACTACGGTGTTGATTTAATTCTCCTACTTGCCAGAGCAACCAGGCAAGCCCCCTTGATCACCGTGATATCGCCTATTCTTCTCTATACCGCTTGCATTAGCGTAGTGTAGCATGTTACCGCTTTCCGCTAATCCTATACCGATGCATAGCCCGTCCTTGCTACTATCAAGTTGTTACCTTTACCCGCAATCCTACATGCCTAGTATAGGATGCTAGTTTTCCATCGCTGGCCCTACATTCTTGTCCGTCTCATTGCTGTTATATTATCGGGCCGTGATCACTTGGGAGGTGATCACGTATATACTATATACTTTATACATGATACATGTGGTGACTAAAGTCGGTCGGCTAGAGGAGCACCCATGAGTGATTCACTTGATTAGGGCTGAAAGGACCTTGTCCCAACGGCCCTCTGTGTGGATCTTTGTGGCGGAGCCGGCAGGTTGAGACTACCTGGGTGAGAGGTGGGCCTGGCCCTGCTCGCATTCACGCATACTTAACACGCTTAACGAGATCTTGGTATTTGATCTCGAGTTGGTCGCTGACCTTATACGCACTAACCGCCACGTGGGACAAGATATGGGCAACCGCGCCGTGGTATCACCAAGCATTTCGTGACGCCACGATCGAGCGGCGCGCTACCGGATTGGAACGTAAGCCCGCTTCTTGTATTATAGGGGGCTAGTTCGCTTCCGCCGTTCAAGAACGCAGTGTGTGTGCTAAGGGCGATGGGCCTGCACTTCAGGCGCTTAGGTTTAGACCGCGTGTCAATTCTCTCTGTTATGCCTAGGTGGGGCTGCGACGTGTTGATCTTCCGCGCCGGGCATGACCCAGAAAGTGTGTCCCACCAAATGGGATCGAGCGTGTCGGGTAATGTGGTGCACCCCTCAGGGAAGTTAATCTATTCGAATAGCCGTGATCTTCTGTAATGTGACGACTTGGAGTTGTACCTTGACCTTATGACAACTAGAACCGGATACTTAATAAAACACATCCTTCCAAGTGTTGTGATACAACCCGGTGGTCACTCTCTAACAGGCTACGAGGAGAGGATCACGGTAGGATTATGCTATGCGATGCTACTTGGAGGACTTCAGTCCACTCTCTTCTACATGCTTCAAGACGGAGGCTGCTGTAAGCGTAGTCTTCGATGTGATTATTTATCCCCTCTTATTCTCGCATTCTCGCTCACCCACCGATATGGCCCTTTACACATATACCCATGCATATGTAGTGTAGCTCCTTGCTTGCAGTACTTTGGATGAGTACTCACGGTTGCTTTCTCTCCCCTTTTCCCCTTTCCTTTCTTTCCGTTGTCGCAACCAGATGTCGGAGTCCAGAGCCAGACGCCACCATCGATTTAATTTACTCCTACTACACTGGAGGTGCTTCTACTACTACTGCAGCTCGCTGATCTACGCACCGTGAGTAGTTAGGAGGATCCTGTGCAGGAGGATCGCGCCTCTTTCGATCTATACCCCGCTTTGTGCTAGCCTTCATAAGGCAAACTTGTTTAACTTATGTCTCAGACTTAGATATTGTTGCTTCACGACTCGCCTATGATCGAACACTTGTATTCGAGCCCTCGAGGCCCCCCGGCTTGTATTATGATGCTTGTATGACTTATTTATGTTTTAGAGTTGTGTTGTGATATCTTCCCGTGAGCCCTCGATCTTGAGCTGCATATCGCTTATGCGCATGATTAGTGTACGATTGAATCGGGGCGCCACAAAAATCATTTCTAGGTACATACGATTCTATTTAATCGTAAATACATGGTTTGGTGGCGAGACATCGAGGTTTGACGGTGGCCGAGGGCCCCAACTCTAGAGCTGCCAGAAGCTCAAGATACCCACCGCGTGGTCACCGTGGTGACCGTGGTGTTGCAATGCTGCTCCGGCGTGCCTAGGCATGTCTAGTGGGTTGGGCACTCCTCAGGTAGGTGCTAGGAATAAAATTACAACATAAGATTTTCATGAGGAGACCGAACTATGCTCAAAGATGAATTAGCAGCCAAGTGTTTGATTAGCGGTACGGGAAATGCACATGGCCAATGGGCATGAGTTTTGACTGAGGATGATCATATACTAAGAAGAATGTCTTCACAAATTTTTAGGGAAATCAAGAATATATAAATAACACTTCCTTCACAAAGTGTTGCTCTCAACATAATAGGAAAATGAATATTGTTGAGTTATTTTTAACTAGGCAAGGAAGGTTTTTCACATATTTGATGAAGATATGATCCAAAACAATTTATGAGATTTTTTGGTAATTTTTGGAATAACAGAAATATATGTTGCTTCACAACCTAGGGCAAAATTGACACATGGACATGACACATAGGCAAAACTGATAAGATGACGCCTAGTCATCACAACCCACCACAATTTACAAGGCCATGACCATCTATATTGTTCGTTAACAACTAGAAATAAGGCAGCATCAGCGCTTATTTGCTTTATGACCATTTCGTAAGGAAATTACAACCTTTCTGACCAAAATGGTCTCAATGGTTTAGGGTTTGGATCCCCCCGAAAAGGTTTTGACCAATTGGTCTCAAATGGTCATAGATCTATGACCAATTCTTCCAGGGTCACTGACATAAGGTCACTAGTTGACATATTTCTTGTAGTGTGCCCGACGCCGCGGTCATGGTGGCCGGAGCTACGGGCGTCGACGACTAAATGCTCCAACCACGGGTGGTTATGAAGTGGTTCCGTGTTGGAACCGCGCCGCAGATGTCGCAACCGCATGCACCGTGCCGAACGGGCCAGAACCGCTGCCGCTGCCGCCGCACCGGCGACGCTCGACGGAAAAAGTTGCAACCAGTACGCACCAATGCTGGAACCGGCCACCGCAGGTGCTGGAACCGACATTAAATTTTGCTACGACCGGCGAGTTTTTTGTTACCACCATCTTGTTCTTCATCGTACATGAGAAATTGTGGGTCTGTTTTGCTGCTATCTTCATCAATTTTTGCTACAATTGGCAAGTTTTTTTGCTACCACCATCTTTTCCTTCATCCCTCGTGAACTGAGAAATTAGCGAGGTCGTCATCAATTTTTGCTACGAAAGCGAAGTTTTCTTGCTACCACCATATTTTTTCTTCATCGCTCTTGAGAAATTGGGGAAAAGCTGCAATTGTCCATGAGACAGGTCTTCGATGTCACCGTGAGGACGTGAGCGGAGACTACCCGGCACTTCTAGCGGGCGCCGCAACGGCCTCGGGCGGATGGGGAGGTAGCCAAGCTGCCGTTGTGATTGTCTCGAAACAGAGAGAAGTGCATATTTCAACCCTCAACTCTTGCCCTAGTCTAATATACACCCTCAACTTCAAAACCGCTCTAATCTACAACCCCAACTCTCAAAACCGCCTAAGATTCAACCTCTTCTAAGATTCAACCTCGAGACCGGTTTTGAACCCATTGACCACCTAGCCAGCGTGCTACATCGCTGGCACCGTTCATAAATTCATTTTTCGCTAAAAAAATCAGAAAATTACATTTTCTCAAATTTCACGCTAATAAAGATCGCTCACGCATGTAAAAACGAATGTTCCCGAATTCACCGTGATATGCGGTGAAAAAATCATTTTGAAAGTTTGAGAAATTCCGCTGCCACAGAACAGTAATTTCGGGATTTTGTTTTTCGCCGTGTGAACAGTACAGTTGAAATTTTCGTTCCACTAGTACTGTTCACAGGTGTGAAAACTGGGAACTTTCGTAAATTTGTGCTGATACTTACGAGGTGATAAATATTTTTTCTTCGAAAAATGGTACTTTATATATATTTTTTGAATTTACTGTTCACGCAGGATTTTTCCCCTGGAAATTGAATTTATTAGTTTTCTGGGGAATTTTTTTTCCAGAAAATGAATTTATGAACAGTGCTACTGATGTGGCATGCTGACTGGGCGGTCAACAGGGTCAAAATCGGTCTCAAGGTTGAACCTTACATGGTTTTAAGAGTTGAGGGTTGAAGATTAGATGGTTTTGAAGTTGAGGGGTGTATATTAGATTAGGGCAAGAGTTGGGGGTTGAAATATCGAAAGTGCATGGGAGCACACAACGACGCTCCCCACTGAAATCCTATCTAAGCATTTGTCTTGGGATCCTCAACCACTATATTAGCTACGCCTGCATCGCAAACTTATCATCATGTATTCTCATTTTCTTTGGCGATATCAGTCTTTAATTCCACGCTGTTCCAGACTCACTGGTGTGCACCAGCCAGGCCTATCCACTCAACTAATAGCGCCAACTACATCCATTCAATGCATCCGCCCCATCCTCCCACCTACCCCATCTCTTCTTCCCGGACGCTTGTTCTTCCCCATTAGCTCCTAAAGAATCCTCACAAGTCACCAAGTGTTCGCTATGTTCTTCTCATCTCGCCTCCTTTTATGGTTCTTCCTCTTCTCGCCTCGTTGTACTTGTTCAACAACGTGGTTGTTGAAACAAATCCGTATGAACTAGGAGGACGGGCGAATAAACCGAGGAAGCATGAGCTTTGTTCCGCCCTCTTCGCAACCACGCCCATCGACACCACCTCCGCCAACATCGAAGTCTTGTGTCCTCACGGCCAGCCGAGTAGAAAGCCAAGGGAAAGACTGTGGTCGCCGATGATAAAGCTTGCCGTATCCTCGCGACACCGCGCCCCTGCGTGGTCCGAGGCTCCGAAGTTTGCATTATCCTCGCGCAAGGTTTTGATTTTTGGATTACGCTTTTTCACGCCTGAACGAGTGACACCACATGCCCCTGGAGGCTAGCACCATGTCTTGTGTTCTAGTAGCAGCCACGAGTGCCCAGAACGCCTCGCAGGAGAGTCCGGGCAGCCTTCTCTCTCTCTCTCTCTACACTGTTTGTTTTCTCATGAGCCCAAACGAGGCCACTGTTCATCTTCCCAACACACAAAAACAGGCTATGATCCAGAAATACAGCTCGCCCATAGAGAAGAATCACTAGATCCAGCCTCACCGATGTAGACTCGCCGGAGCTCTTTATGTCGGAGTGATGCAGCTGCTTCTCTCTCTCTCTCTCTCTCTCTCTCCACTCACATAAGCAGATTGCCATGGCCAAAGATCTTGTTCATGAGTCCTCTTCACGCCGTAAGCACGCTGGTACTTGTCCCATGATGGCGCCCATCCATTTCGGGCAGAGGTGGAGCGGCAGCTCGCCGGTATGCCTCGTGCCATGGCCAGACCGGCTCACGGTCTATGTAATCGACTTGTCATTCTTTTGTGCATTTAATGTCAACAAACAGGTACGCACTGTGCATCTACGATGGAGCGGTGTATTGAAAAACATCTATTCTTTTCATCCAATTATGCACTGATCCCTATACAACAAAGCAGCGATGAGATTTCAATGAGTGTGGTCCGCCGAGTGCTCTTAGTCCGCTATTCATAAAATATACACTTCTCTCGAAAAATGTAAAAAGAAACAGACGCAGAATCAAGAAGTAGGGGACGAAGAGGGGATTAGATCCAACGGCCGGACGGGAGGGATCCGACGTATGGGTGTGACTGCACCGCGCAAGATAGCGCTGCCCATAACTAAAACATATATTTTGTATTAAAACTTGTCGCTTGGTCAGTCGGATCGATCTGGTGCGAATCGAAAGGCCTCCTACTACGCCACAGAGCCACAATACGTACGGATCGCTTTCTAATTAACAAATAAGAAAAGTAGTATGGGTCGGTTTCCAAACGTAATACGGATCGGTAAGAGTAACCCATATTATTAAGTCCCGTAGCTAGGATTTCAATCGATCCTCGTACCTACGTTATTCGTCGATCGGGAGAAGGCCTTCATCGACCCGCCGCCACTCAAGTCTCGCCTGCCTCCGCCGGAGATCGCCGCTAGCTGATGGCGCCCGATCCGCTTGTCACGGGCGCTGCCCCCTTGGGAGGGGCCTGATCTGCATGCACAAAGAAGCTGCCAAGCGAGGACGCCGCCTCTTCTCTCCGACCAGGATTTGCCCTTAGCCATCGACAAGCTCATCGTCGGCTTTCACGAGGAGGCCTTCACCGCTGCCTCATGACGCCATGCCGGACCTCCTCCACCTCCTCACCACCGACGGCGGCGGCTCCCGCCTCGGCCTCCTAGACCCCGCCTCCAACATCATCCTCAACACCTCGCCTCCTCCCCAAAGACGCCGCCTCAAGCAGCAGCTTGCACCTCTCGGCCAGCCACAAGAAGATCCAAAAGACGCAGTTCAATCCCGTGTTTTGTCGGCTGGCACGAGGTTGTATCAAGATCCTACCACAGTATTCTCGCCTTCCTCATGTCATATTTCTGATGCCTCGAAAAGGAGCAGGCCGTCTGCTACCTCTATCGGGCCGACGCTAACCTCCTCCTCCTCGCCGCCATGCTCATCCAACATGATCTATACGCTGAGGAAGCATTGACCCTGAATCTGATAGGGACCCAAGCCGCCTCGAGTACGCTGCCACCATAGCAGCCACCCTTCGCCCACCACCTTGGCTCGCCTGATGTCAATCCAGCTCCAAGACGGCAACTTTGCCCTTCTCAAGAAGCTGTTCTCAGCTGATGCTCAAGGTATCCCTCTCACAGTTGAGGATATCCGGGCAACCCACCGCATCCTACACATGATAATGAGTCCGGTTTGTACCGCCAAAGATTATCCATACCAAAAGAGGGCTGGTTGTCCATGTTCGCTACATGTCGGAGGCTAGTTGTTCAAACTTCATCGTTTTCTACTACGACGGACGCCAGACCGCCACCACCACCTTGGGCTGATGGAACCCCATCTCGTCAAGCAGTACCGAGTCCTCGCTCGACAAGCCGCAAGATTGCTCGAAGAGCAATAGCAGATGGCCGTAAACACAACTCAAGATTCTATGCGGCGCGGTGACGCCTGTGATTACCCGCAGCCTCTCAAGATGTACCTCCATGGTATAATTCACAACTTGTACATCAAGGCGCCAAGTTGCTGCCCACACCCTCCGGGCTTGCTCATGGCGCGTAGCATCCTCAAGGCTGGCCATCAAGCTACGGCTGCATGGACCCTGCCTCCAACATCATTGTCAACTCCATCCGTACAACACCGTGGCTGCAATCTGCCAGCTTCAAGGAAGGGACATGGTAGAGTACAATGACGCCCCGACCCCTATGCTCGCTCCGCAAGACAGCACTCACTCCTCAAGGGCCTTATGGAGTTGCCACATTCGCCGACCCCCACCTCGGTGCCGCTTGTGCTCGAGCTCCTCTCAAGACAAAATGCGACATTGCTAGCATGTTGCCATCATCGACAGAGAGTTCTGAAAAGAACCCTTCCATGAGTCTCGCCAAGGTCATTGGACACACTCGCCCCTTGGGCTGGGTGAACTGCACCAAAGCAGCTGCTGTTGATGCCCGACACGCTGGGTTTAGCTGCTCTCATTTATAACCGAGGCTCAAACTAGTGGTACCGTGGTTATGATCGATTTACATGACACAAAGTAT
Organism: Aegilops bicornis; assembly: GCA_021605145.1. NCBI lineage: Eukaryota > Viridiplantae > Streptophyta > Magnoliopsida > Poales > Poaceae > Aegilops > Aegilops bicornis. The sequence goes on from CM038672.1 coordinate 35,174,415, forward strand.
TTCGCCATGTGGAGCAGAAACAGATCCGGGCTCAAACTGTGCAAGCTCCTCGAACTTTAAAGGGGCATTGAGGGCGTGTGTCAAGCGAGAGATTAGATTATGAGGATGAGAGGAGCTGCCTGCTCAAAGATTGAACAGTTGCTCAAGGAATACACGACCCAGCAGTTGTTGGTAGGTACTAAATTTTGGTTTCCATGCATCATTAGCTAGCTGCTACGTATAGTATATTCCCTTTATATCTTGATTAATTTTGACCAACACTCATGCTTGCTGTGTGTAGGGATCAGGGTATAAACTTGATACTATCTTGGGTGTGGAGGAAAGATACAAAGGCTACCGCCCCGTCGGTTATATTCGCTACCATGTGAACTTCACGGCCACATGTGATTTGAGGCTTCAGAGGACGCTTTTCTACGCTGAATTCTCGCTCTCCTCACGTGAGCAGGAGCCAGAATTCTGCTGTCCTCTACCCTATGCGTAATGCGGTAAGTAGTACCTGATAGCACTTGCTTAGTACTTTTGGGTCACCGCACGACCTTTTGTCATGCTTGCATTGCATGCACTAGTGGTAGATTTGAATTGGAATTGGTTTATTAACGTGTGCTCTGTCTGTCTCATTACTGAATGTGGGGCTTTATTTTCTTGTCAATAGGCCGTTGCTACTATGGTGTGCTTAGTGCGAGGAAAATCGTGTATCCAGATGACGCCAAGTACATCCCGGACGATATCACCTTCCGTGGAACTCCGCAGCTGGATGGCATGCTAGGGATGGACCTGGTCTACTTCAGTCCCAAGTTGGACGTGGAGATTGCTGAGAATCTGAACGTGTTGCACAGTGAAGAAGAAGAAGAAAAGAGGAGGAAGAAGAAGAGGACGGGAGGGGATGTGCCATTCAAATTAATGCACATTCTGTGATAAAAACCCGATGACAGAGATTGCACCGTCAAGTTTGGTTTCCTTTGAGCTAGATGCTACTGTTATGTGTGTGCATGCCTTAATAATTTGCTTATTGCCTGGCCTCGTTAAATTTGAGCGTAAGTAAATACAAAGGGGACTTATAAACCCGGAGCGAGGTAGTACACAGTAAGTAGTAGCTAGGCTCTAGTTTCAGTCAAGCAGTCCTCCTCCTAGGTCCTAGCAGCAGCAGCTTCAAATCCCATCCTGTACATGGCGATGCATGAATGTGCACACTAGTTTTGAGGAGGTTTCTTCCTGTGATCTTTCGAGGTCACAGTGCTTAATATTTTCACAGCCGTAATTGTTTGTACCTTCTCATGTTGTTGTATGTGCCTAGCTAGCTGAACCATATGTAGGCGTTAGTTTATGTTATGCCTATTAATTTCTCGCCAAGATCTGTTTAGCATGGGCCTTGTCTCGCTTTGTTCATCTAGAACACGATACTTGTTATATTCAATTTACATAATGACAGCTAGTAATTACTCCCTTTATATAAGGCTGCTTATTCCTGAAATCCCAAATGGAGCCCGACCTCCATGGTGACCTTTTTTGAAAATTCAAAATCTGCATTTTCATGTTTCAAAAGTTCAAAACAAATTCCTATGTGTAGATAATGGTGAGATCTACCGTGTGTAAATTGTCAGTGCAAAATTCAGATTATTTTAGGCTACACAAAATGACCAATCTGACAAAAATTAAATTATATCTTTGGACGATTTAGATTCTCAGAATAACAGCAACGCTTTCAAGAAGGGAGCGACGCCAAAAATCACCATCATCGCATCCACCGCCAAGGCCGTAATCTAGGTTTTCACCGCAAAATCAGTTTGAGCAATGCTCTTCAAAAAGGTAACGATTTAATAAAAAGACGCCGTTATTGCCAGGTTTAACCAACTCGGTCGATATAGGTTTTCACCCCGAGCTCGAGACCGGATGCTTGAGTAGCACCATCACCAAGTCATTCATGTATTGTCGCCACCACTTTTCTCGCAATCCCAACAGCTACATGCAATGTGCAATCACCATTGCTAGACAACCACCCTCCGCGCCAAGTCATTGCCCATACTTTGCATCTCACCATTGAAGTCAACCACCGGATCTCGGGCGAGATGAACCCAACCAAAGACGCTTTCGTGACCACCACCGCCGTGGAGCTCAAGGAGGTTGCTTCAACATACCGCAGCCGCCACCACCACTCCGCCAACCGTGATCCGGATCACCACCACCAAGCCGCCCAGATCTGAATCAGAGCAACCATGATGAGTCGCCTGACATCAAATCCGATCATCAGGTTATCCACAGGCTATGGACAGCCGCCAGACCTAGAACCCCATGTACCGCTGCCCACGCTCCAATACACCACCGCCTAAAGACACCAAGGACCCTGGCATCAGGTAAAGGCCGACGGCCATGGTGGTAGTGCGTGGGGATGCAATCTCGCGGTGCCATGCCATGCGACTGCACTCCAGGCCTCGTTACGGAGACCAAGACCGCACAAGCGCCGGCCCCCTGTGGTCCGCCGTGATCTCAAGCGCCACGTGCTCCCGCCAAGGAGGGAAGAAGAGGCTCAGCCGCCGACGCCGATCGGGCTTCGCTGAGCGCCCTCCGACGGGCGGCGTAGGAGGAGAAGAGGCGAAGAAGCACATGAGCCGCTTGATTAGCGGACCGATAACAATGTTTAAATTTGACCTTCCCAACATAAACACTAATATCCACACATTCCGCCAAGATTGCTAAGACAACATCCCACCAATGTCATTGACCGGCGTAAGTAGTATAACGATAAGAGAGTCCGACTCGCTTCTACACGGTGAAATCCCAAAATATTTATGTAGGGTTAATCCATCACGCATCGCCATTGCCTCCATAGTTACCGTGATTTGCAGCATAGGGAATATAGACACATAGAGCCGCAAACAGTTTAGCATTTACATCTCTTAGTACTGCCGAGGTAGCAACTGCACCTCATCTTCATGGTATGTTGCATCCAAATTTAGAAATAAGGACTATAGCCAGTTTTAGGAATTCAGATTAGTGGAGAGAATTGACTTAGAGTCCCTCCTCCCCCTCAAGGTTGACCAAGTCTCACCTCCGCCATTCCATAAACACCACCCTAGGACATGCTTTTATATTTGGGTTTTGATTAGTTGAAATCTCTTCATAGCTGCAATTTTGTGTACTTTTATTTGTGTCCAAAGTGACCAAACCGAGACCGGTTATGGAATACCAACTTTCATCGACACTTTGTATATATATTCATAGTATCCAGATTCCAGATCATAATTTTTACTTATTCCTCGATTGTTAGTAGGGATTTTATGCAAGGTCGCCACATGTGATTACACCAAGTCGATTTAGTAGTATGTTTCTTGTAGATCGGGACACCTTCATGCTTATCCGAGAGTAAATGTGAGCTCTCTAGCATTTCCGATAGTACAATTAGTGCTGAACTTTTCATTTGCGGCAGCCCTTTTGTGTCAATAGAATGCGCCATCTCAGAATTAGGCGTTATAAATAAAGAAAATCAAAACGGCGCAGATGGCGGCCGTGTTGTGTTCTAACACGCTTAATCGAACTCTAATAATACTTTAATGCTGGCAGCCCATTGCCATTAGAAGTAGGCCTTACCACCGGGCGCTGGTGTTGATCGCTTGATCGACATGGATCGACCGAAGCTTTCCTCTCGCTATCGTGTTCCAATTAATCAGCACGTAGCATGCCAATTAGCCACCACAAAGGCATGGCTACGTAGTGCATTGCGTACGCCTGCCTTTGAATTTCTTTTGAAGGTCGATTCATCCGTGTCGCCCATTAAAAGTGCTTTGTTAATCTCCGATGGGCGATCCAGCGTGTTTTATTCTAGTAGTATTTTCTACTAGCAAACATTCCTACAAGTCACAAGTCACAATCTGGTCGACTATGATTTGCTGAAAGGAGCAGGACAGAGATAGATACAGATTCAGACTTCGTAATCACACGAAAGCGTAACAGAGCAGAGCACACGATAATGACAATGAGCTGCAGCCCAAAGCAAAGCAGCAGCAGCCCAGATCGCCGGGCTTACGGTGGTGATCATCACCACGGTGGTGATCGACACATGGCTCGATCAGGAGAAGAGGCTTCCGCAGCTGCACCTCGCGCTGCCCGTCTCTGGCCCCAGAGCTCAAGGCGCCTCGCCGGCGCCTCTAACCCCACGGGCCACTCCGCTCACCGCCGACTTCGACAAGCTCGCCGTCTGGTCATGCAACGGGCGGCACTGGCTTCACAAGGTGCGCCATCGAGACGTGCGCGCTTTACGCTACCAAGGTTCAAAGCACTACGCTAATTCGATTCAATAACTCTAAGTAATCTCCGCTGCATATGAGTTTATTAATCCTTCAAGTCATTCCTAGCGTGATCGGCTATATCATTAATGTGCTAAATTTTAACTGTATACTTGGTCCTTCTTTCCGAACACATTTTTTTACGATTTAGCTAACCCTACTTCGATCTTCCTCGCCATATCATTTCGCCTTTGAACATCAAGCTTGATTTCCAAAGATGTGTCCTATCCTTGGTTCTAATAAACTTTCGCTTCATTATTCCTTTGACTTGATGACATCGCCGATCGACATAATTCGCATGAAATCTCTCGACAATTGTGTCGTGATCATCATCAACATTTTGAGCTCTTCCAGATACCAATCAAATTCATGATGGGAAATACCATCCTTGCCCCTTGATGATTGTGTTATCATCGCACAATATTCTTGCCTTCCCCAACTCAAACTTGTTCATGTTATGGATGCTACTTGCTATCCAGCTTGTATGATGTTCTACCTTGAAGTATTACTGTTTTTATGTCAAGGATGTTGCAGAATTGCCCAACCTCTTAGAAATTCTTAATATTGTAATACTCCTCGCCATCTCCATTTATCTCTTGGTCCCCGAAGTTGTTCCTAACCGAATACCGACAAATAAACTATGATGTCTGAATTCGAAACTTCTAGCAACTCCATTGCTTTGAAGTGAATGGTCGATAGCTTCATTCTAAGTCTTTTGGTTATCGAATCACCATTCTAACATTGGTCATGCTACCTAAGCCCATATTTCGGGTGCACCTTTCAACCAATGTTTACTCGTGGATGTTCTCCTCGAGCATACATCATTATATCTTTTGATCTAACCAATGTTATCTCCTTGTTCACATAATTGTGGAAATCCATCTTGTTGGAATTCTTGATGAATTGTCGCTGAGTCAATCAGCCACCTCCTCATCTCTTCTTGATTTAATGATGAACTCTTGTTTTGGAACTCGCTTCCATAGTTCAATTCCCGAGAATCTTATGATGTCTTCTTGTCAATTCGTGTCGCACCTTTTTATCTCGTGATCTTGAGTCTCGAGGTATCCTCGACACCAATCAGATCTGAATCTTGGTCGATATGATGGTTGGAACATATTTCCAAGAGATATAATGTTGGTCTTTATATGACCCGTAAGGTGATGTCATGCCTAGCACACCGGCCGGAGGACCTATTGTTATAGTTACCTTTTTCGCAAGGTTAGTCATTCTTTCTTGAGGAAATTGTAAGACTTATTCTATAAATTGTTCCCGATGGATCCTTCGAGTATCCAAAATCCGATCTTTGCTTGAAAACCATGTCAATGCTATCTCAAGCATGTCCGTGGTAATTCGATTTTCAATAAGAACCATTGAAGCACAAATGCTTAATTTTCCTTATTAATTACCCTAACACCTTTGTATGGGTAATGTCATAAAATTTCTTCCCCTTTCCTAAAGAGTTTTCTACATTATATCCTATCATGGATATCATGCTCGCTTGTCCTTGAGAAGGATATACCCTCAATTATGTGTTTAAACACGTTTTCCTTTCCATTGTTCTGTTTAATCTGATAATCATATTTTCCTTTCCATTGTTTGGTTTAACCACTCTTGTGCTCTATATGATCTAAGCAGTAATGATTCTCTGTTTATGTAAACACCCTTGTGTGTCACCTTGTCAGTAAGATCGTGTTACTATTGTTGATTTACATTTCGTAAATCAAATGATGGACGAGAACTTTGCCTATTGGTCCGCCTCGTTCAACGAGCAGGAAAGTGGTTCTCTTCATCCCTCACCCTTGGTACCGACGTTGTTGCCGACATAACTGACATGCCACCCTTTGACATGCCTTGCTATCATGACCATGCAAGATGTCACCGCTCCTCCTACTTTTAACTCCACATGGTGGGCCCATAACCCACAAGCTATACTGTGATCTAAACCCCGACTCTCCTATACACCCCTGTTTCAAAAGTTATTCCTCGTGACTTGACTTCGTATGTAGTTCACGAGCCACCGCCTAGTGATCTATTCTGCATCGTAGGCAATACTTATTCCCATTGCTCTAAACCCCTTTCACACTTTGTTTTAGGCAACGAACGATTGCCTGTGCGCTTGAGACTTCTATTTTTGTACCTTCTTACTTTGCTCTCGATAATTTCTTAAGTTTCAATTCAAGAGTTACTTTCCGCCACCTTCCCCGATGTTATCGACTGTGATAGTCAACCTTACAGAGGTCCATTCTCCTAATACCCACCCTTTATTCTTTTGTAAGTATGGAGTTCTCAAGGAGTGATGATGACTTCATCAGATGACCTGAATAAGAGAAATGAAGACATCAATGTATTGGACCGCCTCTTCGAGAAGAGCAAACCAGATGAGAAGACCCGCTAGATTCGCTACTAAACCTTCCCCCTTTCACTACCTCTTAAATCTCGGACGAGATTTCTTGTAGTGGAGGAGAATTGTGACGCCTTGATAATTAGGCTACAAAGAATCCCATCGCTAACGATGCCACGCCACCACAGCCATCGTTGTTAATCTCGCTAGTTCAAAACCCATTCAAATTCAAAATTGAATTAAAGGCAAACAACAAAAGTTTTCAAACATTAAAACTAAAATGTTCTAGAGGTGACAAATAATACATAGGTAATTGTGGTGGAGAAACCACACCTTTATAAAATGTTTAAACACTCTAAAATGAATAAAATAGTAGCAATAATAATTATTTAAATGCTTTTAAAATGATAAACAATTTCAAAACTATTTTGTTTCAAAGGTTAAGTTGTTTGTGGTCGTCAGACAATTTGTAACATCTATTTGGGTGCCACTTTGTATTTTTACCAAAACTGAAAATAAAAGAAAACTAAAAAGAAACAAAAGAGAAATAAACACAGAAACCCCCATGGCCCAATGGGCTCGGCCCACCGGGCCACACATACCACCTCACAGGCAGTCGACCCAGCCATGGCCTATATGGCCCCTCACCCCTCACCCGAAACCCTTGCCTCTCCTCCCCGATCCCTCTCACTCCCCATCGCCTCGGATCTGGACGATGCCCATCCTGCTGCCTCGCACGATCCCCCCACCTCCCACACGAACCCCCCACTCGCTCGCTCTTCCCTCGATCTGATCGAGACCGGGGCTCGCCTTTGCTCTAAGGTCAAGCCTCTGGCCGGGCGCCTCAAGACCACCCCCGACGCCTGTCGCCTCCCCGCCGGCCTGCCTCCTCAACGCCTGGCTGCCCCTGCCCCTCCTCGCGCCTGCCATGTACCCTACAGCCTGGCGTGAGCGCCTCCCCATGCTCCCTCCTCCTCCTCCCCGCCTGCTGGACATCGTGGGTCTGACCAAGGCTCGGCTGTGCTCACAAGACCACCTCTGGCCACGCCTCGGCCAGATCCCACGGGCGCCTGGCCTGACGCCTCCTCGCCTCCACGCTGTTCACAAGGCCAGATCGCTGCCCCGACTGGCCCACCTCTGCCGCTGCCGCTTTGGGGCTCCGCCCTCGTGATGTCTCGCCTCGTCCGACGCCGCCTCCCTCAAATTTACTCATCACTGCCGGATCGCCTCACAAGGCCACTGGTCTCGCCAAGGCCACGGGCCGTGTTTCGTTCCACTGGCGCCGTGGTCGTGCCCTCAACAAAACCCAAAGGTCTCAAGTAGGCCCCTCTAGGCCATTGCATACATGGGGCCCACGCCTCCCGTAATGATTTTTTAAAGGAATTAATAAAAGTGATAATAAATAAATAAATAATATTAATTAATTAAATAATTAACTAAAATAATTAACTTAATTAATTATGTTTAGTTAACCTAATTAACTAATTAAAATAATTAAGCATCAAGTAATTAACTTAATCGAATCATAACTAAACTAATTAATCGTTAATTAGTTAATAGGCAATGACTAACGGACCCACATCGTCACCGACCAACCAACGCCTGTTGATCGCCGATGTCATGTCGATGTCAAGATGCACTATTCTCGATAATGTTGAATTAAATTAATTAAATAAATTCTAAAATAATCTAAATCTTTTAAAATTAATATAAAATAAACCGTAGTTCTGATCGAAAAACTTTGTACATGAAAGTTGCTCGTATGACGAGATTTAATCCGGACACGCAGCCCGCTCGTCCGCCAAACATCCCTAACATATCGAACACGCAACTTTCCTCTCGATCACTCCGTCTGAAAAGCGCTGAACACCGGGATACTTTCCCTGATGTTTCCCCTTTCACGGTATCACCTCCTACCGCTGCTAGGGCACACGAGCACCACGCATTGTCCTGCCTTCCATCGCTATACTTATGTTTGCTTTTTATATTTATTGTTTCTTCCCCTCTTCTCTCGCTAGACACCGAGATCGATGCCGCCATTACCCAAGACGACTACGGTGTTGACGACCCTCCTACTTGCCGTGAGCAACCAGGCAAGCCCCCCTTGATCACCAGATATCGCCTATTCTTCTCTATACCGCTTGCATTAGCGTAGTGTAGCATGTTACCGCTTCCGCTAATCCTATACCGATGCATAGCCTGTCCTTGCTACTATCAAGTTGTTACCTTTTACCGCAATCCTACATGCCTAGTATAGGATGCTAGTTTTCCATCAAGGGCCCTACATTCTTGTCCGTCTCATTGCTATATTATCGGGCCGTGATCACTTGGGAGGTGATCACGGGTATATACTATATACTTTATACATGATACATGTGGTGACTAAAGTCGGGTCGGCTAGAGGAGCACCCGCGAGTGATTCACTTGATTAGGGCTGAAAGGACCTTTGTCCCAACGGCCCTCTGTGTGGATCTTTGTATGAGCGTCAGGGCAGGTTGAGACTACCTGGGTGAGAGGTGGGCCTGGCCCTGTTCGGCATTCACGCATACTTAACACGCTTAACGAGATCTTGGTATTTGATCTGAGTTGGGTCGTTGACCTTATACGCACTAACCGCCACGTGGGACAAGATATGGGCAACCGCGCCGTGGTATCACCAAGCATTTCGTGACGCCACGATCGAAGCGGGCGCTACCGGATTGGAACGTAAGCCTGCTTCTTGTATTAAGGGGCTAGTTCGCTCGCCGCTGTCAAGAACGCAGTGTGTGTGCTAAGGGCGATGGGCCTGCACTTCAGGCGCTTTAGGTTTAGACCGCGCGTCAATTCTCTCATATGCCTAGGTGGGCTGCGACGTGTTGATCTTCCGCGCCGGGCATGACCCAGAAAGTGTGTCCGACCAAATGGGATCGAGCGTGTCGGGTAATGTGGTGCACCCTCGCAGGAAGTTAATCTATTCGAATAGCCGTGATCTTCTTGCAATGTGACGACTTGGAGTTGTACCTTGACCTTATGACAACTAGAACCGGATACTTAATAAAACACATCCTTCCAAGTGTTGCGATACAACCCGTGGTCACTCTCAATGTGGCTACGAGGAGAGGATCGCCGGGTAGGATTATGCTATGCGATGCTACTTGGAGGACTTCACCACTACTCTCTTCTACATGCTTCAAGACGGAGGCTGCTGTGGTTTAGTCTTCGACAGGATTATTTATCCCCTCTTATTCTCGCATTCTCGCCTACCCACCGATATGGCCCTTTACACATATACCCATGCATATGTAGTGTAGTTTCTTGCTTAAGTAGTACTTTGGATGAGTACTCACGGTTGCTTTCTCCCCTTTTCCCCCTTTCCTTTCTTCTCCGTTGTCGCAACCAGATGTCGGAGTCCAGAGCCGACGCCACCATCGACGCATTTACTCCTACTACTGGAGGTGCCTACTACTACGTGCAGCCTCGCTGATTTACGACCGTGAGAGTAGTTAGGAGGATCCTGCAGGAGGATCGCGCCTCTTTCGATCTATACCCCAGCTTTGTGCTAGCCTTCATAAGGCAAACTTGTTTAACTTATGTCTCAGATTAGATATTGTTGCTTCCACGACTCGCTCTATGATCGAACACTTGTATTCGAGCCCTCGAGGCCCCTGGCTTGTATTATGATGCTTGTATGACTTATTTATGTTTTAGAGTTGTGTTGTGATATCTTCCCGTGAGCCCCTGATCTTGAGCGTACACGTTTGCGTGCATGATTAGTGTACGATTGAATCGGGGGCGTCACAAAAAATCATTTCTAGGTACATACGTATCTATTTAATCAGAAATACATGGTTTGGTGGCGAGACATCGAGGTTTGATTTGGGGCCGAGGGCCCCAACTCTAGAGCTGCCAGAAGCTCAAGATACTCCACCGCTGTGGTCACCGTGGTGACCGTGGTGTTGCAATGCTGCTCCCAAGTGCCTAGGCATGTCTAGTGGGTTGGGCACTCCTCAGGTAGGTGCTAGGAATAAAATTACAACATAAGATTCTCATGAGGAGACCGAACTATGCTCAAAGATGAATTAGCAGCCAAGTGTTTGATTAGCGGTACGGGAAATGCACATGGCCAATGGGCATGAGTTTTGACTGAGGATGATCATATACTAAGAAGAATGTCTTCACAAATTTTTAGGGAAATCAAGAATATATAAATAACACTTCCTTCACAAAGTGTTGCTCTGAACATAATAGGAAAATGAATATTGTTGAGTTATTTTTAACTAGGCAAGGAAGGTTTTTCACATATTTGATGAAGATATGATCCAAACAATTTATGAGATTTTTTTGGTAATTTTTGGAATAACAGAAATATATGTTGCTTCACAACCTAGGGCAAAAATTGACACATGGACATGACACATAGGCAAAACTGATGAGATGACGCCTAGTCATCACAACCCACCACAATTTACAAGGCCATGACCATCTATATTGTTCGTTAACAACTAGAAATAAGGCAGCAGACCAGCGCTATTTGCTTTATGACCATTTCGTAAGGAAATTACAACCTTCTCGACCAAAATGGTCTCAATGGTTTAGGGTTTGATCCTCCCGAAAAGGTTTTTCAATTAATTGGTCTCAAATGGTCAGAGATCTATGACCAATTCTTCCAGGGTCACTGACATAAGGTCACTAGTTGCCATATTTCTTGTAGTGTGCCCGACGCTGCGTCATGGTGGCCGGAGCTACGGGCGCTCGATTTAATTAAATGCTCCAACCACGGGTGGTTATGAAGTGGTTCCGTGTTGGAACCGCGCCGCAGATGCTGCAACCGCATGCACCGTGCCGAACGGGCCAGAACCGCTGCCGCGGCCGCCGGGCACCGCGACGCCGACGGAAAAAGTTGCAACCAAGACGCACTAATGCCGAACCGGCCACCGCAGTGCCGGAACCGACATTAAATTTTGCTACGACCAAGTAGTTTTTGTTACCACCATCTTGTTCTTCATCGCATATGAGAAATTGTGGGTCTGCTTTTGCTGCTATCTTCATCAATTTTTGCTACAATTGGCAAGTTTTTTTGCTACCACCATCTTTTCCTTCATCCCTCGTGAACTGAGAAATTAGCGAGGTCGTCATCAATTTTTGCTACGAGCGGCGAGTTTTCTTGCTACCACCATATTTTTTCTTCATCGTTCTTGAGAAATTGGGGGAAAAGCTGCAATTGTCCATGAGACAGGGTCTTCGATGTCACCGGTGAGGACGTGAGCGGAGACTACCCGAGCACTTAGCGGGCGCCAGAACGGCCTGGGCGGATGGGGAGGTGGCCACAAGGTCAAGGATTGTCTCGAAACAGAGAGAGAAGTGCATATTTCAACCCTCAACTCTTGCCCTAGTCTAATATACACCCTCAACTTCAAAACCGCTCTAATCTACAACCCCAACTCTCAAAACCGCTCTAAGATTCAACCTCTTCTAAGATTCAACCGAGACCGGTTTTGAACCCATCGACCACTCAATAGTGCTACATCAAGGCACTGCTCATAAATTCATTTTTCGCTAAAAAAATCAGAAAATTACATTTTCTCAAAATTTCACGCCAATAAAGATCGCTCACGTGGCTTAAAAACGAAATGTTCCCTAATTCACCGTGATATGCGGTGAAAAAAATCATTTTGAAAAAGTTTGAGAAATTCCGCTGCCACAGAACAGTAATTTCGGATTTTGTTTTTCATTGTGAACAAGATAGCTTGAAATTTTCGTTCCACTAGTACTGTTCACAGGTGTGAAAACTGGGAACTTTCGTAAATTTGTGCTGATACTTACGAGGTGATAAATATTTTTTCTTCAAAATGGTACTTTATATATATTTTTGAATTTACTGTTCACGCAGGATTTTTCCCCGAAATTGAATTTATTAGTTTTCGGGGAATTTTTTTTCCGTAAATGAATTTATGAACAAGTACTATCGATGTGGCATGCCGATCGGGCGGTCAATGTGGTCAAAATCGGTCTCAAGGTTGAACCTTACATGGTTTTAAGAGTTGAGGGTTGAAGATTAGATGGTTTTGAAGTTGAGGGGTGTATATTAGATTAGGGCAAGAGTTGGGGGTTGAAATATCGAAAGTGCATGGGAGCACACAACGACGCTCCCCACTGAAATCCTATCTAAGCATTTGTCTTGGGATCCTCAACCACTATATTAGCTACGCCTGCATCGCAAACTTATCATCATGTATTCTCATTTTCTTTGGCGATATCAGTCTTTAATTCCATCGCTGTTCCAGACTCACCGGTGTGCACCAGCCAGGGCCTATCCACTCAACTAATAGCGCCAACTACATCCATTCAATGCATCCGCCCCCATCCTCCCACCTACCCCATCTCTTCTTCCCTGACGCTTGTTCTTCCCCATTAGCTCCTAAAGAATCCTCACAAGTCACCAAGTGTTCGCTATGTTCTTCTCATCTCGCCCTTTTATGGTTCTTCCTCTTCGCCTCGTTGTACTTGTTCAACAACGTGGTTGTTGAAACAAATCCAGTATGAACTAGGAGGACGGCGAATAAACCGAGGAAGCATGAGCTTTGTTCCGCCCTCTCGCAACCACGCCCATCGACACCACCTCCGCCAACATCGAAGTCTTGTGTCCTCACGGCCAGCGAGTAGAAAGCCAAGGGAAAGACTGTGGTCGCCGATGATAAAGCTTGCCGTGATCCTCACGCGACACCGCGCCCCGTGGGTCCGAGGCTCCGAAGTTTGCATTATCCTCGCGCAAGGTTTTGATTTTTGGATTACGCTTTTTCACGCCTCGAACGAAAGTGACACCACATGCCCCTCGGAGGCTAGCACCATGTCTTGTGTTCTAGTAGCAGCCACGAAAGTGCCTGTAACGCCTCGCAGGAGAGTCCTGCAGCCTTCTCTCTCTCTCTCTACACTGTTTGTTTTCTCATGAGCCCAAACGAGGCCACTGCTCATCTTCCCCAACCACAAAAACAGGCTATGATCCGTAAATACAGCTCGCCCATAGAGAAGAATCACTAGATCCAGCCTCACCGATGTAGACTCGCCGAGCTCTTATGTCGGAGTGATGCAGCCATGCTCTCTCTCTCTCTCTCTCTCTCTCTCTCTCTCTCCACTCACATAAGCAGATTGCCATGGCCAAGATCTTGTTCATGAGTCCTCTTCACGCCGTATAGCACGCTGTACTTGTCCCATGATGGCGCCCCATCCATTTCGGCAGAGGTGGAGCGGCAGCTCGGTATGCCTCGGTGCCATGGCCAGACTGCTCACGGTCTATGTAATCGACTTGTCAGTTCTTTTGTGCATTTAATGTCAACAAACAGGTACGCAATGTGCATCTACGATGGAGCGGTGTATTGAAAAATATCTATTCTTTTCATCCAATTATGCACTGATCCCTATACAACAAAGCAGCGATGAGATTTCAATGAGTGTGGTCCGCCGAGTGCTCTTAGTCCGCTGGTCTGCTAAAATATACACTTCTCTCGAAAATGTAAAAAGAAACAGACGCAGAATCGAGAAGTAGGGGACGAAGAGGGATTAGATCCAACGGCTGGACGGGAGGGATCCGACGGCGGGTGTGACTGCACCGCGCGATAGCGTTGCCCATAACTAAAACATATATTTTGTATTAAAAACTTGTCGCTTGGTCGTCGGATCGATCCGGTGCGAATCGAGCGCCGCCTACTACTACGCCACAGTAGCCACAATACGCACGGATCGCTTAATTAACAAATAAGAAAAGTAGTATGGGTCGGTTTCAAACGTAATACGGATCGGTAAGAGTAACCCATATTATTAAGTCCCGTAGCTAGGATTTCAATCGATCCTCGCATTCCACGTTATTCGCCGATCGGGAGAAGGCCTTCATCGACCCGCCGCCACCAAGTCTCGCTGCCTCCGCCGGAGATCGCTTAGCCGATGGCGTCCGGATCCGCTTGTCACGGGCGCTGCCCCTTTGGGAGGGGCCTCGATCTGCATGCACAAAGAAGAATGCTGGCGAGGACGCCGCCTCTTCTCTCCGACCAGGATTTGCCCTCAGCCATCGACAAGCTCATCGTCGGCTTTCTACGAGGAGGCCTTCACTGCTGCCTCATGACGCCATGCCGGACCTCCTCCACCTCCTCACCACCGACGGCGGGCGGCTCCCGCCTCGCCTCCTAGACCCCTGGCCTCCAACATCATCCTCAACACCTCGCCTCCTCCCCAAAGACGCCGCCTCAAGAAGAAGCAGCTTCCACCTCTCGCCCGCCACAAGAAGATCCAAAAGACGCAGATCCATCCCGGTTTTGTCGGCAGCACGAGGTTGTATCAAGATCCTACCACGCCTTTCTCGCCTTCCTCATGGCATATTTCGGATGCCTCGAAAAGGAGCAGGCCGTCTGCTACCTCTATCGGGCCGACGCTAACCTCCTCCTCGCCATGCTCATCCAACATGATCTATACGCCGGAGGAAGCATTGGACCCTGAATCTGATAGGACCCAAGCCGCCTCGAGCACGCCGCCACCATAGCAGGCCACCCTTCGCCCACCACCTTGGCTCGCCTGATGTCAATCCAGCTCCAAGACGGCAACTTTGCCCTTCTCAAGAAGCTGTTCTCAGCTGATGCTCAAGGTATCCCTCTCACAGTTGAGGATATCCGGGCAACCCACCGCATCCTACACATGATAATGAGTCCGGTTTGTACCGCCAAAGATTATCCATACCAAAAGAGGGCTGGTTGTCCATGTTCGTCACATGTCGGAGGCTAGTTGTTCAAACTTCATCGTTTTCACTACGACGGACGCCAGACCGCCACCACCACCTTGGCTGATGGAACCCCATCTCGTCAAAGTACCGAGTCCTCGCCTCGACAAGCCGCAAGATTGCTCGGAAGAGCAATAGCAGATGGCCGTAAACACAACTGAAGACCCCATGCGGCGGCGGTGACGCTCGTGATTACCTCGCAGCCTCTCAAGATGTACCTCCATGGTATAATTCACAACTTGTACATCAAGGCGCCAAGTTGCTGCCCACACCCTTCCGGGCTTGCTCATGCGTAGCATCCTCAAGGCTGGCCATCGCCACGGCTGCATGGACCCTGCCTCCAACATCATTGTCAACTCCATCTGCACAACACCGTGGCTGCAATCTGCCAGCTTCAAGGAAGGGACATGGTAGAGTACAATGACGCCCCGACCCCTATGCCTACTCCACAAGACAGACTCACTCCCTCAAGGGCCTTATGGAGCTCGCCACATTCGCCGACCCCCACCCTCGGTGCCGGCTTGTGCTCGAGCTCCTCTCCGCAGACAAAATGCGACATTGCTAGCATGTTGCCATCATCGACAGAGAGTTCTCAAAAGAACCCTTCCATGAGTCTCGCCAAGGTCACTGGACACACTCGCCCCTTGGCTGGGTGAACTGCACCAAAGAAATGCCGTTGATGCCCGACACGCTGCTTAGCTGCTTTCATTTATAACCGAGGCTCAAACTAGTGGTACCGTGGTTATGATCGACGACATGACACAAAGTATTTCGCCTATGTGGAGCAGTAACAGATCCGGGCTCAAACCGTGCAAGCTCCTCGAACTTTGTAAAGGGGCATTGAGGGCGGTGTCAAGCGAGAGATTAGATTATGAGGATGAGAGGAGCTGCCTGCTCAAAGATTGAACAGCTTGCTCAAGGAATACACGACCCAAAGCGCTTGTTGGTAGGTACTAAATTTTGGTTTCCATGCATCATTAGCTAGCTGCTACGTATAGTATATTCCCTTTATATCTTGATTAATTTTGACCAACACTCATGCTTGCTGTGTGTAGGGATCGTGGTATAAACTTGATACTATCTTGGGTGTGGAGGAAAGATACAAAGGCTACCGCCTGGCCGGTTATATTCGCTACCATGTGAACTTCACGGCCACATGTGATTTGAGGCTTCAGAGGATCGCTTTTCACGCTGAATTCTCGCTCTCCTCACGTGAGCAGGAGCCAGAATTCTGGCTGTCCTCTACCCTATGCGAATGCGGTAAGTAGTACCGATAGCACTTGCTTAGTACTTTGGGTCACCGCATCGACCTTGTCATGCTTGCATTGCATGCACTAGTGGTAGATTTGAATTGAATTGGTTTATTAACGGTGCTCTGGTCTGCCTCATTACCGAATGTGGGGCTTTATTTTCTTGTCAATAGGCCGCTGTTACTATGGTGTGCTTAGTGCGAGGAAAATCGTATCCAGATGACGCCAAGTACATCCCGGACGATATCACCTTCCGTGGAACTCCGCAGCTGATGGCATGCTAGGGATGGACCTGGTCTACTTCACCCAAGTTGGACGTGGAGATTGCCGAGAATCAACGTGTTGCACAAAGGAAGAAGAAGAAGAAAAGAGGAGGAAGAAGAAGAGGACGGGAGGGGATGTGCCGTCAAATTAATGCACATTCTGTGATAAAAACCCGATGACAGAGATTGCACCGCCAAGTTTGGTTTCCTTGAGCTAGATGCTACTATCATGTGTGTGCATGCCTTAATAATTTGCTTATTGCCCGGCCTCAAGTAAATTTGAGCGTAAGTAAATACAAAGGGGACTTATAAACCGAGCGAGGTAGTACACAAGAAGTAGTAGCTAGGCTCTAGTTTCAGCCAAGCAGTCCTCCTCCTAGGTCCTAGCAGCAGCAGCCTTCAAATCCCATCCTGCATATGGCGATGCATGAATGTGCACACTAGTTTTGAGGAGGTTTCTTCCTGTGATCTTTCGAGGTCACAAGTGCTTAATATTTTCACAGCCGTAATTGTTTGTACCTTCTCATGTTGTTGTATGTGCCTAGCTAGCTGAACCATATGTAGGCGTTAGTTTATGTTATGCCTATTAATTTCTCGCCAAGATCTGCTTAGCATGGGCCTTGTCTCGCTTTTGTTCATCTAGAACACGATACTTGTTATATTCAATTTACATAATGCAGCCTAGTAATTACTCCCTTATATAAGGCTGCTTATTCCCTGAAATCCCAAATGGAGCCCGACCTCCATGGTGACCTTTTTTGAAAATTCAAAATCTGCATTTTCATGTTTCAAAAAGTTCAAAACAAATTCCTATGTGTAGATAATGGTGAGATCTACCGTGTAAATTGTCGCTGCAAAATTCAGATTATTTTAGGCTACACAAAATGACCAATCTGACAAAAATTAAATTATATCTTTGGACGATTTAGATTCTCAGAATAAAGAACGCCTTTCAAGAAGGGAGCGACGCCAAAAATCACCATCATCGCATCCACCGCAAGGCCGTAATCTAGGTTTTCACCCTGCAAAATCAGTTTGAGCAATGCCTTCAAAAAGGTAACGACGAATAAAAAGACGTCGTTATTGCCAGGTTTAACCAACTCGGGTCAGACATAGGTTTTCACCCTGGAGCTCGAGACCGGATGCTTGAGTAGCACCATCACCGGTCATTCATGTATTGTCGCCACCACTTTTCTCGCAATCCCAACAGCTACATGCAATGTGCAATCACCATTGCTAGACAACCACCCTCCGCTGTCAAGTCAGCCCATACTTTGCATCTCACCATTGAAGTCAACCACCGGATCTCGCGAGATGAACCCAACCAAAGACGCTTTCGTGACCACCACCGCCGTGGAGTCAAGGAGGTTGCTTCAACACACCGCAGCCGCCACCACCACTCCGCCAACCGTATCCGGATCACCACCACCAAGCCGCCCAGATCTGAATCAGAGCAACCATGATGAGTCGCCCGACATCAACCGATCATCAGGTTATCCGCTGGGCCATGGACAGCCGCCAGACCTAGAACCCCATGTACCGCTGCCCACGCTCCAATACACCACCGCCCAAAGACACCAAGGACCCGTCATCATGGTAAAGGCCGACGGCCATGGTGGTAGTGCGTGGGGATGCAATCTCGCGGTGCCATGCCATGCGACTGCACTCCAGCCTCGCCACGGAGACCCGCACCGCACAAGCGCTGCGCCCTGCTGCTGCTGCCAGATCTCAAGCGCCACGTGCTCCCGCCAAGGAGGGAAGAAGAGGCCCTCGCCGCCGACGCCGATCGGGCTTCGCCGGAGGCGCCCTCCGACGGCGCGTAGGAGGAGAAGAGGCGAAGCTAGCACATGAGCCGCTTGATTAGCTGGACCGATAACAATGTTTAAATTCTGACCTTCCCAACATAAACACTAATATCCACACATTCCGCCAAGATTGCTAAGACAACATCCCACCAATGTCATTGACCAAAGGCGTATGTATAACGATAAGAGAGTCCGACTGCTTCTACACGGTGAAATCCCAAAATATTTGGCGTAGGGTTAATCCATCACGCATCGCCATTGCCTCCATAGTTACCGTGATTTGCAAAGATAGGGAACATAGACACATAGAGCCGCAAACAGCTTTAGCATTTACATCTCTTAGTATCGCCGAGGTAGCAACTGCACCTCATCTTCATGGTATGTTGCATCCAAATTTAGAAATAAGGACTATAGCCAGTTTTAGGAATTCAGATTAGTGGAGAGAATTGACTTAGAGTCCCTCCTCCCTCAAGGTTGACCAAGTCTCACCTCCGCCATTCCATAAACACCACCCTAGGACATGCTTTATATTTGGGTTTTGATTAGTTGAAATCTCTTCATAGCTGCAATTTTGTGTACTTTTATTTGTGTTCAAAGGACCAAACCGAGACCGGTTATGGAATACCAACTTTCATCGACACTTTGTATATATATTCATAGTATCCAGATTCCATCATAATTTTTACTTATTCCTCGATTGTTAGTAGGGATTTTATGCAAGGTCGCCACATGTGATTACACCAAGTCGACGTAGTAGTATGTTTCTTGTAGATCGACACCTTCATGCTTATCCGAGAGTAAATGTGAGCTCTAGCATTTCCGCTAGTACAATTAGTGCTGAACTTTTCATTTGGCGGCAGCCCTTTTGTGTCAATAGAATGCGCCATCTCGTAATTAGGCGTTATAAATAAAGAAAATCAAAACGGCGCAGATGTATGGCGCGGTCAGGTTGTGTTCTAACACGCTTAATCGAACTCTAATAATACTTTAATGCTGGCAGCCCATTGCCATTAGAAGTAGGCCTTTACCATCGGGCGCTGGGTGTTGATCGCTTGATCGACATGGATCGACCGAGCTGTCCTCTCGCTATCGTGTTCCAATTAATCAGCACGTAGCATGCCAATTAGCCACCACAAAGGCATGGCTACGTAGTGCATTGCGCACGCCCGCCTTTTGAATTTCTTTTTGAAGGTCGATTCATCCGTGTCGCCCATTAAAAGTGCTTTGTTAATCTCCGATGGGCGATCCAGCGTGTTTTATTCTAGTAGTATTTTCTACTAGCAAACATTCCTACAAGTCACAAGTCACAATCTGGTCGACTATGATTTGGCCGAAAGGAGCAGGGACAGAGATAGATACAGATTCGCATTTTAATCACACGAAAGCGTAACAGAAAGCAGAGCACACGATAAATGACAATGAGCTGCAGCCCAAAGCAAAGCAGCAAGAGCCCAGATCGCCGGGCTTACGGTGGTGATCATCACCACGGTGGTGATCGACACATGGCTCGATCAGTGGAGAAGAGGGCTTCCGCACTGCACTCGCGCCGTCTGCCCTGGGCCCCAGAGCTCAAGGCCCCTCGGCCGGGCGCCTCTAACCCCACGGCCACTAGCTCCGCTTCGCCGACTTTCGACAAGCTCATTGGCCCCGGTCATGCAGAACGGGCGGCAATTGCCTACAAGGTGCGCCATCGAGACGTGGCGCGCTTCTACGCTACCAAGGTTCAAAGACTACTACGACCCGATTCAATAACTCTAAGTAATCTCCGCTGTATATGAGTTTATTAATCCTTCAAGTCATTCCTAGCGTGATCGGCTATATCATTAATGTGCTAAATTTTAACTGTGCTACTTGGTCCTTCTTCCCTAACACATTTTTTACTTACGAAGCTAACCCTACTTCGATCTTCCTCGTCATATCATTTCGCCTTTGAACATCAAGCTTGATTTCCAAGATGTGTCCTATCCTTGGTTCTAATAAACTTTCGCTTCATTATTCCTTTGACTTGATGACATCGCCGATCGATTACACCTGCATGAAATCTCTCGACAATTGTGTCGTGATCATCATCAACATTTTGAGCTCTTCCAGATACCAATCAAATTCATGATGGGAAATACCATCCTGCTCCCTTGATGATTGTGTTATCATCGACAATATTCTTTGCCTTCCCCAACTCAAACTTGTTCATGTTATGGATGCTACTTGCTATCCAGCTTGTATGATGTTCTACCTTGAAGTATTATCGCCTTTTATGTCAAGGATGTTAAGTAGAATTGCCCAACCTCTTAGAAATTCTTAATATTGTAATACTCCTCGCCATCTCCATTTATCTCTTGGTCCCCGAAGTTGTTCCTAACCTAATACCGGCTAAATAAACTATGATGTCTGAATTGAAACTTCTAGCAACTCCATTGCTTTGAAGTGAATGGTCGATAGCTTCATTCTAAGTCTTTTGGTTATCGAATCACCATTCTAACATTGGTCATGCTACCTAAGCCCATATTTCGGTGCACCTTTCAACCAATGTTTACTCGTGGATGTTCTCCTCGAGCATACATCATTATATATATAGATCTAACCAATGTTATCTCCTTGTTCACATAATTGTGGAAATCCATCTTGTTGGAATTCTTGATGAATTGTCGCTGAGTCAATCAGCCACCTCCTCATCTCTTCTTGATTTAATGATGAACTCTTGTTTTGGAACTCGCTTCCATAGTTCAATTCCCGAGAATCTTATGATGTCTTCTTGTCAATTCGTCGCACCTTTTTATCTCGTGATCTTGAGTCTCGAGGTATCCCGACACCAATCAGATCTCAATCTTGGTCGATATGATGGTTGGAACATATTTCCAAGAGATATAATGTTGGTCTTTATATGACCCGGTAAGGTGATGTCATGCCTAGCACACCTGGCCGGAGGACCTATTGTTATAGTTACCTTTTTTCGGCAAGGTTAGTCATTCTTTCTTGAGGAAATTGTAAGACTTATTCTATAAATTGTTCCTGATGGATCCTTCGAGTATCCAAAATCCGATCTTTGCTTGAAAACCATGTCAATGCTATCTCAAGCATGTCCGTGGTAATTCGATTTTCAATAAGAACCATTGAAGCACAAATGCTTAATTTTCCTTATTAATTACCCTAACACCTTTGTATGGGTAATGTCATAAAATTTCTTCCCCTTTCCTAAAGAGTTTTCTACATTATATCCTATCATGGATATCATGCTCGCTTGTCCTTGAGAAGGATATACCTCAATTATGTGTTTAAACACGCTTTCCTTTCCATTGTTCTGCTTAATCGATAATCATATTTTCCTTTCCATTGTTTGGTTTAACCACTCTTGTGCTCTATATGATCTAAGCAAAGAATGATTCTCTGCTTATGTAAACACCCTTGTGTATCACCTTGTCAAGAAGATCGTGTTACTATTGTTGACTTACATTTTCGGTAACCAAATGATGGACGAGAACTTTGCCTATTGGTCCGCCTCGCTCAACGAAAGCAGGTGAAAGTGGTTCTCTTCATCCTCACCCTTGGTACCGACGTTGTTGCCGTACATAACCGACATGCCACCCTTTGACATGCCTTGCTATCATGACCATGCAAGATGTCACCGCTTCCTCCTACTTTTAACTCCACATGGTGGGCCCATAACCCACAAGCATACAGTGATCTAAACCCGACTCTCCTATACACCCCGGTTTCAAAAGTTATTCCTCGTGACTTGACTTCTATGTAGTTCACGCAGCCACCGCCTAGTGATCTATTCTCGTATCGTGAGGCAATACTTATTCCCATTGCTCTAAACCCCTTTCACACTTTGTTTTAGGCAACGAACGATTGCCTGTGCGCTTGAGACTTCTATTTTTGTACCTTCTTACTTTGCTCTCGATAATTTCTTAAGTTTCAATTCAAGAGTTACTTTCCGCCACCTTCCCCGATGTTATCGATAAGATAGTCAACCTTACAGAGGTCCATTCTCCCGGAATACCCACCCTTTATTCTTTTGTAAGTATGGAGTTCCCGAAGGAGTGATGATGACTTCATCAGGATGACCTGAATAAGAGAAATGAAGACATCAATGTATTGGACCGGCCTCTTCGAGAAGAGCAAACCAGATGAGAAGACCCGCTTAGATTCGTTACTAAACCTTCCCCCTTTCACTACCTCTTAAATCTCGACGAGATTTCTTGTAGTGGAGGAGAATTGTGACGCCTCGATAATTAGGCTACAGCAATCCCATCGCTAACGATGCCACGCCACCACGCCATCAAGTTGTTAATCTCAAGCTAGTTCAAACCCATTCAAATTCAAAAATTGAATTAAAGGCAAACAACAAAAGTTTTCAAACATTAAAACTAAAATGTTCTAGAGGTGACAAATAATACATAGGTAATTGTGGTGGAGAAACCACACCTTTATAAAATGTTTAAACACTCTAAAATGAATAAAATAGTAGCAATAATAATTATTTAAATGCTTTTAAAATGATAAACAATTTCAAAACTATTTTGTTTCAGTGCTAAGTTGTTTGTGGCTGTCGACAATTTGTAACATCTATTTGGGTGCCACTTTGTATTTTTTTTACCAAAACTGAAAATAAAAGAAAACTAAAAAGAAACAAAAGAGAAATAAACACGTAAACCCCCATGGCCCAATGGGCCTCGGGCTCCAAATTGGCCGGCCACAGCCCACCCAAGCGCAGTCGACCCAGCCATGGCCTATATGGCCCCTCACCCCTCACCCGGAAACCCTTGCCTCTCCCCTCCCCGATCCCCTCTCACTCCCCATCGCCCCCTGGATCTGGACGATGCCCATCCCGTTGCCTCGCACGATCCCCCCACTCCTCCCACACGAACCCCCCCACTCCTCGCTCTTCCCCCCTCGATCTCGATCGAGACCGGGGCTCGCCCTTTGCTTTCAAGGCCGGTTTCTCACGGCGCCGCCACCAAGACCACCCTCGACGCCAGAATCGCCTCCCCACGGCCCGCCTCCTCAACGCCTGCTGTCCCCGTCTCCCTCCTCGCTACTCAAGGCCATGTACCCTACAACCCTGGATGAGCGCCTCCCCATGCTCCCTCTCCTCCTCCTCCCCGCCTGCTGGACATCGGGGTCTCGATCATACTCGGCTGTGCTCACAGACCACCCCGCCACGCCTCGGCCAAGATCCCACGGGCGCCTCAGCCTGACGCCCTCGCCTCCACGCCTGTCACATGGCCAGATCGCTGCCCCGACTGCCCACCCCCGCCACTTGTCAGCTTTGGGGCTCCGTCCTCGTGATGTCTCGCCGCCGCCGGGTCCGACGCCTGGCCTCTCACTTACCATCACTGTTGCCGGCGGATTGCCCTCAAGGCCATTGTTGGTCTCGCTTAAGGCCGGGTCAGTGTTTCGTTTCCATCAAGGCTGTGGTCGTGCCCTCAAGGCTGAAACCCAAGGTCTGTTAGGCCCCTCTAGGCCATGTACACATGGGGCCCACGCCTCCCGTAATGATTTTTTAAAGGAATTAATAAAAGTGATAATAAATAAATAAATAATATTAATTAATTAAATAATTAACTAAAATAATTAACTTAATTAATTATGTTTAGTTAACCTAATTAACTAATTAAAATAATTAAGTAATCACAATTAACTTAACTAATTCATAACTAAACTAATTAATCGTTAATTAGTTAATAGGCAATGACTTAACGGGACCCACATCGTCACCGACCAAATTACCAACGCCTGCTGATCGCCGATGTCATGTTGATGTCGCATGCACTATTCTCGATAATGTTGAATTAAATTAATTAAATAAATTCTAAAATAATCTAAATCTTTTAAAATTAATATAAAATAAACCGTAGCTCGGATCGAAAAACTTTGTACATGAAAGTTGCTCAGAAGGACGAGACGAATCCGGATACGCAGCCCGTTCGTCCGCCAAACATCCCTAACATATCGAACACGCAACTTTCCTCTCGATCACTCGTCCGAAAAGCGCTTAACACCGGGATACTTTCCCGATGTTTCCCCTTTCGCCAGATCACCTCCTACCGCTGCTAGGGCAACACGTAGCACCACGCATTGTCCGCTCTTCCATCGCTATACTTATGTTTGCTTTTTATATTTATTGTTTCTTCCCCTCTTCTCTCGCTAGGACACCGAGATCGATGCCGCTACTACCAGCATTTACTCACGGTGTTGACGACCCCTCCTACTTCTGCTGTGAGCAACCGTGCAAGCCCCCCTTGATCACCGTGATATCGCCTATTCTTCTCTATACTGCTTGCATTAGCGTAGTGTAGCATGTTATCGCTTTCCGTTAATCCTATAATCGATGCATAGCCCGTCTCTGCTTACTCAAGTTGTTACCTTTTACTCGCAATCCTACATGCCTAGTATAGGATGCTAGTTTTCCATCAAAGGCCCTACATTCTTGTCCGGTCATTGTACATATTGATCGGCCGCGTGATCACTTGGGAGGTGATCACGGTATATACTATATACTTTATACATGATACATGTGGTGACTAAAGTCGGGTCGGTTAGAGGAGCACCCGCGAAAGTGATTCACGGATTGTGGGCTGAAAGGACCTTTGTCCCAACGGCCCTCTGTGGTGGATCTTTGTGGCGGAAGCGTCAGGCAGGTTGAGACTACCTGGTGAGAGGTGGGCCGCCCCTGCTCGCATTCACGCATACTTAACACGCTTAACGAGATCTTGGTATTTGATCTCGAAGTTGGGTCGCCGACCTTATACGCACTAACCGCCACGTGGGACAAGATATGGGCAACCGGCGTCGTGGTATCAGCCAAGCATTTCGTGATCGCCACGACGAAGCGGCGCCACGGATTGGAACGTAAGCCCGCTCTTGTATTAAGGGGGCTAGTTCGCTTCCGGCCGTCGCGTTAGCAAGGTGTGTGCTATGGGCGATGGGCCTGCACTTCAGGCGCTTTAGGTTTAGACCGCGTGTCAATCTCTCGTTATGCCTAGGTGGGCTGCACGTGTTGATCTTCCGCGGCGGGCATGACCCAGAAAGTGTGTCCGACCAAATGGGATCGAGCGGTCGGGTAATGTGGTGCACCTGCAGGAAGTTAATCTATTCAATAGCCGTGATCTTCAGTAATAGGACGACTTGGAGTTGTACCTTGACCTTATGACAACTAGAACCGGATACTTAATAAAACACATCCTTCCAAGTGTTAGATACAACCCTAAGTGGTCACTCTCTAATGTGGCTACGAGGAGAGGATCGCTGGGTAGGATTATGCTATGCGATGCTACTTGGAGGACTTCTTACCACTCTCTTCTACATGCTTCAAGACCTGAGGCTGCTGTGGCGTAGTCTTCGATGGGGTGATTATTTATCCCCCTCTTATTCTCGGGCATTCTCGCTTCCAAATACCCATCGATATGGCCCTTTACACATATACCCATGCATATGTAGTGTAGCTTGCTTGCGTAGTACTTTGGATGAGTACTCACGGTTGCTTTCTCTCCCTTTTCCCCCTTTCCTTTCTTCTCGGTTGTCGCAACCAGATGCCGGAGTCCAGAGCCGTGACGCCACCATCGACGCATTTACTCCTACTACACCGGAGGTGCCTACTACTACGCAGGCAGCTCGCTGATCTATTTACCGTGAGTAGTTAGGAGGATCTCTGCAGGAGGATCGCGCCTCTTTCGATCTATACCCCGCTTTGTGCTAGCCTTCATAAGGCAAACTTGTTTAACTTATGTCCAGATTTTAGATATTGTTGCTTCCGGCTGACTCGCCTATGATCGAACACTTGTATTCGAGCCCTCGAGGCCCTGGCTTGTATTATGATGCTTGTATGACTTATTTATGTTTTTAGAGTTGTGTTGTGATATCTTCCGTGAGCCCCTGATCTTGAGCGCATACGCTTATGCGCATGATTAGTGTACGATTGAATCAAAGCGCCACAAAAATCATTTCTAGGTACATACGTATCTATTTAATCAGAAATACATGGTTTGGTGGCGACATCGAGGTTTGATTTGGGCCGAGGGCCCCAACTCTAGAGCGCCAGAAGCTCAAGATACCACCGCTGGTCACCGTGTGTGACCGTGGGGTTGCAATGCTTCCAGCGTGCCTAGGCATGTCTAGTGGGTTGGGCACCTCGTAGGTGCTAGGAATAAAATTACAACATAAGATTCTCAATGAGGAGACCGAACTATGCTCAAAGATGAATTAGCAGTACCAAGTGTTTGATTAGCGGTGCACGGAAATGCACATGGCCAATGGGCATGAGTTTTGACCGAGGATGATCATATACTAAGAAGAATGTCTTCACAAATTTTTAGGGAAATCAAGAATATATAAATAACACTTCCTTCACAAAGTGTTGCTCTGAATATAATAGGAAATGAATATTGTTGAGTTATTTTTAACTAGGCAAGGAAGGTTTTTCACATATTTGATGAAGATATGATCCAAACAATTTATGAGATTTTTTGGTAATTTTTGGAATAACAGAAATATATGTTGCTTCACAACCTAGGGCAAAATTGACACATGGACATGACACATAGGCAAACCGATGAGATGACGCCTAGTCATCACAACCCACCACAATTTACAAGGCCATGACCATCTATATTGTTCGTTAACAACTAGAAATAAGGCAAATGTATCAGCGCTATTTGCTTTATGACCATTTCGTAAGGAAATTACAACCTTTCGACCAAAATGGTCTCAATGGTTTAGGGTTTGGATCCTCTAAAAGGTTTTGACCAATTGGTCTCAAATGGTCATAGATCTATGACCAATTCTTCCAGTGGTCACCCATATAAGGTCACTAGTTGACATATTTCTTGTAGTGTGCCCCACGCGGGTCATGGTGGCCGGAGCTACGGGCGCTCGATTTAATTAAATGCTCCAACCACGGGGTGGTTATGAAGTGGTTCCGGTGTTGGAACCGGCGCCGCAGGATGCTGCAACCGGCATGCACCGTGCCGAACGGGGTTGGGGAACCGGTCATTACGGCTGGTCATTGCAACCGCATGACGCCGACGGAAAAAGTTGCAACCAAGACGCACTAATGCCGAACTGGCCACCGCAGTGCTGGAACCGACATTAAATTTTATACGATCAAGCGAGTTTTTTGTTACCACCATCTTGTTCTTCATCGTACATGAGAAATTGTGGGTCTGCTTTTGCTGCTATCTTCATCAATTTTTGCTACAATTGGCAAGTTTTTTGCTACCACCATCTTTTCCTTCATCCTCGTGGAAATCGAGAAATTAGCGAGGTCGCTATCAATTTTTGCTACGAAGCGAAGTAGTTTTCTTGCTACCACACCATATTTTTTTTCTTCATCGCTTTTGAGAAATTGGGGGAAAAGTCTGCAATTGTCCATGAGACAGGTCTTCATGTCACCGTGAGGACGTGAGCGGAGATTACATTTTGAGCACCTAAGCGGATACTGCACCAACTGTTCGGGCGGATGGGGTAGTGCAACAAGGTTGCTGTGATTGTCTCCAGGAAACAAGAGAGAAGTATATTTCAACCCTCAACTCTGCCCTAGTCTAATATACACCCCTCAACTTCAAAACCGCTCAATCTACAACCCCCAACTCTCAAAACCGCTCTAAGATTCAACCTCTTCTAAGATTCAACCTCGAGACCGGTTTTGAACCCATCGACCACTCAGTCAGCGTGCTACATCAAGCAGTAATCGCTCATAAATTCATTTTTTCTCATTAAAAATCAGAAAATTACATTTTCTCAAAATTCTCACGCTTGAACAAGATCGTTCACGTGGCGTAAAAACGAAATGTTCCCGAATTCATCGTATATGCGGTGAAAAAATCATTTTGAAAAAGTTTGAGAAATTCCGTTTTCGCCAGAAACAGTAATTTCGGGATTTTGTTTTTCGCTGTGAATAAAGATAGCTTGAAATTTTCGCTCCACTAGTACTGCTCACGTGTGTGAAAAACCGAACTTTCGTAAATTTGTAGCCGACATTTCATTTAGGTGATAAATATTTTTCTTCAAAAATGGTACTTTTTATATATTTTTGAATTTATCGTTTCACGCAGGATTTTTCCCCGAAATTGAATTTATTAGTTTTTTCCGGGGAATTTTTTTCCGTAAATGAATTTATGAACAAGTACATCGATGTGGCATGTCGACCGGGCGTGTCAACAGGTCAAAATCGGTCTCAAGGTTGAACCTTACATGGTTTTAAGAGTTGAGGGTTGAAGATTAGATGGTTTTGAAGTTGAGGGTGTATATTAGATTAGGCAAGAGTTGGGGTTGAAATATCGAAAGTGCATGGGAGCACACAACGACGCTCCCCACTGAAATCCTATCTAAGCATTTGTCTTGGGATCCTCAACCACTATATTAGCTACGCCGTACTGCAAACTTATCATCATGTATTCTCATTT
Organism: Aegilops bicornis; assembly: GCA_021605145.1. Taxonomy (NCBI): domain Eukaryota; kingdom Viridiplantae; phylum Streptophyta; class Magnoliopsida; order Poales; family Poaceae; genus Aegilops; species Aegilops bicornis. Next base: position 35,203,500 of record CM038672.1, read on the forward strand.
TCTTTGGCGTATATCGCCTTTTTAATTCCACGCTGTTCGCAGACCACCGGTGTGCACCAGCCAGGCCTATCCACCTCCAACTAATAGCGCCAACTACATCCATTCAATGCATCTCGCCCCATCCTCCCACCTACCCCATCTCTTCTTCCCGGACGCTTGTTCTTCCCCATTAGCTCCTAAAGAATCCTCACAAGTCACCAAGTGTTCGCTATGTTCTTCTCATCTCGCCCTTTATGGTTCTTCCTCTTCTCGCCTCAGTTGTACTTGTTCAACAACGTGGTTGTTGAAACAAATCCGTATGAACTAGGAGGACGGCGAATAAACCGAGGAAGCATGAGCTTTGTTCCGTCCTCTTCCGCAACCACGCCCATCGACACCACCTCCGCCAACATCGAAGTCTTTGTGTCCTCACGGCCAACGAGTAGAAAGCCAAGGGAAAGACTGTGGTCGCCGATGATAAAGCTTGCCGCATCCTCGCGCGACACCGCGCCCCGTGGTCCGAGGTCTCCGAGTTTGCATTATCCTCGCTAAGGTTTTGATTTTTGGATTACGCTTTTTCACGCCTTTAACGAAAGTGACACCACATGCCCTCGAGGCTAGCACCATGTCTTGTGTTCTAGTAGCAGCCACGGTGCCTGTAACGCCTCGCAGAGAGTCCGGCAGCCTTCTCTCTCTCTCTCTACACTGCTTTGTTTTCTCATGAGCCCAAACGAGGCCAATCGCTCATCTTCCCCAAATACAAAAAACAGGCTATGATCCGTAAATACAGCTCGCCCATAGAGAAGAATCACTAGATCCGCCTCACCGATGTAGACTCACGAGCTCTTTTATGTCGGAGTGATGCAGCTGCTTTCTCTCTCTCTCTCTCTCTCTCTCTCCACTCACATAAGCAGATTGCCATGGCCAAGATCTTGTTCATGAGTCCTCTTCACGCCAAGCACGCTGTACTTGTCCCATGATGGCGCCTTTCATCCATTTCGGGCAGAGGTGGAGCGGCAGCTCGGTATGCCTCGGTGCCATGGTCAGACTGCTCACGGGTCTATGTAATCGACTTGTCGGGCTTCTTTTGTGCATTTAATGTCAACAAACAGTACGCATGTGCATTTACGATGGAGCGTGTATTGAAAACATCTATTCTTTTCATCCAATTATGCATCGATCCCTATACAACAAAGCAGCGATGAGATTTCAATGAGTGTGGTCCGCCGAAAGTGCTCTTAGTCCGCGTCTGCTAAAATATACACTTTCTCAAAATGTAAAAAGAAATGACGCAGAATCCAGAAGTAGGGGACGAAGAGGGATTAGATCCAACGGTCGGACGGGGAGGGATCCGACGCGGCGGGTGTGACCGTGCACCGCGATAGCGCTGCCCATAACTAAAACATATATTTTGTATTAAAAACTTGTCGCTTGTCGCCGGATCGATCTCCGGTGCGAAATCGAAGGCCTCTACTACGCCGCTGTAGAAATAATATCGTATCGGATCGCTTAATTAACAAATAAGAAAAGTAGTATGGGTCGGTTTCCAAACGTAATACTTGATCGGTAAGAGTAACCCATATTATTAAGTCCCGTAGCTAGGATTTCAATCGATCCTCGTACTCCACGTTATTCGTCGATCGGGAGAAGGCCTTCATCGATTCGCCGCCACCAAGTCTCGCTGCCTCCGCCGGAGATCGCCGCTTAGCCGATGGCGTCCGATCCGCTTTTGCCGCCGCGCTGCCCCTTGGGAGGGCTCCTGATCTGCTGCATGCACAAGAGCAGCTGCCCGGGCGAGGACGCCGCTTCTTCTCTCCGACCAGGATTTGCCCCTCAGCCATCGACAAGCTCATCGTCGGCTTTCACGAGGAGGCCTTCACCGCTGCCTCGCGACGCCATGCCTGACCTCCTCCACCTCCTCACCACCGACGGCGGCGGCTCCCTCGCCTCCTAGACCCCTGCCTCCAACATCATCCTCAACACCTCGCCTCCTCCCCAAAGACGCCGCCTCAAGCAGTTAGCTTCCACCTCTCGCCCGCCACAAGAAGATCCAAAAGACGCAGATCCATCCCGGGTTTTGTCGGGTGCACGAGGTTGTATCAAGATCCTACCACAGCCTTCTCGCCTTCCTCATGGCATATTTCGATGCCTCGAAAAGGAGCAGGCCGTCTGCTACCTCTATCGGGTCGACGCTAACCTCCTCCTCGCCACATGCTCATCCAACATGATCTATATAATGCTGAGGAAGCATTGGACCCTGAATCTGATAGGACCCAAGCCGCCTCGAGCACGCTGCCACCATAGCAGCCACCCTTCGCCCACCACCTTGGCTCGCTCGATGTCAATCCAGCCCAAGACGGCAACTTTGCCCTTCTCAAGAAGTCGTTTCAGCCGATGCTCAAGGTATCCCTCTCACGCTTGAGGATATCCGCAACCCACCGTGATCCTACACATGATAATGAGTCCGGTTTGTACCGCCAAGATTATCCATACCAAAAGAGGGCTGGTTGTCCATGTTCGTCACATGCCGGAGGCTAGTTGTTCAAACTTCATCGTTCTCTACTACGACGGACGCCAGACCGCCACCACCACCTTGGGTCGATGGAACCCCCATCTCGTTCGTTGCAGGCCCGAGTCCTCGCCGACAAGTCGCAAGATTGCCCGGGAAGAGCAATATGCAGATGGCCGGTAAACACAATCAAGATTCTATGCGCGGCGGCGGTGACGCCTGTGATTACCTGCAGTCTCTCAAGATGTACCTCCATGGTATAATTCACAACTTGTACATCAAGGCGCTCAAGTTGCTGCCCACACCCTCTGGCTTGCTCATGCGTAGCATCCTCAAGGCTGGCCACTGCTACGGCTGCATGGACCCTGCTCTCCAACATCATTGTCAACTCCATCCGGTACAACACCTGTACGGCTGCAATCCGCCAGCTTCAAGGAAGGGACATGGTAGAGTACAATGACGCCCTGGACCCCCTATGCCTACTCACAAGACAGACTCACTCCTCATAGGGCCTTTATGGAGCTCGCTATCACATTCGCCGACCCCCAATTCTCGGTCAAGCTTAGCCTCCGGAGCTCCTCTGCAGACAAAATGCGACATTGCTAGCATGTTGCCATCATCGGCGTAGAGTTCCTAAAAGAACCCCTTCCATGAGTCTCGCCAAGGTCACCGGATACACTCGGCCCCTTAGAACGGGTGAACTGCACCGGCCAGGCCAGTTGATGCCCGATACGCAAGCAGCTGCTCTCATTTATAACCGAGGCTCAAACTAGTGGGTACCGTGTTATGATCGCATCGACATTATGACACAAAGTATTTCGCTCATGTGGAGCGTAAACAGATCCGGCTCAAACCAGGTGCAAGCTCCTGAACTTTGTGCGGGGCATTGAGGGCGGTGTCAAGCTTAGAGATTAGATTATGAGGATGAGAGGAGCTGCTTGCTCAAAGATTGAACAGCTTGCTCAAGGAATACACGACCCAAAGCAGCTTGTTGGTAGGTACTAAATTTTGGTTTCCATGCATCATTAGCTAGCTGCCACGTATAGTATATTCCCTTTATATCTTGATTAATTTTGACCAACACTCATGCTTGCTGTGTGTAGGACTGTGGTATAAACTTGATACTATCTTGGGTGTGGAGGAAAGATACAAAGGCTACCGCCTGCCGGTTATATTCGCTACCATGTGAACTTCACGGCCACATGTGATTTGAGGCTTCAGAGGATCGCTTTCACGCTGAATTCTCGCTTCTCCTCACGTGAGCAGAGCTGAATTCTGCCGCCCTCACCCTATGCGTAATGCGGTAAGTAGTACCCGATAGCACTTGCTTAGTACTTTGGGTCACCGCATACGACCTTGTCATGCTTGCATTGCATGCACTAGTGGTAGATTTGAATTGGAATTGGTTTATTAACGTGTGCTCGCTGCGTCTCATTACCGAATGTGGGGCTTTATTTTCTTGTCAATAGGCCGTTGCTACTATGGTGTGCTTAGTGCGAGGAAAATCGTATCCGAGATGACGCCAAGTACATCCCTGACGATATCACCTTCCGTGGAACTCCTTGTAGCCGGATGGCATGCTAGGGATGGACCTGGTCTACTTCAGTCCCAAGTTGGACGTGGAGATTGCTGAGAATCAACGTGTTGCACAAAGGAAGAAGAAGAAGAAAAGAGGAGGAAGAAGAAGAGGACGGGAGGGGGATGTGCCGTCTAAATTAATGCACATTACTCAGGATAAAAAACCCGATGATGTAGTAGATTGCAATCCGCCAAGTTTGGTTTCCTTGAGCTAGATGCTACTGTTATGTGTGTGCATGCCTTAATAATTTGCTTATTGCCTGGCCTCGTTAAATTTGGAGCGTAAGTAAATACAAAGGGGACTTATAAACCCGAGCGAGGTAGTACACATGAAGTAGTAGCTAGGCTCTAGTTTCAGCCAAGCAGTCCTCCTCCTAGGTCCTAGCAAGCAGCAGCTTCAAATCCCATCCTGCATATGGCGATGCATGAATGTGCACACTAGTTTTGAGGAGGTTTCTTCCTGTGATCTTTCGAGGTCACAAAGGCTTAATATTTTCACAGCCGTAATTGTTTGTACCTTCTCATGTTGTTGTATGTGCCTAGCTAGCTGAATCCATATGTAGGCGTTAGTTTATGTTATGCCTATTAATTTCTCGCCAAGATCTGCTTAGCATGGGCCTTGTCTCGCTTTTGTTCATCTAGAACACGATACTTGTTATATTCAATTTACATAATGACAGCCTAGTAATTACTCCCTTATATAAGGCTGCTTATTCCTGAAATCCCAAATGGAGCCCGACTCCATGGTGACCTTTTTTGAAAATTCAAAATCTGCATTTTCATGTTTCAAAAAGTTCGAAAACAAATTCCTATGTGTAGATAATGGTGAGATCTACCGTGTGTAAATTGTCAAGGCAAAATTCAGATATTTTAGGCTACACAAAATGACCAATCTGACAAAAATTAAATTATATCTTTTGGACGACGAGATTCTCAGAATAAAGAACGCCTTCAAGAAGGGAGCGACGCTCAAAAATCACCATCATCGCATCCACCTGCGAAGGCCGTAATCTAGGTTTTCACCTCAAGAAAATCAGTTTGAGCAATGCCTTCAAAAAGGTAACGACGAATAAAAAGACGTCGTTATTGCCAGGTTTAACCAACTCGGGTCAGACATAGGTTTTCACCCTGGAGCTCGAGACCGGATGCTTGAGTAGCACCATCACCGAAGTCATTCATGTATTGTCGCCACCACTTTTCTGCAATCCCAACAGCTACATGCAATGTGCAATCACCATTGCTAGACAACCACCCCTCCGCGTCAAGTCATCGTCCATACTTTGCATCTCACCATTGAAGTCAACCATCGATCTCGCGTAGATGAACCCAACCAAAGACGTTTCTGTGACCACCACCGCTGCGGAGTCAAGGAGGTTGCTTTAACATACTGCAGCCGCCACCACCACCCGCCAACCGTGATCCGGATCACCACCACTAAGCCGCCCAGATCTGAATCAGAGCAACCATGATGAGTCGCCCGACATCAAATCCGATCATCGTACATCCGGCTGGGCCATGGACAGCCGCCAGACCTAGAACCCCATGTACCGCTGCCCATCGCTCCAATACACCACCGCCCAAAGACACCAAGGACCCGTCATCGCGTGGTAAAGGCCGACGGCCATGGTGGTAGTGCGTGGGGATGCACCCTGCGGTGCCATGCCATGCGACCAGACCAGTGCCTCAAGCTTACACGGAGACCAGACCGCACAAGCGCCAAGCGCCTGCGTCCCGTCAGGCCGCATCTCGCGCCACGTGCTCCCGCCAAGGAGGGAAGAAGAGGCCCGCGCCGCCGACGCCGATCGGGCTTCGCCGGAGGCGCCCCTCCGACGGGCGGCGAGGAGGAGAAGAGGCGAAGAAGCACATGAGCCGCTTGATTAGCTGGACCGATAACAATGTTTAAATTTGACCTTCCCAACATAAACACTAATATCCACACATTCCGCGAAGATTGCTAAGACAACATCCCACCAATGTCATTGACCAAAGGTAAGTGTATAACGATAAGAGAGTCCCACTGCTTCTACACGGTGAAATCCCAAAATATTTATGTAGGGTTAATCCATCACGCATCGCCATTGCCTCCATAGTTACCGCCGTGATTTGCAGCATAGGGAACATAGACACATAGAGCCGCAAACAGTTTAGCATTTACATCTCTTAGTAACGCCGAGGTAGCAACCGCACCCTCATCTTCATGGTATGTTGCATCCAAATTTAGAAATAAGGACTATAGCCAGTTTAGGAATTCGTATTAGTGGAGAGAATTGACTTAGAGTCCCTCCCTCCCTCGAAGGTTGACCAAGTCTCACCTCCAAGTCATTCCATAAACACCACCCTAGGACATGCTTTATATTTGGGTTTTGATTAGTTGAAATCTCTTCATAGCTGCAATTTTGTGTACTTTTATTTGTGTTCAAAGTGACCAAACCGAGACCGGTTATGGAATACCAACTTTCATCGACACTTTGTATATATATTCATAGTATCCAGATTCCAGATCATAATTTTTACTTATTCCTCGATTGTTAGTAGGGATTTTGCGCAAGGTCGTCACATGTGATTACACCAAGTCGACGTAGTAGTATGTTTCTTGTAGATCGACACCTTCATGCTTATCCGAGAGTAAATGTGAGCTCTCTAGCATTTCCGTTAGTACAATTAGTGCTGAACTTTTCATTTGGCGGCAGCCCTCTTTGTGTCAATAGAATGCGCCATCTCGTAATTAGGCGTTATAAATAAAGAAAATCAAAACGGCGCATGATGTATGGTCGTGTTGTGTTCTAACACGCTTAATCGAACTCTAATAATACTTTAATGCTGGCAGCCCATTGCCATTAGAAGTAGGCCTTATCACGGGCGCTCGGGTGTTGATCGCTTGATCGACATGGATCGACCGAGCTTTCGTCCCTCTCGCTATCGTGTTCCAATTAATCAGCACGTAGCATGCCAATTAGCCACCACAAGGCATGGCTACGTGAGTGCATTGCGTACGCGCTTTGAATTTCTTTTGAAGGTCGATTCATCCGTGTCGCTTCCATTAAAAAGTGCTTTGTTAATCTCCGATGGGCGATCCAGCGGTTTTATTCTAGTAGTATTTTCTACTAGCAAACATTCCTACAAGTCACAAGTCACAATCTGGTCGACTATGATTTGCTGAAAGGAGCAGGGACAGAGATAGATATGTATTCTGCACTTCGTAATCACACGCAGCGTAATGTAGCAGAGCACACGTATAATGACAATGAGCCGCAGCCCAAAGCAAAGCAGAAGCAGCCCAGATCGCTTGGCTTACGGTGGTGATCATCGCCCACGGTGGTGATCGGCACATGGCTCGATCAGGGAGAAGAGGTGGCTTCCGCAAGGCACCTCGCGCTGCCCGTCTCTGGCTCCTGTAGAGCTCGGCGCGCCCTTGGCCGCGCCTAACCCCATCGGTTACTAAGCTCGCTTGCCGATTTCGACAAGTTTCGCCGTCTCCTGGTCATGCAGAACGGGCGCACCGCTTTGCTAAGGTGCGCCATCGAGACGCGGCGCGCTTTCACGCCATTAAGGTTCAGCACTACGCGTAATTCGATTCAATAACTCTAAGTAATCTCCGCTGTATATGAGTTTATTAATCCTTCAAGTCATTCCTAGCGTGATCGGCTATATCATTAATGTGCTAAATTTTAACTCAGGCTACTTGGTCCTTCTTCCGAACAACATTTTTTTACGACGAGCTAACCCTACTTGATCTTCCTCGTCATATCATTTCGCCTTTGAACATCAAGCTTGATTTCCAAAGATGTGTCCTATCCTTGGTTCTAATAAACTTTCGCTCGTCATTCCTTTGACTTGATGACATCGCCGATCGATTACACTCAAGATGAAATCTCTCGACAATTGTGTCGTGATCATCATCAACATTTTGAGCTCTTCCAGATACCAATCAAATTCATGATGGGAAATACCATCCTTGCTCCCTTGATGATTGTGTTATCATCGACAATATTCTTGCCTTCCCCAACTCAAACTTGTTCATGTTATGGATGCTACTTGCTATCCAGCTTGTATGATGTTCTACCTTGAAGTATTATCGTCTTTTATGTCAAGGATGTTAAGAGAATTGCCCAACCTCTTAGAAATTCTTAATATTGTAATACTCCTCGCCATCTCCATTTATCTCTTGGTCCCTCGAAGTTGTTCCTAACCGAATACCGACAAATAAACTATGATGTCCGAATTAAACTTCTAGCAACTCCATTGCTTTGAAGTGAATGGTCGATAGCTTCATTCTAAGTCTTTTGGTTATCGAATCACCATTCTAACATTGGTCATGCTACCTAAGCCCATATTTCGGTGCACCTTTCAACCAATGTTTACTCGTGGATGTTCTCCTCGAGCATACATCATTATATCTTTTGATCTAACCAATGTTATCTCCTTGTTCACATAATTGTGGAAATCCATCTTGTTGGAATTCTTGATGAATTGTCGCCGAGTCAATCAGCCACCTCCTCATCTCTTCTTGATTTAATGATGAACTCTTGTTTTGGAACTCGCCCATAGTTCAATTCCCTAGAATCTTATGATGTCTTCTTGTCAATTCGTGTCGCACCTTTTATCTCGTAGATCTTGAGTCTCGAGGTATCCCGACACCAATCAGATCTGAATCTTGGTCAGATATGATGGTTGGAACATATTTCCAAGAGATATAATGTTGGTCTTTATATGACCCGGTAAGGTGATGTCATGCCTAGCACACCTGGCCGGAGGACCTATTGTTATAGTTACCTTTTTTCGGCAAGGTTAGTCATTCTTTCTTGAGGAAATTGTAAGACTTATTCTATAAATTGTTCCTGATGGATCCTTCTGAGTATCCAAAATCCGATCTTTGCTTGAAAACCATGTCAATGCTATCTCAAGCATGTCCGTGGTAATTCGATTTTCAATAAGAACCATTGAAGCACAAATGCTTAATTTTCCTTATTAATTACCCTAACACCTTTGTATGGGTAATGTCATAAAATTTCTTCCCCTTTCCTAAAGAGTTTTCTACATTATATCCTATCATGGATATCATGCTCTCGCTTGTCCTTGAGAAGGATATACCCTCAATTATGTGTTTAAACACGTTTTCCTGTCCCTTGTTCTGATTAATCTGATAATCATATTTTCCTTTCCATTGTTTGGTTTAACCACTCTTGTGCTCTATATGATCTAAGCAGTAATGATTCGCTGTTTATGTAAACACCCTGGTGTATCACCTTGTCAAGAAGATCGTGTTACTATTGTTGATTTACATTTCGTAACCAGCGATGGACGAGAACTTTGCCTATTGGTCCGCCTCGCTCAACGAAAGCAGAAAGTGGTTCTCTTCATCCCTCACCCTTGGTACCGACGTTGTTGTTTACATAACCCGACATGCCACCCTTTGACATGCCTTGCTATCATGACCATGCAAGATGTCACCGCCCTCCTACTTTTAACTCCACATGGTGGGCCCATAACCCACAAGTTACAGTGATCGAAACCTCGACTCTCCTATACACCCCGGTTTCAAAAGTTATTCCTCGTGACTTGACTTCAGATGTAGTTCACGAGCCACCGCCTAGTGATCTATTCTGTATCGAGGCAATACTTATTCCCATTGCTCTAAACCCCTTTCACACTTTGTTTCAGGCAACGAACGATTGCCTGTGCGCTTGAGACTTCTATTTTTGTACCTTCTTACTTTGCTCTCGATAATTTCTTAAGTTTCAATTCAAGAGTTACTTTCCGCCACCTTCCCCGATGTTATCGACCAGATAGTCAACCTTACAGAGGTCCATTCTCCCGGAATACCCACCCTTTATTCTTTTGTAAGTATGGAGTTCCCGAAGGAGTGATGATGACTTCATCAGGATGACCTGAATAAGAGAAATGAAGACATCAATGTATTGGACCGGCCTCTTCGAGAAGAGCAAACCAGGATGAGAAGACCCGCTAGATTCGTTACCAAACCTTCCCCCCTTTCACTACCTCTTAAATCTCGGACGAGATTTCTTGTAGTGGAGGAGAATTGTGACGCCTTGATAATTAGGCTACAAGAATCCCACGCTAACGATGCCACGTCACCACAGCCATCGCTGTTAATCTCGCTGTTAGTTCAAAACCGATTCAAATTCAAAAATTGAATTAAAGGCAAACAACAAAAGTTTTCAAACATTAAAACTAAAATGTTCTAGAGGTGACAAATAATACATAGGTAATTGTGGTGGAGAAACCACACCTTTATAAAATGTTTAAACACTCTAAAATGAATAAAATAGTAGCAATAATAATTATTTAAATGCTTTTAAAATGATAAACAATTTCAAAACTATTTTGTTTCAAAGTTGTTGTTTGTGGTCGTCAGATAATTTGTAACATCTATTTGGGTGCCACTTTTGTATTTTTACCAAAACTGAAAATAAAAGAAAAACTAAAAAGAAACAAAAGAGAAATAAACACAGAAACCCCCATGGCCCAATGGGCCTCGGCCCACCGGCTGGCCACAACCACCTCAAGCAGTTTACTCCACCATGGCCTATATGGCCCTCACCCTCACCCTAAAACCCTTGCCTCCCTCCCCGATCCCTCTCACTCCCCATCGCCTCGATCTCGACGATGCCCATCCTGTCCTCGCACGATCCCCACTCCTCCCACACGAACCCCCACTCCTCGCTCTCTTCCCCTCGATCCGATCGAGACCGGGCTCGCCTTTGCTCGGTCAAGCCTCTCACGGCCGCCTGAAGACCACCCCTCACAGCCTGATGTCGCCTCCCCACCTCCGCCTCCTCAACGCCTCACGTCCCCCTCCCCTCCTCGCGCCGTTGCCATGTACCCCTCTGGCTCCATGTGAGCGCCTCCCATGCTCCCTCTCCTCCTCCTCCCCGCCTCCTGGACATCGTGGCCCGATCACAGCCTCGGCTGTGCTCAAGACCACCTCACCCCCGCCACGCCTCGGCGATCCCACGGGCGCCTCCCGCCTGACGCCTCCTGCCTCCACGCCTGTCCATGGCGCCAGATCACGCCCCTGACCAAGGCCCACCTCCCCCGCTTGCTACGCTTTGGGGGCTCCGGCCTCGTGATGTCTCGCCGCCTTTCGGTCCGACGCCTGGCCTCCCCAAACCTTACCTCACTGCTGTTGCACGGGACTCGCCAAGGCCACTTGTCTCGCCTAAGGCCAGCCGTGCTCGTTCCATCAAGGCGCCGTGGTCGCGTGCCTCACACAAAACCCAAGGTGCAAGTAGGCCCCTCTAGGCCATTGCACATGGGGCCCACGCCCTCCCGTAATGATTTTTTTAAAGGAATTAATAAAAGTGATAATAAATAAATAAATAATATTAATTAATTAAATAATTAACTAAAATAATTAACTTAATTAATTATGTTTAGTTAACCTAATTAACTAATTAAAATAATTAAGTACTGTTAATTAACTTAACGAATCTGTTAACTAAACTAATTAATCTGGTTAATTAGTTAATAGGCAATGACGAACGGGACCCACACGTCAGTTGACCAGTCAACGCCTCTGTTGACTGCTGATGTCATGCTGATGTCAGCATGCACTATTCTGGATAATGTTGAATTAAATTAATTAAATAAATTCTAAAAAATAATCTAAATCTTTTAAAATTAATATAAAATAAAACCGTAGCTCCTGATCGAAAAACTTTGTACATGAAAGTTGCTTTCGGCGACGAGACGAATCCGGATACGCAGCCCGTTCGTCCGCCAAACATCCCTAACATATCGAACACGCAACTTTCCCCCTCTGGATCACCTGTCCGAAAGCGCGGAACACCGGGGATACTTTCCCGGATGTTTCCCCTTTCGCCGGTATCACCTCCTACCGCGTTAGGGCACACGTAGCACCACGCATTGTCCTGTCTTCCATCGTCATACTTATGTTTGCTTTTTATATTTATTGTTTCTTCCCCCCTCTTCTCTCGCTAGACACCGAGACTGATGCCGCTACTACCCAGTACGACTACGGTGTTGACGACCCCTCCTACTTGCCAGAGCAACCAGGCAAGCCCCCCCCCCCTTGATCACCAGATATCGCCTATTCTTCTCTATACTGCTTGCATTAGCGTAGTGTAGCATGTTACTGCTTTCCGTTAATCCTATACTGATGCATAGCCTGTCCTTGCTACTACTGTTGTTACCTTTACCTCGCAATCCTACATGCCTAGTATAGGATGCTAGTTTTCCATCGCTGGCCCTACATTCTTGTCCGTCACATTGTATATACTATCGGGCCGTGATCACTTGGGAGGTGATCACTGGTATATACTATATACTTTATACATGATACATGTGGTGACTAAAGTCTGGGTCGGCTAGAGGAGCACCCATGAGTGATTCACTTGATTGTGGTCGAAAGGACCTTTGTCCCAACGGCCCTCTGTGTGGATCTTTGTGGCGGGCGCCGTGGCAGGTTGAGACTACCCGGTGAGAGGTGGGCCCGCCCTGCTCGCATTCACGCATACTTAACACGCTTAATGAGATCTTGGTATTTGATCTGAGTTGGTCGTTGACCTTATACGCACTAACCGCCACGTGGGACAAGATATGGGCAACCGGCGTCGTGGTATCAGCCGAAGCATTTCGTGACGTCAGCGACTGAGCGGCGCGCGCCGGATTGGAACGTAAGCCTGCTCTTGTATTAAGGGGGCTAGTTCTGCTTTCGGCCGCGTATGCAACGTGCAGGTGTGCTAAGGGCGATGGGCCTGCACTTCTGCGCTTAGGTTTAGACCGCGTGGCCGACCTCTGTTATGCCTAGGTGGGGCTGCGACGTGTTGATCTTCCGCGGCGGGCATGACCCAGAAAGTGTGTCCCACCAAATGGGATCGAGCGTGTCGGGTAATGTGGTGCACCCTCAGGGAAGTTAATCTATTCGAATAGCCGTGATCTTGATAACAGGATCGACTTGAGTTGTACCTTGACCTTATGACAACTAGAACCGGATACTTAATAAAACACATCCTTCCAAGTGTTAGACATAACCCGGTGGTCACACTCTACCAGGGCTACGAGGAGAGGACCCCCGGGCAGGATCAGGCTATGCGATGCTACTTGGAGGACTGCAGTCTACTCTCGACTACATGCTTCAAGACGGAGGCTGCCAGAAGCGTAGTCTTGACGAGATTATTTATCCCCTCTTATTCCGGCATTCTCGCTCAGTCCACCGACATGGCCCTTTACACATATACCCATGCATATGTAGTGTAGCTCCTTGCTTGCGAGTACTTTGGATGAGTACTCACGGTTGCTTTCTCTCCCCTTTTCCCCCCTTTCCTTTCTTCTGGTTGTCGCAACCAGATGCTGGAGTCCAGGAGCCAGACGCCACCATCAACGACGACTCCTACTACGCCGGAGGTGCCTGCTACTACGTGCAGCTCGTTGATCTACCACCGGAGTAGTTAGGAGGATCCTGTGCAGGAGGATCGCGCTTCTTTCGATCTATACCCCGCTTGTGCTAGCCTTCATAAGGCAAACTTGTTTAACTTATGTCTCAGATTTTAGATATTGTTGCTTCCGCTGACTCGTCTATGATCGAACACTTGTATTCGAGCCCTCGAGGCCCCTGGCTTGTATTATGATGCTTGTATGACTTATTTATGTTTTAGAGTTGTGTTGTGATATCTTCCCGTGAGCCCCTGATCTTGAGCGTACACGTTTGCGTGCATGATTAGTGTACGATTGAATCGGGGGCGTCACAAAAAATCATTTCTAGGTACATACGTATCTATTTAATCAGAAATACATGGTTTGGTGGCGAGACATCGAGGTTTGGACGGTGGCCGAGGGCCCCAACTCTAGAGCTGCCAGAAGCTCAAGATACTCCACTGCTGCGTGGTCACCGTGTGACCGTGGTGTTGCAATGCGTTCCGGGCGGCCTAGGCATGTCTAGTGGGTTGGGCACTCCTCAGGTAGGTGCTAGGAATAAAATTACAACATAAGATTCTCATGAGGAGACCGAACTATGCTCAAAGATGAATTAGCAGCCAAGTGTTTGATTAGCGGTACGGGAAATGCACATGGCCAATGGGCATGAGTTTTGACTGAGGATGATCATATACTAAGAAGAATGTCTTCACAAATTTTTAGGGAAATCAAGAATATATAAATAACACTTCCTTCACAAAGTGTTGCTCTGAACATAATAGGAAAATGAATATTGTTGAGTTATTTTTAACTAGGCAAGGAAGGTTTTTCACATATTTGATGAAGATATGATCCAAACAATTTATGAGATTTTTTTGGTAATTTTTGGAATAACAGAAATATATGTTGCTTCACAACCTAGGGCAAAAATTGACACATGGACATGACACATAGGCAAACTGATGAGATGACGCCTAGTCATCACAACCCACCACAATTTACAAGGCCATGACCATCTATATTGTTCGTTAACAACTAGAAATAAGGCAGCAGACCAGCGCTATTTGCTTTATGACCATTTCGTAAGGAAATTACAACCTTCTCGACCAAAATGGTCTCAATGGTTTAGGGTTTGGATCCCCCCGAAAAGGTTTTGACCAATTGGTCTCAAATGGTCATAGATCTATGACCAATTCTTCCAGGGTCACTGACATAAGGTCACTAGTTGACATATTTCTTGTAGTGTGCCCGACGCTGCGGTCATGGTGGCCGGGAGCTACGGCGTTCGACGACCAAATGCTCCAACCACGGGGTGGTTATGAAGTGGTTCCGGTGTTGGAACCGCGCCAGCAGATGCTGCAACCGCATGCACCGGTCTTGGAACGGGCCAGAACCGCTGCCGGCCGGGCACCGGCGACGCCGACGGAAAAAAGTTGCAACCAAGATGCGCACCAATGTCGAACCGGCCACCGCAGGCCGGAACCGACATTAAATTTTGCTACGACCAAGTGAGTTTTTTGTTACCACCATCTTGTTCTTCATCGTACATGAGAAATTGTGGGTCTGTTTTGCTGCTATCTTCATCAATTTTTGCTACAATTGGCAAGTTTTTTTGCTACCACCATCTTTTCCTTCATCCCTCGTGAACTGAGAAATTAGCGAGGTCGTCATCAATTTTTGCTACGAGCGGCGAGTTTTCTTGCTACCACCATATTTTTCTTCATCGTTCTTGAGAAATTGGGGAAAAGCTGCAATTGTCCATGAGACAGGGTCTTCGATGTCACCGGTGAGGACGTGAGCGGAGACTACCCGAGCACCCTAGCGGGGCGCTGCAACGGCCTGGGGCGGATGGGGGAGGTGCGCTGCGCGTCGTTGTGATTGTCTGGAAACAGAGAGAGAAGTGCATATTTCAACCCTCAACTCTTGCCCTAGTCTAATATACACCCTCAACTTCAAAACCGTCTAATCTACAACCCCCAACTCTCAAAACCGCTCTAAGATTCAACCCTCTTCTAAGATTCAACCTCAGACCGGTTTTGAAACCCATTGACCACCAGTCAGCGTGCCACATCGGTGGCACTGTTCATAAATTCATTTTTACGCCAAAAAAATCAGAAAATTACATTTTCTCAAAATTCTCCATGACAGATCGTTTCACGTGGCGAAAAAACGAATGTTCCCGAATTCACCGTGCATATGCGGTGAAAAAAATCATTTTGAAAAAAGTTTGAGAAATTCCGTTTTCGCCGCGTAAACAGTAATTTCGGGATTTTGTTTTTCGCCGTGTGAACAGTACAGTTGAAATTTTCGTTCCACTAGTACTGTTCACAGGTGTGAAAACTGGGAACTTTCGTAAATTTGTGCTGATACTTACGAGGTGATAAATATTTTTTCTTCGAAAAATGGTACTTTTTATATATTTTTTGAATTTACTGTTCACGCAGGATTTTTCCCCTGGAAATTGAATTTATTAGTTTTCTGGGGAATTTTTTTTCCAGAAAATGAATTTGTGAACAGTGCTACTGATGTGGCATGCTGACTGGGCGGTCAACAGGGTCAAAATCGGTCTCAAGGTTGAACCTTACATGGTTTTAAGAGTTGAGGGTTGAAGATTAGATGGTTTTGAAGTTGAGGGGTGTATATTAGATTAGGGCAAGAGTTGGGGGTTGAAATATCGAAAGTGCATGGGAGCACACAACGACGCTCCCCACTGAAATCCTATCTAAGCATTTGTCTTGGGATCCTCAACCACTATATTAGCTACGCCGTACTGCAAACTTATCATCATGTATTCTCATTTTCTTTGGCGTATATCAGCCTTTAATTCCACGCGGTTCCGTACTCACTGGTGTGCACCAGCCAGGGGCCTATCCACCTCAACTAATAGCGGCCAACTACATCCATTCAATGCATCTGGCCCCCATCCTCCCACCTACCCCATCTCTTCTTCCCGGACGCTTGTTCTTCCCCATTAGCTCCTAAAGAATCCTCACAAGTCACCAAGTGTTCGCTATGTTCTTCTCATCTCGCTCCTTTTATGGTTCTTCCTCTTCTCGCTCCTGTTGTACTTGTTCAACAACGTGGTTGTTGAAACAAATCCAGAAGGAACTAGGAGGACGGCGAATAAACCGAGGAAGCATGAGCTTTGTTCCGTCCTCTGCAACCACGCCCATCGACACCACCTCCGCCAACATCGAAGTCTTGTGTCCTCACGGCCAGCCAGTAGAAAGCCAAGGGAAAGACTGTGGTCGCCGATGATAAAGCTTGCCGCATCCTGCGACACCGCTGACCCCGTGGTCCGAGGCTCGAGTTTGCATTATCCTCGCAAGGTTTTGATTTTTGGATTACGCTTTTTCACATACGAAAGTGACACCACATGCCCTCGAGGCTAGCACCATGTCTTGTGTTCTAGTAGCAGCCACGAGTGCCCGTAACGCCTCATGAGGAGAGTCCGGGCAGCCTTCTCTCTCTCTCTCTCTCTACACTGTTTGTTTTCTCATGAGCCCAAACGAGGCCACTGTTCATCTTCCCCAGCGTCACAAAAAACAGGCTATGATCCAGAAATACAGCTCGCTCCATAGAGAAGAATCACTAGATCCAGTCTCACCGATGTAGACTCGCCGGAGCTCTTTATGTCGGAGTGATGCAGCTGCGTTCTCTTCGCTCTCTCTCTCTCTCTCTCTCTCTCTCTCTCTCCACTCACATAAGCAGATTGCCATGGCCAGCATCTTGTTCATGAGTCCTCTTCACGTCAGAAGCACGCGGTACTTGTCCCATGATGGCGCCCATCCATTTCGGTAGAGGTGGAGCGGCAGCTTCGCCGGTATGCTCTCGGTGCCATGGCCGCAGCTCACGGTCTATGTCTTGACTTGTCGGTTCTTTTGTGCATTTAATGTCAACAAACAGTACATCCTTTGTGCATCTACGATGGAGCGGTGTATTGAAAAACATCTATTCTTTTCATCCAATTATGCACTGATCCCTATACAACAAAGCAGCGATGAGATTTCAATGAGTGTGGTCCGCCGAGTGCTCTTAGTCCGCGTCCGTTAAAATATACACTTCTCTCGAAAACAGAAAAAAGAAACAGACGCAGAATCGAGAAGTAGGGGACGAAGAGGGGATTAGATCCAACGGCTGGACGGGGAGGGATCCGACGTGCGGGGTGTGACCGTGCACCGGCGCATAGCGTTGCCCATAACTAAAACATATATTTTGTATTAAAAACTTGTCGTTTGCTGTCGGATCGATCTGGTGCGAAATCGAGCGCGCCTCCTACTACGCGCGTAGCCACAATACGTACGGATCGCTTTCTAATTAACAAATAAGAAAAGTAGTATGGGTCGGTTTCCAAACGTAATACGGATCGGTAAGAGTAACCCATATTATTAAGTCCCGTAGCTAGGATTTCAATCGATCCTCGTACCTACGTTATTCGTCGATCGGGAGAAGGCCTTCATCGACCCGCCGCCACCAAGTCTCGCCGTCTCCGCTCGGAGATCGCCGCTAAGCTGATGGCGTCCGGATCCGCTTTTGCCGCCGGCGCTGCCCCCCTTGGGAGGGGCCTGATCTCGTGCATGCACAGCAGCAGCTGCCGCGGCGAGGACGCGCCTCTTCTCTCCGACCAGGATTTGCCCCTAGCCATCGACAAGCTCATCGTCGGCTTCTACGAGGAGGCCTTCAGCCGGCTGCCCTGCGACGCCATGCCGGACCTCCTCCACCTCCTCACCACCGACGGCGGCGGCTCCTGCCTCGGCCTCCTAGACCCCGTCTCCAACATCATCCTCAACACCCTCGCCCTCCTCCCCAAAGACGCCGCCCCCGAAGCAGCAGCTTCCACCTCTCGGCCCGCCACAAGAAGATCCAAAAGACGCAGATCCATCCCGGGTTTTGTCGGCTGGCACGAGGTTGTATCAAGATCCTACCACAGTCTTCTCGCCTTCCTCATGGCATATTTCGGATGCCTCGAAAAGGAGCAGGCCGTCTGCTACCTCTACTGGGCCGACGCCAACCTCCTCCTCGCCGTCATGCTCATCCAACATGATCTATACGCGGAGGAAGCATTGGACCCTGAATCTGATAGGACCCAAGCCGCCCTCGAGTACGCGGCCACCATAGCAGGCCACCCTTCGCCCACCACCTTGGCTCGCCTGATGTCAATCCAGCTCCAAGACGGCAACTTTGCCCTTCTCAAGAAGCTGTTCTCAGCTGATGCTCAAGGTATCCCTCTCACAGTTGAGGATATCCGGGCAACCCACCGCATCCTACACATGATAATGAGTCCGGTTTGTACTGCCAGCATTATCCATACCAAAAGAGGGCTGGTTGTCCATGTTCGTCACATGCTGGAGGCTAGTTGCTCCGAAACTTCATCGTTCTCTACTACGACGGACGCCAGGACCGCCACCACCACCTTGGGCTGGGATGGAACCCCCATCTCGTCGTTGCAGTCCGGAGTCCTGCCTGACAAGCTGCAAGATTGCCTGGGAAGAGCAATAGCAGATGGCCAGAAACACAATCTGAAGACCCCATGCGGCGGCGGTGACGCCTGTGATTACCTGCAGTCTCTCAAGATGTACCTCCATGGTATAATTCACAACTTGTACATCAAGGCGCTCAAGTTGCTGCCCACACCCTCTGGCTTGCTCATGCGTAGCATCCTCAAGGCTGGCCACTGCTACGGCTGCATGGACCCTGTCTCCAACATCATTGTCAACTCCATCTGGTACAACACCTGTGGCTGCAATCTGCCAGTTTCTGAAGGAAGGGACATGGTAGAGTACAATGACGTCCTGGACCCCCTATGCTCGCCTCGCGCACAGACTCACTCCCTCAAGGGCCTTATGGAGCTCGCCACATTCGCCGACCCCCAATTCTCGGTGCCGCTTGTGCTCTGGAGCTCTCTGCGATTACAAAATGCGACATTGCTAGCATGTTGCCATCATCGACAGAGAGTTCTCAAAAGAACCCCTTCCATGAGTCTCGCCAAGGCCGGGACACACTCGCCCCTTGGGCTGGGTGAACTGCACCAGCATTTGTTGATGCCCGATACGTGACGGCAGCTGCTTTCATTTATAACCGAGGCTCAAACTAGTGGTACCGTGTTGCGCATCGACGACATGACACAAAGTATTTCGCTCATGTGGAGCAGAAACAGATCCGGGCTCAAAGCGTGCAAGCTCACGAACTTTGTCTTGCGGGGCATTGAGGGCGGTGTCAAGCGAGAGATTAGATTATGAGGATGAGAGGAGCTGCTTCCGTTCAAAGATTGAACAGTTGCTCAAGGAATACACGACCCAGCAGTTGTTGGTAGGTACTAAATTTTGGTTTCCATGCATCATTAGCTAGCTGCTACGTATAGTATATTCCCTTTATATCTTGATTAATTTTGACCAACACTCATGCTTGCGTGTGTAGGGATCAGGGTATAAACTTGATACTATCTTGGGTGTGGAGGAAAGATACAAAGGCTACCGCCCCGTCGGTTATATTCGCTACCATGTGAACTTCACGGCCACATGTGATTTGAGGCTTCAGAGGACGCTTTTCTACGCTGAATTCTCGTTCTCCTCACGTGAGCAGGAGCCAGAATTCTGCTGTCCTCTACCCTATGCGAATGCGGGTAAGTAGTACTGATAGCACTTGCTTAGTACTTTGGGTCACCGCATCGACCTTGTCATGCTTGCATTGCATGCACTAGTGGTAGATTTGAATTGGAATTGGTTTATTAACGCAGTGCTCATGCTGTCTCATTACTGAATGTGGGGCTTTATTTTCTTGTCAATAGGCCGTTGCTACTATGGTGTGCTTAGTGCGAGGAAAATCGTGTATCCAGATGACGCCAAGTACATCCCGGACGATATCACCTTCCGTGGAACCCGCAGCGCGGATGGCATGCTAGGGATGGACCTGGTCTACTTCAGTCCCAAGTTGGACGTGGAGATTGCCGAGAATCAACGTGTTGCACAGTGAAGAAGAAGAAGAAAAGAGGAGGAAGAAGAAGAAGAGGACGGGAGGGGATGTGCCGTCCAAATTAATGCACATTCTGTGATAAAAACCCGATGATGTAGATTGCACCGTCAAGTTTGGTTTCCTTGAGCTAGATGCTACTGTTATGTGTGTGCATGCCTTAATAATTTGCTTATTGCCTGGCCTCGTTAAATTTGGAGCGTAAGTAAATACAAAGGGGACTTATAAACCCGAGCGAGGTAGTACCACAGTAAGTAGTAGCTAGGCTCTAGTTTCAGTCAAGCAGTCCTCCTCCTAGGTCCTAGCAAAGCAGCAGCTTCAAATCCCATCCTGTACATGGCGATGCATGAATGTGCACACTAGTTTTGAGGAGGTTTCTTCCTGTGATCTTTCGAGGTCACAGTGCTTAATATTTTCACAGCCGTAATTGTTTGTACCTTCTCATGTTGTTGTATGTGCCTAGCTAGCTGACCCATATGTAGGCGTTAGTTTATGTTATGCCTATTAATTTCTCGCCAAGATCTGTTTAGCATGGGCCTTGTCTCTCGCTTTGTTCATCTAGAACACGATACTTGTTATATTCAATTTACATCTGACGACTAGTAATTACTCCCTTATATAAGGCTGCTTATTCCCGGAAATCCCAAATGGAGCCCGACCTCCATGGTGACCTTTTTTGAAAATTCAAAATCTGCATTTTCATGTTTCAAAAAGTTCGAAAACAAATTCCTATGTGTAGATAATGGTGAGATCTACCGGTGTGTAAATTGTCAGTGCAAAATTCGTATTATTTTAGGCTACACAAAATGACCAATCGACAAAAATTAAATTATATCTTTGGACGACGAGATTCTCAGAATAAAGCAACGCCTTCAAGAAGGGAGCGACGCTCAAAATCACCATCATCGCATCCACTGCGAAGGCCGTAATCTAGGTTTTCACCTGCAAAATCAGTTTGAGCAATGCCTTCAAAAAGGTAACGACGAATAAAAAGACGTCGTTATTGCCAGGTTTAACCAACTCGGGTCAGACATAGGTTTTCACCCTGGAGCTCGAGACCGGGTGCTTGAGTAGCACCATCACCGAAGTCATTCATGTATTGTCGCCACCACTTTTACGCAATCCCAACAGCTACATGCAATGTGCAATCACCATTGCTAGACAACCACCCCTCCGCGTCAAAGTCAGCCGTCCATACTTTGCATCTCACCATTGAAGTCAACCATCGGATCTGGCGAGATGAACCCAACCAAAGACGCGTTTGGTGACCACCGCCGTCGTGGAGTCAAGAAGGTTGCTTCAACACGATACCGCAGCCGCCACCACCACCCGCCAACCGTGATCCGGATCACCACCACCAAGCCGTCGAGATCTGAATCAGAGCAACCATGATGAGTCGCCCGACATCAAATCCGATCATCGTGCCATCCGGCGTGGCCATGGACAGCCGCGGACCTAGAACCCCATGTACCGCTGCCCACGCTCCAATACACCACCGCCCAAAGACACCGAAGGACCCGTCACCGTGGTAAAGGCCGACGGCCATGGTGGTAGTGCGTGGGGATGCAATCCCTGCGGTGCCATGCCATGCGACTGCAGACCGGGCCTCAAGCCACGGAGACCCGCACCGCTGGCGCTGCGTCCCGTCGTCTTGCCGCATCTCGCCACGTGCTCCCGTCAAGGAGGGAAGAAGAGGCCCCGCCGCCGCCGACGCCGATCGGGCTTCGCTCGGGAGCGTCCTCCGACGGCGGCGAGGAGGAGAAGAGGCGAGCTAGCACATGAGCCGCTTGATTAGCGGACCGATAACAATGTTTAAATTTGACCTTCCCAACATAAACACTAATATCCACACATTCCGCGAAGATTGCTAAGACAACATCCCACCAATGTCATTGACCAAAGGTAAGTGTATAACGATAAGAGAGTCCACTGCTTCTACACGGTGAAATCCCAAAATATTTGCGAGGGTTAATCCATCACGCATCGCCATTGCCTCCATAGTTACCGCATTTGCAGCATAGGGAACATAGACACATAGAGCTGCAAACAGTTTAGCATTTACATCTCTTAGTACTTTGCCGAGGTAGCAATCGCACCCTCATCTTCATGGTATGTTGCATCCAAATTTAGAAATAAGGACTATAGCCAGTTTTAGGAATTCGTATTAGTGGAGAGAATTGACTTAGAGTCCCTCCCTCCCCTCAAGGTTGACCAAGTCTCACCTCCGTCATTCCATAAACACCACCCTAGGACATGCTTTATATTTGGGTTTTGATTAGTTGAAATCTCTTCATAGCTGCAATTTTGTGTACTTTTATTTGTGTCCAGTGACCAAACCGAGACCGGTTATGGAATACCAACTTTCATCGACACTTTGTATATATATTCATAGTATCCAGATTCCAGATCATAATTTTTACTTATTCCTCGATTGTTAGTAGGGATTTTGCGCAAGGTCGCCACATGTGATTACACCAAGTCGACGTAGTAGTATGTTTCTTGTAGATCGGGACACCTTCATGCTTATCCGAGAGTAAATGTGAGCTCTCTAGCATTTCCGTTAGTACAATTAGTGCTGAACTTTTCATTTGCGGCAGCCCTTTTGTGTCAATAGAATGCGCCATCTCAGAATTAGGCGTTATAAATAAAGAAAATCAAAGCGGCGCAGATGGCGTGCTGTGTTGTGTTCTAACACGCTTAATCGAACTCTAATAATACTTTAATGCTGGCAGCCCATTGCCATTAGAAGTAGGCCTTACATTGGCGCTGGGTGTTGATCGCTTGATCGACATGGATCGACCGAGCTTTCGTCCCTCTCGCTATCGTGTTCCAATTAATCAGCACGTAGCATGCCAATTAGCCACCACAAAGGCATGGCTACGTAGTGCATTGCGTAGCCTTTGCCTTTGAATTTCTTTGAAGGTCGCATTCATCCGTGTCGCTCCATTACAAAGTGCTTTGTTAATCTCCGATGGGCGATCCAGCGGTTTTATTCTAGTAGTATTTTCTACTAGCAAACATTCCTACAAGTCACAAGTCACAATCTGGTCGACTATGATTTGCTTTGAAAGGAGCAGGGGACAGAGATAGATACAGATTCAGACTTCGTAATCACATGAGCGTAGCAGCAGCGAGCACACGTATAAATGACAATGAGCTGCAGCCCAAAGCAAAGCAGCCAGCCCAGATCGCTCGGCTTACGGTGGTGATCATCGGTCTGATGGTGGTGACACATGGCTCGATCGGGGAGAAGAGGCTTCAGCCTGCACCTCGCGCTGCCCGTCCCTGGCCCCTGGGAGCTCGGCGTCCTCGGCCGGCGCCCTAACCCCACGGCCACCAGTTCCGCCTGGCCGACTTCGACAAGCTCGCCGTCCTGGGCCGCGGCAACGGCGGCACCGTCTACAAGGTGCGCCACCGGGAGACGTGCGCGCTCTACGCGCTCAAGGTTCAGCACTACGGCGACCCGATTCAATAACTCTAAGTAATCTCCGTTGCATATGAGTTTATTAATCCTTCAAGTTATTCCTAGCGTGATCGGCTATATCATTAATGTGCTAAATTTTAACTGTGCTACTTGGTCCTTCTTCCCGGAACACATTTTTTACGATTTAGCTAACCCTACTTCGATCTTCCTCGTCATATCATTTCGCCTTGAACATCAAGCTTGATTTCCAGTATGTGTCCTATCCTTGGTTCTAATAAACTTTCGCTTCGTCATTCCTTTGACTTGATGACATCGCCGATCGATTACACCTGCATGAAATCTCTCGACAATTGTGTCGTGATCATCATCAACATTTTGAGCTCTTCCAGGATACCAATCAAATTCATGATGGGAAATACCATCCTTGCCCTTGATGATTGTGTTATCATCGACAACATTCTTGCCTTCCCCCAACTCAAACTTGTTCATGTTATGGATGCTACTTGCTATCCAGCTTGTATGATGTTCTACCTTGAAGTATTACTGTCTTTTATGTCAAGGATGTTGCGAGAATTGCCCAACCTCTTAGAAATTCTTAATATTGTAATACTCCTCGCCATCTCCATTTATCTCTTGGTCCCGAGTTGTTCCTAACCGAATACCGACAAATAAACTATGATGTCGAATTGAAACTTCTAGCAACTCCATTGCTTTGAAGTGAATGGTCGATAGCTTCATTCTAAGTCTTTTGGTTATCGAATCACCATTCTAACATTGATCATGCTACCTAAGCCCATATTTCGGTGCACCTTTCAACCAATGTTTACTCGTGGATGTTCTCCTCGAGCATACATCATTATATCTTTTGATCTAACCAATGTTATCTCCTTGTTCACATAATTGTGGAAATCCATCTTGTTGGAATTCTTGATGAATTGTCGCTGAGTCAATCAGCCACCTCCTCATCTCTTCTTGATTTAATGATGAACTCTTGTTTTGGAACTCGCCCATAGTTCAATTCGAGAATCTTATGATGTCTTCTTGTCAATTAAATTCGCACCTTTTTATCTCGTGATCTTGAGTCTGAGGTATCCGACACCAATCAGATCTGAATCTTGGTCGATATGATGGTTGGAACATATTTCCAAGAGATATAATGTTGGTCTTTATATGACCCGGTAAGGTGATGTCATGCCTAGCACACTGGCGGAGGACCTATTGTTATAGTTACCTTTTTTTGGCAAGGTTAGTCATTCTTTCTTGAGGAAATTGTAAGACTTATTCTATAAATTGTTCCTGATGGATCCTTCGAGTATCCAAAATCCGATCTTTGCTTGAAAACCATGTCAATGCTATCTCGAAGCATGTCCGTGGTACTCCGATTTTCAATAAGAACCATTGAAGCACAAATGCTTAATTTTCCTTATTAATTACCCTAACACCTTTGTATGGGTAATGTCATAAAATTTCTTCCCCTTTCCTAAAGAGTTTTCTACATTATATCCTATCATGGATATCATGCTCGCTTGTCCTTGAGAAGGATATACCCCTGAATTATGTGTTTAAACACATTTTCCTTTCCATTGTTCTGTTTAATCTGATAATCATATTTTCCTTTCCATTGTTTGGTTTAACCACTCTTGCGGTGTAAAACCCTACTCCTGCTTTGTGCTGGATTGGCATCGACGGTTGTGGATGAACTAGTACGGTGGGGAACAACCTCAAGAAGTGTGTTCTTGAGCTCAAGTGAGCTGGTGAGGGTGGAATGGATTCGGTCGACTTGATCCCCCCGTCCATGGTGGTGGCTAGGTCCTATTTATAGCGGCATTGGTCCTCTTCACAAATGAAGGCGGGAAGGGATCCCACAACGGCCAAATTTGAAGGGAGACAACTAGTACATCTTATTTTGACGAAAGTGGTCTTCGCCTGCAAAAGCCTATGGTCGTGACGCCGTGGTGGGCTCGGCGATTACCTCCGTCCTACCGTCCTGACGGTCTTGGTCTTGTTGCATGGGAATGGAAACCTTTGGCTGCTTCCTTGGGACTCCGCGCCTGCTGCTTTCCTCCTTTGCACCAAAGAGGAAACTGGTACCATCATGTCACCGTGGCGCCCAGCCTTGGTCGTCACGGCTCATGTCACCCGAACCTCACGAGGTGAGCCTTGCATAGAAATCTCCGCTCCTCGTGAGCCAGCCTGAGGAGACTACTCCCTTTGAAAGTCTTGGTGTCGTCCGCCTCGCGAGGGTCTTGAGTTGTTCATGTCGAAGCTGGGCCATACCAAACCGTCGATGGAGCCACGTCGTGGGCCGCAGGCAGGCAAGTCTGGGTACCCCTGTTCCCAAAACGCCGACAGTAGCCCCCGGGCCCAAGGCACGCTCGGACTTGGCTTTGAGGCAAAGCCAAAGGGCAAGTGCGGAGCGCCGCGGGCCATAGCCGCCTGCGGCCTTGGGCGACGCGTGGCGATTGATGGGACGTGGGCGTCTCCACTTTCCCACACAGCCTCGGCAACAGTTCGACTTGACGAGTCGCTGCTGCATGCAGAAAAACCATCATTGCGCGGGATCGTGGACGCCGTCGGTTGGCCTTCCTCCGGCTATAAATGAGGGGAGGGGCAGAGCCCCCCTCACTCATCTCTATCTTCATCTTCTTGCTGCCCGTTCCTTCTTCTTCTCTGTCTTGCCATAGTTGCAGAGCTCATGGCGCCGACGAGGAGGTTCACCGCCGAGAAGGGGAAGGCTGGGGGAGTCCTGGATTAAGAGGCCCTCGGACAGCCGGACTATGTACTTGTGTCGGACTGTTGGACTATGAAGATACAAGATTGAAAACTTCGTTCCGTGTTCGGGTGGGACTCTCCTTTGCGTGGAAGGCAAGCTTGGCAATTCGGATATGTAGATTTCCTTCTCTGTAACCGACTCTGTGTAACCCTAGCCCCCTCCCGTGTCTATATAAACCGGAGGGTTTAGTCCATAGTACAACAACAATCATAATCATAGACTAGCTTCTAGGGTTTAGCCTCTACGATCTCGTGGTAGATCAACTCTTGTAATACTCATATCTTCAAGATCAATCAAGCAGGAAGTAGGGTATTACCTCCATAGAGAGGGCCAGAACCTGGGTAGACATTGTGTCCCCCGCCTCCTGTTACCATTATCCTTAGATGCACAGTTCGGGACCCCCTACCCGAGCTCCGCCGGTTTTGACACCGACATTGGTGCTTTCATTGAGAGTTCCACTATGTCGTCACCATAAGGCTTGATGGCTCCTTCGATCATCCACAACGACGCAATCCAGGGTGAGGTTTTCCTCCCTGGACAGATCTTTGTATTTGGCAGCTTCTCACTGCGGGCCAATTCGCTTGGCCATCTGGAGCAGATCGATAGCTACGCCCCTGGCCATCAGGTCAGGTTTGGAAGCCTGAACTACACTGCCGACATCCATGGAGACTTGATCTTCGACGGATTCGAGCCCACGACAAGTGCGTTGTACAATCACGATGAGCATGACTTAGATCCACCATCGGATGGTGTTCATGAGAACGCACCTGCAGCTGCCCTGGCCTTAGATCCGGAGCAGATTGTGCCATCCGAGGACGGGTGGATAGACCCCGCCACGGAGGCCGCACACTCATCGGCGATAGAGCCGAACACAGACTTCGCTTCCAATGAGGTCTGTGTCATCGGACTCTCAGACTCGCCTCCGGCCATAGGCTCCGAACCGCGCGCATCCGTGCCTATCGAACCGGATTGGGCACCGATCATGGAGTTTACCTCCGCGGATATCTTTTCGGACTCGCCCTTGGGCGACATGCTAAACTCATTAAAATCTCTCTCCCTTTCAGAGACTCTTGACCGAACTATGCCGGGCTTGAGTGGGAAGCGGACGACGAGGAAATTCATTACCCACCCACCACCCACTTAATAGCCACCGTCGACGACTCAACCGACATGCTTGATTTTGACTCCGAAGACATCGACGGTATGAATGACGATGCCGGAGAAGAACAGGAACCAACGCCCACAGGGCGCTGGACAACCACCTCATCATATGATATATACATGGTGGACACACCCAAAGAAAACAACGGCGAGGAACGGAAGGATGCAATGGAGGATAATCCTCTTGAGAAACAACCAAAGCGTCGACGTCAACGGCGCCGCTCTAAATCCCGCCACAGCAAAAACAGCGATAACGGAACAAGAAAGAATAATACCCCGGACGACTCTAAAGGCAACGACGACCCCATGGAGCCAGCGATGGAGCAGGACGAGCCAGGGGACGGCGAACATAGTCCGGAGCCGCTGTTTGATCACAGTGATGCCGAAGATAAAACTTACAAACCTGTTTCCGGAGTGGAGAATAGTCCAATCGACGATGCACTCATCATCCCAAAAAAGCACTTGGAACAAGAGAACCTCCACAAAAGGCTCATCGCCACCGCGAGGAGCTTGAAGAAGCAGAAGCAATGGCTTAAGGTCACGCAGGATACGGTCAACCACAGATGGAACAAAGTGCTCGACACTGACGAAAAATACGGTGGCGATCGCCACACAAAGAACTACCCAAAGCGCAAGATGCTCCCCGAATTCGACGACGAGGCTATAGAGCCCATCCCGCCGAAAAACAATACAGCTGATCTGCCGGACCGACCACCCCGTGGCCGAGATAGAGCGGCTGATGACGCCGCACACAAGTCAGCACACGATCTACGTGAGCACCTGGACAAAAGAGCCGGTATGGCCAGGTCCATCTATGGATCTAGGAAGCGTGCTCCTACGCAGGATCACGACCACCAAAACGACTATACTGATTGAATACCAGCTCGGAATCAACACCGAACACTACATCCGTCGGAAGCATGCCACGACACATCGAAATACAGGGGTGCCGTGCACCCCATGTGCTTCATTGATGAGGTGCTGGATCATGAATTTTCAGAGGGATTTAAACCCGTAAACATAGAGGCATACGACGTAACGACAGACCCTGCAGTCTGGATCGAGGACTTCATTCTTCACATCCATATGGCTCATGGAGACGATCTCCACGCCATCAAATACCTGCCCTCAAGTTGAAAGGACCAGCTCGGCCTTTGGTTGAAAAGCCTCCCAGAAAACTCCATTGGAAGTTGGGAGGAACTCGAGGACGCTTTCAGGGCTAATTTTCAAGGGACATATGTCCGGCCTCCGGATGCAGACGGTTTAAGTCATATAATCCAACAACCCGGAGAGTCAGCCCGTTCACGCTTTGGAACAGATTTCTCACCAAGAAGAACCAAATCGTTGACTGCCCGGACGACGAAACCTTAGCGGCTTTCAAACATAGTGTCTGAGATGAATGGCTCGCCAGACACCTCGGCCAGGAAAAGCCAAGGACAATGGCAGCCCTAACAAGCCTTATGACCCGCTTTTGCGCGGGCGAGGACAGTTGGTTGGCCCGTAGCGGTACCAGCGACCCAGGCACATCCGAAATCAGGGACGGCAATGGGAAGCCGCAACGCAATAAAAACAAGCGTGTAATAATGAAGACAACCCAGACAACACGGCGGTAAACGCCGGATTCAGGGGCTCTCGACCCAGTCAACGAAAAAAGGCATTTAAAGGCAGTAGAGATGGACCGTCCAGCCTAAACAAAATTCTAGACAGATCATGTCAGATTAATGGCACCCCCGAGAAACCTGCGAATCACACCAACAGAGAATGCTGGGTCTTCAAGCAGGCCGGCAAGCTAAACGCCGAACACAAGGGGAGGGAGCCGCCAAGTGAAGACGAGGACGAACCTCGCTAGCCGAACACTGGGGGACATAAAAAATTTCCACCAGAGGTCAAAACAGTGAACATGATTTACGCAACCCACATACCGAAGAGGAAGCACAAACGCGCACTCCAAGACGTATACGCTGTAGAACCTGTCGCCCCCAAATTCAACCCATGGTCGGCCTGCCCGATCAGTTTCGATCGCAGGGATCATCCGACTAGTATCCGGCATGGAGATTCGGCTGCCTTGGTGCTCGACCCAATAATCGACGAATACCATCTCACCCGAGTCCTCATGGACGGGCGATGAGTCTTAATCTCGATATATCGTGACACCATCCGCAAGATGGGGATAGACCCGTCAAGAATCAGCCAAAGCCATACCACCTTTAAAGGAGTAATACCGGGCATAGAGGCCCATGCACGGGCTCTCTAACATTAGAGGTTGTATTCGTTTCTCCCGACAACTTCTGAAGTGAAGAATTAATCTTCGACATCGCCCCATTCTGAAGCCGCTACTATGCACAACTCGGAAGAATGGCCTTCGCTTGTTTCAATGCAATTCCGCACTACGCTTATCTTAAACTTAAGATGCCCGGTCCACGTGGCGTCATCACAATTAGCAGAAATACAGAGTGCTCCCTGCGTGCGGAAGAATATGTGGCTGCTCTAGCAGCCGAACCACTGACCGACCTCGCCAACCCAAGTAACTAATCGGTCGTCGAAGACCATGGACACGGCTAGACGTGTTCGGCGCACCACTATTTATAGCAGCCCAGATAAACCTGAGCTTGACTAACGGTTATACCCCCATATGTGGTGCTAGGGGCTGACCGCACGAAAAGAATACTTAGTTTGGCTGGATCCTATTTACACTCAAGAAATTGAATTCTCATGGTTCATTACGAGTAACCAACTTTCCGCACGGTCACACCAGATTCTTTCACCTGGGCTTTCCCTTTTCTTTCTGAGATGACCATGGTGCTACACCCTTCCAGGATACGGCACAACGGAGACAAAGGCGCAGACGTGCAGCAGGGCCCCGTTCCAAGGTTTCTTTTTAGATTAAGACCCTGTGTAAACCTTTTTTTTATCATCTCTTGTTGGTTCACACCCTCTTGGTCGGCGTTATTGGCAAGTTTATTATCCGCCGTTCTAAAATAGACGTTACAAGGGCAGCACTCAATGTGTTTTTGAGAATTATGCTCTCACCACAGCCGCTCTTTCGTCACGCCGGACTAATGCACGTACTTGGAAATTCAGGGTTCATTATCGAGGGCGGTACGCAGCCCAGTATATATTGAAAAGTCCGAATACCTTCGAGAGTCACTACAAAAAAAAGACACATCCGTGACATTTTGGGCCAAATGAATTTTTTTCTGTCATACATATGACACTTCTATGACGATAATTGTGACAAAACCCGGTATCATCATAGATGTGGTGGGCTCCTACTTCTATGACAAAAAATCATGACAGAAAATGGGCTTTTAAGTCTGGGCGGGCCTGAGACGCAGCTGCATGACATTCTTTGGGCCGTCCATGACGGGAAAAATCGTGGTAGAAGCGAGGGGGAGGAAAATTTCGGGGAGTTCCGGTTACGGTGGGAGGTCGGGGGCCGAGCGATGCGCGTTTCTCTCATACACGTGCGAGGTGTTGGCTCTAACTGAACCCGAGCGAGGCGTTGGGCTCTAACTGAACCCGAGCAATTGCACTGCAGGCTACGCGTTACTGAACACAAGCGATCGATCGATGGCTGTTAACTGAACCGATCAAGCGATTCCTTCGCTACTGCTGCTAACTGAAGCCGATCAATTGGATGAACAGTGAGCGCTGCGGGGGTTGGATGAGCGGTGGCGGTGGCGTTGCCTCTGGATGAACAGACCCCATGGTGTGGAGGGCTGGATGAGCGATGAGCGGTGGAGGGTGGCCGTGGAGGGTGGTTGAACAGACCCCGTGGTGTGGAGGGCTGGATGAACAGTAGACGGTGGAGGGTGTGCTACGTCTTGAGCTTGCGTTGGTTTTCCTCGAAGAGGAGAGGGTGATGCAGCAAGTGTAGCGTAAGTATTTCCCTCAGTTTTTGAGAACCAAGGTATCAATCCAGTAGGAGGCTCCTCAAAAGTCCCACGCACCTACACAAACAAACTGAGAACTCGCAACCAACGCAATAAAGGGGTTGTCAATCCTTTCACGGCCACTTGCGAAAGTGAGATCTAATAAAGATAGTATGATAAGATAAATATATTTTTGGTATTTTATAATATAGATGCAAAAAAATAAAGATGCAAATAAAAGTAGATTGAAAGCAAATATGATAAGATATAGACCTGGGGGCCATAGGTTTCACTAGGGCTTCTCTCGAGATAACATAAGTATTACGATGGGTGAACAAATTCATGTCGAGCAATTGATAGAAAAGCGCATAGTTATGAGATTATCTAGGCATGATCATGTATATAGGCATCACGTCCATAACAAGTAGACCGACTCCTGCCTGCATCTACTACTATTACTCCACACATCGACCGCTATCCTGCATGCATCTAGAGTATTAAGTTCATAAGAACAGAGTAACGCATTAAGCAAGATGACATGATGTAGAGGGATAAATTCATGCAATATGATATAAACCCCATCTTGTTATCCTCGATGGCAACAATACAATACGTGCCTTGCAACCCTTTCACATCCTTTGGTAAGGACACACAAGATTGAACCCAAAGCTAAGCACTTCTCCCATGGCAAGAAAGACCAATCTAGTAGGCCAAATCAAACTGATAATTCAAGAGACTTGCAAAGATAACTCAATCATACATAAAATAATTCAGAGAAGATTCAAATATTATTCATAGATAAACTTGATCATAAACCCACAATTCATCGGATCTCGACAAACACACCGCAAAAAGAGTTTACATCGAATAGATCTCCACAAGAGAGGGGACGAACATTGTATTGAGATCCAAAAAGAGAGAAGAAGCCATATAGCTAATAACTATGGACCCGTAGGTCTGTGGTAAACTACTCACAACTCATCGGAGAGGCTATGGTGTTGATGTAGAAGCCCTCCGTGGTTGATTCCCCCTCCGGCAGAGTGCCGACAAGGGCTCCAATATGAGATCTTGCGGATACAGAAGGTTACGGCGGTGGAAATTGTGTTTCGTGGTGCTCCTAGATGTTTTCAGGGTACGTAGGTATATATAGGAGGAAGAAGTACGTCGGTGGCCGCCCGAGGGGCCCACGAGACAGGGGGGCGCGCCCTATAGGGGGGGGGGCGCCCTCCTATCTTGTCGCTTCCTCGGAAGCTTCTTGACTTGCACTCCAAGTTCTCTGGATCACGTTCGTTCCAAAAATCAAGCTCTCAAAGGTTTCATTCTGTTTGGACTCCGTTTGATATTCCTTTTCTTCGAAATACTGAAATAGGCAAAAAAACAACAATATAGGTTGGGTCTCCGGTGAGTAGGTTAGTCCCAAAATGTTATAAATGTGTAAAATAAAGCCCATAAACATCCAAAAGGGTAATATAATAGCATGGAACAATAAAAATTATAGATACGTTGGAGACGTATCAAGCATCCCTAAGCTTAATTCCTTTCGTCCTCGAGTAGGTAAATGATAAAAGAGAATTTTTGATGTGGAATGCTACCTAGCATAATTCTTTATTGTGGCATAAATGTTCAGATCCAAATGAATACAAAATAAAAGTTCATATTGATAAAAGAAATAGTAATACTTCAAGCATACTAACTAAGCAATTATGTCTTCTCGAAATAGCATGACAAAAGAAAGTTCATCCCTACAAAATCATATAGTTAGGCTATGCTTCATTTTCGTCACACAAAGATGTTCCCAACTTCTATACCCCCGATGACAAGCCAAGCAATTGTTTCATACTTAAATAATCTCAAACTTTTTCAACCTTCATGCAATACATGAGCGTGAGCCATGGATATAGCACTATGGGTGGAATAGAATATGATGATGGGGATTGTGTGGAGAAGACAAAAGGAGAAAGTCTCACATTGACGAGGATAATCAACGGGCTATGGAGATGCCCATCAATTGATGTCAACATGAGGAGTAGGGATTGCCATGCAACGGATGCACTAGAGCTAATGAATGCTCAACAAAAGAAAACTAGTGGGTGTGCATCCAACTTGCTTGCTCACGAAGACCTAGGGCATTTGAGGAAGCCCATCATAGGAATATACAAGCCAAGTTCTATAATGAAAAATTCCCACGAGTATAAAAAAGACAACTTTATGAGACTCACTATATGAAAAACATGGTGCTACTTTGAAGCACAATATATGAGACTCACTACATGAAGAACAAGGTGCTACTTTGAAGCACAAGTGTGGTAAGAGGATAGTAGCATTGTACCTTCTCTCTTTTCTCTCATTTTATATATATATTTTTTATTTGGGCCTTTTCTCTCTTTTTTTATGGCCTCTTTTTTTTTTCTTTATTTTGCATCCGGAGTCTCATCCCGACTTGTGGGGGAATCATGGTCTCCATCATCCTTTCCTCACTTGGGACAATGCTCTAAAAATGATGATCATCACACTTTTATTTTCTCAACAATTACAACTCGAAACTAGAACAAGATATGACTCTATATGAATGCCTCCGGCGATGTACCGGGATGGTGCAATGAATCAAGAGTGACATGTATGAAAAATAATGCATGGTGGCTTTGCCACAAATACGATGTCAACTACATGATCATGCAATGGCAATACGACATAAAATATGTCATGATGATGATGAGCGGAACGGTGGAAAGTTGCATGGCAATATATCTTGAAATGGCTATGGAAATGCCATAATAGGTAGGTATGGTGGCTGTTTTGAGGAAGATATAAGGAGGTTTATGTGTGATAGAGCATATCGTATCACGGGGTTTGGATGCACCGACGAAGTTTGCACCAACTCTCAAGGTGAGAAAGGGCAATGCACGGCAATCAAGAGGCTAGCAAAGGCGGAAAGGTAAAAGTGTGTATAATCCATGAACTCAACATTAGTCAAAAGAACTCATATACTTATTGCAAAATTTAGAAGTCATCAAAAATCAAGTACTACACGCATGCTCCTAGGGGGATAGATTGGTAGGAAAAGACCATCGCTCGTCCCCGACCGCCACTCATAAGGATGCACAAGCCAGGTACACTTCATCTTTCAAATTTGTTACACAACTTTAACCATACATGCATGCTATGGGATTTGCTAACTTCAACACAAGCATTCTTTAAATTCATAATCACCCAACTAGCATGACTTTAATATCACTACCTCCATATCTCAAAACAATTATCAAGTATCAAATTGATCATAGCATCCAATTCACTTCCTATGATAGTTTTTATTATACCCAACTTGGATGCCTACCATTCTAGGACCAACTTTATGACCATAGAAAATACCATGCTGTTCTAAAATACTATCAAAATAATATAAGTGAAGCATGAGAGACTAGCAATTTTTTCAAAATTAAGACACCACCGTGCTCTAAAAGATATAAGTGAAGCACTAGAGCAAAAACTATCAAGCTCAAAAGATATAAGTGAAGCACATAGAGTATTCAAGTAAATTCTAATCAAATAGGCTTATCCCAAAAGGTGTGTACAGCAAGGATGATTGTGGTAAACTAAAAAGAAAAGACTAATATAATACACGACGCTCCAAGCAAAACACTTATCATGTGGTGAATAAAAATATAGCCCCAAGTAAAGTTACCAATGAACGAAGGCGAAAGAGGGATGCCTTCCGGGCATCCCCAAGCTTAAACTTTGGCTATTATTGAATGTCTTGGGGTGCCTTGGGCATTCCCAAGCTTAGGCTCTTGCCACCCTTTATTCCATAGTCCATAAAAGCTTTACCCAAAACTTGAAAACTTCACAACACAAAACTCAACAAGAAATCTTATAAGCTCCGTTAGTGAAAGAAAACAAAACCACCACATAAGGTACTGAAATGAACTCATTATTTATTTAATTTGGTGTTAAACCTACTGTATTCCAACTTCTCTATGGATTATAAACTATTTTATTGGCCATAGATTCATCAAAATAAGCAAACAACACACGAAAAACAGAATCTGTCAAAAACAGAACAATCTGTAGTAATCTGTAACTAACGCAAACTTATGGAACTCAAAAAATTAAGCCAAAATAGGACGACATAGAAAATTTGTTTATTGATCAGCATCAATTGGAATCACTATTTTATCACGTTCTGGTGATTTTTAACAATTATTTTCGTGAGACGAAAGTTTCTGGAAATTATAGCAAGATCAAATAACTATCATCCATGAAGATCCTATAGGTTCTACTTGGCACAAACACTAATTAAAACATTAAACCACATCTAAACAGAATGTAGATGGATTACTTATTCCTAAACAGAAACAAAAACAAAAAACATAAAGAAAATTGGGTTGCCTCCCAACTAGCGCTATCGTTTAACGCCCCTAGCTAGGCATAAAAGCGAAGATAGATCTAAGTGGTGCCGTAATAATAAGATAGATCTTGAAAGCTCATTTCATGTTCTCTACGTTCGGCGGCAAGTTTCCTTTGAGGCAAGCAAAAGTAATCAAAAGGGCTAAATTTAGTGGGACAAATATCCCCAAGATCAATCACAGGAGGAACGGGTTCCTCCTTTGGCCCTTCATAGTGCACAACTATTTCATCACTAAAAGCATTCTTTTGGCAAAATCTTGTAAGCCTATACTCAAGAGAGTATCCTAGCTCATTGTTTCGACGGGAGAAATCATTATTAAGTTCGTTAATGAAATCAACCAAGACATTCGTAGGAACCTTTTTTCTAAGGTTTTCATTAAAAGCGACATAGTCTGAAGATTGAAAACGTCTAATTTCCTCTTGATCATAGAGGACCGCTTCTATGGGAGGACGACCGGCGTCCACCCTATAGTGGGCAAAGATTTCTTTGGCCTCTCTTATGATAAATCTAAACTCATGAGCCAAAAATATAGTAACAACGCGCTTAACAGAAGAGTGCTCAATATTAGAGAATTCTAGGAAAATTCTTTGTATGCAAGGATGCATATGCATAAATTGTATTTCAAGTTCAACTACAAGCATAGCGATAGCATCCGCAAGACTACTAGTTCTATGAAGAATAGAATAATGCATGGAAGGTAAAACACTGGCACAAGTAAAGAAATCTTGAATAACACCTTTTCCAATGATGTTACCACTACCAATTCGAAACTTTTTAGTATGCAAGATAGGGGGTTCATCGGCCGGAGCCTCAGGATTTTCTGTGTTAACATTATTGTCCATATCGACGAAGATCTTCCCAATTTCAGACATAGCGGCAAAGAGCGAGCGAAAAAGAGACGAGGAGATTGGGAAAGAGAGGGCGAATAAAACGGCAAGGGTGAAGTGGGGGAGAGGAAAACGAGAGGCAAATGGCAAATAATGTAAATGCGAGGGAGATGGGTTTGTGATGGGTACTTGGTATGTCTTGACTTGAGCGAAGACCTCCCGACAGCGGCGCCAAATCCTTCTTGCTACGTCTTGAGCTTAT
This sequence comes from Aegilops bicornis, assembly GCA_021605145.1. NCBI lineage: Eukaryota > Viridiplantae > Streptophyta > Magnoliopsida > Poales > Poaceae > Aegilops > Aegilops bicornis. The sequence continues at coordinate 35,240,655 of CM038672.1, forward strand.
GTTGGTTTTCCTCGAAGAGGAGAGGGTGATGCAACAAGTGTAGCGTAAGTATTTCCTTCAGTTTTTGAGAACCAAGGTATCAATCCGAGAGGAGGCTCCTCAAAAGTCCCACGCACCTACACAAACAAGCGAGAACTCGCAACCAACGCAATAAAGGGGTTGTCAATCCCTTCACGGCCACTTCATGTAAATTGAGATCTAATAAAGATAGTATGATAAGATAAATATATTTTTGTTATTTTATAATATAGATGCAAAAAGTAAAGATGCAAATAAAAGTAGATTGAAAGCAAATATGATAAGAGATAGACCCGGGGGCCATAGGTTTCACTAGAGGCTTCTCTCGAGATAGCATAAGTATTACGGTGGGTGAACAAATTACTGTCGAGCAATTGATAGAAAAGCGCATAGTTATGAGATTATCTAGGCATGATCATGTATAAAGGGTCACGTCCATAACAAGTAGACCGATTCCTGCCTGCATCTACTACTATTACTCCACACATCGACCGCTATCCTGCATGCATCTAGAGTATTAAGTTCATAAGAACAGAGTAACACATTAAGCAAGATGACATGATGTAGAGGAATAAACTCATGCAATATGATATAAACCCCATCTTGTTATCCTCGATGGCAACAATACAATACGTGCCTTGCAACCCTTTACATCACTTTGGGTAAGGACACCGCAAGATTAAACCCAAAGCTAAGCACTTCTCCCATGGCAAGAAAGACCAATCTAGTAGGCCAAACCAAACTGATAATTCGAAGAGACTTGCAAAGATAACTCAATCATACATAAAAGAATTCAGAGAAGATTCAAATATTATTCATAGATAAACTTGATCATAAACCCACAATTCATCAGATCTTGACAAACACACCGCAAAAAGAGTTTACATCGAATAGATCTCCACAAGAGAGGGGGAGAACATTGTATTGAGATCCAAAAGAGAGAAGAAGCCATCTAGCTAATAACTATGGACCCGTAGGTCTGTGGTAAACTACTCACAACTCATCGGAGAGGCTATGGTGTTGATGTAGAAGCCCTCCGTGGTTGATTCCCCCTCCGGCAGAGTGCCGGCAAGGGCTCCAATATGAGATCTTGCGGATACAGAAGGTTACGGCGGTGGAAATTGTGTTTCGTGGTGCTGCTGGATGTTTTCGGGGTACGTAGGTATATATAGGAGGAAGAAGTACGTCGGTGGCCGCCCGAGGGGCCCACGAGACAGGGGGGCGCGCCCTATAGGGGGGGCGCGCCCTCCTATCTCGTGGCTTCCTCGGAAGCTTCTTGACTTGCACTCCAAGTTCTCTGGATCACGTTCGTTCCAAAAATCACGCTCCCTAAGGTTTCATTCCGTTTGGACTCCGTTTGATATTCATTTTCTTCGAAATACTGAAATAGGCAAAAAAACAACAATATGGGTTGGGCCTCCGGTTAGTAGGTTAGTCCCAAAAATGATATAAATGTGTAAAATAAAGCCCATAAACATCCAAAAGGGGTAATATAATAGCATGGAACAATAAAAAATTATAGATACGTTGGAAACGTATCAGGGTGGTTGAACAGTAGCGGGTGGAGTAGCGCGCGGTGGAGGCTGGATGAACAGGAGCTCGTGGAGGCTGGAGGAGGTCGATGGTAGCCCGTGGAGGCTGGAGGAGGTCGACGGTGGAGATGAACAGTATCCCGTGGAGTCCTGCTTTTGCGACGCCACACCTCCCGATGAACAGGACCCCGTTTGATCGTAGGAGGTCCGTTTAAATCCGCTTTTGCGGTACGCCACACCCCTCCCGATCAACAGGACCCCCGTTTCGACCGTAGGAGGTCCGTTTCGTCCATTTTGCGGTAGGCCACACCCCTCCCGATCAACAGGACCCCCCGTTATGACCGTAAGAGGTCGGTTTCCTCCGTTTTGTGGTACGCCACACCCCTCCCGATCAACAGGACCCCGTTCCGAACGTAGGAGGTCCGTTTCCTCCGTTGTGCGGTACGCCAGGCTTTGTTTCCATCGCCTGTTCCGTCCAAGCCGGTTGGCTCCCACGCGTTCTGTTGCCTCCCGATGAACACGACACATTCCGTTGCCTCCCGATGAACATGACGCATTCCGTTGCCTCCCCATGAACACGACGCATTCCATTGCCTCCCGATGAACACGACGCATTCCGTTGCCTCCCCATGAACACGACGACGACGCTGTTTCTCCGTTCCGACCCAGCCATGTACACGAGCCCCTGGCTGTACGTATGCGCGAGTAGGCGTTCGAGACCCTGCCCCGTGTGCGTCGCGGGTCAGATTTTCTTTCTTGCACCCTCGCCATGCGACGCGTGTACATGCTACGTGCGCGCCTCTACTACGACACGTGCGCGCCTCTACAACGACCAGTATGTACGTACACGTTCGCGACCAGAATGAAAACGCTACGTACGCTTCGACCAGGTGGGTCCCGACTGTCAGACACTTCCTTGCCTGCGAAGATGTAGCTTGTGGGTCCCAGCAGTCAGGGGGGCGAATCGTTTTTTTTGCCCGGACGCACTTCCTTGCGTGCGAAGATGTAGCTGGTGGGTCCCAGTAGTCAGGGGGAAAAGTTTTTTTGCGAAATATGGTGGCCCGTCCGGTGGGTCCCCGCTGTCAGGTGGAGGAATAATTATTTTGCGTGTAATAAGGAGGCACTTCCTTGCTGCGGCCATGGACCCAGCTGTCAGCCTCTCCACGTACAGTCCACGTCCGATGGAAGCCATTCCTTGACCACGTTGACCACGCTGCGCCGAGAGCACCAGGGCGGTGGATGACGGCGAGGCCTAGGAAGGGGACGACGCGAAGCTGGGGAAGACGCAGCAGTAGATGCCCACGCGTAGAGGAGTACGAGGGTTCACTGGTTCGCTGCGGTGTGAGGCTGCCGTCGCTGCAGAATAACAGGGGGCGTGGGTGAGTAGAGGGATGGCCTGGCCATCGGTGGGAGTAGTAGGGGGCGGTGAGGCCTCCGCCGCATCGCAGCCGCCACGGAGGCAGGAGCACGAGGCACGACCGCGCTGGTTTGGGCGGCCGGAGCAAGAAGACCAGAGGTTGAAGAAGCACTACGGCCGTTGGATGGACATCGTCACGGTCATCGGAGCTAGAATCGTGCATATTGACTAAGTTGACAAAGCCCTCCGTCCCGTCAACTTAGTAGGCCCTAAGTCAGCCTGCCACTATACCGGGTCCCAGCTAATGTAAGGAGTATTCATTTTTTTGTGCGTAATAAGGAGGCACTTCCTTGCGTGCGAAGATATAGCTGGTGGGTCCGAGCTGTCAGCGGCGGTAACGTTTTTTTCGCGAAATACAGAGGCCCTTTCGGTGGGTCCCTGATGTCAGGTGGAGGATGAAAGTGCGTTATATCGACTAGAGGGGGGGGGGTGAATAGGCGATTTTATGAATTCTTCACTGAGGAATTTGCCGGTAAGGAAATTGCTAAGCGAAGAACTACTTGCAGCGGAATAAGTACTCAAGAGTAAGCATAACAGAATACAGGCATGGTCATCATGATGAAATGAAGACAAGCACAGAGTACAGAAAGCGTAATCACAAGATAACACAAGATGAAGACAAAGCGGTGAAGAAATTGGGTGAGGAAATTGAGAAAGTCTTGATCAAAGTCTTCAAACACAGATATGAACAATCACTCAACACGAGAATGAGGAAATGAAAGAGTTGAGGAAATAGAACCGATAAGGTTGGTGAAGACAATGATTTGGTAGATCAGTTCCAACTGTTGTGTCGGTTGTACATCCGTTGGAGCGGCCGAGTATTTAAACTCGAGGACACAGTCCCGGACACCCAGTCGGCCGAAAGCACGCAGCTCAGGACACCAAGTCCTCACCGTATTCTCCTTGAACTAAGGTCACACAGACCTCGTCCAATCACTCGTGGTAAGTCTTCAGGCGACTTCCAAACCTTCACAGACTTGGTCACTGGGCGATCCACAATTCCTCTTGGATGCTCTAGACCATGACGCCTAACCGTCTGGAAGAAGCACAGTCTTCAAAGGTAACAAGCGTCGGATCCACGCAGGATCAATCTCTTCAGTGATGCTCAATCACTTTGGGTTTGTAGGTGTTGGGTTTGGGGTTTTTCCTCACTCGATGATTTTCGCTCAAAGTCCTCGGAGGATGGGTTGCTCTCAAATGACAAGTGTCAAGTTCTCTCGGAGCAGCCAACCAGCTAGTGGTTGTAGGGGGCGGCTATTTATAGCCTAGGGAACAACCCGACATGATAAGACATAAATGCCCTTCAATGATATGACCATTAGGTGGATAAGATATTTTGGGACAGCTGGCGCATAACACAGAACGGTCGGAAATTTGACTCTCAAATTCCTCGGGGCTATCATGTTCCTCACTGTAGGCAATCCGCATGGCAAATTCCTAACTCCTCGGTCAGAACAAATTCCTCGGCGACCGGAAGAACTTCGTCTACATCAAGAAATTGACTGAATCGTATGAGATTTCCAATGGCTTCACTCGAAGGGATTGGTAGGTGTAGGATTTTGAGTTGAGCATCACATGGAAATTTTTCCTTAGTATTTCCTCGACCCCCTTTAACAATACGGTGTTTCCTATGACTCAAGAAAGAGAAAACGAAACTGTGAAAACAAAAGTCTTCACGCTTCATGTTCCTCAAATGAATACCAAGTCTTCAAGGTCACACCAATTTCTTCACTTTCAAAGTCTTCAGAAAGTCTTCAGAATATCAAAGTCTTCAGTCGAAGAACTTCATTTTTAGGGTCGACTTTCTCTGTAAATATCAAACTCCTCATAATCTTATAGACCCGTACACTCACAAATACATTAGCCCTTAACCTACAAGTCTTCAATACACCAAAATCACTAAGGGACACTAGACACACTTACAATCTCTTGCTTTTTGGTGATTGATGACAATATAGGTTAAGTTTTCAACGGGGATAATCATATGAAGTGTAAATACTGATATTGAGGAATTTGATTGCAAGATATAGAAGAACTCCCCCTGAAGATGTGCATATTGAGGAATTTGCTTTGAGGCAATGCACACTTGAAGGGTTGAATCATGGAGATCTCCCCCTATATCTTGTAATTCATACACGCATTTGACATATAGTATGAAGAATTTGAAATGCATGATGAAATATGGTGCCTGATGTAATTCATCATGCGTGCAATAACATATAATGAGGAATAAGCATGCAGAAGAACACATCAAAAGTATCATAGCACCATCGGGTTTAAGATTACAACTCGATCCAATAAAGTTTCAGAAGAACGAGAGTTGTAACTTAGCAAAAAAAAGCCCATATAATAGACCCGCTTGAAGACTAAACTCAACTTTCTCCCCCTTTGTCATCGAATGACCAAAAGGATCGAAACTGAGGACTAACGCCCCTGAAGTATATCAAGTTGATGAAGGAGCGCCAGCGTTGTCGGGGTCGGTTGTCGTAGTAGGGCCTGCCGCAGTGTCGTCCAAGTCTTCATTTTCATCAGTGTCGCGCGATGAAGAATAAGAGCTGGCCACCAAGGAAGGAACTTTGACCTTCTTGAATTTCTTCGGAGGAGGTGCAGACCAGTCAAATTCTTCCTTCAGACCCATTTTCTTCAGATCTTCTGCGCTGTAGACATGAGACAGAACAACCCTGTGCAGTTGAAGGTTTCATGGAGGTAGTATTGGTTTTATTCACTGCATTGTGTGTTGAAGTCATGTTGTGAAGAATTGAACCAAAGCGGCGCTTGACCCATTTATGATTGCGATCAACTTTCGATGAAGGCGAGGAGTAACTCACGATCGGTCATCACCACAGGTGTTGTGGCTTGAGGATTTTGCTTGGCGAGTTGTTGGCGGCAGATTCATGTGTGGCGAGTCATCATTGGTGGAGTAGGATGCAGCCTTGCGAAATTGACCATCCAATGGACGAATGCCTTCATCGATCTAACAGCTTGCCTTGCCTTTCTCATCACCGAGGAAAATGTCCGTTTGAGGACTTCAATTGGAGGCAAGTAGCTGCAGTGGTTCGTAGTATCGACCTTGTAATTGAGTGAATACCTTGTCCCGATGAACCTCATAATCCATGGTGCATAAGGCTTCAGCTCAAATGGTGACATAGCAATATTCGCCAGAGTCCTCATGAAGAAATCATGGAAGTTTATGGGAACGCCATGAATGATATTGAAAAGCATATTCTTCATGATGCCAACGACTTCTTCATCATTTGAGTCGTGGCCTTTGATAGGACTCATAGTCTTCGTCAGAATGCGATAGAAAGTCTGAGGCACATACAGTAATTCCTTGACGAGGAATTTGGCTCGAGGGGCCTGCCCTGGCTTCAAAGGCTTCATCAGCACTTGCATTTAATGATTTGTAAGCTTCGGGTTCATCAGAGACGCAACGAGCACCGTCAAGGGGAGGACTGAGTGGGAGGGCACGAAGCAATTCAGTTGCTGGTGCCTTGTAATGAGTATTTTCTATCATCCAGTCCAGCACCCAAGAGTTCACATCTTCAGAATCTCCGATGATGTGCAGCGTCGCATAGAACTGAAGAATTAGTTCTTCATTCCAGTCACAGATGTCAGTGCAGAAATTCAGCAAACCAGCATCGTGAAGAACACTGAGGACTGGCTCGAAGCCTGGCAAAGATTCCATGTCCACGTGAGGAATGTGTGCATGATCGAAGATTTTGTCTTTGTTGAATAGCACTGAGGAATAGAAATTGGCTTGACTAGCAGTCCAGAAACGCCTCTTCCTTATGTGAGCAGAGTCATATGGGTTGTAGTGAGTGAAGAATACATGCTCGCCAAAGAAGTCTTCAGCCTTGAACTTTTGCTTGCGTGAGAATGGATCCTTTGGTTTGGGCAGAGGAGTGTCAGTGAGTTGCATCACTACCTCAGGGATCGCAATCTCAGGTTCTTCAGGCTGAGGATTTTCTGGTTCCTCTTCATTTGCAGTCTGCGTGTTCATAGGATCAGCAGCAGCAGGTTCTTCAGCACTAGTGGCTGGAATTTCTTCATGCACAGACGAGGTGGGATGAGTTTCTTCAGAGCCCATTTGAACTGTTGGTGCAGGGGACTGAGGAATCTGTTGTAGTGGGGTGAAGAGTGGAGAATTGGGGTGCCGACTTTCCCAAAAGTCATCTTTCATCACTGGCGTAGTGCTTCCAATATCCACATCTTCATCAATTTCTTCAACGCCAGCCTCTTCAGCTGTGAACTGAGGCATTGGCGAGGAAATGATTGGTGTTGAAGGGATCGCATCCACTTCAATTTCTTCATCAATCTACTCTGACGAAGCAGTGAATGATTTTCTTCATCGGATCCGCTAGGGATCTCATATTCTTCACCAAAAGGAACAAGGTCCTTTGATGGTATGGAGGAAATCGGGACAGCATCAATCGGATTTTCAAAAGAGCTTGTCATAGGCTTCATCTTCTTTGGGCTGAAGATTACGAAGCGATTGATGCGTTCCTTTTCTTCTGCGCAGCTCGCTCTGCAGCCTTGGTTTTCTTCACATCTGATGCGAGATGGAAGGATAGGAGTTGGTGTAGGCGCAGGAGGAGCCGAGGAATCTGTTTGAATTTCCTCAGCGCAATCGATGCGATTGCCTGACTTCTTCATTTTCTTCAGGCGCACCACTAGTGGATGTCCTGGAAATTTCTTCAGCGGCTGGAATGGAGTCATCAGCCCTGGAACTAGCATTTTTTTCAGCAGCCTAAAAGTCATCAGTGGTGCTGGCATGTTCTTCAGTAGGCTGAGCAAAGGCTTCAGCCTGAGGAACTTCTTGTTGCGTTGGAGCTGCAACATTGGTGAACTTCTCAGTCAGTTTAACAAATCTGACTTTGGCTCCTTGCCAATCAGCATAATAAGCATCAAAGTCATTGCTGAGGGCTTTGATTTCAGACTGAATCTTTATGAGTTCATCAGTTGTCATTTTGACAACGTTTTTCTTCAGGAACTTCTCCTTCCTGAACTGAGCCTTCTTGATCTGCCCGGCCTTCTCAAATTTCCATTTCTCTTCAACGATGAAATGGGTCAGCATGTGACTTTGTCCAAGAGTCAAATGAAAATCAGGCATAGGGGTGTCTGGATCTTTATGCCAGAGATCAATGTAGTCGAGGATCTTCTTAGGATCCAAAAGCAGTGGCACAGGTGTGCCTTTGGCTCTAGCGGCCCTTTCCTGTCTATCTCTGATGATTTTTGCAAGTTCATCATCATCAGCTTCATCGTCAGATGGCACTTGGAAGGCAACCTGTTTCTTCTTCGGACTTGGCCGAGGACCTCGTCCAGCCGTTGCCTTTTTCTTCAGTAGAGTGGGGCCAGATGAAGAATTTGGTGCAGCTGAGGAACTCGCTGAGACACCAGAGGCAATACAGATTCCTGCAGTCCTTTGGCACGTGGCCAGATGCACAGGTGCTAAGGACTTTGCCGGAGCGGCTAAGGACTTTGGAGGAGGAGCTGAAGATTTTGAAGGAGCAGGAGCAGCATGAGGAACTGGCCATGAGGGCTTTGAAGATCCTGGGCGTGAGGGCATTGCTGAGGAACTTGGCCGTGAGGGCACTGTTGGTGAATCACTTGGCTTGTGCGCGGGCTTCTTAGCCATTGATTTTCTAGGCTTGACAGAGGCCTCAGTGGCGATGAGCAGCAGAAGTCTTCATTGAATTTCCTCACCGCTTCTTTGGCTTGTCTTGCCAACTTGGCTTGGCGCTTGGCCCATTCTTCAGAAAATCCTCACCATGCTTGATCTTTGGTGGGGTCACTATTTGGCCAGTGCCAATGGAGCTCTTTGGCATGGAGGTTTAAGTGCTAATTTCTTCATGTACTTTGGAGTAACATACCTGTACTCCCTCCATTCTCTTGCCCATCTCCTTTCAATCCTCTGTATGCGCACCTTGCGCGAATTTTTGTCCTCCTTGCCAAACTTGGCCTCATCAGGAGTGCAATAGTCAGCATAGATGTCCTCAGGTATTTCAAAAGCAGTCATGACCTCAGGCCTATTTCCTCCTTTCTGTGGCTTCTTACCGTCTGCCATATTCTTCAGTTGAGGAATTTGAACAATCGAATTCTCTGAAGAAGTATGCAACTTTTCTTCGAGGAACGCATCAAATGAGTTAAGTTGATGAGAACCTAGTGATTCAGCAGCGGACATTTGTACCTGTTAACAGAGTATAGTTGCGAGGAATTTGGAGAGGTCATATGCGTTCTCAGAAGGTTTTTCAAAAAGAACAAGTTTTGAGGAATTTGACCAGATGTGCCTTGAAGAATTTCACTAAGCGTTCTTTGTCTTAGGTTCCAGAGTTGTATAGATCGAGAATCCACACAATTTAGGAATCTTGAAGAAAAATCATTTCTTAGAGAAACAAATCAAGAGCATATGACGTGTGAGGTGTTCATATGTGTGAAGATTTGAAGAATAAACACCTTTGAAGATTTTCAGGACAGCTTGAGAATCAAAGCGAGTAATAAAAGTAACTTTTAATTACCTGAAGTGAAGAACACGACGAACTGAGAAGAACAGATGTGAAGTTCATCAGGTTAGATCTTCCACGCCCTAACTCGGCGGAGGAAGACAGCTACGGCGGCGGCGGAGTGAAGATTTCCGCGGCCGGCGCGAGTACGACGGCGATGAGGTTCGAGGCAGTGAAGCTCTTCCTCACCGGCGATGATGGAGTAGCGGAGGCTCTAGGGTTTGAGAAGCTCGAGCGAGAGAGAGAGCGGTCGAGCGGAGTAAGGAAGTGAGGAAGGGGAGAGGGGGTATATATAGCCACGGTGAAAAACTGTTCGCCCGAAGATTTTGGACGAACGTGCCCCTGACCCTTCTCATTAAACTTGACATGTGTCACCCACGTACTGAAAGTGGAGATCGTGTTAGATCATGGGTGAATAGATAAGTCTATCGTGGGAAGCGGGACGGTTTGAGCGGCAAAGCCGAAAATTTGGATAAGATAAATTAAAAGTTCCGTTCGCAATTTCTTCAAATTTGACAAGGACACAGTGAAGATTTTGAACGAGTTTCAAAATAGAACGCACATGAAGAATTTGTGAATAGATTGGGTTGAATATAGCATAGAGGGGAAGGGTCCGATCACATTCACTTAGCAGAAAATGCAACTTGAAGAAATAGCCATAAGTGAATGCTGTAGAGGACATAAACCCATATATATATATATCCAATGAAGAAAAACGACGGAAACAGTGAAGATTTTGCAAAGTTGAAGAATTTGAAAAACTGAAGAATTTCAAAACTGAGAAAAAACTCAAACTGAAGAATTTCAACTTTGGTGGTGGCGTGACCCACCGTATAAGAATGATGATTTTAGACACCGCGTACAATTGTCGTAGGGTTCTGAGAATCAAATTCTTCATTAATTTATTCACACTTAGAGTGTTATTCTTCATTGATTGAAGAAAAACGTTTCTTCATGTGTTGCACATCTAAGTCATCAATTTTTGCTGAAGTGTCAGGATGTGTGTCCTTTTCAAAGAACATTCAAAGATTCTAAAATATTTAGCTCACACCGCAACTTGCTAAATCTCTTCTCATCCAAGGGCTTTGTGAAGATATCGGCTAGCTGTTCTTTAGTCTTCACATGCTTGATGGAGATGTCGCCCTTCAACACATGATCACGAAGAAAATAATGACGAATTTGAATGTGCTTTGTCTTCGAGTGCTGAACTGGGTTATGAGCAATCTTGATGGCACTCTCATTGTCACAGTAGAGAGGCACATTCTTCACGTTGATGCCGTAGTCCTTGAGAGTTTGCTTCATCCATAGCAATTGAGCACAGCAAGAACCAGTAGCAATGTACTCAGCTTCCGCAGTAGACAGTGATACGCAATTCTGTTTCTTTGAGGACCAACAAACCAAGGATCGTCCGAGGAAATGACAAGTACCAGATGTTGACTTGCGGTCCACACGATCACCAAAGATAGTCGAGTCGTAATATCCAATGAGATCAAAAGCAGAGCCCTTGGGGTACCATAATCCTAGTGTTGGTGTGTGGGCTAAATATCGAAGAATATGCTTCACAACCTTATGGTGTGATTCCTTGATTGTAGCTTGAAATCGGGCACACATGCAAACACTATGCATTATATCTGGCCTAGATGCACATAAGTACAATAAAGAACCAATCATGGAGCGGTATACCTTGTGATCAAGTCAATACCATTTTCATCGATTGCATAGATGGCCATTTGTGGGCATAGGAATTTTGACGCCTTTGCAATCTTGCATGCCGAATTTCTTCGTAACATCCTTGAGGTATTTCTCTGAGATATGAATATGCCATTGCTTGTTGTTGGCCAATTTGAAGACCTAAGAAAAATTTCAACTCTCCCATCATAGACATTTGATATTCTTCACTCATCATATAGGCAAATTCATCACTATAACGTTGGTCAAGACAGCCAAAGATAATATCATCAACATATATTTGGCACACAAACAGTTCACCATCATAAGATTTAGTAAAGAGAGTAGGGTCGAGTGAACCGGTGTGAAGCCATTCTTTACGAAGAATTCCTTCAAAGTATCATACCACGCCGAGGGGCTTGCTTGAGGCCATAGAGGGCCTTGTTAAGTCTGAAGACTTTGTCAGGATTCATTGGATCTTCAAAACCTGGGGGTTGAGCAACATATACTTCTTCCTCAAGCTTACCATTGAGGAATGCACTTTTCACATCCATTTGATATACAGTGATATCATGATGGTTAGCATAAGCAAGTAATACGCGAATAGCCTCAAGTCTAGCAACAGTGCAAAAGTTTCATAGAAATCAATTCCTTCAACCTCGTGTAGCCTTGAGCTACAAGTCGTGCCTTATTTCTCACCACAAGGCCATTTTCATCTTGCTTGTTGCGGTAGATCCACTTTGTGCCAATGATATTATGCTTGCGAGGATCCGGACGTTTGACCGGTTCCCGATGTTGTTGAGCTCGAACTGATGTAATTTTTCTTGCATAGCCTGAATCCACTCGGGCTCGAAATGCTTCATCTACCTTAGTGGGCTCTGTGATAGAGACAAAAGCATAGTGCCCACAAAAGTTAGATAAATGTGAAGCTTTTGAGCGTGTGAGAGGACTGGTGCTTCAATGTCATCGATGATCTTTTCAACTTGCACTTCTTTTTTACGCGAGGATGAGCTGGTTGTCGTCGAGGAATTTGATCAGTATTTTCTTGACACCATTTTCTTCAGCATTATCTTCAGTGCATCAGCTCGACGTTCTTCGCGTTACGGAATGAATTCTTCGGCAGATTCTTCAAAGAGGGAATGACATCCTCAGTCGCCTTGAACTTGATAGAATCCTCAGGTGCTGGTTCATCTATCACAGAAGGTAGGTGCTCTCTTTGCGAGCCATTAGTTTCATCAAACTGCACATCTACAATTTCAACAATCTTGTAAAGAACATTGTTGAAGACTCTGTAGGTGTGCGAGTCCTTTCCGTAACCAAGCATAAAACCCTCATGTGCTTTCGGTGCAAATTTAGAATTGTGATGAGGATCTCTAATCCAACATTTAGCACCGAAGACTTTGAAATAACTCACATTGGGTTTCTTGTCAGTGAGGAGTTCATAGGCAGTCTTCTTGAAGAATTTGTGAAGATATACTCTGTTGATGATGTGGCACGCGGTATCAATTGCATCAATCCAAAAACGCCGAGGCGTTTTGTATTCATCAAGCATAGTGCGAGCCATATCAACAAGAGTTACATTCTTGCGCTCCACGACGCCATTTTCTTTGAGGAGTATAAGGAGCAGATAACTCATGAGTAATACCAAGTTCATCAAGATAGTCATCAAGACCAGAATTCTTGAACTCAGTTCCATTGTCACTCCTGATGTGCTTGATCTTCACACCAAAGTTGGTTGAAGCCCTCGAGGAAAATCGTTTGAAGATTTCCTGCACTTCATGCTTGTAAGTAACAATGTGTACCCATGTGTAACGAGAATAATCATCAACAATAAAAAAGCATATAGAGATGCATCATTAGTGACTGCTGAGTAATGATTAGGACCAAAGAGGTCCATGTGAAGCAATTCGAATGGACGAGTAGTGGTCATGATAGTCTTTCTTTGGATGCTTGGCCTTGGTCATTTTTCCAGCTTCACAGGCTCCACACAAGTGATCCTGGAGGAATTTGACATTCTCAATGACAATGACATGCTTCTTCTTCGCAAGCGTGTGCAAATTCCTCATGCCTGCGTGACCAAGTCGTCGATGACATAGCCAGCCTTCTGAAGCTTTTGCAAGTAGGCACACGGCTGGTTGTGGTCCTGTAGAGAAATCAACAATATACAAGTCTCCTCTCCTAAAGCCTTCGAAGACTTTGGAATGGTCAACTTCCATAACCACAACACAACGATACTTGCCAAAGATAACAACCATATGAAGATCACAAAGCATTGAGACAAACATAAGGTTGTATCCTAAGGACTCAACAAGCATGACTTTGTCCATGTGTCGATCCTTTGTGATCGCAACCTTACCTAGACCCAATACCTGACTTTTGCCTTTGTCAGCAAAGATGATATGCTTTAGATGCGATGGTGATAAGGGAGCATCCATCAATAGATTCTTGTCACCAGTCATGTGATTTGTGCATCCACTATCGAGGACCCACTCAGTGGCTTTGGGTTGATCATCCTGCAGATGAATTAGTGCAACTTACGAACTCATATACTTCATCAGTGAAGAATATGATATCAAATTCATCAGATGAATTTCATCAAGCGATAAAAGCAGATATAGCAGTATGAGGACGTGTGAAATGAAAGTTCATTTCATCATGATTAGCCTGCGTCCTTTCAGGCAATTTCGTCAGGCCCCCAGCAAATTCTTCAGACGTTAAAGCACGTCTGGAGACCTGACCCTGCAGAAGAGATTAGTTCTTTTTCTTCACCACCCACATCTGAAGGGGTGGCAAAGAGTTCATCACTCTGCGAGCTCCATATGAGAATGGTGGCATAGAAGCCAATACATTTCGTTTCACATAAGAGGGGTTAGGGTAAGCATATGAATAAGCAGAGAAATTCTTCGAGGACTTATGAACATATTGGTTTGAAGAATAATGCACATATTCATAGCCCTTAGCTTTACCCTGCGACAAAGAGTTGTTAGCACGATGATAACCATGTGAGGACTTTGATCCTTTTGAGGAATTTGATCCACGTGAGGAATTTGGTCCGTCTGAGGACTTGGATCCATATGAAGAATTTGGTCCATATGAAGAACTTGATCTGGGGTTCCTATTCTTCACAGGTGGTGTCATGAGGACATTCACCTGAAGACTTTCAAGGCAACTTTTGGGAACCCAGATTTTCTTCATAGGGGAACCGTTCCTGCAGTTAGTGCCAACATATCTAGCAAATACTTCACCATTCTGATTTTTGAACAGTTTATAGTTGGAGTCAAATGACTCATCAGAAGAATGAGGAGTTTCACATGTAAAGCCAGATAAGTCAGATGGATCAACTGGAGGTCCCTTTGCAGCAACCCATGAGATTTTGGGGTACTGCTCAGGCTTCCAATATGTTCCATCAACACTGAGTTTTCTCTCAAAGGCAATACCCTCTTTCCTAGGGTTCCTATTGAGAATCTGCTTCTTAAGCACATCACAAAGAGTCTGATGCCCTTTGAGGCTTTTGTACATGCCTGTCATGTACAATTCCTTCAAATTTCGCATCGTCAAGGATACTAGCAATGTCCTCGGATGAGGAATTAGTGGTAGCAGAGGTGTGAAGAATTTGTAACAGTTGAAGCATTTGAACATTCAGGTGAAGAATTAGCAGATTCACGTTCAATGCACTTTAAGCATGGAGGAACAAATTCTTCCTGAGAAGCACTGATTTGTTGAGCTAGCAATGAATCGCGCTCCTTCTGAAGATCTTCATAACTCACTCTTAGCTTCTCAAGATCTTGCTTTCTTTGAAGAAATTCATAAGAAAGTTTCTCATGATCAGACAAGAGAGTGTTATGATGACTTTGAAGGCTGTCAAACCTAGATCAAGTCTCTGAAGATTTTCAGTCAGGGCTTTAGTGCGATCCATTTCTTCACCCAACATATCATCACTTTTGTCTAGCATGTTCTGAACCTTTTCCAAGGCCGTTTGTTGTTTAGTGGCAATGTAAACAAGCTTGGTATAGCTACGTTCAAGATCATCATCAGATTCATCATCACTAGACTCGGATGTGGAACATTCGGTTACCTGAGCACCTTTTGCCATGAGACATGGTGCAGAAGATGATGATTCTGGTTCGAAAGTCATCGTTTTGAGTGATTCTTTGAAATCCTCAAACCAGGGATCATGACGAGTTCGATGACCTTCATAGACATCAGAGATTCAGTCCCAGATAAGCTTTGCATTGCAAAGATGCATAATGCGCTTGAATTCATCTCTGGATAGGCAGGAACAAATGACGTCCTTCGCCATGATGTCAAGTCGAGTGAACTTGCGAATGTCATCAGCGTCCGCCTTCTTGCATAGATCGGTAAGACCAATCTCACTGACAGTCCACAGCTCGCTGTTCATTGCCATGGGGCGCTTCCTAGTCATGGCCTTCCACTTGGGATAATCATGACCGTCAAAGATAGGGCATGTCACTTTCTTCATACCTGCGGTCGACATAACTAAAACTCCAGGCGGTTAAACCAAAATCACACAGAACAAGGGAGTACCTTGCTTTGATACCATTTGAAAGTGCGTTATATCGACTAGAGGGGAGTGAATAGGCGATTTTTATGAATTCTTCACTGAGGAATTTGCCGGTGAGGAAATTCATAAGCAAAGAACTACTTGCAGTGGAATAAGTACTCAAGAGTAAGCATAACAGAATACAGGCATGGTCATCATGATGAAATGAAGACAAGCACATAGTACAGAAAGCGTAATCATAGGATAACACAAGATGAAGACAAACAGACTGAAGAAATTGAACTGAGGAAATTGAGAAAGTCTACAGTCAAAGTCTTCAAACACAGATATGAACAATCACTCAACACAGTAATGAGGAAATGAAAGAGTTGAGGAAATAGAACCAGTAAGGTTGGTGAAGACAATGATTTGGTAGACCAGTTCCAACTGCTGTCTCAGTTGTACATCTGGTTGGAGCGGCTGAGTATTTAAACTCGAGGACACACAGTCCCGGACACCCAGTCGCTGAGCACGCAGCTCAGGACACCAAGTCCTCACCGTATTCTCCTTGAACTAAGGTCACACAGACCTCGTCCAATCACTCGTGGTAAGTCTTGAGGCGACTTCCAAACCTTCACAGACTTGGTCACTCGGCGATCCACAATTCCTCTTGGATGCTCTAGACCATGACGCCTAACCGTCTGGAAGAAGCACAGTCTTCAAAGGTAACAAGCATCGGATCCACGCAGGATCAGTCTCTTCAGTGATGCTCAATCACTTTGGGGTTGTAGGTGTTGGGTTTGGGGTTTTTCCTCACTCGATGATTTTCGCTCAAGGTCCTCGGAGGATGGGTTGCTCTCAAATGACAAGTGTCAAGTTCTTCTCGAGCAGCCAACCAGCTAGTGGTTGTAGGGGGCGGCTATTTATAGCCTAGGGAGCAGCCCGACATGATAAGACATAAATGCCCTTCAATGATATGACCGTTAGGTGGATAAGATATTTTGGGACAGTCAAGCCAAGAAGACAAGAACGATCGGAAATTTGACTCTCAAATTCCTCGGGGCTATCATGTTCCTCACTGTGTAGGCAATCCGCCTTTGGCAAATTCCTAACTCCTCGGTCGAACAAATTCTCTGACCGGAAGAACTTCGTCTCATCAAGAAATTGACTGAATCGTATGAGATTTCCAATGGCTTCACTCGAAGGGATTGGTAGGTGTAGGATTTTGAGTTGAGCATCACATGGAAATTTTTCCTTAGTATTTCCTCGACCCCCTTTAACGATGCGGTGTTTCCTATGACTCAAGAAAGAGAAAACGAAACTACGAAAACAAAAGTCTTCACGCTTCATGTTCCTCAAATGAATACCAAGTCTTCAAGGTCACACCAATTTCTTCACTTTCAAAGTCTTCGTAAAGTCTTGGAATATCAAAGTCTTCAACGAAGAACTTCATTTTTAGGGGTTGACTTTCTCTGTAAATATCAAACTCCTCATAGACTTATAGACCTGTGTACACTCATAAACACATTAGTCCCTTAACCTATAAGTCTTCAATACACCAAAATCACTAAGGGGCACTAGATGCACTTACAGAGGAATCAATATTTTGTCCGTAATAAGGAGGCATTTCCTTGCATGCGGCCGTGGACCCAGCTGTCGGCCTCTCCATGTACAGTCCACTTCAGATGCATGTCGATCGTTGACCATGTTGACCAGGCCGCGCCAAGAGCACCAGGGCGATGGACGACGGCGAGGCCTAGGAAGGGAACGAACGGAGGCAGGGAAGACTAGGCAGTTGTTTCCCACGCGGAGAGGAGTACGACTATACGAGGGTTTACTGGTTCGTCTGCCGTCGCCGGAGAATAACAGCAGGTGTGGGTGAGTGATACGTCTCCAATGTATCTATAATTTTTGATTGCTCCATGCTATATTATCTACTGTTTTGGGAAATATTGGGCTTTATTATCCACTTTTATATTATTTTTGGGACTAACCTATTAACCGGAGGCCCAACCCAGATTTGCTGTTTTATGCCTATTTCAGTGTTTCAAGGAAAAGGAATATAAGACGGAGTTGAAACAGAATGAAATCAACTGGAGAAGTTATTTTCAGAAGATACAGGAGCTGGCCACGAGGGTGGGGGGCGCGCCCACCCCCCTAGGGCGCGCCCCCCTGCCTCGTGGGGCCCCCGAAGCTCCACCGACGTACCCCTTGCACCCATATATACCTACGTATCGAAAAACTTCCAGAACAGAAGATAGATCGGGAGTTCCGCCGCCGCAAGCCTCCGTAGCCACCAAAAACCTCTCGGGAGCCCGTTCCGGCACGCTGTCGGAGGGGGGATCCATCACCGGTGGCCATCTTCATCATCCAAACGCTATCCATGACGAGGAGGGAGTAGTTCACCCTCGGGGCCGAGGGTATGTACCAGTAGCTATGTGTTTGATCTCTCTCTCTCTCTCGTGTTCTCTCTCGTGTTCCCTCTATGGCACGATCTTGATGTATCGCGAGCTTTGCTATTATAGTTGGATCTTATGATGTTTCTCCCCCTCTACTCTCTTGTGATGAATTGAGTTTACCCTTTTGAAGTTATCTTATCGGATTGAGTCTTTTTATGAGAACACTTGATGTATGTCTTGCCGTGCTTATCTGTGGTGACAATGGGATATCATGTGCCACTTGATGTATGTTTTGGTGACCAACTTGCGGGTTCCGCCCATGAACCTATGCATAGGGGTTGGCACACGTTCTTGAATCTCCCATAGAAACTTTGGGGCACTCTTTGAAGTACTTTGTGTTGGTTGGATGAATCTGAGATTGTGTGATGCATATCGTATAATCATGCCCACGGATACTTGAGGTGACAATGGAGTATCTAGGTGACATTACGGTTTTTGTTGATTTGTGTCTTAAGGTGTTATTCTAGTACGAACTCTTTTATAGATTGATCCGAAAGAATAACTTTGAGGTGGTTTTGTACCCTACCATAATCTCTATGTTTGTTCTCCGCCATTAGTGGCTTTGGAGTGACTCTTTGTTGCATGTTGAGGGACTGTTATACGATCTATCTATGTTATTATTGTTGAGAGAACCTGCACTAGTGAAAGTATGAACCCTATGCCTTGTTTCCTATCATTGCAATACCGTTTACGCTCACTTTTATCATTAGTTACCTTGCTGTTTTTATATTTTCAGATTACAAATACTTATATCTACCATCCATATTGCACTTGTATCACCATCTCTTCGCCGAACTAGTGCACCTATACAATTTACCATTGTATTGGGTGTGTTGGGGACACAAGAGACTCTTTGTTATTTGGTTGCAGGGTTGTTTGAGAGAGACCATCTTCATCCTACGCCTCCTACGGATTGATAAACCTTAGGTCATCCTCTTGAGGGAAATTTGCTATTGTCCTACAAACATGTGCACTTGCAGGCCCAACAACGTCTACAAGAAGAAGGTTGTGTAGTAGACATCAAGCTCTTTTCTGGCGCTGTTGCCGGGGAGGTGAGTGCTTGAAGGTATATATTTAGATCTTGCAATCGAATATTTTTGTTTCTTGTTTTAGCACTAGTTTAGTTTATAAAAGAAAACTACCAAAAAAATGGAATTGAGTTTACCTTATACGCTTCATCTTTTTAATATCTTTCGTGAGTATGATGGGAAGGAAAATTGTGCCAAAGTGTTAGAAGAAGAAGAATGCATTAGAATGTTTGGTACTAAAACTTTGTGCGATGAGCATGATTGCAATGTTGTTAGTATGAATTCCTTGAATATCCATGATGCTAATGATATGCAAAGCCACAAGCTTGGGGAAGCTATGTTTGATGAATATGATATTTTTTGTCCCCCAAGTTTTGATGAGAAAATTTATTTTGATGATAGCATGCCTCCTATTTATGATGATTATATTGATGAAAGTGAGTTTGGAAGAGTGTCAACTTTAGGAAGTAGTGATCCCACTATTTTGGAGGATGTTGAATCTTATTGTGATGAACATGAAAGTGGATTTGGAAGAGTGTCAACTTTATTTAGTGATGATTCCACTATTTCGGAAGAGGTTCCAATTGATTATGAGAACAAAGTTGCTATTTATGATGATTATTGTTATGACTTGTATGCTATTAGGAATAATGATAACCATGAAACTTGTCATCATGATTTTAGTTTTGAATTGGATTATGCCTCTCATGATAATTATTTTGTTGAGTTTGCTCCCACTACTATTCATGAGAAGAATTTTGCTTATGTGGAGAGTAGTAAATTTTCTATGCTTGTAGATCATGAAAATAATGATTTAGGTGCTGGTTATATTGTTAATTCATTCATAATTCTACTGAACATTATTATGAGGGAGGAATATATTCTTGTAGGAATTGCAATAATATCAAGTTTCCTCTCTATGTGCTTAAAATCTTGAAGTTATGCTTGTTTTACCTTCCTATGCAAGTTGATTCTTGTACCCATAAGTTGTTTTCTCACAAAATCCCTATGCATAGTAAGTGGGTTACACTTAAATGAGCTAGTCATAATCTTCATGATGCTCTCTTTATGTTTCAATTCTTATCTTTATGTGAGCATCATTGAAATCATCATGCCTAGCTAGGGGCGTTAAACGATAGCGCTTGTTGGGAGGCAACCCAATTTTATTTTAGTTTCTTGATTGTTGGTTCTGTTTAGGAATAAATAATCCATCTAGCTTCTGGTTAGATGTGTTTTCACGTTTTAATTAGTGTTTGTGCCAAGTAGAACCTTTGGGAAGACTTGGGTGAAGTCTTTATGAACATGCTGTAAAAAACAGAAACTTTAGCGCTCACGAGATTAGCTAGAACTTTTTACTGGAGAGTTATATTTAGTTGATTATTTTTGCAGATAATTACTAGAAAAATTCCTCAGGTCTACCAATTTATTTTAGAATTTTTGTAGTTCCAGAAGTTTGCGTTAGTTACAGATTACTACAGACTGTTCTGTTTTTGACAGATTCTGTTTTTCGTGTGTTGTTTGCTTATTTTGATGAATCTATGGATAGTAAAATAGTTTATAAACCATAGATAAGTTGGAATACAGTAAGTTTAACACCAATATAAATAAATAATGAGTTCATTACATTACCTTGAAGTGGTGTTTTGTTTTTCTTTCGCTAACGGAGCTTACGAGTTTTCTGTTGAGTTTTGTGTTGTGAAGTTTTCAAGTTTTGGGTAAAGATTCGATGGACTATGGAATAAGGAGTGCCAAGAGCCTAAGCTTGGGGATGCCCAAGTCACCCCAAGGTAATATTCAAGGACAACCAAGAGCCTAAGCTTGGGGATGCCCGGAAGGCATCCCTCCTTCGTCTTTGTTCATCGGTAACTTTACTTGGAGCCATATTTTTATTCACCACATGATATGTGTTTTGCTTGGAGCGTCATTTTCTCTTGTTAGTTTTTGCTTGCTGTTATTTAGAATAATGTTTTGCATCTTTAGTTTCAATAAAAAAGTCAAGGATAGCCTTTGCCATGCTTATTTTGCTAGTATACATGTTGCTGTTTGAAAACAGAAAGTTTACCGCTGTTGCAAAAATTCCCTAGAAAAGTCAGAGAATGGTATAATGTTGAATCTTTTTGCATATTGAGCTATGATAAATTTACTACATAGGAATTTTAGTTCATAATTTTTGGAGTTGGGGAAGTATTAATACTCTTGCATTCTTTACAGACTGTACTGTTTTGGCAGATTGCTGTTATGTTTGCATTGTTTGCATATGTTTGCTTGTTTAGTGATTCTATTTAAGGATAGGAGTATTAAATATGTAGAGGAATTTAGTATGCAATGTTGAATAATAATGTTAGTTATTTTTTATAGTATAAAATGATAAGGTTTTGCATTGGTTTATACTAACCTATCTCACGAGTTCTTGTTGAGTTTGTTGTGAATGAAGCTTTTGATAAAAAGACAAACCATGATATGAGAGGAATTAAGGAGACACAAAAGTTAAAGCTTGGGGATTCCTAAGGCACCCCAAGATAATATTTCAAGAAGTCTCAAGCATCTAAGCTTGGGGATGCCCCGGTAGGCATCCCACCTTTCTCCAACAACTATCGGTTAGTATCGGTTGAGCCTAAGTTTTTGCTTCTTCACATGAGTTGTGTTATCCTTGCAATGTAGTTTTATTTAAATTTGCTTGATGTTTGAATACAATACCAAGATCTGAAATTATTAAATGGGAGAGTCTTCACATAGTTATATAATTATTCGACTACTCATTGATCTTCACTTATATCTTTCGGAGTAGTTTGTCATTTGCTCTAGTGCTTCGCTTATATCTTTTAGAGCACAATGGTGGTTTTATTTTGAAGAAACATATGAACTCTCATGCTTCACTTATATTATTTTGAGAGTTGTTAATAGCATGGTAATTTGCTTAAAATTAATATACTTGGTATTCAAGATATGTGAAACTTTCTTTTGAGTGCGTTGAATACTAAGAAAAATTTGATACTTGATAATTGTTTTGAGATATGGAGGTAGTGATATTAAAGCCATGCTAGTTGGGTGATTATTAATTTAAAGAATTCTTGTGTTGAAGTTAGCAAATCCCGTAGCATGCACGTATGGTTAAAGTTGTGTAATAAATTTGAAACATGAAGTGTACCTGGCTTGTGTATCCTTATGAGTGGCGGTCGGGGATGAGCGATGGTCTTTTCCTACCAATCTATCCCCCTAGGAGCATGCACGTAGTACTTGATTTTTGATGACTTCTAAATTTTTGCAATAAGTATATGAGTTATTTTGACTAATGTTGAGTCCATGGATTATACGCACTTTTACCTTTCCGCCTTTGCTAGCCTCTTCGATACCGTGCATTGCCCTTTCTCACCTTGAGAGTTGGTGCAAACTTCGCCGGTGCATCCAAACCCCGTGATACGATACACTCTATCACACATAAAACTCCTCATATCTTCCTCAAAACAGCCACCATACATACCTATTATGGCATTTCCATACCCATTCCGAGATATATTGCCATGCAACTTTCCACCGTTCCGATGATCATCATGACATACTTTACTTTTGTCATATTGCCATTGCATGATCATGTAGTTGACATCGTATTTGTGGCAAAGCCACCATGCATTTTCATACATGTCACTCTTGATTCATTGCACCATCCTGCACATCACCGGAGGCATTCATATAGAGTCATATCTTGTTCTAGTTTTGAGTTGTAATCCTTATGTTGTAATCAATAGAAGTGTGATGATCATCATTATTAGAGCATTGCCCAATCAAAAAAAAGAGAAAGGTCAAAAAGAAAAAAATAAAGGCCCAAAAAAGGGGCAATGTTACTATCTCTTTTTCCACACTTGTGCTTCAAAGTAGCACCTTGTTCTTCATGTAGTGAGTCTCATATATTGTGCTTCAAAGTAGCACCATGTTTTTCATATAGTGAGTCTCATAAAGTTGTCTTTTTCATACTAGTGGGAATTTTTCATTATAGAACTTGGCTTGTATATTCCTACGACGGGCTTCCTCAAATGCCCTAGGTCTTCGTGAGCAAGCAAGTTGGATGCACACCCACTAGTTTTCTTTTGTTGAGCATTCATTTATAGCTCTAGTGCATCCGTTGCATGGCAATCCCTACTCCTCATGTTGACATCAATTGATGGGCATTTCCATAGTTGATTATCCTCGTCAATGTGAGACTTTCTCTCTTTTTTGTCTTCTCCACACAATCCCCATCATCATATTCTATTCCACCCATAGTGCTATATCCATGGCTCACGCTCATGTATTGCGTGAATGTTGAAAAAGTTTGAGATTATTTAAGTATGAAACAATTGCTTGGCTTTTCATCGGGGGTATAGAAGTTGGGAACATCTTTGTGTGACGAAAATGAAGCATGGCCTAACTATATGATTTTGTAGGGATGAACTTTCTTTTGCCATGCTATTTTGAGAAGACATAATTGCTTAGTTAGTATGCTTGAAGTATTATTATTTTTATGTCAATATTAAACTTTTGTCTTGAATCTTTCGAATCTGAATATTCATACCACAGTTAAGAAGAATTACATTGAAATTATGCCAAGTAGCACTCCACATAAAAAATTATCTTTTTATCATTTACCTACTCGAGGACGAGCAGGAATTAAGCTTGGGGATGCTTGATACGTCTCCAACATATCTATAATATTTGATTGCTCCATGCTATATTATCTACTATTTTGGGCAATATTGGGCTTTATTATCCACTTTTATATTATTTTTGGGACTAACCTATTAACCGGAGGCCCAGCCCAGATTTGCTGTTTTATGCCTATTTCAAAGGTTTCGAGGAAAAGGAATATCGGGAGTCGAAACGGAACGAAATCAACTGGAGAAGTTATTTTTGGAAGGAAACCCACCGGATAGACTTGGACTCTATGTCAGAAGATACATGAGCTGGCCAAGAGGGTGGGGGCGCGCCCCCTGCCTCGTAGGGCCCCCGAAGCTCCACCGACGTACCCCTTGCACCCATATATACCTACGTATCGAAAAACTTCCAGAACAGAAGATAGATCGGGAGTTCCGCCGCAAGCCTCTGTAGCCACCAAAACCTCTCGGGAGCCCGTTCAAGCACCTGCCGGAGGGGGGAAACCCTCACCGGTGGCCATCTTGATCATCCCGGCGCTATCCATGACGAGGAGGGAGTAGTTCACCCTCGGGGATGAGGGTATGTACCAGTAGCTATGTGTTTGATCTCTCTCTCTCTCTCTCTCTCTCTCTCTCTCTCTCTCTCTCTCTCGTGTTCTCTCTCGTGTTCCCTCTATGGCACGATCTTGATGTATCGCGAGCTTTGCTATTATAGTTGGATCTTAAGATGTTTCTCCCCCTCTACTCTCTTGTGATGAATTGAGTTTCCCCTTTTGAAGTTATCTTATCGGATTGAGTCTTTTATGATAACACTTGATGTATGTCTTGCCGTGCTTATCTGTGGTGACAATGGGATATCATGTGCCACTTGATGTATGTTTTGGTGACCAACTTGCGGGTTCCGCCCATGAACCTATGCATAGGGGTTGGCACACGTTCTTGACTCTCCGGTAGAAACTTTGGGGTAGTCTTTGAAGTACTTTGTGTTGGTTGGATGAATCTGAGATTGTGTGATGCATATCGTATAATCATGCCCACGGATACTTGAGGTGACAATGGAGTTTCTAGGTGACATTAGGGTTTTGGTTGATTTGTGTCTTACAGTGTTATTCTAGTACGAACTCTTTTATAGATTGATCCGAAAGAATAACTTTGAGGTGGTTTCGGACCCTACCATAATCTCTACGTTTGTTCTCCGCTATTAGTGGCTTCAGAGTGACTCTTTGTTGCATGTTGAGGGATTGTTATACGATCTATCTATGTTATTATTGTTGAGAGAACCTGCACTAGTGAAAGTATGAACCCTAGGCCTTGTTTCCTATCATTGCAATACCGTTTACGCTCACTTTTATCATTAGTTACCTTGCTGTTTTTATATTTTCAGATTACAAATACTTATATCTACCATCCATATTGCACTTGTATCACCATCTCTTCGCCGAACTAGTGCACCTATACAATTTACCATTGTATTGGGTGTGTTGGGGACACAAGAGACTCTTTGTTATTTGGTTGCAGGGTTGTTTGAGAGAGACCATCTTCATCCCTCGCCTCCTACGGATTGATAAACCTTAGGTCATCCACTTGAGGGAAATTTGCTACTGTCCTACAAACCTGTGCACTTGCAGCCCAACAACGTCTACAAGAAGAAGGTTGTGTAGTAGACATCGATGAGTAGAGGGATGGCTAGGCCAGCGATGGGAGTACGGTGGGTCGGTGAGGCTGTGGCAAAGACAAATGTCATGGGAGGAGGGAGCAGGCAGTCCGCCGGGCGCTTGTTTGAGCGGGCCGGAGCAGGAAGAGTAGAGATTGAAGAAGACGACGGTCGTTGGATGGACATCCAACGATCCTTTGCTTAAAGCGCCAACCTTTTTAGGAAAGCCTCAAATCTGTGGAAAACAAAGATACAACCCATCTGCATTATTTCTAATAATTTACATCCCATTTGCTAATTCTTAAGGTTTTTTTTGGAGCCCATATTCTTTTTGTTAGCATTACAGCCCATATTGTGGCCACGGTTAAAAAAATATACGAAATTTTGCATATTCGGTGCGGTCAAAACTGTTTTTAATCCCAAAATTTCGACTCACATTCAAACTGATTTTAAAAATAAATGTATATCAATATAAAATCACACAAATTCTCCATGCATAAAAATTAATGTAATTTAAAATCTCGAAATGAAAAAAAGATATTTAAAACTAATTGCCGGTTTGATGTGTTTTAAAAATGTACAACCCATTTCTCATTACTGATGGGCCATTTTCTCGGCCAAATTAATGAAGCTCTCCTCGTCTTGAAAGATTTGCAGCCCAACAAGCCCGACAAAGTGACTTACTTGGCAAATCACAAAAAACTAGGCTGTGGCCATGGACCCAATCACGCCTCTCTCCACGTCTGATACTCTTCCGATGGAAGTCGGTCATTGACCACATTGACCACGCCACGCCGAGAGCACCAAGGCGGTGGACGACGGCGAGGCCTAGGAAGGGGACGACGCGGAGGCGGGGAAGACGCGGCAGTGGATGCCCACGCGGAGAGGAGTACGAGGGTTCACTGGTTCGACTGAGGCATGAGGCTGCCGTCGCCGCAGAATAACAGGTGGTGTGGGTGAGTAGAGGGATACCCTGGGCCAGCGGTGGGAGTAGTAGGGGGCGGTGAGGCCTCTGCGGCATCACAGCCGGCCACGAGAGGCAGGAGCACGCGACACGACCGGCGCTGCTTTGGGCGGTGAGCAACAAGACCAGAGGTTGAAGAAGCACTATGGCCGTTGGATGGACATCGTGCAGTCCTTTGGAGCTAGAATCGTTCATATTGACTAAGTTGACAAATGTAGGACCTTGAAGTATGTCTAGAGGGGGGGTGATTAGACTACTTGACCAATTAAAAACTTAACCTTTTCCCAATTTTAGACTTTGGCAGATTTTAGCTATTTTAGCACAAGTCAAGCAATCTTCACACAATTCAAGCAAGCATGCAAAGAGTATATAGGCAGCGGAAATTAAAGCATGCAACTTGCAAGAATGTAAAGGGAAGGGTTTGGAGGATTCAAATGCAATTGGAGACACGAATGTTTTTGTCGTGGTTCCGATAGGTGGTGCTATCGTACATCCACGTTGATGGAGACTTCAATCCACGAAGGAGTAGCAGTTCTTGTGAGTCCACGGAGGGCTCCACCCACGAAGGGTCCACGAAGAAGCAACCTTGTCTATCCCACCATGGTCGTCGCCCACGAAGGACTTGCCTCATTAGCGGTAGATCTTCACAAAGATAGGCGATCTCCTTGCCCTTACAAACTCCTTGGTTCAACTCCACAATCTTGTCGGAGGCTCCCAAGTGACACCTAGCCAATCTAGGAGACAACACTCTCCAAGAAGTAACAAATGGTGTGTTGATGATGAACTCCTTGCTCTTGTGCTTCAAATGATAGTCTCCCCAACACTCAACTCTCTCACAGGATTTGGATTTGGTGGAAAGAAGATTTGAGTGGAAAGCAACTTGGGAAAGGCTAGAGATCAAGATTCATATGGTAGGAATGGAATATCTTGGTCTCAACACGTGAGTAGGTGGTTCTCTCTCGTAACCTGGTAAGTTGGAAGTGTAGGTTTGTTCGATGGCTCTCTCCATGAATGAAGAGGAGGTGGAGGGGTATATATAGCCTCCACACAAAATCTAACTGCTACACACAATTTACCAAACTCGGTGGGACCGAATCAACACTCGGTCGGACCGATTCAAGAAACCTAGTGACCGTTAGTGGTTTTCGGTGGGACCGACATGCAACTCGGTAGGACCGATATGGTTAGGGTTAGGGCATAACGTAATCTCGGTGAGACCGACATACAAACTTCGGTGAGACCGATTTTGGTAATTAGCTAACCGGAGAGTTGGTCAGGTAAACTCGGTGGGACCGATTCGCTCTTTCGGTGAGACCGAAAAGTTACGAAAAGGAAACAGAGAGTTTACATTGCAATCTCGGTGGGACCGATCGCTCACTTAGGTTAGACCGAAACGTTACGAAGGGAAACAGAGAGATTACAATCCCATCTCGGTGAGACCGAGATCCCTATCGGTGAAACCAATTTGCCTAGGGTTTGTGGCAATGGCTATGACATCTGAACTCGGTGGCACCGGATAGAAAGAATCGGTGGGACCGAGTTTGACTTTAGGTTTAGGTCAAATGTGGATGTGAGAAAGTAGTTGAGGGTTTTGGAGCATATCACTAAGCACATGAAGCAGGAGGCTCATTAAGCAACACCTCATCCCTCCTTGATAGTATTAGCTTTTCCTATAGACTCAATGTGATCTTGGATCATTAAAATGTAAAATGTAGAGTCTTGAGCTTTTGAGCTTGAGCCAATCCTTTGTCCTTAATATTTTGAGGGATCCACTTTCATCATCCATGCCATGCCATTCATTGAGTTTTCCTGAAATATTTGTCTTGGAATAGCATTAGCTCAATGAGCTATATGTTGTTATGAATTAACAAAACCACCTAGTGATAGTTGCACTTTCAACAAAGCCCTTCGTCCTCGTCAACCTAGTAGGCCCACAAGTCAGCCACCCACTATGGTGGGTCCCAGCTAGCAGGGGGTATTCATTTTTTCGTGCGTAATAAAGAGGCACTTCCTTGCGTGCGAAGATATAGCTGGTGGGTCCGACCTGTCAGCGGGGGGAACGTTTTTTCACGAAATACAGAAGCTCTTCCCACGTACAGTGCACGTACAATGTGTAATAAGGAGGAACTTTCCTTGCGTGCGACCATGGACCTCGTGGGTCCCAGCCGTCAGGCTCTCCACGTACAGTCCTCTTCCGATGACTCTCGTATGTTGACCACGCCGCGCCGAGCGCACCGAGGCGATGGACGACGGCGAGGCCCCAGACTGGAACGACCCGGAGATGGGGAAGACGCGGCAGTGGAGTCGCAGACGGAGAGGAGTGCGAAACTTGACTGGTTCGGTGCGGGTGGGCCTACACTCGGCAGAGAATAACCGGAGGTGCGGAGTGGAGGATGGCCCGCCTTGGCGGGTAGCGTTTGTTGAGGCGCATAATACAACGCCGGCCAGGCCTGAAAATTTGGAGCAGGCGGTTCCGGCAGCGCTGGGGAAGAAGACGAGAGATTGAAGAAGAATGACGGCCGTTGGATGTAAATCCAACGCCTTCTTAGGCTTCGACCTACTGGCCCACATGTCAGCCAGTCCATTTGTTTTTTTAGTCCATTTGGTGGGCTGGGTGAAACAATGATGTAGCATCTATGCAGCCCGTTTAAATCCCATTTGCATTTTTCTCGAAATCCGCAGAC
The DNA here is from genome assembly GCA_021605145.1 of Aegilops bicornis. Lineage (NCBI taxonomy): Eukaryota > Viridiplantae > Streptophyta > Magnoliopsida > Poales > Poaceae > Aegilops > Aegilops bicornis. The sequence continues at coordinate 35,269,708 of CM038672.1, forward strand.
TTGCTGGGCTGGGTGAAAATATCATGTTGGGCTAGACGGGGAAATGTTATAAAAACATAAACACATGATTGCACGTCAGTAAAATCTTTGCAAGCTTATGTACGCAAACACTAGGAGTTAACTTGGCATGTTATATATAAACAATTATTATTATTATTTTGTAAGAACTTTCAACTTACGAAATAAAATATCATTTTGATTTGATGAGTTAATAGTACATGGGGTATTATTATTTTTTAGGCTTGACGTGGGACAGTTGAGTTGGTTCTAGGGGAAAGTACTGGGAGAAAACTCAGTTTATATCGAAAAAGAAAGTGGGGGAAAATTCAGAGACCTGCTGGGTCCAATTCGAGGAGAGGAATATGTTGGGAGGAAGGAGATTCAAAGCACGGCAGCCGAGTGAACTAGTTTTTTTATGGACAAGTGAACTAGTTTACATACATTAGCAAATAGCCACTAAAAAAAGCAATCAGGTTAATGGGTTCTTAAAAAAATATTTCGAACAAAACAGGAAATTACGACACATAGGCTAATGCATGAAACACTCAGATGATAAAGGTGCTTATAAACAGATAAAGTACAACATCTAGACCTTCCTGGCACGCTTGATCATGGCCAGCTGCGGTTGTCCGTGTACTCGTCGGTTACGGGAAGTAGACACGCCCTCATGTCCAAGATCTGCCTGTACATGTCGTAGCATGCGTATGCGTCCTTGGCCGCGTAGGTTATGTAGGCTAGATTCAGAGGTACCTCCCACGTGTTCAGGTCGTCTTCTTTCATGTTGGCGTATCAGGGGTCGATGATGGTCTCAGCAAGGTCAACCACGGAGTCCTTCTCCTGCCCGTTGCTGATGATCTTGTATTGCTTCTGGATGTCGACAAGCTTGTTGCACCAGATGTACGAATCGTCGCGTTCTTCCTTCTCTCCACCGTAGCGAAGGTGCAGTCGGTGCTGCCGATGAAACGGGCGAATGCTCCAGAACCTGGTGTAGCCATAGGACTGAGGCGAGGCAGAGCTTCACCGACTCTGTATCGTTGGTGCACATCACATTCAACTTGGTGCAGCCATAGGACTGAACGGAGAACTCAAAGGGGAACTCCTTGCTGAAGTCCATACCCAGCAGGCTCACCCCTCGGATCGCATTGGCGTCTCCTCGAGTGGACGAGTCTGTAGGCGGCGGCAGCAGTTTGTTTTCAGCTCTTGGGGAACTGGATTCAACAGTAAGCTGAGTGTGTACAGGCGACAACAGTTACTACCCCTCCCTCGTCCACTGCACGCCCGACAGAAGATGCACCCTCGGCGCATTCAAACGCCTCCATTAAGAAACCTACTCCGGCCACACGTCGGTTCACGAGCGGGTCTGTATTGGTACTGTAATAACAGGAGTTAGTGGTCACTTTACTTAAATTTAATTAGCTTTAATAGAAATTTATACCTTAAACAAGCAATGCATTCGCTCGTTCTATCAGTGCCACAGGATCAACATGCACAACAATTAGAATTATTATTCTTAGGACGCACACGATCAACACATTTGTCGCACTTTCACAAAGATAATACTACCAAGTTTGAACTGTTTGTTATGGTTGTTGTCCTCTGCATCATCATGACGTGTTTCCTAGCTTGCAAGATTCAGAACCAACAAATAAGATCCAAATAATAAGTACAACAAAGATGCCTACACATCTCATTGATTCCCAGCTTGCAAGATTCGTAACCAACAAATAAGATCCAAATAATAAGTACAACAAAGATGCCTACACATCTCATTGATTCCCAACTTGCAAGATTCGAACCAACAAATAAGATTCAAATAATAAGTACAACAAAGATGCCTACACATCTCAGCGATTCGCAGCTTGCAAGATTCGTAACCAACCCATTAGAGCCTTTTGATAAAGTGAATATTGGGATTAATCCATCTTGGCTAGCCATGTCATACAATCGAAGAACTTGGCAAATGCTCTTGACCGTCACAACATCTGTAGTTGAGTATTCCTGTTTGCACAACATGTTTGCACATCACAAACAAGGAGACAAGAGAGCATGATTTCACTTTAATAGCGGCCTCCTTGAACTCAACCTCCAACTCTACTTGGATGAGGTCTGGCTGGAGTTCCATGATTCAATTCATGCGCCTTTTTCTGTAGTTCACCTGAAATGAAGCAAAGATTGCATCATTCAGCTAGCAAGACGTACTTGCTCTTGTGAGTCAAGTGTGTTCTTCTTTAGTAGTTGCACTAAAATTGAGGAACATTAAGGTTGGCTATCCGGCTCATGTAAGGTGCAACTATAATTTTCTTATCCTTTTGTGCAGTTCCACTAAAATAAAGTGCCATTGTGGTGACAATGACGGCTCCATCTTGCAAAGGCTAATAAAATGTTGCACGAGATTACCAGCAGAACTTGACGGAGATTTTGTAAACTCCAATCACCATTTTGTGCAGTTCCACCAAAATTGAGAGATGTTGCCCACGTGACATTTTAGTTGAACTGCACAAGACACTCATTCAAAAAAAAGTGTTTTGTGCAGTTCACCAAAAGGCCACAATAGCAACAAGGTGAAACGGATATCCCTATCTGCACAAAATGATAGAAAGTAAATAGTTGCTGGTCAATAAGAATATACGAAAGATATACAAAATGAAAATATGCATCTTAATTATGTTCATGGCAATCACGCAAGGACAGTAGAAATTTTAAAATGTCAGAAATGCTTCATGTTACCAGAAGCATTACGATCAACAATGAGATTCCTCAAATATGGGATTACTTTAATGGTGGCATTGCTTGTTTACGGAACCACGATAAATCAACAAAGACTAAAGAGTTGGTTTAAGGGCATGGGACCGTGGGGACACTAGGACAATCGACGTAAAGGAGCAACTTACTTATCATACTGGGGAAAACAACAGGAGTGCCATTTGTAACATAGTTTATTGCATCTTATCACTGGTGGCATTAGATTAACAATAACACTGGTTAGACATGTCCCTTAGGTAACAGTGTGATCGCTTCATTTTACATGCGTCCTTACATTAACAACAGCAAAATGTTGGTATAAGGACATGACAAGTTGGACGCATCAGCACAATGTACCTACAAGGAGGCATAAAGTGGTGATGCCGAGCTTGTTCACGCTATGTGAGGGCAGCAAACCTATTCCCGGAGACCTTGTACTATGTGAGGGCAGCAAATCTAATCCCGGAGACCTTTTACTATGTGAGGGCAGCAAATCTAATCCTGGAGACCTTTTACTATGTGAGGGCAGCAAATCTAATCCTGGAGACCTTTTACTATGTGAGGGCAGCAAATCTAATCCACAGAGACCTTTTACTATGTGAGGGCAGCAAATCTAATCCACGAGACCTTTTACTATGTGAGGGCATCAAATCTAATCCTCGAGACCTTTTACAATGTGATGGCGATGAAATCTAATCCTGGACATACTCATTGACTTGTCCACCAGCCGCCACTTTCTATCCTTTTTTCAACCAATAATAGATCTGTTCCTTATCCAGTTTGTACTGCGGTTTCTCATTATTTCCCTTTTCAACCAAGAGACCGGTTGGGTATCCGGTCTCTACTACTTTCACCATATTATTTCCTCTTTGAATCAAGTCCTAGATTCATGCTACAACTTTCCCCCCTTTCTTCGTTGTTTGAACAAAGCCCTAGATTCGAATGCATGAAGTAGCTTTACCTCTAATAATACTAAAAATTAGGTGGCTTTGGAAGAGCTGATGGGAGTAGAAAAACATGCACATGCAGACACGTGGGGAGCTGGGGCAGTAGAGCAAGGCCGCTTTCGAAGAACTTATGCCTGAGGGTCGCTGGGATGTCGGCGGCGGCAGGTCGGATCTGCGGACAATACGACAGGGAGGAAGAAGGGTCGGAGGACCTCTTGAGCCATCGCTGTGTCAGAGAGAACGGCATGGGAAGAGGATCGGGCCCCTCGGGCAGCTGTGGGTTTCCTCCCTCGGTGGCGATGACCGCGTGAACGATGCACCTTTTAGTCCTCTACACACACACCGGCCGAAGGGATCCGGCCGGATCTGTGACCAGCGATGAGCAGAGAGAAAATGTCGCTACCGCTGTCTTGTTTATATCTGGAGAGGATGAGAGAATGAAGAGAGCAACACTAGTAAAGCAAGCGCTCAGGCCCCTACGTCCATATATAGTGGAGTGATTATCTTTTTTTCTCTCCACAACAAGCGTTTCAATTTGTGTACGTGGCATTAAAGAAAAGAAACTCTCTATTTAAGGTGACTACTCTACGACTCCTACTTACTACTACAGTACTACCTCCGTCTTGGTTTATAGGTCCCTTTTATAGTTTGTGCCAAATTTTGACTAAAGATTTAACTAACAAAATGTTAATGCATGTCAAGAAAAATTATCTCATTGGATTCATATTTGAACATAGTTTTGAAAAATATAATGTTTGGTGACATGCGTGAACATTTTCTTAGTTTAATCTATGGTCAAAATTTGGCACGAAATACAATGGGGACCAATAAAAGCGGACAGAGGTAGTATTGTTCACTTGTGCTCCCCGCCCCTCCATTCATTGAACAACCCCACGGGTGAATAAACATACAATAAGTACAGTATTTATATAGAACGAACAAGCTCGAACTATTTTCGTGTAGTTAAAAGTTGAGGGCGCGGCTTTTCCCGGGCAGTACGCGCGGCAGTTTTCGGGTAGGGACAGAGAGGCGAGGAGGGTGAGCGAGTGGGGCTGTGCGATTTGACGGCGCGTTACTGCTGGAAAGACTCGTGATATGACCACTCACTATAGTCATGAATTACTGGCGCTCCGATCGGGGTGAAGCCCCCCTTCCGTTCTGCGCTCTAATCTGGTGCATGACACGTCGACCCGGATGCTGGCTCTCCCACATGTCGGAGTAGTAAGAAGGAGCAAAGAATGATGCGGTATATACTAGTACTATACTACTCCCTCCGTTCCTAAATATAAGTCTTTGGAGATATTTCACTATGGACCACATACGGAGAAAAATGAGTGAATCTACACATAAAATGCATCTATATACATCCGTATGTGGTCCAAAGTGAAATATCTACGAAGACTTATATTTAGGAACGGAGGGAGTACTACTCAGGTCGGAGGAGTGCGAACCACGGCAGCCCAGTGAACCAGCAGTGTGAACCACGGTAGCCCAACAATGTGGTGATATGGCCATAAAAAACAATGTGCTACGGTCCACACTGTAGCAAGTACAGTAACACTCCTCTTTGTTTGGATCCCTGAGTTAGAGCTAGTTTGAGTTGAAATAGCCTCAAATTATCGAAACAAGAGGAGTTAGTTTGAGCTAGTTTGCTCTAACCCAGCTAAAAAAACTAGCCCGGTGGAGAGGTTCTAATTGGGTTAGTTATCCTTGGGCCCACTAAAAGAGAACTAAAAAAATCTCACATGCCCGCACTAGATCGCCCCCCCCCCTCTCGCACGACTCCTCTCTGTTCCCCATAGGGCCACCCGCCCAAGCGCCGCTCGCCCTACTCTGGCCGCCCTCTACCTCCAGCCTTCGAAGGTCGCCCCGCTCCCCCTTCAATAGTCGTTTTTCTCCCTCTGTCATGCGCGACGGCGGCGCATCTACCAGGGAGGTCGCGAGAGGGGTGAGTTTGTTCATTCCTTCACTGTCTCACGGCCATATCATTGATCTTGCTTGCTCTAGCGCTAATTCTGATTTGGAAAAGTAGATCCTGATCAAACTTGCTATAGATTTGTGGTGCACGCATGGAATTGTTTGATGCTGCTTGAGGAGGTAATAAATCTTTCTAGAGGCCCAAAGATTAAGGTCACCTTTCTAGGTGTTTCAATTTCAGGCTTGTATTATTTGTAGAGGCCCAAAGATTCATTTCACCTTTCTAGGTATTTCAATTTCAGGCTTGCATTATTTCTAGAGGCCCAAAGATTCAGTTCACCTTTCTAGGTATTTCAGTTTCAGGCTTGCATTATTTCTAGAGGCCCAAAGGTTCAGTTCACCTTTCTAGGTATTTCAGGCTTGCATTATTTCTAGAGGCCCAAAGATTCAGTTCACCTTTCTAGGTATTTCAGTTTCAGGCTTGCATTATTTCTAGAGGCCCAAAGATTCAGTTCACCTTTCTAGGTATTTAGGTTTCAGGCTTGCATTATTTCTAGAGGCCCAAAGATTCAGTTCACCTTTCTAGGTATTTAAGTTACATGCTTGCATTATTTCTAGAGGCCCAAAGATTAAGTTCCCGATCGTGACAGCGGCCCTGCTACCCATGCCGGTGTCGACCTCAAATCGCAAGGGCCGGCGTCGGAGAGGTTCCCGGGGCTTGGGCTCTACAGAGCCTTCTTCCAGAGCGACGATGGCGAGCTCCTCCCTCGGTGCATGAGGGGCTCCGGGCTCCCTCCCTATCTTGAATGACTTCCGTGATGAGTTAGCTCATTCTTTGTTTCATGAAGTGTTTTTTTATTTTGTGAAGCTTGATTGACGACTTGTATGTTTAAGTGGGATATCTCATTTGTATGGACAAAGTAAAAATTATCATGTTTTGCATGCTTGATTTGTATAGATGGTTCGTTTATGTCAATTGTGAGCGGAGGAGGCCACAGAAGAGCCGGCCACACCAAGAGGGTGCTTGGATCCAAGGGACTTATTTTAGTCGACTAAAATAGGGTCCAAAGTAGTCAAATGATTGAGATAGAGCATTTATTTTCAATCTAACCCTGCCATCCATACACCTCTTTGGTTTAGAGTTAGTTCAGGGTTAGAATCCAACTCTAGCCTCTAACTGAGTTAGAGTTCTCCTCATCTCGGTTCATCGCCATCATACTTTCCCCATTCCCGTGTTTTCAGTATCCTGCGAATCAAAGAGGCCCTTTTTTATGGAAAAATCAAAGAGACCCTTAGACTGGTTTAGGTCCGGTCATTTTTATAAACGTGTTATGTCCAAAATTTAATGAATGTGCTCGGTTTCCACGAAACTAATCCGGTTTCATGTAGTAATTCATTCATTTATTTATTCTTCATGGGGTTTGCATGTAATTCGTGAGGTCTGAAATGTAAAGTACCCGGCATATGCTCCAGTCGTGCATGCACTATGACCTAGATGCTCTATGTCCCACATGTCGGTAATGGGAGCACGTAGAAATAGCCTAGGAGTACATATAGGAGGATAAATGCGTGAAAAAATATGTACTGTGAAGCGTAGCCGCGGTTCGAAAAGGAGACCTAAAGTGATGACAGCTATAGGTTGCACGCACCCAACTAGTGGTACTAGACATACGACTAATTTTGCCCTCAAGAAAAAAAAGAGGCACGAGTGCTCAGTACTCCTATTCTATAAACACGAGTCCCATCTGACAACAGCGTCCGTACTCTGGTAGCTCTCATCCTCGCTTTCTCTTCTAATTCTAAACTTCGGCCGACGCCCGGTGGGCGGGTGGGTTTGCTCAATCATGACCCCACCTCACAGTGAAAACGTTACGACTGGAATAAAAATGCCATATACTCACTCCATTCATAAATATAAGCCTTTTTAGATACTAGTTCAAATGGAATACATCATACAGATGTATGTAGACATAATTTAGAGTGTAGATTCACTCATTTTGCTCCGTATGTAGTAGTCACTTGCTAGAATCTTTAGAAAGACTTATATTTGGGAATGGAGGGAGTACTATACTAATAAAACATTAAGGCCACGAGGCGATGCAGTGTTGGTTACAGGAGGCAAGAAGAAGAGATGCATCCATCGACGACGTCCACCTCCTCGACTCAGGGCGCCGGCCCACCGAACGGCGCCTAAGTAGCAGCGGTTTTCGTGGCCAGGTCGACGTGCTTCTGAACAATGGCGTCCAAAGATTCCAGCCATGGAAGAAGGCAACGTCTTCATCTCGCTTGCCTTGTAGTGGCCTATGTAGACGATTTCCTCGTAGACGTGGATGTGCAGGTCGATGGTTTCTTGCATGGCGAGGCACTGCGTGGCGAGCGCGACCTCGAGGTGCACATTCTTCATCGCGACCTCCGGCACCTGCAGGGCCACCAGGGCTTGAAAGAGTTCGTCACCATGTAGGCCGATGAGGGTGGCAGGCAATGAGGAGCCTTGGCGCGCGGGCTGGAGCAGTACGACAAGGTCGTCCGCGCGCTTCTTGACAGCGGTGAACTTGCGGATGGAGTTGACCATCATGTTGTCCATGCGAGAGGCGAAGCCGGCATCGGCGAGGACTATGATGCCTGCGGTCGCCAGCACCATCTGGAAACGCTGCACGGTGCGGGGCCGTAGGCCGGCGCCTTGGATGATTTGGCACAGCCGACTGCCGCTCGCGTCCATCGCCTCCATAGGTGCTTGTGGCTTCTGGTCACTTGGTCTTGGATTGGAGTGAGCAGTGTTGCGCAGAGACTTGGGAGTAGATGGATTGGAGTGGTGGGGCGCCTTTATTATATGTGTAGCGACCCGACCCGAATGGATCAAGTCTCTGTGCTTTCGTGTCATCCCTGGATCGGTATGCTGACACACACAGTACTCGAAGGATTTATAACAGAGATAAATCACATGTATAAAGTAACGTAAAAACTATTACCTCAATCCAAATATAGCGGAAGCAACAAGGTTGTGGATTCCCATCAACACCAACGGCAAAGTTGAGTATAGGAAATCGTAACCCTAACGTGTCACTTACTCGTCGTCTGAAAATTCTGCAACATGAAAAGTTGCAGCCCGAAAACGGGTCAGCACATGGAATATGCTAGCAATGTAACACATAGAGAGTAATGAAAGAATAGAATATACTACATGCATATGTGGCTGGTGGAAAAGCTCTATGGTTACAGTTTTTGCGAAAAGCCAATTTTTCCCTACTTCAAAGGAATAAGTTTATTTAGCTATCATGGTGGTTGTTGAACATTGAGAATGGTTGACAGCATCCTCAATCCCAATTAAAAATTACTCATTAAAACCCAATACATTTATTTTAGAAGTAACATGTTGAGATTCACATGATAATCAAGTACTAGATACTCAAGATTTGTCCATAACCGGGGACACGGCTAATCATGATTAGTTTATACACTCTGAAGAGGTTTATGCACTTTTCCCCACAAGACTCGATCGCCTCCGCTTGGTTCTCGCACTACATGGTGTTTGAGAAACGGATGACCGAGACATAGTCTTTCAGAAGTGCTAGCACCTTACATGGGTAGACCGTACCAACCTACATCCCCTACATCAGCTAGTCTGCCCGTAAGAGTTCGCACAACTTAGTCAACTACGCCAGAGCCCATAATTGGCTTGTGGCTGCACACGGAAGTTTCTAGTTTGAATAATCTCATGATCCCTCGTGAGCACAGGTGGCGGTCCAAGAAATACAGCAAATCCTGATAGAAACCAGGTGCCTCAATCCACCCAGATGTGTGTTTAGGTTGCCACCTTAGATAAACCATTAATTAACAACCTCACATCTGTCATGGATATTCACTCACCCAATCCACGTCTACTAGCATAGCATGGCATAATCAAGCAAACGTAGAAGTAACTCCCAAGGTTTTCATAAGTAAAACAGTAATAGGTACTACCTCAATCTACTTCCCATCCCACAATTTAATTAGATCCTAAACATGCAAGTGTTTGGGGGTTTGATCTAATGCATAAAACTGGGTAGTAGAAAAGGTATGATCAAAGTGTTACTTGCCTTGCTGATGATCCGCGAGACCTAGAGATTCGAAGTAACGAGCGGCGCACTCCGGTTGATCTATCGCAGACAAACAACAAGCATACAATAAGCACTCATCTAATGCACGGGGAAATCTTGAATAAAAGATCTAACCAGATAGTTCAACTTAAGAACCCTGGTTGCAAAAAGAATCGAATCAAATAAAGCATCGAAAGTCGGAACTCGAGAGAGAACGACTTTGCTTAGCAATCTGAAACTAGGTCAAAATTTTACAGTAGCAAAACTCTGTGAAAGTAGGTTAGTCGAACGGCGGTTTCACATTTAAACTCCAGCGCTTGAATCACCTGATTCCGATAAACGAGCAAGAAATAAAACAGATTTGAAAATCGGATCGTAAATCGAATCAAAAATAATGGATTAAATCCGATTTTAAAAGAAAAGCGACGAGCGGATTAAATAACGGACGCTCGTTAACAGAACTAATCCAACGAACACGTTCATTGAAACGAACGGTTCGGTGAACGTTCGTTAATTAAGAAAACCGAAAAAATAAAACCAATCTAGGTTTTTTTTTTTAAAAAAAAAACCGAACATCTTTTTTTTTTAAATAAATAAACCGGATCGGTTTTTAGGAAAACCAGATCGGCGCGAGGGGCTACCTCCGGCGATCTCGCCGGCGAGGCTCGGGGCTCCGGGCGAGGGGCGAGGGCGACGGGTCCGGAGGCGAGGGCGGCGAGGTCCCGGCCAAGTGGCGGGAATCCATGGGCGACAAGGCCCATGGCGGCGGGCGGGTTCAAGGCGCTGGTTGGGGCGGCTCAAGGGCGAGGTGAGAGAGGGGGCGGTGGCGGGTTATATAGGAGGGAGGCGGTTCCTTGGGAGGGGGGTGAGCGCTGGTCAAGGGACTCGGCGGCGTGGGCGCCAGGCGGCGGCAGGACACGGGCAAGGCGTCACATGAGGGAGGAGGCGGGTGGGCTGGGCGGCTGGGCCGGCTGGGCCTTGGCCTGTGGGGGCGCGAATTTTTTTAACATTTTTTTTCCAAAAACAAAATAAGAAAAAGCAAAATAAATAAAAATATATATAGGCATATAATATATCAAAATTTTCAGAAAAACATTTTCTACAACATGAACATTATTTTAGCTTCAAATAACATACACACAAATCCAAATAAAACAAAGAGTGTTTCAGCTCTAATAAAATCCAATAAAAATCATTTTGAAAATACCAAAATGACTTCAAATTAATTTCTCTCCAATTTTCTAAGGTAGGGAATCATGTTACCCTATTTTCCATGTAGTTTATTTTTGGAGGAAAATAATTTGAATAAAACTCAAATAACTCCAAATTGGAAATAAATTCGAAAGAACTTTGAATTTAATTCTTTGAAACTCCCAACTCATATTTCATATGTTTTGAAGAAGTCATTTTATCTTCACTGTGAAAATCATTGAGTTGCATGAAGTTTCAGAATTGGAAAATATCTTCCAAATGAAATTCAAATATTTTCAACACCCCTTGTCATTTAAATAAATGGAAGAAGTCATGTCATCTTCTCTCCGAGGGTTTTGTGATGAAAAGAATTTGAATTCGAAGTTCATAAAAGCAAAATGAAAGTTTGGGAAAGTCCTTTTATTCCCTCTCATCTAACTTTCAAAAGTTTCAATTCACTCACTTTCATTCAATCAATCAAGCAATCAATCAAATCTATCTATTTGTTTATAACATTCCAAAATTTAGAATTTTGGGATGTTACAAACTACCACCCTTAAAATGAATCTCGTCCTCGAGATTCGGAGAGGCTTAGCAAGAAATAGGTTAGGGTTTGGGGTCTTCCCAAGTCCATCGATCATCTCCGGGGTCTCGGGTGCTACCACCCTTAAAAGCATGGTTACGGTTCCATCAAAACTCATATACTCCATCCTTATTGTTGACAGTGCCGGTCTTCTCAGATATTAAGGATAATCCCTTCTCTGGGCTCTTCCGGTAGTGGCATATCCTTTTCCTCAATTCCTTTGTCCTTTCATCTTGGTAGGGTTATCCCGAAACTGGGTCTTCATAGCTGACGGGTCTGGCGCCAATGCTAAACAACTATCGATATCTCGTGGTGGTCAACAATTTATGGTTTCTCCTGCAGAAAACGGGTCTGGGTTGAACCTCACCGTATAACGTACGGTTGGCAACAACTGCCTTGTACAAGGGAAAAAAATGCTTATACCATTCTAAGGTTCAAACAAGGTTTAATATCGTCGTCTCTCTGCTATAGGTAAGTCACTCAGATTTACCATTCCATATAGCAAAGCGAATAATAAGAGTAAGTCGGTATGGTGATCAATCCATCCCGCACCCAAATCATTACCTTGTACATGGTTTAGCGAATCTCGCATTCTAACACTCGGTCGTCCTCACACGCATTGCAGAATTTCTCTTGTCGACGAACCAAGTTCGGAAAATCCATTGATTCTGCAAGCCAAACAAACATCTATCGTTCCTTAACAACTCTCGTGTTTTGCGTAAACTCCTATAGAATCGTCGGTCGGTAAAATCGTAACTTCTTCCAGGGTTTTTCCTTCAGCAAGAGGGTGCTTGCTTCTTGGCAGGTCCTGGGGCCTGTGGGTTATGGCCCATCTCATCACTTGCAAAGCTTGAACTCATCATCTGGGCAGCTGATCATTATCCCAACATCCAACTTCCTGGCATACTTAAAATCCATCCAAATGTGCTGTCTCTGTTCCTTATATTTGCACCAAACTAAGACGTGATTACTCAGACTCATCATGGAAACTTCCATTGATCCATCTTTCCAACATCATACCTCCTTTATATCCAATAACACTTCATCTCTTCATCCTCGTGGGATGTCCCACATACCGTGATAAAACTTATACTTATGAAATCCATACTCCACTTCGTGGAACATTTTTATCCTTTCCAGGGTCAAGCGTCCTTACAGGGAAATATTGGCCATCTCTGCATGGCACTTCTTCAACTGGGAATCGTGAAACACATCATGAACTCCTGACAGTCCTTCGGGTGACTTCAACTTGTTAGCCTATTCTCCCATACGCTCCAAAACTCGGTATGGTCCTACAAATCTCGGGGCTAACTCTCCCTTAACTCCAAATCATTTAACTCCTCGCAGAGGTGGCACACAAAGATATGCTCTGTCTCCAATTTCATAGACTACCTTCTTGCATTTTTGAGTCTGCATAACTCTTCTGCCTGGACTGAGCTATCTTCAGTCTATCTCGAATCAACTTAACATTCTCTTCTGACTCCTTGATCATATTTGGTCCAAACAACTGACGGTCTCCAACTTCATCCCACATCAACGGTGTCTGGCTCCTTCTCCCATACAAAGCTTCAAAAGGGGCCATCTTCAAACTGACTTGGTAGCTGTTGTTGTATGAGAACTCCCCGTAGGGTAGATTATCATCACTACTAGATCCATAATCTAGCGCACACGCTCTCAACATGTCCTCCGGTATCTGATTGACTCTCTTGGTTTATCCATCTGTCTGCGGATGAAAGGCTGTACTGAACTCTAGCCTAGTACCCAAAGTCTGGTGCAGCTGTTTCCAAAACTTTGAGGTAACCGCGTTCCCTTACGATGGTCCTCGGAACTCCATGCAGACATACGATCCTCGTCCAATATATCTTGGCCAACTTCGCACTCGTATTTCACTGGGATAAAGTGAGCCACTTTGGTCAAGCGAGTCAACTACTACCCAGATAGAATCATATCCCAATCGGGTTCTGGGAAATCCGGAAATGAAATCATGTCAAGCTTATCCTACTTCCATTCGGGTATCGGCATAGGCTGTAGTAATCCTGCCGCTTCGATGCTCTGCTTTTACTTTCTCCGCATACATCACTTACGACTACATACTCCGCAATATCCTTCTTAATACTAGTCCACCAGAAACACTTCTTCAAATCCAAATACTTCTTGGTGTTTCCAGGGCGAATCGAGTATGGTGAGTCATGAGCCTCCTGAAGTATTAACTTCCGATCTTTGCATTATTGGGTATATGTACACTGTCCTCAAACCATAAGGTGTCGTGCTCATCCTTACGAAAACCTTTGGCCTTTCCTTTACTCATCCTCTCTTTACCTCGTAAATCTCTTTGTCATCCTCCACGAGCTTCACGGATCTTTCCCAACAATGTAGACTGAACTTCCATTGATGCAACAAAACCTTTTGGGAATAATCTCCAATCAAAGTTCCCTTAAAATCCTCGGCTAACTCCTTTGATAATCCTCCGATTATGAGGGTATTTGTCCTTGTGTTCCTTATGGGTGTGTCCTATTTCTCCACAAATCTTGCATGCGCATGGTTTCTTCATATCACTTCCATCAGGCTTCAATTTCTAGGACACAAGACGAGGCTTTGGCAAAGTCAACTTAAATTCCTCCCAAGTGGTTACTCTTTGCAAGCCATTGGTGGTTTGGTACATCCTCCACCAAATAGCAGCACCTCTTTCAAAGCACTGAAGAGCATGCTGGGCCATATCCTTTCTGACTATAGGGTTGTTCTTCATGTGATCCTCCATGTTCTGAATCCATCGGTCCGTCTTCAATTGACTCATCGGTCCGGAAAATACAAGCTCATCTCCATTCTTCCTCTAACGGGTCCATGGGTTTGGGGTGGGATAAGAGAGATCGAGAGGGATGCACACAATACAAACAATGGTTTTGAAAATACAGATTTTATTGTGGCTGTCGGAAAACATCAAACAAATGACAGCTCACAATCGTCACATCTAACGTAGGTATGTAACAGGGTTTGGTTTTCTAACGGTCAATAAATCTTCAAAGTCATCAAACTCTTCCAATCTTGATCATGTCTCGATGGCTCCTTCCGATCATGCTTGTCCTTCTCAAGTTCTTTTGCTCGATCATCTCATTGGACGCGAAGTCTCTCGCGACGTCCTTCAATATTTCTAGAGTTACGTTCCAACTGCCGGTTTCAACATCCTTGACATGATCCATGATCCTACTGTCCTTCAGTCCTGACGAATCTTTGATGTCTCAAGGTTTTGCTCCTCCAGCTTGGCTACTTTCCGTTTCAGGTTCCTGAATTCTTCATGAACTGCTTCCTTATCAAATACTGCTTCCTGCAGATCCACCTTAAACTTCTGATGTAATATTTCAGATCCTGGTGATACACCAGCTAAGATTAAAACTCCAACGTTTTCAGATAGATGCTCCATCAGCTTTCTACCATCCAATCCTTCCATGCATCTGCATGCTTATCTCCGTACGGTGACAATAGCATAGGCGGGCGATAACATCATGGATAGCGTGTTTCTGCTCTTGTCATTTTCATGAGCTATCATTCCATAGTTGATATCTCCCGCCTTTAGGGTTTTCCTGACTAAGCTTTGAATTCTAATGCTCCATGTTCCAGTCTTTCTCCGATACACCTTGATCTAGGTTATTGATTACTTCCATAATCTCTCAATTCCATAAGCGTAACCTTCCTAGGTCATACAAATCCGAAAATTCTTTAAAGCCTTCAAATTCTCCTAGTCTTCAGAGTCTTCAACAGTTGTAGTTTCCATTTACACGGTAAAATCCTCTTCATTCCAAATGGTCTTAGTTGTCCGATATCTTATCTCCTTGGAGTGGTCTCATCAGTCAAATCTTCGAGTGGTCAAAAGGGAAAAGGGGTATGGCCTCACTAAAAGGGAATATTTGAATAAACTCAGAAGAGAAGAGAGGTAAAAGATCTTTTTGAAAATGAAGTTGTAGAGAAAACTCTTTCCTATGGGCTTATCAGTTTCTAGGGTCACGTCCTACAGTCAACATGTGCTCTGATACCATCTTGTAGCGACCCGACCGAATGGATCAAGTCTCTGTGCTTTCGTGTCATCCCTGGATAGGTATGCTGACACACACAGTACTCGAAGGATTTATAACAGAGATAAATCACATGTATAAAGTAACGTAAAAACTATTACCTAAATCCAAATATAGCGGAAGCAACAAGGTTGTGGATTCCCATCAACACCAACGGCAAAAGTTGAGTATAGGAAATCGTAACCCTAACGTGTCACTTACTCGTCGTTCTAAAATTCTGCAACATGAAAAGTTGCAGCCAAAAACGGGTCAAGCACATGGAATATGCCGCAATGTAACACATAGAGAGTAATGAAAGAATAGAATATACTACATGCATATGTGGCTGGTGGAAAAGCTCTATGGTTACAGTTTTATGAAAAGCCAATTTTTCCCTACTTCAAAGGAATAAGTTTATTTAGCTATCATGGTGGTTGTTGAACATTGAGAATGGTTGACAGCATCCTCAATCCCAATTAAAAAGTACTCATTAAAACCCAATACATTTATTTTAGAAGTAACATGTTGAGATTCACATGATAATCAAGTACTAGATACTCAAGATTTGTCCATAACCGGGACACGGCTAATCATGATTAGTTTATACACTCTGCAGAGGTTTGCGCACTTTTCCCCACAAGACTCGATCGCCTCCGCTTGGTTCTCGCACTACATGGTGTTTGAGAAACGGATGACCGAGACATAGTCTTTCAGAAGTGCTAGCACCTTACATGGGTAGACCGTACCAACCTACATCCCCTACATCAGCTAGTCTGCCCGTAAGAGTTCGCACAACTTAGTCAACTACGCCAGAGCCCATAATTGGCTTGTGGCTGCACACGGAAGTTTCTAGTTTGAATAATCTCATGATCCCTCGTAGCACAGGTGGCGGTCCAAGAAATACAGGCAAATCTCGATAGAAACCGGTGCCTCAATCCACCCAGATGTGTGTTTAGGTTGCCACCTTAGATAAACCATTAATTAACAACCTCACATCTGTCATGGATATTCACTCACCCAATCCACGTCTACTAGCATAGCATGGCATAATCAAGCAAACGTAGAAGTAACTCCCAAGGTTTTCATAAGTAAAACAGGTAATAGGTACTACCTCAATCTACTTCCCATCCCACAATTTAATTAGATCCTAAACATGCAAGTGTTTGGGGTTTGATCTAATGCATAAAACTGGGTAGTAGAAAAGGTATGATCAAAGTGTTACTTGCCTTGCTGATGATCCGCGAGACCTAGAGATTCAAGTAACGAAGCGGCGCACTCCGGTTGATCTATCGCAGACAAACAACAAGCATACAATAAGCACTCATCTAATGCACGGGGAAATCTCGAATAAAAGATCTAACCAGATAGTTCAACTTAAGAACCCTGGTTGCAAAAAGAATCGAATCAAATAAAGCATCGAAAGTCGGAACTCGAGAGAGAACGACTCGGTTTAGCAATCTGAAACTAGGTCAAAATTTTACAGTAGCAAAACTCTGTGAAAGTAGGTTAGTTGGAACGGCGGTTTCGTTACGAAACTCCAGGCGCTTGAATCACCTGATTCCGATAAACGAGCAAGAAATAAAACAGATTTGAAAATCGGATCAGAAATCGAATCTGAAAAATAATGGATTAAATCTGATTTTAAAAGAAAAACGACGAACGGATTAAATAACGGACGCTCGTTAACAGAACTAATCCAACGAACACGTTCATTGAAACGAACGGTTCGGTGAACGTTCGTTAATTAAGAAAACCAATCTAGGTTTTTTTTTTTAAAAAAAAACCGAACATCTTTTTTTTTAAATAAATAAACCGGATCGGTTTTTAGGAAAACCAGATCGGCGCGAGGCTACTCTCCGCGATCTCGGCCGGGCGAAGGCTCAAGGCTCGGCGAGGGGCGAGGCGACGGGTCCGGAGGCGAGGGGCGGCGAGGTCCGCGTCAAGGGGAATCGGCGGCGGCGGGCGAGCCCATGGCGGCGGGTTCAAGGGCGCTGGTTGGGGCGGCTCCAAGCGAGGTGAGAGAGGGGGGCGGCATGGTTATATAGGAGGGAGGGGGGCGGTTCCTTGGGAGGGGCAAGGGAGCGCTGGGTCGGGCAGACTCGGCGGGCGGCGGGCGCCAGGCGGCGGGACTCAAGGCGTCACATGAGGGAGGAGGCGGGTGGGCTGGGCGGCCTGGCTGGGCCGGGCCTGCTGGTTGGGCTGGGCCTTGGCCTGTGGGGGCGCGAATTTTTTTAACATTTTTTTCAGAAAAACAAAATAAGAAAAAGCAAAATAAATAAAAATATATATAGGCATATAATATATCAAAATTTTCAGAAAAACATTTTCTACAACATGAACATTATTTTAGCTTCAAATAACATACACACAAATCCAAATAAAACAAAGAGTGTTTCAGCTCTAATAAAATCCAATAAAAATCATTTTGAAAATACCAAAATGACTTCAAATTAATTTCTCTCCAATTTTCTAAGGTAGGGAATCATGTTACCCTATTTTCCATGTAGTTTATTTTTGGAGGAAAATAATTTGAATAAAACTCAAATAACTCCAAATTGGAAATAAATTCGAAAGAACTTTGAATTTAATTCTTTGAAACTCCCAACTCATATTTCATATGTTTTGAAGAAGTCATTTTATCTTCACTTTCGTGAAAATCATTGAGTTGCATGAAGTTTCAGAATTGGAAAATATCTTCCAAATGAAATTCAAATATTTTCAACACCCCTTGTCATTTAAATAAATGGAAGAAGTCATGTCATCTTCTCTCCAGGGTTTTGTGATGAAAAGAATTTGAATTCCCGAAGTTCATAAAAGCAAAATGAAAGTTTGGGAAAGTCCTTTTATTCCCTCTCATCTAACTTTCAAAAAGTTTCGAATTCACTCACTTTCATTCAATCAATCAAGCAATCAATCAAATCTATCTATTTGTTTATAACATTCCAAAATTTAGAATTTTGGGATGTTACAATATGAGAATCCGAACTTTGTTGCATTCACATCGTGCTGGCTCTATTCTGCTTCTCCAATTAATTCCCTCTGCATGTAATTGAGGATGCATCATTGACCATTCAACGTCTCGGGAACCGCTACCCTCTTCCTACTTGGCATTCAAGCACCTATGGACCCATCGACGACGAGGTGCCTATGGTGACTTCGTAAATTTCAAGATGATAGTGCCGTGCGTGTGTGCGTTGAGGGTGGAGTGCGAGCGTGGCGGTGGCTTCGACGTGCGGAACACGGCGGTGGACTTCATCCTTTCGTCGGTGAGGGTGGAGTGCCCGCACGAAGGCTGTGGGCTCTACGTCACTTACCACAAGCTCGCCGATCACCGTAGCGCAGTGTCCGCCGCTACCGCAAATGCCCCATGCCCGTCTGCGGCTACGAAAGCCCACTGCCGGCGCTCTACCACCACATCAGCACCGCGCATCCCATGCCCGTGCACAGGATCCAGTACGGCAAGGTGCTCCAGCTGCAAGTGCCACTGTCGGAGCCACGACTCTTGCTGTTCGCGGAGGAGGACCGCCACACATTTTTCTTGGTCGGCGGCATGCTCGACATCGGCGCGCCCATCGCCGTGTCGCTGGTCTGCATCAGAGCGGGGGCGTCCCCACTGCCGCACTACTTGGCCAAGCTGTGGGCGAACGGCCCGTCGGGGGAGCCCAAAGGCATGACCGACACCGTCAAGGTGGAAATGGAGGTGACAAGCAGCAAGGATCCCGATGACGTTGACGTGCAGGAGCTGACCTTCTTGACAGTTCCGCCCAAGCTGCTGGCCGGGGCTAAGCTTGTGTCCCTCCACATTCAGATTGACAAGCTCACGTCCTAAATGTTTCTAGAGTGCCTTCTGTTTATCTTAGTAATATGCTAATATAGGGATTACCTTGGTCTACTTTAGCTTAAGAAATGGTGGGTTTTGGTGGCGATGCAGCAATTACTTGACATCGGATCAATAATTTCCAACAATGAACGGATATTTTGTGTCTCATTGGATATAAAGTTCCTTTGGGTAAGAAGTACTACTTGTCATCAAAATGGATAAAAGGAGATGTATGTAGACGTATTTTAGTTCTAGATATGTCCCTTTTATCCATTTTGATGACAAGCACTCCTCCGTTCCACAATACATGCCTTCCATTTGTCAAAATATAGATGTATCTAGACATGTTTTAGTATATAGGTACATCCATGATAGAGCCAATCGGATGGTTGAGAACACTACAATTTGTAGCTACAGATGCGTGTGTGACTCCCAGATGCAGAGGCCGGGGGTCATCATCCTACTTTTCGAGAAAAAACAGACATGTGTGTGAGAGGACGAGTGCGTGCGTGCACCTCTTCTCTTCCTGTATAACGTACTACTAAACTCAGAGTACAAGTTTTTGTGGGTGGCACGATGGTGCGTGCGAGAAGTCCCAAGAGATAGGTTTAATGCGTCTGAAAAAATGACTAGCCTCGAGCTCGCCACGCGGCTATTCCTGTCGAACGCCCCATTAACCGTAAGATATGTATACGACGGTGCCAGTTATTGCACGTACACAGCAGTACTCCCTCCTTTCCGGTTTATAGGGCTTAATTCAAAAATCTCACCAACCAAGATGGTGAGTGGTGGAATATTTTTGTAGTTTGCAAAAGCACCTAATTAATGCTCTTGTTTTTCTCAAAAAATTATGTTTATCAATGCATTAATTGCAATGCATGCCTGCATAAAGTACATGCATTGGTCAATTTTCTCTTAATACTTGCATGCAATGATTTAATGCACCTTGGAATCTGAACATGTGTTGGGGAACAACCAAATTGAGCCTTATAAAATGGAAAATCTAAAATTTTGAGATAAGCCCTATAAAACCGGAAAGGAGGGAGTAGAAAAAGAAGTACTCCATCCGGGAATAGTGTCGCACTTCGAAACTAGAACCGTCAATAAATTTTGAGTTTGCGTCTCGTCACATTCCAAATTACTCCACGCTATATTGAATTGCAAACCTGTTCACACCGATCACAACCTAAACGGTTTCCCACTTAGGAGCGTATTAGTACCACGCTATATTGAATTCCAAAACTGTTCACACCGATCACAACCTAAACGGTTTCCCATTTAGGAGCGTATTAGTACTCGGTTATAAATACTAGTATGCCAAGATGACTGCACATTCCTCCTCAACTCCTCATCCACAAAAACAAACAAGTCATTCAGCATCCTTCCCTTAAATGCGCCATGGCCAGCGTGAGTTACAGGTCGAGATTGCCACCAGGGAGAGGCGAGCATGGAAGCGGAAGCACGAGAGATGTCCCGCCTCGCTGCGAGAGCAGCCGACATGTCCCACCGCGCGGAAGTAGCAGCACGGAGGTCTGATACGTCTCCAATGTATCTATAATTTTTGATTGTTCCATGCTATTATATTACCCCTTTTGGATGTTTATGGGCTTTATGTTACACATTTATATTATTTTTGGGACAAACCTACTAACCGGAGGCCCAGCCCATATTGCTGTTTTTTTGCCTATTTTAGTATTTCAAAGAAAAGGAATATCAAATGGAGTCCAAACGGAATGAAACCTTCGGGAGCGTGATTTTTGGAACGAACGTGATCCAGAGAACTTGGAGTGCAAGTCAAGAAGCTTCCGAGGAAGCCACGAGATAGGAGGCGCGCTACTGTCTCGTGGGCCCTCAGTGACCACCGACGTACTTCTTCCTCCTATATATACCTCGCACTCGAAAACATCCAGGAGCACCACGAAACACAATTTCCACCACCGTAACCTTCTGTATCCGCAAGATCTCATCTTGGAGCCCTTGCCGGCACTCTACCGGAGGGGGAATCAACCACGGAGGGCTTCTACATCAACACCATAGCCTCTCCGATGAGTTGTGAGTAGTTTACCACAGACCTACGGGTCCATAGTTATTAGCTAGATGGCCTCTTGTCTCTTTTTGGATCTCAATACAATGTTCTCCCCCTCTCTTGTGGAGATCTATTCGATGTAAACTCTTTTTGCGGTGTGTTTGTCGAGATCCGATGAATTGTGGGTTTATGATCAAGTTTATCTATGAATAATATTTGAATCTTCTCTGAATTCTTTTATGTATGATTGAGTTATCTTTGCAAGTCTCTTGGAATTATCAGTTTGGTTTGGCCTACTAGATTGGTCTTTCTTGCCATGGGAGAAGTGCTTAGCTTTGGGTTCAATCTTGCGATGTCCTTACCAAAGGATGTAAAGGGTTGCAAGGCATGTATTGTATTGTTGCCACCGAGGATAACAAGATGGGGTTTATATCATATTGCATGAGTTTATCCCTCTACATCATGTCATCTTGCTTAATGCGTTACTCTGTTCTTATGAACTTAATACTCTAGATGCATGCTGGATAGCGGTCGATGTGTGGAGTAATAGTAGTGGATTCAGGCAGGAGTCGGTCTACTTGTTATGGACGTGATGCCTATATACATGATCATGCCTAGATAATCTCATAACTATGCGCTTTTCTATCAATTGCTCGACAGTAATTTGTTCACCCACCGTAATACTTATGCTATCTTGAGAGAAGCCTCTAGTGAAACCTATGGCCCCCGGGTCTATCTCTTATCATATTTGCTTTCAATCTACTTTTATTTGCATCTTTACTTTTTTGCATCTATATTATAAAATACCAAAAATATATTTATCTTATCATACTATCTTTATTAGATCTCACTTTGCCTAGAAGGCGTCCCAAGAATTCGGAATCTTTAGATCTTAATGTTAAATTTGGTAAAAGTGAGATTGGAGAATCCTCAAATAATGTTGAACCTACTATCGCGGATTTCAAGGAATTTAATTATGATAATTGCTCTATAAAAGGTTGTATTTCCTTGTTGCAAGCTGTTGTTAATTCTCCTCATGCTTATAGTCAAAACAAAGCTTTTACCAAGCATATCGTTGATGCATTGATGCAATCTTATGATGAAAAACTTAATTTGGAAGTTTCTATACCTAGAAAACTTAATGATGAGTGGGAACCTGCTATAAAGATTAGAATTAAAGATTATGAGTGTTTTGCCTTGTGTGATTTGGGTGCTAGTGTTTCCACAATTCCGAAAACTTTATGTGATATTCTAGGTTTCCATGATCTTGATGACTGCTCGTTAAATTTGCACCTTGTGGATTCCACCATTAAAAAGCCTATGGGAAGGATCAATGATGTTCTTATTGTTGCAAATAGAAATTTGGTAAAATCTTTCTTGATATAGATTGCAATCTTTCTTGCCCTATTATTCTTGGTGACCTTTCCTTAGAACGATTGGTGCGATTATTGATATGAAGGAAGGGAATATGAGATTCCAATTTCCATTAAAAAAAGGCATGGAGCACTTTCCAAGAAAGAAAGTTAAATTACCTTATGAATCTATCATGCGTGCTACTTATGAGTCTAGTGCCAAAGATGGCACTCGTTAGATCTATCTTCGCTTTTATGCCTAGCTAGGGGCATTAAACGATAGCGCTAGTTGGGAGGCAACCCAATTTTCTTTATGTTTTTTGTTTTTGTTTATGTTTAGGAATAAATAATCCATCTACCTTCTGTTTAGATGTGGTTTTATGTTTTAATTAGTGTTTGTGCCAAGTAGAACCTATAGGATCTTCATGGATGATAGTTATTTGATCTTGCTGTAATTTGCAGAAACTTTTGGCTCACGAAAATAATTGTTAAAAATCACCAGAACGAGATAAAATAGTGATTCCAATTGCTGCTGATCAATAAACAAATTGTCTAGTCGTCCTATTTTTTCTGAATTTGTTGAGTTCCAGAAGTTTGCATTAGTTACAGATTACTACATACTGTTCTGTTTTTGACAGATTCTGTTTTTCGTGTGTTGTTTGCTTATTTTGATGAATCTATGGCCAATAAAATATTTTATAATCCATAGAGAAGTTGGAATACAGTAGGTTTAACACGAAATTAAATAAAGAATGAGTTCATTGCAGTAACTTATGTGGTGGTTTTGTTTTCTTTCACTAACGGAGCTTATAAGATTTCTTGTTTAGTTTTGTGTTGTGAAGTTCTTCAAGTTTTGGGTAAAGCTTTTATGGACTATGGAATAAAGGGTGGAAAGAGACTAAGCTTGGGGATGCCCAAGGCACCCCAAGACATTCAAGAATAGCCAAAAGCCTAAGCTTGGGGATGCCCCGGGAAGGCATCCCCCCTTTCATCTTCGTTCATTGGTAACTTTACTTGGGGCTATATTCTTATTCACCACATGATAAGTGTTTTGCTTGGAGAGTCGTGTATTATATTAGTCTTTGCTTTTTAGTTTAACACAATCATCCTTGCTGTACACACCTTTTGGGAGAAGCCTATTTGATTAGAATTTGCTAGAATACTCTATGTGCTTCACTTATATCTTTTGAGCTTGATAGTTTTTGCTCTAGTGCTTCACTTATATCTTTTAGAGCACGGTGGTGCCTTAATTTTGAAGAAATTGCTAGTCTCTCATGCTTCACTTATATTATTTTGGGAGTCTTTTAAAACAGCATGGTATTTTCTATGGTCATAAAATTGGTCCTAGAATGTTAGGCATCCAAGTTGGGTATAATAAAAACTATCATAGGAAGTGAATTGGATGCTATGATCAATCTGATACTTGATAATTGTTTTGAGATATGGAGGTAGTGATATTAAAGTCATGCTAGTTGGGTGATTATGAATTTAAAGAATGCTTGTGTTGAAGTTAGCAAATCCCATAGCATGCATGTATGGTTAAAGTTGTGTAACAAATTTGAAACATGAAGTGTACCTGGCTTGTGCATCCTTATGAGTGGCGGTCGGGACGACGATGGTCTTTTCCTACCAATCTATCCCCTAGGAGCATGCGCGTAGTACTTGATTTTGATGACTTCTAAATTTTTGCAATAAGTATATGAGTTCTTTTGACTATTGTTGAGTTCATGGATTATACGCACTTTTACCTTTCCGCCTTTGCTAGCCTCTTCGGTACCGTGCATTGCCCTTTCTCACCTTGAGAGTTGGTGCAAACTTCGCCGGTGCATCAAAACCCCGTGATATGATATGCTCTATCACACACAAACCTCCTTATATCTTCCTCAAAACAGCCACCATACCTACCTACTATGGCATTTCCATATCCATTCCGAGATATATTGCCATGCAACTTTCCACCGTTTCGTTCATCATCATCATGACATACTTTAATTTTGTCATATTGCCATAGCATGATCATGTAGTGGCAAAGCCACCATGCATTAATTTTCATACATGTCACTCTTGATTCATTGCACCATCCCGGTATGCCGCCAGAGGCATTCATATAGAGTCATATCTTGTTCTAGTTTCGAGTTGTAATTGTTGAGAAAATAAAAGTGTGATTGATCATCATTTTTAGAGCATTGTCCCAAGTGAGGAAAGGATGATGGAGACTGTCGGTGTCAAAACCGGCGGATCTCGGGTAGGGGGTCCCGAACTGTGCGTCTAGGCGGATGGTAACATGAGACAAGGGACACGATGTTTTTACCCAGGTTTGGGCCCTCTCGATGGAGGTAATACCCTACTCCTGCTTGATTAATATTGATTATATGGGTAGTACAAGAGTAGATCTACCACGAGATCGTAGAGGCTAAACCCTAGAAGCTAGCCTATGGTATGATTGTTGTCTATCTATCGACTAGCCTGGCCTCGGTTTATATAATGCACCATAGGCCTAGGATAACAAGAGTCCTAGCCGAATACGCCGGTGGGGGAGGAGTCCTTGTCTTGATCGCCAAGTCTTGTGGAATCTTCCTTGTATGCGGAAACTGTCCGGACTGGCTCGTGAGTATACGGCCATGGGGATCCTTGGCCCAATCCAACTGATCGGGAGACGACGTGGTGAGTACCCCCTAGTCCAGGACACCGTCAGTAGCCCCCTGAACCGGTCTTCAAGTTGGGGACGCTCCTCAATTCTTCTGAACTGTTCTTCATCTTCGGTCGTCGGTCTTGAAAACTGGTTCAACAAATCTTCTCATCTTTGATCTTGAGGATCGCCTAAGTGCATACGAAGAGTTTACACGTTGGGTATCCGAGGAGCCCCTTTAAGTTTACGGCCTTTATCAATGCCTTGTTATTCTTATGCCACGCCTCGGGTTTGAAGTTATTCCCAGGATGCAGTGTCCTCTTGTGTCCGAGCTCTAACGCTGGACTACATTCGAGGTATCTTTTGCAGCCGAGCACCAACGCCGGACTGCTTCCCAGCTCTAACGCCGGAATGTATCCGAGCTCCAACGCCGGACTATGTATCCGAGCTCCAACGCCGGACTGTATCCGAGGTGTCGTAAATCACCTTGGTTCAAAGAAGTTTGAAGGAGTTTAGCCGAGCTTAATGCCGGAAATGCCCTCTATGGAGCCAGCCACTAGCGCCCGAGCTTTATGTCGGATCGCTTCCGAGGTGGTGCACCACCCGAATGTGGGCCGATTTTTGTCAATATTTTGATTGGTGCAATTTAATCTCTGCCGAGATACATAGCCAGTAGCCCTCAAGGTGGGTATCGGTCTAAAACCCAAGATGCACATGAAGGATGACATAAGACCACTGATCCCGAGTCACTGAGACTCGAGGTTGATTTGCAAAATCGGTCCGAGGAGCAAGTCCTAGCTCGGCAGAATACTTCGGGACACAAAAAGCGGCATGCTCAGTCCTCGAGACTCGGGTTGGGTGCGGCCGACCAACCCGAGGATCAAAATCTCCTCGGAAACTGTATTTCACTTAAAATTTTCTACATAGAACATGCAATGCAAGAGCCCCGAGACCTTTGGTCGGGTGGCAACACCGCATCGAGGATTGATGTGCCCTTTAATTTTTGTAAATAATAAGCCCGAAGCCCAAGAGCCCCGAGCCTTAATGCGGGCACGGGTGGCCGAATTAAGGATCGATATCCATAGTAAAATCACAAATTATGTGTAATGACTCAATGTATCCAAGTACTTTATGTCATTAATGCTCGGATCCGCATTGTACAAAACTTTGTTGACCGACCATTGGCTTCAACCTCCTCGGCCGATGGCGAGGAGTGTTTAATCCTACTTTATAAAGCCTTTATGAGGGCAAAGATTTACGACAAACAAGGCAATCCGCCATACGGTTTTATAAACAAAGGTACGCAGAGAGATATGATATATGACTGCTTAATGTAAGAAATGTCTTCCAAAGAAAATAGTCCCGCTTATCGGTTCCTTTCTTTGGGTTGTCATGCTAAGCATGATCATGAAACCTCAGCTCCAATGTAAGAGAAAAATATTGAGGATTTAGTTTGGGAGGCCAGTTACTAGCCCCCGGTAGTGTTCGGCGACAGTCGAGGTCAAGTCGGAAACACATTGGCCAATTTTATGAATGGCCCGTCATTTAATATAGTCATCGGATCGCTGACCAGTTTACACCTATTGTGACAGTCAGTTTTCGGATTTCTCCAGTGAGGTGCTTGACCATGCGAGCTGGAAGCACAATTGCAGTGGTTCTCCCTTTACACACCTAGCCGAACAAAGCGGAACGTAGGAGGCAAGCGCGGGAGCCGGGCGACCCAACTATTGACCGAAGACACAATTCGAAACTGATGCATATATAGAAATATCCGAGAATGTTTTTGCCGAATCTCTAAAGGTGTCCGGCTTTGCACTGCGAGAATTGTGCTGAAAACACACAAATAGTTAAAAGTGCCAAAAGCTTGGAAAACCAAAAAACGTCAGTAAAAACATGACGTCTGAACAAGATCAAGTGTTCGGTGCCAATCCGAAAATTGGACTTTAGAAAAAAAAGTGCTTTTGCCGTGCTTTAACATGACACATCCTATCTCAAGACTTCAAGCGGGTCAGCCTACGGCTTCAGTCTCACATCCCGAAGGCGAAGTACTTCTCATTAAGCCAGTTTAGAAAACTAAACTCTTGCGGTTTTGAGAGAGAAATTAGGCTCCCCGGCTAGTGACCGCACACTCGTGTCGAGAAAAGGAGTGATAAATAATAATAAAAACTCTGCAACGACTAAGAAGGAAAACACTTATTATAAAATGGCTCAAATAAACATAAGAGCCCCCAAGTGACTTGGGTAAAAGAATGATTCTATGTACCGAAGTACTTATATCATATCTATGTTCAACCGAACTTTAAACGCAGCGTCTTAACCGACCGTCGGCTTCTCCCTCTTCGGTCAAGGACCGAAAAGTGTTATGTACTCCATCCGCCGAGAATATCGACGGTGTTTCCAATAACCAGGCAATCAGGTCATAAGGCTGTAATAGACAAAGCGCTCGAGGAACTTATGCTATATTATCGATAAAGTGTAAGAAGCATCTTCGAAGAAAATAGTACCCCCACCGATACCTTTCTTCGGTGCTCATTGTTAATATGAGACTTGTGCAATAGATTTTTTGTACTCATGAGTTCCGTTGTGTGCCGACCATTATTGAAAACAGTAAGAGCGCTAGCTTTCAGCTTCACCCAGTCTGAGGTCCAGCTCGGGTGACCCGATCGTGACAATCACAGAGGTGCTCCCTTTACTCCCTAGCCGAACAATCGGGAACGTAGGGGTAAACACAGGTGCAAGGCAACCCAGCTTGCAAATCATTTAAGTCAATATGGTGCATATTGTGGAATAATACACAAACAAGGAACGAAGCCGTACAAGTATAATCATATGCAAGAGGAAAAGCTTCATGAAGGAAGCCCCAAATGAATTGGGTATTTGAATTTATGCGTCACAAATAAAGTTTGGACAAGGAAATTTTTTACAAGCAAATTTTTTCCGAAAAAGTATAATGCTCGGTCGAACCGAACAAAAGTTAGAAATTAAAGCTCTGAGCATGAAAGCGACTTAGCTGGTTAATGTGTTCGGTATTGATGACGCGGTCCGAGCTTGATACGGGACAAGGTTCCATCCCCCAAGCTGGTCCCGAGGTGGCGGAGCGGAGAGCTCGACACGCCGAAGTGGTGACATAGCACGGTCAATGCAGACCGGCAGAGTGACGCCAAAGTCCCCGGATCATTTTCCTGTGCACAAAAAATAGTGCAGACCGAGGATAATAGTAATAATAAGAATTAAAAAAATGTTGCATAATAAATAATTTATGCAAAGTGAGTAATAAAAGAAATATGGCCTGGCGCCAAAGTCAATGTCGATCACGAGGCGTCGGCGTGATGCTTGATAAAGGCGTGGCAACGCTGAATTCCTGAGTCGGTCCAAGCTCCGGATGCTGGCGTTCACGGACTATGTACGGAAACTGACCGAACCACCATGCGACTGTCGATAATGCGGCCACCATTTGATAGACCTGTGTACATATGATGGACAAACCAGAGTAATAATTCCTTGGAAAAAATGAACCCAAAAGATACTGGGATTAATAGCACCTGGTTTATTTGTTGTAGCAATTCGAAGGAAGGTGATTTCCAAAGTTGGAACTCGATCCGCGCACCCATTGCCTGATGAGTGATAAAACGACGGCATGGCAATGCTGGCAAAGGTTGGCTTGCCGAGGCAAAGCCCTCGGTCCAGCTAACGTGACGGAGCTGGTCGGCTAGCGACGCCAAGTGTCCGGAGTAGGTTGATGAAGAGACGGCGAAGCCCCCGGTCCAGCCGAGATGTCGAAGTAGGTCGGCGTGATGGACACCAGCTTGAAGAAGCAATAGTGCGGCCCTGCCGATGCAGGTCGTGACGTGGTCGATGCCGGCTTGGTGAAGCGACCATGCGGCGATGCCGGTATGCCCGCTCCGTGTAATCGTGGGGCGGCGATGTTGGTGATGATTAATCCTTCGCGATGCCGGACCCTTGTTCGGCTTGCCGAGATGATGATTCGGAGAAGTTGAGCTCGGCTCAACAAAGTGACGACGTGTCTAGCATAGGTTGGCAGCCGTGGAGCAATATTGCCGGACTGGTTTGACACCATCATGATATTGAAGATAGTGGGATGTGTTCGGAAACAAAACACAACACCCCATACAAAACTTCCTTCGAAAAGGATGTCCGAAATCCCGTTCATAAAAAAGACAAACTCGGGTCGGATTCGTTTTGCCAGCAGAAAACAGATCCGAAAAGTGATGCACTAATCGGAAGGTTCCCGGAGTTTGGACGATCGGATCAAGCTGAAATTTTGAGGGGTGGTAGATATAGGAATTCCGCAGACGATCAACGGTTGGATCTTCCAAAGGAAGTCCGAGCTAGAAGCTGGACACCACGCCCAAAACTCGTCCAGATTCTCGTCCAGATTCAATGCGGCTCCGGTATATCGGAGATTGCCAGAGAATCCTCCATCGAAACTTGACGAAATTTTCCAGAGTTGTTGTAGACTCAATTCCGCACAATTCCACCGAAGCAATCGTTAAAATGATGCTTGACAAGGCGGTGGCGGCGGACAAAAGTCCGCTGTCCAGAAAAACAGTACGGTCGCCCGAGGGCAATGTTGACGTTGAACCCCCGAGCTCCCTGGATGATTCCTCCATGATCTTGATAGAGATCGGAGTTGATGTTGATGAAGGCCCTCATCCGAACATCACGATCGGAGGTAGGGCGCAGTCCTTGGTCGAACCAAGGTGACCAGTCGAGCTGGTGACGAAGATGCCGAAGCCGCAGTTAATCTGCAGGCGAGCCATCGACCTTTTGCCGAACACACATCGGAACTCTCAATGAAAGCACCAATGTCGGTGTCAAAATCGGCGGATCTCAGGTAGGGGGTCCCGAACTGTGCGTCTAGGCGGATGGTAACAGGAGACAAGGGACACGATGTTTTTACCCAGGTTCGGGCCCTCTCGATAGAGGTAATACCCTACTCCTGCTTGATTAATATTGATGATATGGGTAGTACAAGAGTAGATCTACCACGAGATCAGAGAGGCTAAACCCTAGAAGCTAGCCTATGGTATGATTGTTGTATATGTCTATGGACTAGCCTGGCCTCGGTTTATATAATGCACCAGAGGCCTAGGATAACAAGAGTCCTAGCCGAATCGCCGGTGGGGAGGAGACCTTGTCTTGATCGCCAAGTCTTGTGGAATCTTCCTTGTATGCGGCAACTGTCCGGACTGGCCCGTGAGTATACGGCCATGGGGATCCTTGGCCCAATCCAACTGATCAGGTGACGACGTGGTGAGTACCCCCTAGTCCAGGACATCGTCAGAGACCATGATTCCCCCACAAGTCGGGATGAGACTCCGGATGAAAAATAAAGAAAAAAAAGAAAAAAAAAGAGGCCATAAAAAAAGAGAAAATGCCCAAATAAAAAAAATATAATTAAAAAAATGAGAGAAAAAGAGAGAAGGGACAATGCTACTATCCTCTTACCACACTTGTGCTTCAAAGTAGCACCTTGTTTTTCATATAGTGAGTCTCATAAAGTTGTCTTTTTTCATACTAGTGGGAATTTGTCATTATAGAACTTGGCTTGTTGTGACGCCCCCGATTCAATCGTACACTAATCATGCATGCAAATGTGTACGATCAAGATCAGGGACTCACGGGAAGATATCACAACACAACTCTAAAACATAAATAAGTCATACAAGCATCATAATACAAGCCGGGGCCTCGAGGGCTCGAATACAAGTGCTCGATCATAGACGAAGTCATGGAAAATATCTGAGTACAGACATAAGTTAAACAAGTTTGCCTTAAGAAGGCTAGCACAAACCGGGATACAGATCGAAGAGGCGCAAGCCTCCTGCCTGAGATCCTCCTAAACTACTCACAGTGTAAATCGCTTGGGCTGCACGTAGTTGTAGGCACCTCCAGTGTAGTAGGAGTCATCGTCGAAGGTGGCGTCTGGCTCCTGGACCTCCATCGTCTGGTCGCAGCAATCGGGTAAAGAAAGGGGGAAAAGGGGGAAAAAGGCAACCGTGAGTACTCATCCAAAGTACTCGCAAGCAAGGAGCTACACTACATATGCATGTATATATGTGTAAAGGGCCATATTGGTGGACTGAACTGCAGAATGCCAGAATAAGAGGGGGATAGCTAATCACAAGAAGACTAAACGCTCGGGCAGCCTCAAGTCTTCAAAAGACATGTAGAAGAGAGTAGATCAAGTCCTCCAAGTAGCATTGCATAGCATAATCCTACCCGCGATCCCTCCTCATTGCCACTGTTAGAGAAGCGATCACCGGGTTGTATCCGCACTTGGAAGGGTGTGTTTTATTAAGTATCTAGTTCTAGTTGTCATAAGGTCAAGGTACAACTCCAAGTCGCCCACATCAAGATCACGGCTATTCGAATAGATTAACTTCCCTGCAGAGGTGCACCACATAACCCAACACGCTCGATCCCATTTGGCCGGACACACTTTTCTGGGTCATGCCCGGCCGCGGAAGATCAACACGTTGCAGCCCCACCTAGGCCAACAGAGAGGTCAGCACGCCGGTCTAAACCTAAGCGCACATGGGTCTGGGCCCATCGCCCTTAGCACACCTGCACGCTATGCGGGCGGCGAAGCGTAACTAGCCCCTTAATACAAGAGCGGGCTTATGTTCCAAATCGGGCGCCGCTTCGATCGGCCGACGTCACGAAGTGCCGCTGATACCACGACATCGAAGTGCCCATATCTTTCCCACGTAGTTGGTTAGTGCGTATAGGCCAAGAGCGACTCGGATCAAATACCAAGATCTCGTTAAGCGTGTTATTTGAAGTTACCATGAACGCCGATAGGGCCAGGCCCACCTCTCACCTGTAGTCTCAACTCCGCCTGCTCCGCCACAAAGATCCATCCAGAGGGCCGTCGGGACAAAGGTCCTTTCAGCCCCCAATCCGTGAATCACTCATGGGTACTCCTTGAGCCGACCCGACTTTAATCACCACATGTATCATGTATAAAGTATATAGTATATACCCGTGATCACCTCCCGAGTGATCACGGCCCGATAGTATAGCACATGAGACGGATAAGAATGTAGGGCCAGCGATGGAACACTAGCATCCTATACTAAGCGGTAGGATTACGTATAAAGGTAACAACAAGAGTAACAAGGACATGCTATGCATCGAGGATAGGATAACGGAAAGCGGTAACATGCTACACTACTCTAATGCAAGCGGTATAGAAGAGAATAGGCGATATCCGGTGATCAAGGGGGGCTTGCCTAGTTGCTCGACAAGAAGGAGGGGCCGTCGCGTAGCGTAATCGACCACAGGGCATCGGCAGATCGCCACGGGGTCTACCGGAGAGAAGGGGGGAGAAACAGTAAATACATAGCAAGCAAGTGCATAACAAGACAACAAGCAGAGCTCGACGTGTTCTAACGCGGTATGAGGTGATACCGGTGAAGGGGGGAAACATCCGGGAAAGTATCCCCGGTGTTCCGTGTTTTTGGACAAATGAACCGGAGGGGGAAAGCTGCGTGTTTTCTTTGCTAGGGATGTGTGGTGGACGAACGGGCTGCATATCCGGATTCGTCTCGTCGTTCTGAGCAACTTTCATGTACAAAGTTTTTCCGTTCGAGCTACGGTTTATTTTATATTAATTTAAAAAGTTTTATTCATTTTCCGAATTTAATTTAATTCGAAATAAATGTGAATTGCTAGGTGCACCAAGCTCTGGGTACACATAAGTGTACCAGAGGGGCTGACATGTGGGTCCAAGGGGTCCCAGTTGACCAGTCAAACTTTGACTGGTCAACAGGGGGTGGGGCCCTGTTGTCATACTATCGCTTTTACTAACCTAACAGATTAAATAGACTAATTAGGTTAATAGTTTAACTAACACAGGTTAATTAAGTTAATTAACTCTTTAACTAATTAATTAATTAGTTAATTAATTAATTTTCTAGTATATATATATATATATTTAACGTTTTCAGGGGGCGGCCCCACATGTCTTAGGCACAGGGGGCATAGTGTTCAGCATGAAGCGGGCAAACCTTGGGTGCAGGCGCCCATCGAGGCGAGGCCGTGGCCTCGGCTGGGCACGCCTGTAGGTCTCGGCCGGGCAGCGGCACTGGGCGTCAAGGTGGGCGTGGGCACGCGCTGGCGAGCTAGGCCCAACCGAGCGCGGATGTGCGCACGCACAGCGGCGGCGAGTGGCCAGGGGGCGGATGCGGTCAGCGTGGCAGTCGGATCGACGACAGAGTGCAGGGGGAGCAGGAGGCCGGTGGCCTCACCAGCGTTGAAGAGAAGAGGGGCGGCGAGGCGTGAGGAGGCCGGTTGTGGAGGAGGACGAAGGCAGGCGGTCCGGGGACACAGCGTCGAGGAGGCGGGAAGGCGCGGTCCGGCGAGGAAGGCTGTGCGACGAGGTGGCGAAGTGGCTCCGGTGACGAGGAGTCGAGGGCGACGGGGCGGTGGCCGATCTGGCGAAGACGGTGAGGGGCTCCGGCGAGCGTCGACGGCGTCCGGTGAGGAGGCGATGAGGATGAGCGACGGAGACAGAGACAGGGAGGCGGCACCGACAACGGCAGGGGGTGGTGGGGCGGCTCCAGCGGGGGTTCTGGGCGGTGGCGCTGAGCACTGGGACGAGACGAGGCGTCATGCGAGGAGGCTTCGGAGGAGGGCGAGGAGAACGGCGACGAGGTGGCGGGCGATCTTTGGGGTGGGCGCCGGCGTCGAGGATCGAGGGACGGTTCATTGGGTGGATCCCGATCTAGATCGAGGAGTGGGAGGAGCGAGTGGTGGAAGTGCGTCGGGGAGGCTAGGGTTTCGTGGAGTGGGGATAAGGAGGCCAGTGGGCACTGGTGGGCCGGTCTGGTGACCAGTGGGCTGTTCGGCCCAGCGATGGGGGTTGTTTCCTTTTTTACTTTTTTATTTCCTGTTTATTAGTTTTCTAATTTATTTTCTATATACTTTTGTTTTATAAAATATATAAGTAGTACCTAAATTAGTGTTTCAAAATACCCCAATGCCACAAAAGTTGGGTGACAAAATAAAATAGTTTAGTATTTTATTAATTGTAAAAGGCATTTAATTAGTTGTTTTGCTACTGTCTTATTTATTTTTAGAGTAGTTAAACACTTTATAAAAGTTTAGTTTCTCCACCATAACTACTTATGCATTATTTGGCACAACCCGAACAATTTGGTTTTAATATTTGAAAACTTTTATTGTTTGCCTTTAATTAAATTTTGGTTTTGTTTCATTTTTGAACTATCAAGAGTTTATCAACATTAACCGAGGTGACGTGGCATCATTAGCAGGGAATCACTGTAGCTTAATTATTCGGGCGTCACAATTCTCCTCCACTACAAGAAATCTCGTCCCGAGATTTAAGAGGGGGGGTAAGGGGGAAGGGATTTGGTTACGAATTTCTAACGAGTCTTCTCGGTCTTGGTTGCTCTTCTCTAAGAGGTCGATCCATAACGTTGATGTCTTCATATCTCGGCTTCAGGTCATCATGATGAAGTCGTCATCCTTTCTTCGGAGTCTTCATTGTACGTATGAAGGACAAGGGGTAACTTCAAAAGATCGGACCTCTAAATGGTCGACTATCTGGTTGATAATATTGGGCATGGTGGCAGAAAGTAACTCTCGAATGGAAACTTAAGACAATATCGAGAGCAAAGTAAGTTGGTACCATGAGAAGTTTTGAGCGGGTAGGCAATCGTTCGAGGCCTGAAACAAAGTGTGAAAGGGGTCTAGAGCAATGAGAATAAGTATTGTGTCTGGTACCAGATTAGATCATCTCTAGGAAGGTGGTTGGTGATCTTCATACAAAGCCAATCATGAGGAGTAACTTCAGAGATAGGGGTATACAGGAGAGTCAGGTTTCGATCCTGGGACCTGTGGGTTATGGGCCCACCATGTGGGTTAAAAGTAGAAAGGGCGGTGATATTGTGCACAGTCATGATACAAGGCATGTCATAGGTAGCCTGTCGATTATGTCGGCAACAACGTCGGTACCAAGGGCGAGGGACGAAGAGAACCCTTTTCCTGCTCGTTGAATGAGGCGGACAATTAGGCAAAGTTCTCGTCCATCGGTGGATACCGGAATGTCATCAACAATAGCAACAGGGTCTTACAGACATAGTGGTACAACAAGGTGCTTACCTAAGCAGGGAATTATCTCTGCTCAGTTAAGTCAGATTACAGGAAAGGTTAAACAAAAGAATGGAAAGGAAAACATGATTATCAGATTAAACAGACCAATGGAAAGAAAAATTGTGATTACACACAATTATTAGGAGTATATCCTTCTCATGGGCAAGCAAAACATGGCATACAGGGTAGGAGAGCAAGTACCCAACCATTCAGATAAAGAGGCAAGGATTAATCAAGGTGTTACCCATACAATGGTGTTTGGATAACTGACCAAGAAACATTTAGCATCACGCCTCCAATGTTCTTGTTGATGAGCGGGGTATTATAGTCATGCTTCGAGGTAGCAATGATATGGTGTTTCAATCAAGGGTCTAACTTTGGATACACAAATGATCCATCAGGAGCAACTTATAAAATAAGTTTTACAGTTTCCTCCAGGAAGAATGATTATCCTTGCAAAAGAAATTATAACGATAGGTCCTCCAGCCGGGGGGGGGGGGCGCTAGGCATGACATCATATTACCGGTTCATCAAAGGACCAACATCATAACACTTGGAAAGTTGTCCCAACCATCATATCTGACCGAGATTCAGATCCGATTGGTGTCATGATACCTCAGACTCAGGATGTCCGAGAAGAAAAGGTGCAACACAAATCGATGAAATGACATTGCAAGATTCTCGGGAAATGAACTATGGGAGCGGGTTCCTGAAACAATAGTTCATCATTACACCAAGGAGGGGATGAGGAGGTGGCTGATGGACTCAGCAAAAATTCATTGAGATTTCCAAAAAGATGGGTTCCCCCAATTATGCGGACAAGGAGATAACATTTGTCAGATATGATGATATAATGATGTATGCTCGAGGGAAACATACACAATTAAACGTTGGTTGAAAGGTGCACCCGAAATATGGGCTTAGGTAGCATGATCAATGTTAGAATGGGGATTCAATAACCAAAAGACTTAGAATGGAGTTATTGACCATTCACTTCAAAGCAATAGGGTTGCTAAAAGTTTTGAATTCACACATCCTAGTTCAATTGTCGGTATTACGGTTAGAAACAACACGGGGACCAAGGAAGAATGGTGATGGTGAGAAGTATCATCATACCGAGAATTTCTAAGAGGTGGAGTAATCCCCACAACATTCTTGACAGAAAAGAAAGTAATACTTCAAGGCAGAACACAACACTAGCTGGAGAGCAAGTTGCATTCATAATGCGGACAAGTTCGCGATGAAAGGAAGTCAAGGGTGTTGTCGATGATAATAAAAATCATCGAGGCAAGGAGGGTATTTCTCATCATGAACACAGTTGACATCTTGGAAGAAGTCAAAGTGTTGAAGGTGATTCGACACATTTGCCGGGAGGTTTCAAGAGGATGCAATCAAACAACGGCAACAAGCAAGGGAACGACGAAGTGGCAAGTTATAGGATCAATATATAAGATGCAAGCTCGGAACCAAAGTTGCCTTTCAAGACAAGCAACATGATGTTGAAAGCTCGGCGTAAGTCGTGCTCACACTGTGAAGAATTCGTGCATCGTAGAAGGACGAGGTAGCACCGAAGATAACAAGACCGAGGATGCAGCCGATAGTCTAGTAATGACCAGATTGAGTTCAAAATTTCCTAGTAAAAAATACTAGGGGTATTTGATTTGTAGTGCGAAATAATTTCACTAGTCGATTAATAGTCGGTTGACAACAACCCAGAACCCATAGAGTGATTACGACAAGGAAAGACATTACTTCAACAAAGTTAGTAAGATGTGGTGCAATGGCAAGACATCTTCGAGATACCAGGGGGTAATACTCGAAGGTAGAACATGATAGAAGTAGAACCGGGTCATTGACCTATAACAGTAGATACTTCAACCTTGCCAAAAATAGACAAGGCACTGGATTGAATTCCCATCAGATATATCAGATCAGGACAGCATGGTCGAAACCATAATTGTAAGGAATCAATTTCAAGAATACCGAAAGAATCATACAGTTGGATAATCATTTTGCAAGAAGCTTCCGAGACGGTCTACATCATTTTCATGGGCATGAACACAAAGTTCAAGGTCGACTCCCACTTCTTTAATGCATATCATTTCATTCACCTCTCGTTTTGATAAAACTGTAGTGTTTGATTTTTATTTGGTAGAACACCGGAAGAGTATGACTTGTGAAAACATTCGGGTTCTCACGGATTAGGGGAAGGCATAGGTTCAACCCATCGGGGCATCTTAGAATCATGTACCAGAATCTTTAGAAGTAATTAACTCAAGCTCGAAGGCAGAGCATGGTTGAGAAAGCAAAGGATACAATTTGCCAAAGGCATTATGTATCAGAGGAAAGGCTCACAAGGTTAATGAATATGAAGGGCGTTGTCAGATAAAATCCAACAAAGGATCTGGTAGTCCACAAGGGATATGACGTGAGCATCGGTACTCGACTAGAGGAAGA
The DNA here is from genome assembly GCA_021605145.1 of Aegilops bicornis. Lineage (NCBI taxonomy): Eukaryota > Viridiplantae > Streptophyta > Magnoliopsida > Poales > Poaceae > Aegilops > Aegilops bicornis. Next base: position 35,307,634 of record CM038672.1, read on the forward strand.
AGAATGCAAGGAGATCAGATTATAGAAACAACTGACTAACTCAATTGTCAAATGCAAAGGAAATATGATTTCCAAATCAAGGGATCAGAAGCAATGCTTTGATTTGGGATGGATAAGTTGAATAGCCTTAGGGTACAATCAACGATAACTGGATTGGTCGAGAACCAATTCCAGTTAAAAGAATGGCAGCTCAGCCGGAAAGCTAATTTATAAGGATCAATGATGGTTCTGTGTATTCGCAAACCTATTGAGTCAACAGACTCAAAATGATAATGACAAGGAATGTCAATAAGACTACGAGACTTATGGGATTAACCATTGTCACGCCCAATATGCGACCCTATCCAAAAGGAACTCGATGGTCCCACCAAGGATAGACCCGCATATTGAAACGCTTTTACAAGGTGGATATCATTACATCAACATTACATAATAGATGGGGATACATACATAAGGCATACAATGCCACACGAATACAACATCATCTCATATACAAGATCAACATCCGACTACGGATGAAACATAAACAGAAGCTCAAACGACATCCACCCTGCTAGCCCAGGCTGCCGACCTGGAACCTATCCCCTGATCGAAGAAGAAGCAGAAGAAGAACTCCAAAACAAGCAAACATTGCTCTCACGTCATGATCATCGCAAACTTGTACCTGCAACTGGTGGTGTAGTAATCTGTGAGCCACGAGGACTCAGCAATCCCATTACCATGGGTATCAAGACTAGCAAAGCTTAATGGGAAAGGAAGGGGTAAAGTGGTGAGGTTGCAGCAGCTGACTAAGCATATATGGTGGCTAACATACGCAAATGAGAGCGAGAAGAGAAACAAAGGAACGGTCGTCAACTAGTAATGATCAAGAAGTGATCCTGAACTCCTACTTACGTCAGACATAACCCAAGAACCGTGTTCTCCTCTCGATCAACCCCGAAAAGAGACACTCACGATTCACGCAACGGTTGGTGTATTTTAGAGAAGTTTGCTTCAAGTTTACTACAACCGGATATTAACAAATTCCCATCTGCCACATAACCGCGGACACGGCTCTCAAAAGTTTATACCCTGCAGGGGTGTCCCAACTTAGCCCATGATAAGCTCTCACGATCAACGAAGGATATTCATTCTTCCCGGGAAGACCCGATCAGTCTCGGAATCCCGGCTACAAGACATTTCGACAAAGAATAAAACAAGACCAGCAAAGCCGCCCGATGCGCCGACAATCCCGATAGGAGCTGCACATATCTCGTTCTCAGGGCAACACCGGATGAGACATCCTACGAGTAAAACCAAACCTCGAGTTGCCACGAGGGGGCCCCGCAGTCTACTCGGTTCGAACCAGCACTTAGAGAAGCACTGGCCCGGGGGGGATAAATAAAGATGACCCTCGAGAGAGCGACTCCCAAGGGAAAAGTAGGTGGTGGTGAGGCAAATGGTAAAACCAATGTTGGGCCTTGCTGGAAAAGTCTTATTCAAAGCGAACTGTCAAGGGGGTCCCATAAATCACCCGACCGCGTTAGGGACGCAAAATCCGGGAACATAATACCAATATGACGGAAACTAGGGCGGCAAGAGTGGAACAAAACACCAGGCATAAGGCCGAGCCTTCCACCCTTTACCAATTATATAGATGCATTAATGAAATAAGATATATTGTGATATCCCAACAAGTAAACATGTTACAACAAGGAACAACATCTCCATGTTCCAACAAGGAACAAACTTCATCTTCACCTGCAACTAACAACGCTATAAGAGGGGTTGAGCAAAGGAGTAACATAGCCGAGGGACGGCGAGCGGACATGTCCGCCGCGGGACGGACGTGTCCGGCGGCGCAGAGGAGGGTGGAGCTAGGGTTTCGGGGGTTTGGACTGCGAAAATTTCGGGGAGAGCATATATATATAGGTAGAGGGAGCTAGGAGAGTCCAAATGAGGTGCGGTTTTCGCCCACACGATCGTGATCGAGCAGGCGAGAGCATGGAGGGAGTTTGGTGGGTTTTGGGCCACTTTGGAAGGGTGTTGGGCTGCAAACAAAAGAGGCTTTGCGGTTACCCGTTAACCGTTGGAGTACCAAACGACCTCCAAATGGCACGAAACTTGACAGGCGGTTCACCGGTGCTTTACCAAGGCGGTTGACAAACCTCGGTCCATTCCGAGACCGTTTAACACCCGCATACCTAAAAGAGGTAAAAGAGGGCGCCGGGAGACATAGGAGTGCCGGATTGCAAAACGGACAACGGGGAAAATGCTCGGATGCATGAGACAAACACGTATGCAAAATGAAATACACGTGATGACATGATATAAATGCAGATGATGACATGGCAAAGTGCAACACGCAAGCAAATGACATGGCAAAGACGGCGAATAACTGACGGACACCTGGCGCATCGAATCCGGGGCGTTACAACACTCCTCCACTAACAAGAGATCTCGTGCCGAGATCTTAGGACCGAGACGGAAGGGAAAAAGGGATGAGGTGAAACAAGAACTCAAGATAAGAAGCAAAGAACCGAGAGCACACGAGAAGAAGAGAGAAACGACGAGAATAACGAGAATCGAAGGCTCACGGAATCAGATAGACTAGGAAACCGCTCGTTCTAACCGGAGTGGTTAGAATGAGAAAAGAAACGAATAAGACTGAAAGGATTTAGGCAGCACTCCGGCTAAAACATGGAGGAATAGAACTTGAACTTGAGAGGATGAAGTGATACTTGATGAAGACATGACACAAAACCTCCGGAAAGAATTGAAAAAGTTGAATTGAAAGAACTTAGAAGGAAGGATTGAACGGAGTTGTTGGAAATTCAACAACAAAAAGAATAAGATTGTTGTGGACTTATGGATAACATCTCAGAAATTATGAGGTGATAACCGACCACAAGTGGAAAAGATTAAATAGCTGAGAATGACGAAGAAATGCAAAACTCCATTTCAAAAGAATACGGAGAGTTAATTGCACTTCGAGACGCAAGAAGAAGGATACTTGAACTCCACCAACAAGAATCTTGATGAATACTTGAAGAATGAATTAAGTCATGAAGAACCACCATGAAGAACTCCGGTAACAAAAGGATGATGATATAGAATGAAGGAAGAAAGAATAAGATGAGCGTTGGGATGATTTAGATGGAGGTTCCGACGAGATGGCCGAGGAAATTGAACTCCGGAAAAGAAAAGATGAAAAGACTTGAACTAGAATTTATTCATCAAGAACAAACTCTAAAGGCAGGGATTACTTGACGACGATGAAACAAGAATAAGATTTATTGTATGCTTATCCTTCATCAAATTAAATTGATGACAAGCAATGGATTTGCAAACTACTTATTCTTCTTGAAAAAGAATTGAGAAGTGACATATCGCAAACTTGAGAAGGTCTTCATGAACCACCGGTAGGATTCGAAAGAACGGATGAATTAAAGTGATAGTGAAGGAAAAGAATGTTGAACGAACCACCATTAGAATTCGGAAATGACTGACGAAAGAGAATGAATCACCGGGAAGAATTAGAAGAACCAATATGCCCGAGGGTATTTAGATGCAAAAGTGCGAAGAGATCGCGAACTGATTGAAGAATACTTGAACGAAGCACCGGGATAATTGGATAACGTAACTGAAATGTGAGGACGAAGAATTCTTCTGGAACACTGGCCTCCGAAAAACAACTGCTGACAAACTCCGGATGGTAGGAAAGAATATCTGACAAACTGAAATAATTCAAGAGGATGATATGAAGCTAGAACCACGAATCTTCGGGAGAACGGGCAAGATTTTGAGGAAAAACTCTTCTTCGATCTTCAAAGCTGAGAAAGACGACGAGAAACACCACCAAAATTGTTGAGGTACTCCGGTGAAACGAAAGGCGGAGAGGTTGAGCTAACAATGAAATGATTTGAAATCGATCTTGGAAAGGCATCTGACTGATGAAATTCATTCTTACGTCAAACTCTGAAAAGAATTGAGAATAACTCCGGGGAAATTAAAAGAGTCAGGTAAGATCCTGGGAAAAGACCTGTGGGTTAGGTCCCACTAAAAGAAAACACCGTTGGAAAGGATTCTTGAACAGATAGATGATGCACCAGAACAATTGAAATATTTAAATGAAGTGACAACCTCGAATTAATTCAAACACAGACGAATCTCCTGAGATGTCTTGAGGACTCCGGAATGATTAACTGGCGAGAGGCGAACGAGCAAAGGGAGATATTTGAGCTGAGGGAACGAATACGGTCGACAACGAAAAACTTGAATTGAATCCACCGGGGAAGAAAAAAAGATGAAGAATGACGAACGAGATGAGAATTCACCGGTTGAGATAATTTACGAAAGACTGAAGAGGTTCCGCACGAATGAGATAGCTAGTCGAGAGAGAGTCAGACTCCGGGAAGAAAAGGGTGGGAGGGCGGGAAAACAAAGGCAACTTGGAAGGGGAAACGACGAATATCTTGAAGAGAAAAACACCGATTGAAATCATTGAGGAGAGACAGCAAAAACTTCGCACGAGTAGGATGGATACTCGATTACGGACTCCGGTTCCGACAAGAAAAAGGGGTGGGTGGGTGGGAAAAGAAAACAACTAAGGATTGAACTTGCAAAGATGACCAGGCTCGAGTCGACTTGACGAGAAATGCACCGGGATAAAAAGAGCTGAGGAACAACTACCGGAAAACCAACTGCGTGATCCTAAAGAAAAATTTGAAGGGAAGAGAAATAGTTCAAAACACCTACGTCAAGATTCCTTACCAGAGCGACGAAGGGGCAGAGGAGTAAAAATAATTCCTACTCTCCGATATAACTAGACTCAGAAAATAGTTTTCTTCTAGACTCAACAACGACCAAACTACACGATCAATCAAGGGGGCTCCTAAGGTTGGTCGAGGCTCTGATACCAACTTGTCATGCCCAATATGCGACCCTATCCAAAAGGAACTCGATGGTCCCACCAAGGATAGACCCGCATATTGAAACACTTTTGCAAGGTGGATATCATTACATCAACATTACATAATAGATGGGGATACATACATAAGGCATACAATGCCACACGAATACAACATCATCTCATATACAAGATCAACATCCGACTACGGATGAAACATAAACAAGCTCAAGCGACATCCACCACCTTTAGCCCAGCTGCCGACACAGAACCTATCCCTGATCGAAGAAGAAGCAGAAGAAGAACTCCAAAACAAGCAAACATTGCTCTCACGTCATGATCATCGCAAACCTGTACCTGCAACTGGTGGTGTAGTAATCTGTGAGCCACGAGGACTCAGCAATCCCATTACCATGGGTATCAAGACTAGCAAAGCTTAATGGTAAAGGAAGGGGTAAAGTGGTGAGGTTGCAGCAACGGCTAAGCATATATGGTGGCTAACATACGCAAATGAGAGCGAGAAGAGAAACAAAGGCGGTCGTCAACTAGTAATGATCAAGAAGTGATCCTGAACTCCTACTTACGTCGGACATAACCCAAGAACCGTGTTCTCCTCTCGATCAACCCGAAAAGAGACACTCACGCATTCTGCTACGGTTGGTGTATTTTAGAAGAGTTTGCTTCAAGTTTACTACAACCGGATATTAACAAATTCCCATCTGCCACATAACCGCGGGCGACGTTGCGGCAGGCGATTCGCCGAGGGACGGCGGGCGGACATGTCCGCCGCGGGACGGACGTGTCCGGCAGCGCAGAGGAGGGTGGAGCTAGGGTTTCGGGGGTTTGGACTGCGAAAATTTCGGGGAGAGCATATATATATAGGTAGAGGGAGCTAGGATAGTCCAAATGAGGTGCGGTTTTCGCCCACACGATCGTGATCGAACGGGCGAGAGCATGGAGGGGAGTTTGGTGGGTTTTGGGCCACTTTGGAAGGGGTGTTGGGCTGCAAACAAAAGAGGCTTTTGCGGTTACCCGGTTAACCGTTGGAGTACCAAACGACCTCCAAATGGCACGAAAACTTGACAGCGGTCTACGGTGCTATACCAAGGCCGCTTGACAAACCTCGGTCCATTCCGAGACCGTTTAACACCCGCATACACGAAAAGAGGTAAAAGAGGGCGCCGGAGACATAGGAGTGCCGGATTGCAAAACGGACAACGGGGAAAATGCTCGGATGCATGAGACGAACACGTATGCAAAATGAAATACACATGATGACATGATATAAAATGCAGATGATGACATGGCAAAGTGCAACACGCAAGCAAATGACATGGCAAAGACGACGAATAACTGACGGACACCTGGCGCATCGAATCCGGGGCGTTACAACCATAATGCAAGCAAGCAAGAATTTCAAGAGCAATAGGCTGCTCAGGATTTTCGGAAGATCGGGTAGTATTTGAATGTAATTTTGTGAAACACATGAACAACTTTGATTTAACGGATACTCGGCAAGCGCGAGTAATTATCCGTAGAGGTATTCATGCAACAAGGAACTGAGGCGATGGCGTAAAGAATTCTCGGAATATCGAAGAGTATTTCGTGACATCTTGTAATAACAAGAGCAACCGGGATGACAATATGAACGATAGGTGTAAGTAGTTATCCAGAGGGTTTTATCGATGGAAGTGAATTGCAAAAGCGATGGCACATAGTCTCGAGAGCACATCGTAGAGTATCTTCGGAATCTTCTGGTGCAGCAGGCGGTCATCGGTTACAAGGGGCTCTCCGGGAGAAAGTACTTGCGAGAACCTAAAGTTAGTTTTGTTTTAAGCAAAATCATTTAACCCGAATAGAAGAGAGCTCAGAGTCCCAGAGTAAAGATCGAGGAGTAAAAGATCCTAATACCACCCAATGGCACGTGGGCCCGTAAGGCACACAACCATGTTAGTAAAAGTTTTGCAATGACTAGACTCAACTTCGGCCAAAGAGTGTGGAAGGGGGATTCGTACAGGCAGTCGGCTCTGATACCAACTTGTGACGCCCCCGATTCAATTGTACACTAATCATGCACGCAAATCTGTACGATCAAGATCAGGGACTCACGGGAAGATATCACAACACAACTCTAAAACATAAATAAGTCATACAAGCATCATAATACAAGCCAGGGGCCTCGAGGGCTCGAATACAGGTGCTCGATCATAGACGAGTCAGCGGAAAATATATGAGTACATACATAAGTTAAACAAGTTTGCCTTAAGAAGGCTAGCACAAACTGGGATACAGATCGAAAGAGGCGCATGCCTCCTGCTTGGGATCCTCCTAAACTACTCACAGTGGTAAATCGTCGGTGGCTGCTGCGTAGTAGTAGGCACCTCCAGTGTAGTAGGAGTCGTCGTCGAAGGTGGTGTCTGGCTCCTAGACTCCATCGTCTGGTCGCAGCAATCGGGTAAAGAAAGGGGGAAAAGGGGGAACAAGGCAACCGTGAGTACTCATCCAAAGTACTCGCAAGCAAGGAGCTACACTACATATGCATGTATATATGTGTAAAGGGCCATATCGGTGGACTGAACTGCAGAATGCCAGAATAAGAGGGGGATAGCTAATCACCGTCAAGACTACGCTTGGCAGCCTCCGTCTTGCAAAGCATGTAGAAGAGAGTAGATCAAGTCCTCCAAGTAGCATCGCATAGCATAATCCTACCCGCGATCCCTCCTCATTGCCACGTTAGAGAGCGATCACCGGGTTGTATCCGCACTTGGAAGGGTGTGTTTTATTAAGTATCCAGTTCTAGTTCTCATAAGGTCAAGGTACAACTCCAAGTCGTCTCACATTACCGAAGATCACGGCTATTCGAATAGATTAACTTCCCTGCAGGGGTGCACCACATAACCCAACACGCTTGTCCCATTTGGCCGGACACACTTTTCTGGTTCATGCCCGGCCATGGAAGATCAACACGTCGCAGCCCCACCTAGGCCAACAGAGAGGTGAGCACGCCGGTCTAAACCTAAGCGCACAGGGGTCTGGGCCCATCGCCCTTAGCACACCTGGACGTTGCGTGGGAGGCCGGAAGCAGAACTAGCCCCCTTAATACAAGAGCAGGCTTACGTTCCTAACCGGCGCGCGCCGCTCAGTCGCTGACGTCACGAAGTGCTTCGGCTGATACCACGATGTCGAGTGCCCATATCTTTCCCATGTAGTTGGTTAGTGCGTATAGGACAAGAGCTGACTCGGATCAAATACCAAGATCTCGTTAAGCGTGTTATTTGAAGTTACCGCGAACGCCCGACAGGCTGTGCCCACCTCTCACCCAGTAGTCTCAACCTGCCTGCGCTCGCCACAAAGATCCATCCAGAGGGCCGTCGGGACAAAGGTCCTTTCAGCCCCCAATTCATGAATCACTCGCGAGTACTCCTCGAGCCGACCCGACTTTAATCACCACATGTATCATGTATAAAGTATATAGTATATACCCGTGATCACCTCCCGAGTGATCACGGCCCGATAGTATAGCACAGCAGACGGACAAGAATGTAGGGCCACTGATGGAACACTAGCATCCTATACTAAGCAGTAGGATAGCAGGTAAAGGTAACAACAGTAGTAGCAAGGACAGGCTATGCATCGAGTTGGATAACGGAAAGCGATAACATGCTACACTACTCTAATGCAAGGAGTATAGAAGATAATAGGCGATATCCGTGATCAAGGCGGGGGGCTTGCTGGTTGCTCGAGACAAGAAGGAGGGGTCGGTGACGTAGTCGACCACAGGGGCATCAGCATCGTCACGGGGTCTCCGGAGAGAAGGGGAGAAAGCAGTAAATACATAGCAAGCAAGTGCATAACAGGACAACAAGCGAGCTAGGCGTGTTCTAACGCGGTATGAGGTGATACTGGGTGAAGGAAACATCCGGGAAAGTATCCCCGGTGTTCCGTGTTTTCGGACAAATGAACCGGAGAGGGGGAAAGTTGCGTGTTTGCTATGCTAGGGATGTGTGGTGGACGAACGGGCTGCGTATCCGGATTCGTCTCGTCGTTCTGAGCAACTTTCATGTACAAAGTTTTTCCATCCGAGCTACGATTTATTTTATATTAATTTAAAAAGTTTTATTCATTTTCCGAATTGAATTTAATTCGAAATAAATGTGAATTGCTAGGTGCACCAAGCTCTGGGTACACATAAGTGTACCAGAGGGGCTGGCATGTGGGTCCAAGGGGTCCCAGTTGACCAGTCAAATTTTGACTGGTCAACAGGGGGTGGGGCCCTGTTGTCATACACTGTTTTACTAACCTAACAGATTAAATAGACTAATTAGGTTAATAGATTAACTAAACAGGTTAATTAAGTTAATTAACTCTTTAACTAATTAATTAATTAATTAATTAATTTTCTAGTATATATATTTGTAACGTTTTCAGGGGGCGGCCCCACATGTCATAGGCCGTGGGGCATACTGGTTCAAGACAAGCGGCCTGGCACTGGTGCGCGGCGCCCATCGAGGGCGAGGCCGTGGCCTTAGCTGGGCATGCCCGCAAGCAGGGGGGCCTCGGCCAGGGCCGGCGAGCGGCCCCTAGGGCGGGGTGGAGGAGAGCCGGGGCGTGCGGTGGGGCGTGCGTGGCCGGCGAGCCTTGAAGCCGGATGTGCGCAAGACGCCTGCGCGAGTGGTCGAGGCGGATGCGGTCGGTGTGGAAAGTCGGATCGACGACAGTAGTGAGGCAGGAGGCCAGTGGCCTCACCAAAGTTGAAGATAAGAGGGGCGGCGAGGCGTGAGGAGGCCGGTTGTGGAGGAGGAAGAAGGCGGGCGGTCCGGCGACGCAGCGTCGAGGAGGCGGGGAGGCCCGGTCCGGCGAGGAAGGCAGTCCGACAACGTGGCGAAGTGGCTCCGGTGACGAGGAGTCGAGGGTGACGGTGCGGTGGACGATCCAGCGAAGACGGTGAGGGGTTTCCCGGCGAAAGGCCGACAGCAAGGCCCGGTGAGGGGATGAGGACGAGCGACGGAAACAGAGACGGGGAGGCGGCACCGACGAAGGCGGGGGGAGGTGGTGGGGCGGCTCAATGGGGGTTCGATTGGTGGCGTCGGCGCCAGATCGAGACGAGGCGGCGGCATCCGAGGCGTCATGGCGAGGAGGCTTCGGGAGGAGGGCGAGGAAAACGGCGACAGGTGGCGGGCGATCTTTGGGTGGGCGCCCCGTCGAGGATCGAGGGGACGGTTCATTGGGTGGATCCCGATCTAGATCGAGGAGTGGGAGGAGCGAGTGGTGGAAGTGGGTCGGGGAGGCTAGGGTTTCGTGGAGTGGGGGGATAAGGAGGCCATTTGGGCTGGTGGGCGGCGGTCTTGGCTGACAATGGGCTGCTCGACCCAGCGATGGGGGGTTGTTTCCTTTTTTACTTTTTTATTTCCTGTTTATTAGTTTTCTAATTTATTTTCTATATACTTTTGTTTTATAAAATATATAAGTAGTACCTAAATTAGTGTTTCAAAATACCCCAATGCCACAAAAATTTGGGTGACAAAATAAAATAGTTTAGTATTTTATTAATTGTAAAAGGCATTTAATTAGTTGTTTTGCTACTGTCTTATTTATTTTTAGAGTAGTTAAACACTTTATAGAAGTTTAGTTTCTCCACCATAACTACTTATGCATTATTTGGCACAACCCAACAATTTGGTTTTAATATTTGAAAACTTTTATTGTTTGCCTTTAATTAAATTTTGGTTTTGTTTCATTTTTGAACTATCGAGAGTTTATCAACATTAACCGAGGTGACGTGGCATCATTAGCGGGGAATCACTGTAGCTTAATTATTCGGGCGTCGCACTTGTATGATCCTATTAAGGGCTTCCTCAAATGCCCTAGGTCTTCGTGAGCAAGCAAGTTGGATGCACACCCACTAGTTTTCTTTTGGTGAGCATTCATTAGCTCTAGTGTATCCGTTGAATGGCAATCCCTACTCCTCATGTTGACATCAATTGATGGGCATCTTCATAGCCCGTTGATTATCCTCGTCAATGTGATACTTTCTCCTTTTTTGTCTTCTCCACACAATCCCCATCACATATTCTATTCCACCCATAGTGCTATATCCATTGCTCACGCTCATGTATTGCGTGAAGGTTCAAAAAGTTTGAGATTATTTAAGTATGAAACAATTGCTTGGCTTGTCATCGGGGGTATAGAAGTTGGGAACATCTTTGTGTGACGAAAATGAAGCATAGCCTAACTATATGATTTTGTAGGGATGAACTTTCTTTTGCCATGCTATTTTGAGAAGACATGATTACTTTGATTAGTATGCTTGAAGTATTACTATTTATTTTATCAATATGAACTTTTATTTTGTATTCATTTGGATCTGAACATTCGTAAAAAAATAAAGAAAATTACATTATGAATTATGCTAGGTATCATTCCACATCAAAAAATTCTCTTTTATCATTTACCTACTTGAGGACGAGCAGGAATTAAGCTTGGGGATGCTTGATACGTCTCCAACGTATCTATAATTTTTGATTGTTCCATGCTATTATATTACCCCTTTTGGATGTTTATGGGCTTTATTTTACAGATTTATATCATTTTTGGGACTAACCTACTAACCGGAGGCCCAGCCCATATTGCTGTTTTCTTGCCTATTTCAGTATTTCGAAGAAAAGGAATATCAAATGGAGTCCAAACGGAATGAAACCTTCGGGAGCGTGATTTTTGGAACGAACGTGATCCAGAGAACTTGGAGTGCAAGTCAAGAAGCTTAGGAAGCCACGAGATAGGAGGGCGCACTTCCCTGTATGCGCGCCCCCTCTCGTGGGCCTCGGCGACCATCGACGTACTTCTTCCTCCTATATAGACCTACGTGCCCCGAAAACATCCAGGAGCACCACGAAACACAATTTCCACCGCTGTAACCTTCTGTATTCGCAAGATCTCATCTTGGAGCCCTTGTCGGCACTCTGCTGGAGGGGGAATCAACCATGGAGGGCTTCTACATCAACACCATAGCCTCTCCGATGAGTTGTGATTAGTTTACCACAGACCTACGGGTCCATAGTTATTAGCTAGATGGCTTCTTCTCTCTTTTTGGATCTCAATACAATGTTCTCCCCCTCTCTTTTGGAGACCTATTCGATGTAAACTCTTTTTGCGGTGTGTTTGTCGAGATCCGATGAATTGTGGGTTTATGATCAAGTTTATCTATGAATAATATTTGATTCTTCTCTGAATTCTTTTATGTATGATTGAGTTATCTTTGCAAGTCTCTTCGAATTATCAGTTTGGTTTGGCCTACTAGATTGGTCTTTCTTGCCATGGGAGAAGTGCTTAGCTTTGGGTTCAATCTTGCGGTGTCCTTTCCCAAAGGATGTAAAGGGTTGCAAGGCACGTATTGTATTGTTGCCATCGAGGATAACAAGATGGGGTTTATATCATATTGCATGAGTTTATCCCTCTACATCATGTCATCTTGCTTAATGCGTTACTCTGTTCTTATGAACTTAATACTCTAGATGCATGCAGGATAGCGGTCGATGTGTGGAGTAATAGTAGTAGATGCAGGTGAGTCGGTCTACTTGTTATGGACATGATGCCTATATACATGATCATGCCTAGATAATCTCATAACTATGCGCTTTTCTATCAATTGCTCGACAGTAATTTGTTCACCCACCGTAATACTTATGCTATCTTGAGAGAAGCCTCTAGTGAAACCTATGGCCCCCTGGTCTATCTCTTATCATATTTGCTTTCAATCTACTTTTATTTGCATCTTTACTTTTTGCATCTATATTATAAAATACCAAAAATATATTTATCTTATCATACTATCTTTATTAGATCTCACTTTCACAAGTGGCCGTGAAGGGATTGACAACCCCTTTATTGCGTTGGTTGCGAGTTCTCGGTTTGTTTGTGTAGGTGCGTGGGACTTTTGAGGAGCCTCCTCTTGGATTGATACCTTGGTTCTCAAAATCGAGGGAAATACTTACGCTACACTTGCTGCATCACCCTCTCCTCTTCGAGGAAAACCAACGCAAGCTCAAGGCGTAGCAAGGTCCCGCCGCCGCTGAAGTAGCACGGAGGTCCCGCCATTCGTCGATGCAAAGCAGATCGTCCGGCCAGCGCTGAAGCAGCAGAGATGTCCCGCCGTGCCATGAATGCAAAGAGATGTCCTTGCCGCCATGTGGCACAGGGAAAATTTCGGGCAGGCGACGACTGTTACATGCGCATGCATGTGATCGTCCATAGCCAGATGGATCAGATCTCCGGCTGGGCGAGGTTGCAGGACGACGTGAAAGCTTCGTTTGAACAGGCTACTAGCGTCATCCGGCAACTAAGGGAGGGAAATGAGAGGCTCCGGGCCGAGCGCGACCTGCTGAGGGAGAACATCGTCCGAAGTGCAGACCAGCAGGAGGAGACCAGTGCCTTGTTGAAGAGGACAGGCGTCATCGTCAAGAAACTTATGGACGAGAATGACATGCTCGGCAACAAGCGCCAAAGTCTGGTGGAGGAATCCGTGGATGTTCTCAAGCAGCGTCTTGAGGACACGAAAGAGCTCATCGCCGCTCACCTTGGAGACTAGTTCTTGCGGCCTGCAGCAACGCAACAAGAAAGTAGAGATCAGCGAGCCAGATCCTTGTCTTCCTTCTTATTTTGCCCTTGTGTATTTCGGGCGTAGCCGCATGTGGATTTTTTAATTATCTTTCTAATTATGTAAGACAATTAATCATCCTTATCTTTCTGTGGAAGATCAATGTGGTGAGGCTGGAATGAAGAAAACTCTTGTTGTGGCGACCCTGGCGTTGCTGTTCTTCTAGTTGCTTCTTTGGGCTTCCTTGAGTTTCTGGTTTCTTTTGATGTAACAATCGGTTTAGGATGTGGATTGTGTCGTCGGTTGTGAAATGTTGGGTTCTAGCACGGATGTTTGGCCTTTGTTGGCCTCTTGGGATGTTGCGATTTCAATCTGGTAGCTTTTAGTCCTTCGTGTTAGGCTGGAGTTGTGCTGAACTTCTTGTGAATTGTGGTGGTTTTTAGTAATGAAAATCAGAAGGGGCAAGCCCTTCTTTGATAAAAAAAATTAATCATCCTTATATATTCGTCAGTCTTGCTATAAGTCGCAGTAGATGCTATATAGGTCCATCGGATCTTGCATCAAGATCCGTGCTTTCAGATTTTCTTTTTTCTCTCTTAAATCTCAGTCGAGTGAGACATAGCCACGCCATTAAACAGAGGCTCGGGCTCTATTAATGGAGACCTTGGGAGAGAGGTGGACGGCAGATGGAGGTCAAAGGGCTCTCCTCCCGATAAGCACGCGCAGGGGTCTGATCGCACGCCTCTCGTACTCAAATAGCTACCCTGCACAGCGCCCCCTAGCTAATAAAAAATGGGGACGCGTGGCGGCACGTAAATGGTACTAATAAGTAGAATGCCCACGGTTTCAATAATACTTGTGGTTTCGATTGTAACGTGACAGCACTTGTTCAAAATGACTTTGTTGATTGTTAATGTGTGCGCCTTCACAAATCGGACTGCAAATTTACCTGACATGTTGGTGCCATGTCATGGCACCAAGCCAAGTTTCATTATTTTCATGCGTGTTTTGGATTTATAGGAATTAAAAAATTAAGTTTCTCAATGTTTCCAACCCAGCCACGACGCCCAGAATTTTGAATTTCATTCCCATTTCTTGCATGGAACCTAGAAATTTACGCGAGGACACACATGTGATTTTTCAACCAACTTTGGTGCACTGGAACATGTGCTTGTGTTTCAAATTTGAATTATGCACACAAAGGTGACACGTTCCCTCCCAGAACCACGAGCCTTCTTGAGAGAAGCTCCGATCTGCAAGAAGCTTATACCAAAATTTGTTCCTATTCGACAATTTTTTTTACCACGGCATGGTACTACCATGACATGACACCATGCCAAGTTTCATGATTTTAAAACCAAGTTTCTCAATGTTCTCGACCGAGCCACGATGCCCAGATGTTTGAATCTTATTCTCATTTTTTGCATGGGACCTACTCCCTCCTTCCATCTATATAGGTCCTAATGTGTTTTTCAAGACAGCCTTTGACTATTGACAAGATTAATAGCACATGAGATGTATACTATGAAAATTATATTATTGGAAGCTCCTTTGACATACAAATTTGAAGGTATGCTTTGTGTAAGTTGCATGTCATATATTATTTCTCTAACGTTTGGTCAAAGTTAGCCTCGAAAAACGCATTAGGACCTATATAGATGGAAGGAGGGAGTAGAAATTCACCCGAGGACACAAATGTGATTTTTCAACCAACTTTGGTGCACGGGAGCATGTGCTTGTAGTTCAAATTTGAATTATGCACATTAAATGACCAAAAACTCAATTAATGTGTAAATAAGACCAAACGAAGCCGGAATAATTCCAAAATTTAACAGGGCACTCATGTAGTTCTATGTTGCCTTTGTAAATAAACTCAAGGGGGACAACGTATATCGTTTAGCACTCAAAGGTGGTACGTTCCCTCTCAGAACCACGAGCCTTCTTTAGACAAGCTTCCGTTTGCAAGAAGCTTATACCAAAATCTGTTCCTATTCGGCCATTTTTTTACCACAACATGGTAGTACCATGACATGACATCCATGCCAAGTTTCATGATTTTCAGACGTGTTTTGGATTTACAAGAATTTTAAAACCAAGTTTCTCAATGTTCCCGGCCGAGCCACAATGCCCAGATGTTTTAATTTTATTCTCATTTCTTGCATGGGACCTAGAAATTCACCCGAGGACACAAATGTGAATTTTCAACCAACTTTGGTGCCTGACGACATGTGCTTGTAGTTCAAATTTGACTTATGCACATTAAATGACCAGAAACTCAATTAATGTATAAAAAATGACAAACAAACCCGGAATAATTCCAAAATTTAACAGGGCACTAATGTAGCTCTATGTTGCCTTTGTTAAGAAACTCAAGGGGGGGGGCAGTGTATATCGTTTCACACTCAAAGGTGGCACATTCCCTCTTAGAACCACGAGCTTCCAAATCGGCCCAATTTTTTACCACAACATGTTAGTGCCATGACATGACACCATGCCAAGTTTCATGATTTCCAGTCGAGTTTTGGATTTACATGAATTTAAAATCTAAGTTTCTCGATGTTCTCGGCAGAGTCATGGCCTTGAGATGTTTGAATTTCATTCTCATTTCTTCCATGGGACCTAGAAATTCAACCAAGGACACACATGTGATTTTTCAACCCACTTTGGTGCCCCGGAGCATGTGCATGCAATTCATATTTAGATTATGCACATTAAAAGTCCAGAAACTCAATTAATGTATAAAAGGCCAAATGAACCCAAAATAATTCCAAAATTTAACAGGGCACTCATATAGTTCTATGTTTCCTCTGTAAATAAAATCAGGGGGGAGGCAGCGTATATTGTTTCGCACACAAAGGTGACACGTTCCCTCTCGGAACCACGAGGCTTGTTGAGAGAATCTCCAGTTTTGCAAGAGGCTTATACCAAAACTTGTCCCAATTCAGCAAAAAATTATACGTATGAAACAAGGTTTAGATTATCTCGAACATCTCGCTACCTAGACCAATAATGTACTATGATTTGAATTCAACATAAAATGGATACAAATATTTGAATTGGAGAGCGTATGGTACATGTAGTTCATAGTGAAATATGATTACTGCTATATGCATGTCTTTTTGTTATCAAGATAATATTTAAATTATTGTATAAATTGAGAACAATCGTATTCAAATAAGGAAAATTGATTCAAATTTAGTCCATATGGTAGACGACAATATATATGTTCACATGGTGGAGTAAAATGTTCATATATGATGGAAGATCAAAATGTACGACTACATCAATTATAAACCGCAAGGTCACCTAATGATATATTCGAATTCAACATAACGTGGATTCAAAAATTGAAATTCGAGATCATGGCATCTGTAATCATATAAAAAGGGACATTACTCTTTATTTGGTGGGAATTGATTTGTTTTTTGTTGTTGTTGAGGGAAGTGCGAATCGATTTGGTACTGTGCAGGGTAATCTTGTTCTCCCGATTATTTTTACATTTTTCTTGTAGTTTTTTCAATGGCATCTATAGCAATATAGTAAAAGGGGACATGACTCTCTTGTGTCTTGTATGAATTGTTTTTTTACACGTTAAATTTGTTCTGCCGAACAAGGAATCCGCACCTTGTTATCCCGAAATTTTCAAGCTCGAGTATCTTTTGTCTCACCTGCTTTGAAACTCCCGCTTCTTCAACCCGCACCGCGCCTTGTTATCCCGAAATTTGGACGCGCGCGAGAACTCCCTCCTCATCCGAAATTGCTCCCGCAGCCTGCATATCTAAATCCCCTTCTACCCCTCACCAAAATGAAGCTCCACGTCATGTGTCAAAACCGTGGGGTACGCTGGTAACTTACCCTACATTTCGGACAAGCGCGTCCCTAAGCTTGGCTCCCCCCTCCCCCTTCGCTCCCCATTCGTACACCGAGGCCGCCAAAACCCGCGAAACCCCACGCTCCTCCGTCAGCCTCCCGACCGCCGCCCAGCCGGATACTCTTCCCCGACTACATCGTCCACCGCAACAGCTCGCCGTCCCTCATCCACCGCACTGGATGAGGATCCATTGTCAATCTCGTCGTCCCGCCGGATCAGCCGCCCTGTCCTCCACCTCCAAGGAGCTGCCCCGACGTTTGCCTCGTCTATCATGCCACCTCAATCCCCACAGCGTCGTCTTGACCTGCACCACCGGAACTGCATCACCCTCACCAATTCCTCTGATGAAGCCGAGGCCAACTCGGCGCCACCAAGGAGGTTCTACACTCACCGTTGCATTTTATCTTTTATTCGATCTCACGGGGCTGCCGGTGCTTGATACCGAGCAGACATGGCGTCTCCATCGACGGCGGCGTTGCCGGCCACATCATCCACGACGTCTCTCCTCCATGTCGTTGCTTCCTCGGCGGCGACTTCGACAACGGCACTAGCTGCAGCTGCTCCGGCTCTCACTCGCGTTGTGGCTCTGTTCTTGCTGTCGATCGCGCTGTTGCACTGCTCCTGCTTTCGTTCGTGCTGCTGCTCTGCTCTTGCTCTCGCTTTGCGCTGCTTCTGCTGCACGACCTCCGGCAGCTACATGAGTTGCTGCTTTAGGACTCGCTCGCGGTGCTACTGCACGACTTTCTCTCTGTTGCGTTCCCTGCTCGAGCGTCTGCTGATTTAGATCACTGCTTCTCTGCTACTAGTGCTCGAACGCCCTAAATATCTATTGCAATGCTCTGTTACTAGTTCAATCAGTTTCGACAGTAAAATTCAGTTTATTTGTGAAGTTCATTTTCTTCGATTAAGTTCGAGTGAACAGTACTTACATTCTGTCGGAGCTGCCGTAGGCGCCGGCCGATGCGTTTACATCTAGAACTTTTGTCTGGTGTATTTTACATCATCTATTGCGAGATGATATTAGGGTCCCACTTTAGATTAACGTTGTCTGTCTTGTCATGCTTCAGCCTCGTCGCCGTACACCTTAGCGTAGCTGCTCCAACGATGGAACCGTCCATCACGTGAGTAGTACCCTCGGCGCCGCTTCCAGAGGCCTCGGATCTTCTTCCCGCCTCAAGCGGTCACACCAAAGCATCATCACCATCCTCCATGTCCAACCCAATGATGCTGAGGTCCACAAGGCTATGCCAAAGAGGTTGTACACTAAATCGCATCACTTTGTTTCTCCATTCCTCTATTCCTCCAATTCATGTGAGCCAAACACCCGAGTTGACTGAAATCCTATGTTTCCAAATGCTCTGTTTTGCACGTGCATTCCTATCCTATTCCTGTGTTTTTCCTGTCCCTGCGTTTATAGAATCCTCCAATTCTAATGAGCCCTTACAGATTTACTTCATTTCAGATTGGCGTCAAAGAAAACTCTGTGTGTTATGTCCTGCTCCTGCCGTGCCATCATCCACCCCACCTGAGGTGCACCATCGACAGAAGCGTTCACTGCAGCAGAGACCCCCCTGCAGACTTTCTTTCGCCGCCTCAGATCATCTTCCCCGTTGCCGGCAGCCACGCCAACTGCATTACCATCATCGACTGAGCAGATAAACCTGAGGACTACACAGTTCCAGAAGAGAGGTCGCAGTCTTTCGTGTTTGCTTATGTTATACATCGGTGGTTATTACCTGCTACTTTATCGTTCAATCTTGAGTTTTGAATTGCCCATGGGTCTCATACCGAGCCAGCAACGTATAGTATCTGTCTACTATCTGGTTCATCTGGGGTCTTCTATGTGGTTCATGTTGGGTGGGCAACAAACAATAGATGATCCATTGTCTATCTTTTTAAACTGAAGCTATAGTCTACCTGCTATCATTAGTTTTGGATCCATCCACTCGTTTGCTACCATCAGTCTTGATTTTTGCATGCACCCCTTAGGCCTTACAAAATCTAACTATTTTTTTATTATGCATGTCAGATATTGTACACAATCGTACTGAACATGTAGATAAAAAGAGAAGACCGTTGCGTGCGAATATAATGTCATGCAGACGCCGCTCCATGGTGGGTGAAGTGCCCCCCCTCTCCTGCATTTCCAGATTGTATTCCAGAGGAAGATAACCGTTCAGATGGAGATTCAGAAGGAGCCGAACACGCCTGTTTACCACCTGAGGTGTTTGCTCTAACACAGCATCTTGATGTTGGTCATATCATGCATATGGCGCCTTGCATTGCTTACATTATACATCTTATATGTCATCGACTTAGTTTAGATTTGCTTTGTGTGAATGCCACCTGTTTGGTTTCTATATCATACTCCCACCATTCCTAAATATTTGTCTTTTTAGAGATTTCAACAAGTGACTACATACGGAACAAAATGAGTGAATCTACACTCTAAAATATGTCTATATACATCCGTATGTGGTAGTCCATTTGAAATCTCTAAAAAGACAAATATTTAAAACGGAGGGAGTATATAAATTATGCAATGCCATCTTCTTTAGACAGCATCATATACGTGAATCATGCAATGCCATCCTGTTTAGCCACCATCGTATATGTGAATTGTATCGTGCCATATTTTTTCCATAATGTATTCCATTTGTCAACAATGTTTATACATTCATCTACTCTTCCTGCATCAGCCATTTGAGTCGATCATGGGAAAATGGAGGAAAACAAGGTCTTCTCGAAAGGTGCTACACTGTCGATGCAGATTTCTTGTTGATTACAGATAGCTCCTCATAGGAGGATTCAGAGAGAGATGACCAACAGATTCCCCTCGAGGTGCATGCTCTAACTTGGCTGGGTTATATTGCTCATATCATGCATATGGTGTCTTGCATTGCCATGCCATCTGCTTAGATTAGACATGCTTTGTGTGAATGCCTCCTATTTGCTTTCTATATCAGATATGTGAATTATGCAATGCCTTGTTTTTCAGCCAGTTATCGTATATGTGAATTATGCACCGCCATGGAGCCAAGCATCATATATGTGAATTATCTCATGCCATCTTTTTTTTCATTACGTATTCCATTTGTCGACAATCTATGTATATTGAACTACTCTTCATGTGTATCAGCCATTTGAGCCGGTTATGGAAAAATATGGAGTGAAAACAAGGTCTTGAGAAAGGTGCAATGGTACTGTTGAAGCATATATCTCGATGGTTACAGGGAGCTCCTCGAGAGGAGGATTCTGCAGACAGATGACCAGTCCTATATCCCACGAGGTGTATGCTCTAAGTTGCAATGTTTATATTTCTCATATGATGCATATGGTGTCTTGCATTTCTTAGTTTAGACATCATATGCACAATATTGAATTCTATCTCGCTTAGTTTAGAGATCATACATGCGAGTGCCACCGCTTAGTATATGAATCAATTATGTTAATTATATCATGCCATCCTGTATACTTAGACAACATGTATGTGAATTATTTCATCCCAACCTATTTTAGAAAGACATCATATAGTTTTGTCATGTCATCCTGTTTAAGTACTCATCATATGTTGAATTATGCCATTATAGCTCATTAAGTTATCCATCATATATCTGAAAGCTGTGTCATGCTATCCTGTTTAGTTAGGCATCATATATGTGAAATTGTGTCATGCTTTCCTGTTTGGTTAGACAAGATATATGTGAATTACCACATCATTCATCATACAATGTCTGTACGTTCAATTTCTTTTCTTGTTTATCAGCCATTTGAATTGGACGGGGTGATTGCAGTATCTAAGGGAGCAAAAACTCGTTCTTCACAAAAGACAGTGCTACCCGTCGATGCAGATAGAACCATGGTTGTACTGGCCCATAAACTAGCCCCACCACACATAATCGAGACTCTTCCAGATTGTACACTTACACCGTTGGGCAGAGAACTAGCTACAACCCATCTAACCGCAACCCCAGCGGATAGTAACCCACTTATAGTTGACAAAGCACCATGTCCACCACAGAGTACCCCCACACGAGCAGTTTGTAAAGCTACTGCAGTGCCCAAAGCACGAAGACCGCCACAGCTAACCCAAACTCCACGTTTAAAGCAGAAGAGCAACTGTTCTCAGGTTAGATTCCGTAGCTATGGTCCATACTCCTTTGCTGTTGCATCACTGTATTTACCCATACCAACTACTTTCGAATTTGAAGGATCCAATTGAAACTCCAATGGCACAACAGGTATGTTTTAAACCTATTTCTTTAACTGGATTGCTGTTCTAACTTCTTGCTCTATGTTGATTTCAGTTTAAGTCGTATAAACAGTAATGTTCTCATGTGATGCACATTACAAGTGCTGCCAATGCTGTGTAGTTTCTCACACTTATATTCTGTCTATCTTTCTTTGTGTCTTAAAAATATATGAGTTGAACTGTGTCTCTATCATGATTAGGGAACATAAACTAGAATGATATGGACAATACAGTGACCATAGTACATAGATATATGTTTGTTTCATGCTGTTATCCTCTCCACCTTACTACTGAACCGGTTTACCAAAATGAGTTTCGTATACTACAAGCTAAACCTGTGATGTTTCTGCTTGTTTCTCTTGTAGTATGCAAACAGAATATTGGAGAAGAGCACCCCACTATGCAATGGTAGAGAAAGTAATGCAGATAAGGTTCAAGATAGTGAGACAACCCTGAGACTCATATTGGTGGCGACTTCTCACGACCCTCTCTCAGGGGCCTGTTCACCGATCACTATTATCTCTAATATATTACGTTGCATTTTTATTCCTATGTATGCAGCTGAGCTAGGAGTTAATCCTCAGGCCGATTTCGCGAATCGACCTGAGTCTCAGGGGCTACTGGGAACAGCGGTTTTATGCTTTCCTTCAGGTGCATCTCGGGGTTTATACTGATACACACCTTGAGGGATACTGGCTGAATGTCTCGGCAGAGGATAAAGCATGCAGTTAAAAATATTCACAAAAATCAACCCAGCGGTCGGGTGGTGCACCACCTCGGGAGGCAGTCCCAAGATAAAGCTCGGGCGCCATCAGCTAGCTCCATAGAGGGCATTTCCGGCATTAAGCTCGGCTACACTCCTTCAACTTTTTTGTACCAAGATGATCTATGACAACTTGGATATAGTCCGGCGTTGGAGCCTGGACACAGTACGACGTTGGAGCTCGGATATATTTCGGCGTTGGAGCTCGGAAGCAGTCCGGCATTGGTGCTCGGCTGCAAAGGACACCTCGAATGCAGTCCAGCGTTGGAGCTCGGACGCAAGAGGATACTGCCCCCCGGGAACAACTTCAAACCCGAGGCGTGGCATAAAAATAACAAGGCATTGGTAAAGGCCGGAAACTTAAAGAGGCTCCTCGGATACCCAACGTGTAAACTCTTCGGACACGCTTCGGCGATCCTCAAGATCGAAGATGAGAAGATTTATTGAACCAGTTTTCAAGACCGACGACCAAGGATGAAGAACAGTTCAGAAGAATCGAGGAGCGTTCCCAACTTGAAGACCGGTTCAGGGGGCTACTGACGGTGTCCTGGACTAGGGGGTACTCAACACGTCATCTCCCGATCAGTTGGATTGGGCCGAGGATCCCCATGGCCGTATACTCATGGGCCAGTCCGGACAGCTGCCGCATACAAGGAAGGTTCCACAAGACTTGGCGATCAAGACAAGGACTCCTCCCCACCAAACAGATTCGGCTAGGACTCTTGTTATCCTAGGCCTCGGTGCATTATATAAACCGAGGCCAGGCTAGTCGATAGAGATATATACAACAATCATACCATAGGCTAGCTTCTAGGGTTTAGCCTCTCGATCTCGTGGTAGATCTACTCTTGTACTACCCATATCATCAATATTAATCAAGCGAGAGTAGGGTTTTACCTCCATCGAGAGGGCCCGAACACAGGTAAAAACATCGTGTCCCTTGTCTCCTGTTACCAACCGCCTAGACGCACAGTTCGGGACCCCCTACCCGAGATCCGCCGGTTTTGACACCGACATTGGTGCTTTCATTGAGAGTTTCGCTGTGTGTTCGACAAAAGGTCGATGGCTCGCCTGCAGATCTACTGTGACTTCGGCATCTTCGTCACCAGCTCAACTGGTCACCTTGGTTCGACCAAGGGCTGCGCCCTACCTCCGATCGTCATGTTCGGATCAGGGCCTTCATCAACACCAACTCCGATCTCTATCAAGATCATGGAGGAATCATCCAGGGGGCCCGGGGGCTCAACGTCAACATTGCCCTCGGGCGACCGTACTGTTTTTCTGGACAGCGGACTTGTGTCCGCCGTCACCGCCTCCTCAAGTGTCATTTTAACGATTTCTTTGGTGGAATTGTGCGGAATTGAGTCTACAACAACCCTGGAAAATTTCCTCGAGTTCCGATGGAGGAATCTCTGGCAATCTCTGATATACCGGAGCCGCATTGAATCTGGACGAGAATCCGGACGAGTTTAGGGGGTGGTGTCCAGCTTCTAGCTCGGACTTCCTTTGGAAGATCCAACCGTTGATCGGCTGAGGAATTCCTATATCTACAACCCCTCAAAATTTCAGCTCGATCCGACCGTCCAAACTCCGGGAACCTTCCGATTAGTGCATCACTTTTCGGATCTGTTTTCTGCGCGAAAACGAATCCGACCCGAGTTCGTGTTTTTTATGAACGGGATTTCGGACATCCTCTTTGAAGGTAATTTTGTATGGGGTGTTGTGTTTTGTTTCCGAACACATCCTACTAACTTTAAAATCTTTTGAATATGATCTTCAACATCATGCTGGTGTCAATCCAGTCTGGCAATATTGCTCCACGGCCGCCGACCTGCGCTAGACACGTCGTCACTTTATTAAGCCGAGCTCAACTTCTTCGGATCATCATCTCGGCAAGCCGAGCGAGAGTTCGGCATCGGAAAGGATAAATCATCACCAACATCGCCGCCCCATGGATTACACGGAGTAGGCACACCGGCATCACCGCACGGTCACTTCATCAAGCTGGCATTGACCACGTCACGACCTGCATCGGCAGGCCGCACTGTTGCTCCTTCGACCCGGTGTCCATCACGCCGACCTGCTTCGACTCATCGGCTGACATCGAGGCTCTGACATCTCGGCTGGACCGGGGGCTCCGCCATCTCTTCATCAACCTAGTCCGGTGACTTTGGCGTCACCAGCCGACCAGCTTCGTCACGATTAGCTGGACCGAGGGCTTTGCCTCGGCAAAC
Organism: Aegilops bicornis; assembly: GCA_021605145.1. Lineage (NCBI taxonomy): Eukaryota > Viridiplantae > Streptophyta > Magnoliopsida > Poales > Poaceae > Aegilops > Aegilops bicornis. The sequence goes on from CM038672.1 coordinate 35,332,235, forward strand.
CAACCTTTGCCAACATTGCCATGCCTCCACTTTATCGCCCATCGGGCAATGGGTGTCCGGATCGAGTCCCAATTTTGGGAATCACCTTCCTTCGGATTGCAACAACAAATAAACCAGGTGCTATTAATCCTACTATTTTTTTGCTTGTCTGGTTTCATTTTTTCTAAAGAATTATTACTCTGGTTTGTTCATCATATGTACACAGGTCTATCAAATGGTGGCCGCATTTATCGACGGTCGCATGGTGGTTCAGTCAGTTTCCGTACATAGTCCGGCGAACACCGCATCCAGAACTCGGACCGACCTGTGAATTCAGGCTTTGCCACGCCTTTACTGCATCACGCCGACGCCCTGCATTGACATTGACTTCGGGCCATGCCATATTTCTTTTATTACTCACTTTTCATAAATTATTTATTATGCAACATTTATTTATTTATTTATTATTACTATTACCCCCGGGTTGCACTATTTTTTGTGCACAGGAAAATGATCCAGCCGGACTATATCCTTTGGCGTCACCTCGGCTGGACGGGGGGCTTCGTCAACACTTCATTACCCCATGCCGGGAACTTCGGCATCACTCTGCCGGCCTGCATTGACCGTGCTATGTCACTACTTGAGTGCCGAGCTCTTTGCTCCGCCACCTCGGGACCGGCTTTGGGGATGGAACCTTGTCCCGCATCAAGCTCGGACCGCGTCATCATTACCGAACACATTAACCAGCTAAGTTGCCTTCATGCTCAAAGTTGTAAATTTTTAATTTATGTTCGGTTCGACCAAGCATTATACTTTTTATTTTGGAAAAAAGTTTCTTGTAAAAAATTTCCTTGTCCAAACTTTGTTTGTGACGCACAAATTCAAATACCCCGTCTACTTGGGGGCTCCCTTGCTGGAGCTTTTCCTCTTGCATATGATTATACTTGTACGGCTTCGTTCCTTGTTCGTGTATTATGCCACAATATGCACCATATTGACCTAAGTCATTTGCAAGCTGGGTTGCCTTGCTCCTGTGTTTACCCCTATGTTCCCGATTGTTCGGCTAGGGAGTAAAGGGAGCACCTCCGCGATTGTCACGATCGGGTCACCCGAGCCGGACCTCGGTAGGTGAAGCCAAAAGCTAGCACTCTTACTGTTTTCAATAATGGTCGGCACACAACAGAACTCATGAGTACAAAAAATCTATTGCACAAGTCTCATATTACCAATGAGCATCGAAGAAAGGTATCGGTGGGGGTACTATTTTCTTCGAAGATGCTTCTTACACTTTATCAGTAATATAGCATAAGTTCCCGAGCGCTTTATGCATTCTGACCTTATGACCTGATTGCACAGTTATTGGAAACACCGTCGGTATTCTCGACGGTGGAGTACATAACACTTTTGGTCTCGACCCGAAGAGGGAGAAGCCGACGGTCGGTTAAGACGCGTTTAAAGTTCGGTTGAACATAGATATGATATAAGTACTTCGGTACATACAATCATTCTTTTACCCAAGTCACTTGGGGGCTCTTAAGTTTATTTGAGCTGTTCTATAATAAGTGTTCTTCTTATTAGTCGTTGCAAAGTCTTTTTCTATCACTCCTTTCTCGATGCAAGTGTGTGGTCAATAGCCGGATAGCTTTGCTTCTCTCTAAATCCGCTCGAGTGCAGTTTGCTAAACTAGCCTCGGAGAAGCACTCCGCTTTTGGGATAAGGAGGTTGAAGCCATAGGCTGACCCGCTTGAAGTCTTGAGATTTGATGTGTCATGTTAAAGCACGACAGAAGCATTAAAACAAAAAAACAAAAAAGTCCAATTTTTCGGATTGGCACCGAACACTTGATCTAGTTCGGACATTAAACTTTTGAATAAGTTTTTTGGCTTTTCAAGCCTATGGCACTTTTAAACTATTTGTGCGTTTCCAGCATTAGTCTCAAAGTGCAACGCCGGACACCTTTAGGGATTCGGCAAAAACATTCTCAGATATTGCTATATATCCATCGGTTTCGAATTGTGTCTTCGGTCAATAGTTGGGTTGCCCGGCTCCTGTGCTTGCCTCCTACGTTCCGCTTTGTTCGGCTAGGTGTGCAAAGAGAGAACCACTGTGATTGTGCTTCTAGCTCGCATGGTTAAGCACCTCGGTGGAGAAAGCCGAAAACCGATCGCCACAATAGGCGTAAACCGTCGGCGATCCGATGACTATGTTAAATGACGGGCCGTTCATAACATTGGCGAAGTGTTTACGGCTTGACCTCGGATGTCGCCAAGACACTAACCGGGGCTCATAGCTAGCTTCCCGGTTTAAAGCTCCTATGACTAAGCGAAAGTTATAAAGCCCGCATATCGATTGCCTCGTTTCCGCTAATACAACCGCCTTGAACCGAGACGTCGGCTAAGGGTTATTTTGTTAGTGTGGAAACACCACGTAGTATCTACCAAGGGTAGAAGCCGACGATGGGCCACTTTCAACCGATAAGCGGTTACAATGGAGTCAAAATAATGATGTAAAGTACTTGGATACATAGAATCATTACACATAATCTGTGATTTTACTGATATCGATCCTTAATTGACCACCCGTGCCCACATTAAGGCTCGAGGGGCTCTTGGGCTTTGCGCTCATTATCTATAAATACTAAAGGGCACATCGATCCCTTGATGCGGTGTTGCCACCCGACCCGATGTCTCGGGGCTCTTGCATTGCTTATTCAATGCGAGAGAATTCAAAGTGCTTAGTGTTCGGCTTGACCGAACTATGCGCATGCATGTCTTCGGACAATAATAGGTACCATATGGACCTATCCGGCGTCAAGCTATTATATTGCGGCGACTTCTCACGACCCTCTCTCAGGGGCCCGTTCGCCGATCACTATTATCTCTAATATATTACACTGCATTTTTATTCCTATGTATGCTGCCGACCTAGGAGTTAATCCTCGAGCCGATTTCGGCGCATCGACACGAGTCTCGAGGCCTCTTTGGGAACAGCGGTTTTATGGTTTCCTTGAGTGCGTCTCGGGTTTTAGACTGATACACACCTTGAGGGATACTGGCTGAATGTCTCGGCAGAGGATAAACTGCACCAGTTAAAAATATTCACAAAAAATCAACCCGCGGTCGGGGTGGTGCACCACCTCGGAGGCAGTCCGGCATAAAGCTCGGGCGCCAGCGGCTAGCTCCATAGAGGGCATTTCCGGCATTAAGCTCGGCTACACTCCTTCAACTTTTTTGTACCAAGATGATCTATGACATCTTCGATATAGTCCAGCGTTGGAGCTTGGACACAGTCCGGCGTTAGAGCTCGGATACATTTCGAAGTTGGAGCTCAGAAGCAGTCCGGCATTGGTGCTCGGCTGCAAAGGATACCTCGAATGCAGTCCTACGTTGGAGCTCGGACGCAAGAGGACACTGCCCCCCTGGAACAACTTCAAACCCGAGGCGTGGCATAAAAATAACAAGGCATTGGTAAAGGCCAGAAAATTAAAGGGGCTCCTCGGATACCCAACGTGTAAACTCTTCGGACACGCTTCGGCGATCCTCAAGATCGAAGATGAGAAGATTTGTTGAACCAGTTTTCAAGACCGATGACCAAGGATGAAGAACAATTCGGAAGAATCGAGGAGCGTTCCCAACTTGAAGACTGGTTCAGGGGGCTACTGACGGTGTCCTGGACTAGGGGGTACTCACCACGTCGTATCCCGATCAGTTGCTCATGGGCCAGTCCGGACAGCTGCCGCATACAAGGAAGATTCCACAAGACTTGGCGATCAAGACAAGGACTCCTCCCCCACCGGCGTATTCGGCTAGGTCTCTTGTTATCCTAGGCCTCTGGTGCATTATATAAACCGAGGCCAGGCTAGTCGATAGAGATATATACAAATATCATACCATAGGCTTGCTTCTTGGGTTTAGCCTCTACGATGTCGTGGTATATCTACTCTTGTACTACTCATATCATCAATATTAATCAAGCAGGAAGTAGGGTTTTACCTCCATCGAGAGGGCGAACACAGGTAAAAACATCGTGTCCCTTGTCTCCTGTTACCATCCGCCTAGATGCACATTTCGGGACCCCCTCCCCGAGATCCGCCAGTTTTGACACCGACAGTCTCCAAGAAAGGTGATAAAAACGATCTTGTAGACAGTGAGAAAACCCCACAGCCCTGCGTTGATGTAGTGTTCGAAATTCTTGGCGTCACCGGCGAAGCTCTTCGAACTTCGCTGCTGAGTCACTTGGCTTCTTCGATCTCAGCTACAAGCTGAAAGGCATCGATCACCGTGTCTTTGTGGCAAGAAGTCAAGGACCGAGGAAGTCCTCGCAGAATTCAGATCGTACTTTCTTGTGCAACAAAGAAGCTACTGGAGGAATTAAGCGCCAAACAAGAGAAAGTTAATAAGCTTGCTAAGCATCTTGCAGGCATGATGGGGACCCAGGATATTGTTTCTTGAACTCTTCCAAGTGGTTTCAGTTACGGACTTGTTTTGTTGCGCGTTTATATGTCGCTTTGTTCCCTATATTTGCACTGGTGGCAAACTTTGATGCCCAGTGGATGTAATATGTGTAATAGCCGTGATAGCCTAGCATAAGTTGCTTGCTTATTTATTTCCTTGTTGTCTTGTTTATTTGTTTGCTTGTAGTCAGTGCAAATCTTTTTTCGCGGTTTGCTAGTGGCTGCAATAACCTATTTTTTAAAACTAGGCCACAATAACCATGGGCTAATATTTACTATAGTGACACTGGGCCTCCTACGGGCCGTAGAAACAGTGGGCCTTCTACGGGCCGTAGAAACAATGGGCCTTCTACGGGCCGTAGAAACAATGGGCCTTCTACGGGCCGTAGAAACAATGGGCCTTCTACGGGCCGTATCAACAATGGGCCTTATACGGGCCGTATGATCGATTGGCCAAACATGGGCCAATAACAGGCCGCATTATGGCCGTAAACAGGCTAGAGTTGGAATCGTCCGTTCATGGGCCGACCATAACGAGCCATCCTTAATAGGCCATATTTGATGACGCTATGAAAATGGCCCAACGTATTAACGGACCACAAACGGGCCGACTGTAACCACGGGCTGAATTTGGCCCTGGCGAGAAAATAGCGATAATGGGCCGTAAGTAAGCGAATGTTGGAAATGAGCCCAAGAATAAATGGGCTCGAGAAGGCTGAAAGATAACATGGGCTGAAAGCTTGGCCCAATCAATAACGGGCCCTTAATGGGTATAAAGTGATACATCGTTCATTACGGGCCGCTTTCACCTGAGCCGTTAATGGGTGTAAAGTGATAAACTATTCATTGCGGGCGGTTCACCACGGGCCGTTAATAGGCAAGAGTTACATAGGGCCTCATATGGGCGAAAGGCGTCATGGGCCATACATGGGCGGAAGTGGCAATTTGGAATCATATTGGATGGCCCAGATGACGCTACTGGGCCTAATTCGGATACGGCGTAACGGGCCTTGGGTTAGCGAGCTGTAAATGGGCTATATGCGAACATGCCGTTAACAGGCTTTCCATGGGCCGGCCCGCCACCTTTTGACCAAGTCAAACGGGTCGGCCTTTTCACAGGAATGGGCCTTTGTTGGGCCGTGCCACGTGTCGACGTATCATAGGCGCCTTCTGTCCAATGGGTGGATGACATCTGTCCCAACGATGAGCCGACACGTGTTTCCTCCAGCCAATGATGATTTTACACGTGGAAAATCCCCATTGGTCGGGGCTGTTAACGGGTTACCGGATCCAAAACCCGACCCGATAGCTTAACGGCGTTCCGTTATGGTGGATGCCACGTGTCGGTCACCCTTGACGAAAGCACTTCTGTGACGCGCGATTTATCGTCATGGAAGTGGACACTTCCGTGATGATAATTTTGGAAATGTCATGGAACACTTCTACGACAACATAGGTATGACTATGTTGATTCTGTCATAAAATCGTCATGGATGTACATGTGACAAAAAACGCGACCTACTGTGACAAACACGTATCATCACGGAAGTGTATTTTTTTGTAGTGAGTGTTCGGCGTCGCGAGTTTGGCCTTATATGCATCAGCTCCGAATCATGTCTTTAGTCAATAGTTGGGTTTGCCCGGCTCCCGTGTTTTGCTACCTTACATTCCGCTCTATTGGCTAAGGTGGCACCGGGAGAACTACTGCGATTGTGCCCTGGTTCATCTGGATGAGCACCTCAGTAGAGAAAGCCGAAAACTGACTATCATGATAAAGCGAGAGACTAGTCAACCACTCGATGACCCAGCGGAATCTTCACGATTCCTGCGCATTAACAAAGGACCGGTTTCCCGGTCATGTATGTACACGCACCGTATTCAGATGAGCGCGGACATACCAGGGGCTATATAGTAGCCCCACCGTCAAACTCCTATGGCTAAGTGAAAGTGTTAAAGCTATATAGTCCGATTGCATCGTTCACCGCGCTATCACCTCCTTAACGGACCAAGACGTTGGATCAAGTGTGATTACGCGCTTTGCCTAACACCCGCATTATATGCGTGGGGACTGAAGCCGACGACTGCAAACTTTCAGGGTATATACATACATACATAAGCGGCCGCACAAGAGGCACTACAATACTTTATGGGCAAAAGTATAAATATAGCCTTTATTATTAAAAGCATTGTTCTTACAATCAAGATACATGTCACTGGAACATGGTATTCTTTGAGCACTGAGCCTCTATTAAACGGGCACCTTCTAGGACCTCTTCAAGATAGTGCTCGGGCGAGTCCTGACCACCAGGCAGACCCCTGGTTGCAATATCGGTGGCCTCCATCTTCGCCCAATATGCCTTAACACGGGAAAGAGCCATCCGTGCACCCTCTATGCACGCCGACCTCTTGACAGTGTCGATATGTGGCACAACACGAAGAAATCGTTGCACCAAACCAAAATAACTACCCGGGCTCGGTTCCTTCGGCCACAGATGATCCATGACAGCCTTCATGGCAAGCCCGAACAACCTATGGAGCTCGGTCCACTCGGCCATTTGCTCATTCAACAGCTGCGGACGCTTTGGAGCACTGAACTCTGACCAGAACAATCTTTCCACCTCATGATCTTTCCGATCCTTGAAATTAGGGCTGCAAGAAAAGCTCGAGCCTCGTGAGCCGCTCGAGATCGACTCGTTTTTTGACTCGACTCGAGATCGACTCAAAAAGAAACGAGCTGATTTTGAACACTTTATGTAGCTCAAGCGAGAAACGAGCCGATCTTGAGCCAATGTTGGCTCGCTCGATTTTAGCTCCATAGCTCGACAGAATATCATTATGTTAAATAATCATGCCTTATATTAAATGGAAATATGATAATTTATTACCATCTATGTTGTCCATAATTTTTGTCCATTTTATTTACCAACGAACATGGAAACTTAACTAAGTGCAGAGAAGATTTAGGCCTCATTATGGCACGTGGTCGACCATGTGTTAAATACATATATTTTTGGCAAAGTTCCCAGCATATTCACCTTATTGTTTTAGTTTTTCATCCATAGTTTCATATTTTTTTACCATCTCATTTAGCTCGAAACTAGCTCGAGATCGACTCGAGATCGTTACAAGCTCAACACGGGTCATGTTCTACAGCTTGATCATGAGCTTCACTCAGTTTGAGCTCGCTCGAATTTTCATATGAGTTGAGCTGAGCCAACTCCAACTCGCTCGAGCTCGACTCGTTTGCAGCCCTACTTGAAATACTCCGTCGCATCAGCAACACTCTTTGCTAAATCCAAGTATGCGTCCGCAGAACTCCACAATTGATCAAGAGGGGCATATTTCGCATCACCGAACTTCGTTCGAAATAAAAAGGGTTTCCCAGCCGCGATATCACCAGCTTGCCGAAGCTCCTCCCGCGCTGCTCTGATTTCAGAGCGAGTTTCCTTTGCTGCTTGCAAGGCGTTCTCTAGGTCAGCCGTTTTCGCTTGGTTTTCCCTTTCGAGAAGCTCATATCGGCTGGCGGCATTTTTTTAGCTCAATAGCCATGTTGGCTATTTTATACTCACTTTAGCGTCTGCGCACTGCTCGGCTTTTAATTCTTCGGCTGCCTTCAGGGCGGCCACATCACTTCTCCTGGCTTGCTCCTTGGCTTGGGCAAGTTCTGCCCGAAGGGTCTCCACGGTGGCAGCTCCATCTGCTGTCAAAGCATACTATAAATACTAGCATCATACTCTTCTTAATATTTGCTGACCACCCGAATATTCATACCCTGTGCCTCGTCAAGCCACTTGTTAACAAGCGTGATGTCCGCATCCGCCACGTCAAGTTGCCACCTCAATTTGGCAAATTCAGCAGTTCGGTCAGTCACCAGATCTGCAGCTTCCTGCGCATGAAAGCAGCGCTATCATTACCTGAGACTATGATCCTCTGCCCGCCGTGTCTGGATGGCAACCAGAGTCTCAGGGGCTACTATCTATACAAAGCACACCTTGCGTGTGCGGTACAATCAAAAAAAATATATCACTTTGCGTACCTCAAAGCCTCTTAGAAGGCTCGTAAAAGCTTCATTCAAACCGCTTTTTGCGGAGGAAATCCTCTCAACCACCATATCCATTAAGGTACAATGTGCCTCCGAGATAGCCGCTTGCTCTAGAAGACCCATCAATGTGTCCGGTTGTACGCCGGACAATCCGGGCTTTTCATTGGTCTCCTTAGGAGCCGAGAACTCCGGACTTCGGGCGGCTGAAGAGTTACCTTCTGGCCTTTGCGGATCAGAGGAAATCCTTCATGACGACACCTCAGGGTCGTACGTCTCATGAGGCGGGGAAGCAGGAGGAGGCGTTTAGCTCTCCATCATCTCCGGAAGAAGATCCCCTGAGGACGAACATTGTTGAGAAGGGCTATGAGCCGGACTGCAAAACATATGTCTCGGATGTTATTCTCAAGAAAAGAGCAGCGAATATTTACTAATGTGCCTTTGTTCACTTACAACTCGGTTGATGGCTGGCCCCCTTGTGGGCGTTGTGCGGTAAGGAAGCCCTCCGGGGCAGGGCCCCCTGGTGAAGGTTTCTTCCCTCGTTTGGAAACCTTCGTTTCCAAGTCTTCAGGGGTGGTCCTTTTCTTCCCGTGGGGAGAGGGGATTCTAGATTCACCTCCCCGATCATCCTCCGACGCGGAGGCACTAATTCCCCGGGTCGGATGTGTAGCGTATGAAGCCCACTTTTGGCTTCTCTATTCCTCCCCTCGTCTTCTCCTGATGGCACTTGATAAGGTGCGCGAGCCAGCATCCTGGTTAGTACAGGACCCGCTAGTCCTTGGGAAGAGGGGCCGAACACCTGATCCTCTCCGCCTTTCTTATCCAGTCCTGACCGAGGGTAATTTTTCAGAATAATGTTGTGACAAGTATAATGACAACATGTCGGTCGCGGAGTTACTTACTTGGGTATCTGGACGGTTGCAGTTGAGACCCGCATCCTCGGTGGTGTCCGGACACTTTATTCATGATCCGAAGAATAAACGATACATCCCTTCGAGCGTCACGCCGAAGAAGTGTTGAATGGTTTGCGGTCCTTCCGGGTTGAATTCCCACATACGGAGAGATCGACGTTGGCATGGCAGGACCCGACGAACTAACATTACTTGAATTACTTTGACGAGATTGATATCCCTCTTGAGGAGATCTCGGATGCGGCTTTGCAATGTCGGACGTCATTAATCGCCCCCATCCGGACTTTGTTGACCCATGATGCCGGTTAGGCGGAGGCGGAAGCGGAAGGTCGAAGCGGCTGCCCGCTTTGTACCTCGGGGTCTTTGTGATGTAAAACCACTCCCATTGCCATAGGTCGGACACCCCCGGGAAGGAACCCTTTGGCCATAGGGCATCGGCACCTTTGCTTATTATAGCGCCTCCGCACTCCGCGTGTCGCCCGTCGATCATCTTTGGCTTCACATTGAAGGTATTGAGCCATAAGCCGAAGTGTGGGGTAATGCGGAGGAAGGCCTCACACACGACAATAAACGACGAGATGTGAAGGAAGGAATGTGGAGCTAGATCATGGAAATCTAGCCCATAATAGAACGTGAGCCCTTTAACAAAAGGATCAAGACTAAATCCTAGCCCTCGGAGGAAGTGGTAAACAAATACAACACTCCCGTTGGGTTCGGGAGTGGGGATAACCTGCCCTTGAGCAAGTAGCCTGTGAAGGATTTCGGCGGTCAGATACCTAGCCTCCCTAAGCTTCTTGATGTCCTCCTCTGTGACGGAAGAGGCCATCCACCGGCCTTGAAGGTTGGATCTGGACATGGTTGAAGGTCCGGAGCGCTTAAACTGAACCTTGGGTGTTGGAACTCGGGGTAAGGGAAGGGAAGGATCGGGCGTGGAACTAAAAGGACAGGTCTTGACCTCTTTATAAAGAGGGTGAATATCAAGCGTCCTCCGCGTGGCCATTTGGAACTTGCCTCAAACCGAGGAGTCATACTAACGGCACGGTTGGGTTACCCACGCCCGTATTGATGAGAATCCTGTGATAAGGGGAACACGATCTCTGCTTCGACAAGACGTGCCAATAAAACCACCTCGTAAGACGTGCAACAGCAGGTTGAGAAAAATGGTTCGTATAATGACCGGGCCGCGGCGTGATGTCACACTATGAAAAGTTGTCAGCAGATTAGATTTTTGGAATATTGTGCTCTCTAGGGTGGTATGTGGAATTTATTTTGCAGAGCCGGACATGATTCATGTGTCCAAAATCTACCTTGGAGTATCCGGAGAAGGAACCCTCCTTGCAATGCCGAAGACAATCTGCACGTCGGACTCATCATCATTGAAGCCTGGTTCAGGGGCTACTGAGGGAGTCCTGGATTAAGGGGTCCTCGGACAGCCCGACTATGTACTTGTGCCGGACTGTTGGACTATGAAGATACAAGCTTGTAGACTTCGTTCCGTTTTCGGGTGGGACTCTCCTTTGCGTGGAAGGCAACCTTGGCAATTCGGATATGTAGATTTCCTTCTCTGTAACCGACTCTGTGTAACCCTAGCCCTCTCCATGTCTATATAAACTGGAGGGTTTAGTCCATAGGACAACAACAATCATAATCATAGGCTAGCTTCTAGGGTTTAGCCTCTACGATCTCGTGGTAGATCAACTCTTGTAATACTCATATCTTCAAGATCAATCAAGCAGGAAGCAAGGTATTGCCTCCATAGAGAGGGCCCGAACCTGGGTAAACATTGTGTCCCCCGCCTCCTGTTACCATTAGCCTTAGACACACAGTTTGGGACCCCCTACCCGAGATCCGCCGGTTTTGACACTGGCAAAGGCCCCTAGGGAAGGGCCAGTCTCGCCGCCGCCCAAGAGGGGCCGCGACCGTCCCCGTAAGCACGTCGCAACACCTGCGGCAACTTCCAGGGGTGCAGGCACACTTCTCTAGGGGCTGGCGTCTCTCTTGGCAGCCGTGGCGGCGCTTCTTCTCATGGTGGGGGCCGCCGGGAACGGGGCAGCCTCCGCGATGAGGGGAGGCGCGCCATGGTCGCCCGGCCTTCTCGATCGCGCTTCCCCTTGGTGGATGTGCTCCTGGAGTTTGTCGTGTGGTCGGAGAAGCCTGCCAGTACCTTGCTCCGGCGTTCACGCTTCTTCGTCGACGAGCTGCCGGCCACGGGGCCTGATGGCCTCTGGCTGCAGGCTGACGGCTACTGCAGCAGGGCCTCGTGGGTCGGGGTCGAAGTCACCGCGACAGGCAGTGTGATCTTGACCCGTGGTTGGCAGGCGTTTGCCCGCGCAAGAGGCCTGAGTGGGAGGTGCACCCTCCACTTCAATTACCACGGCCTTGCGACCCTCTACATGAGGGTGTTCAGGGAGGACGGCCGCTATGCGGGGTGCTTCCTAGAAGACGGCAACGGTGACGATGAGTTTGGCCTTGACGACGGCGACGACAGAGACGAGGGTGAGCTTGCCCTTGACGATGGCCGCGCTTCCTCCAGTAGCGGTTGCTCTTCTTCAGGCGAGAGCACCAGCAGCGGTGGCTATGACCAACCACCGCGCTGCCGAGCTCGCATCGGGGAAGGCAACGGGTCGTCTCGCTGCCGTGCTCCGGTGAAGCAGAAGGAGGGCCCGAACTGAGCCCGGGGCTACCGAGCCCGGCTTCAGGAGCTGTTGCGATCGTGCGGGCTGCTTTTTTTAACCTTTCCTTTCTCCTGCATTTCGAAAAAGGTAGAGTGCCCCGCTGGTGTGTGTAATGAATTGTGGCAGTTATGCCATTATGCTATGCTTATTATCTTGATGTTATGCCGTGATATATGTATTCTGAGTGGGCACAGATAGGGTAACTTAGCTTGATACGCTCGCGACAGCTTCTCACCTTGCGAGGGCGCGGCTCTTGACGTCTGGCGGAGCCACCTTTCCTGATGACTCGGGAGTCTTCGGTCTCAGGAGACACCGTATGTCTACTGTGGGGTTGTTAAAAATCTTGACGGGGCATCTCATTCCTCCTTGCGCAAGCCCCCTGTCGTGGGTTTAGCTGTGGCTCAGTGCACCACGTCGCGCTGCCCGGGGGGCACGGACATAAGAGGGTGCGCATGCCCACGAGCTCAATCGAGGGCGTCTCACGAGGATTAAGAAGGCCAAAGCACTGGGACAACGGGTTTTTGCCGAGCTGTGCTTGCGCGAGGGTGAACCCAAGCACGCACGCCTGCCTAGCCCCCACGCACGGGACGCGCGAGGATGAGCGACGGGCAACTGCCGCTCTTCCCTATCCGAGGCTGAGAACGAGCGAAGCGAGAAGAGAGAAAATCCAACTTGGCGAATCAAAACGCGAAAACTTCCAAATTCCATTAAGAAACTGCAAACCAACTACATAAAGCAACCAAAAGAACAGTCGCGTCCGGCACCTAGTCTAGTCTTCTCACCAGCGCGGAGCTAAGTGCTGCCACTAGAACGTGGGAGGGAGCCCATGAGGCCCGCTGGCGACACTCAGGAGACTCCGGGGCATGTACAATCCCACTCATTATTATGTGACAGTGTCACGAGCAGAGGCCTTCACAGGCACGAGCCTTGCTTCATGGGTAGAACTTCCGGAGGTGCTGGATGTTCCAGGCGTTCTGGATGGGGATCCCGTCCTGTGTCTCCAGGCGCGCGGCGCCAGGCCTAGAGACACGGGCGATCCTAAACGGGCCCTCCCATATGGGCGAGAGCTTGTGCAACCCTTCCCTGGAGAGCACCCGCCTCAGGACGAGATCACCCACCTCGAGCGTCCTTGGGCGGACGCTGCGACAGTGGTATCACCGCAGCGCCTGCTGGTATCTTGCCGCCTGGAGCGAGGCTTGACGGCTGGATTCTTCCCCCAGCACGAGACCCATCCCCCACGTGGCGTCCTGGCATACCTCGTCAAATGCCAAGACCCGCGTGGAGCGATGCTTGACCTCGTGAGGGAGAACCGCTTCATCTCCGTATACGAGGAAGAACGGGGTCTCGCCCGTCGGCTTGGTCACGATGGTGCGGATGGACCACATCACGGACTGGAGCTCGTCGAGCCAGCCCCTGCCGCAGGCCTCGAGCTTCTTCTTGAAGGTCCTTGCCTTGAGGCTCTCAGGACCTCTGCATTGGCGCGCTTGGCCTGGCCATTGCTCCTGGGATGTGCCACCGAAGCGTAGCATATCTGCGTTCCAAGGTTAGCACAATATGTTTTGAAAAGGTTGTTGGTGAACTGCGAGCCATTGTCGGTGATGATGCGGTTAGGAACCCCAAACCGCTCCACGAGGCCCTTGATGAACTTGGACGGCCGAGCTGGCCGATGAAAGTGCGGACAACTTCTACCTCCGCCTACTTGATGAACTTGTCGATGGCGATGTAGAGGTAGCGGTAGCATCCAGGCGCTCAGGGGAATGGTCCAAAAGATATCCAGCCCCCAGAGTGCGAACGGCCATGTGAGTGGGATGGTCTGGAGGCCCTGAGTAGGCTGATGGATCTGCTTGGCGTGGAATTGGCAGGCTTCATAGGATTTCACCAGCTCGGTGGCGTCGTTGAGTGCCATGGGCCAGTAGAACCCACTACAGAACGCCTTGCCCACGAGGGTGCGTGATGAAGAGTGATGTCCGCAGTCTCCGCCATATGTGTCGGCCAGCAGCTCGAGCCCCTGCTCCCTGGAGATGCATCACAAAGAAACATCGTTGGGCCGCTTACGGTACAGCTCACCATCCTGGATGTCATACGCGGTGGCCTAGCGAGCCACACGCTCGGCATCTTCCTCCTTCTTCGGCAGGGGGTCCCCTGAAGCAGGTACACCTTGAACTCCTCGGTCCAGCACCCCTCCTGATGCTCGAGCGCGAGGAGCAGACGGTCCCCCGAGGAAGAGCCGCAGGCAAGGGCGCCTGTCGCAGGGGCTCAGGGGAGATCCTCTTGAGGTGGTGCTGATTCCACAGCGAGGGGGGCTGCCGACGGCTTGAAGAGCCGCTCCTCGAAGACGCCCGGCTCCTGAGGCAGCCGTCGGGATGCCCTCTTGGCGATGTCGTCCGCCTCCTTGTTCGTGCCTCATGGCACGTGCTGCAATTCCAAGCCCAAGAACATTTTTTCTATTTTGCATACCTCCTCCAGGTATGCTTCCATGTGCTCGTCCTTCGGTGTGTACTCTTTATTGGAGAAGTTGACGAGGAGCTGGGAGTCGCCCCTGATGGTGAGACGCTTCACTCCTAACACCGCCGCAGCCCTGAGGTCAGCAATCAGGCCCTCGTACTCCGCCATGTTGTCGGAGACCTTTTCACCCTGCTGGAAGCAGAGCTGTACCGCGTAGTAGAGCTTGTCCTTGGTGGGTGAAATGAGCACTGCTCTAGCCCACGCGCCCTAGCGTGCGAATGCGCCATCGAAGTACATGATCCATCCGTCTGGCGCCTCGTCTCTGGGCAAGAGGAACCGGTCCTCGCATACTTCACGGTCAGGGACGTCGGTCCACTCTGCAACGAAATCTGCGAGGGTCGCGCCCTTGATGACCCTGGCGGTGCTGAACTCCAGCTAGAACGCCTGCAGCTTGATGTTCCACTCTGCGATCCTTCTGGTAGGCTGAGACGACCTTGATGGGGTGGCCTTGGAAGTAGTGGCGCAGCTTCCGGGAGGTGACGAGGAGCGCGAGCAAGAGCTTTTGCAGCATGGGGCAGCGCGCCCGCGCCTCCTACAACACCATGCTGACGAAGTAGACCGGGTGCTCGACGAGGGAGGAGGTGTTGGCGAGGTCTTGTATCTCTTGAGTATGTTGGCCTTCAGGGGTCTTGTCATTTGTCGCATCAGCCCCGGCCTCATGAGCCCCATCCTTCGGAGCCCCGCTGGCTGGGAGGTCGGTTGGGTCCTCGGGAGCGATATTGACTGGTGGGGCAGCTGAAGCCTCAGGAGCGCCATCCTAGGGTTGCAGCGCCCCACTTGGCAACAAGGCGCCCCGCCATGGGCCCTCGGTCGGGCGCTCTTCCCTTAGTGCCACCAGCTCCACGCAGGTGGAGTGAGGCGTGGCAGCCAGGTAGAGACCTTGTTGGAAATATGCCCTAGAGGCAATAATAAATTAGTTATTATTATATTTCCTTCTTCATGATAATCGTTTATTACCCATGCTATAATTGTATTGATGGGAAACTCAGATACATGTGTGGGTACATAAACAACACCATGTCCCTAGTAAGCCTCTAGTTGACTAGCTCGTTGATCAACAGATGGTTACGGTTTCCTGACCATGGACATTGGATGTCGTTGATAACGGGATCACATCATTTGGAGAATGATGTGATGGACAAGACCCAATCCTAAGCCTAGCACAAAGATCGTGTAGTTCGTATGCTAAAGCTTTTCTAGTGTCAACTATCTTTTCCATAGACCATGAGATTGTGCAACTCCCGGACACCGTAGGAATGCTTTGGGTGTACCAAACGTCACAACGTAATTGGGTGGCTATAAAGGTGCACTACAGGTATCTCCGAAAGTGTCTGTTGGGTTGGCACAAATCGAGACTCGGATTTGTCACTCCGTGTGACGGAGAGGTATCTCTGGGCCCACTCGGTAGGACATCATCATAATGTGCACAATGTGACCAAGGGGTTGATCACGGGATGATGTGTTACGGAACGAGTAAAGAGACTTGCCAGTAACGAGATTGAACAAGGTATCGGCATACCGACGATCGCATCTCGGGCAAGTACAATACCGTTAGACAAAGGGAATTGTATACGGGATCGATTGAGTACTTGACATCGTGGTTCATCCGATGAGATCATCGTGGAACATGTGGGAGCCAACATGGGTATCCAGATCCCGCTGTTGGTTATTGACTGGAGAACGTCTGAGTCATGTCTGCATGGTTCCCGAACCCGTAGGGTCTACCCACTTAAGGTTCGATGACGCTAGGGTTATAGGGAATAGATATACGTGGTTCCCGAATGTTGTTCGGAGTCCCGGATGAGATCCCAGACGTCACGAGGAGTTCTGGAATGGTCCGCGGGTAAAGATTTATATATGGGAAGTCCTGTTTTGGCCAACGGAAAATGCTCGGGATTTTTCGGTATTGTACCGGGAAGGTTCTAGAAGGTTCCGGAGTGGGGCCCACCTGCATGGGGGACCCACATGAACGTGGGTAGTGGGGGAAGGCCCCACACCCCTGGTCAAGGCGCACCAAGATCCCCCCTTAGAAGGAATAAGATCATATCCGAAGGGATAATATCAAGATCCCTAAAGGGGGATAACAATCGGTGGGGAAAGGAAAGGATGGGATTTCTTTCCTCCCACCTTTGCCAACGCCCCAATGGACTTGGAGGGAAAAAATAATCCCCCTCCACCCCTATATATAGTGGGGAGGCGCATGGGAGATGCACCCTTGCCCCTGGCGCAGCCCTCCCCCTCTCCCAAGTCCTCCTCCTCCCCCGCGGTGCTTGGCGAAGCCTTGCAGGATTGCCACGCTCCTCCATCACCACCACACCATCGTGCTGTTGCTGGATGGAGTCTTCCCCAACCTCTCCTCTCTCCTTGCTGGATCAAGGCATGGGAGACGTCACCGGGCTGTACGTGTGTTGAACGGGGAGGTGCCGTCCGTTCGGCACTAGGATCTCTGGTGATTTGGATCATGACGAGTACGACTCCTTCAACCCCGTTCTCTTGAACGCTTCCGTTTAGCGATCTACAAGGGTATGTAGATGCACTCTGCTTCCCCTCGTTGCTAGTTTCTCCATAGATAGATCTTGGTGACACGTAGGAAACTTTTGAATTTCTGCTACGTTCCCCAACAGTGGTATCAGAGATAGGTCTATTGCGTAGATTCTTTGCACGAGTAGAACACAAAGTAGTTGTGGGCGTTGATTTTGTTAAATATGCTTACCGTTACTAGTCCAATCTTGTTTCGACGGTATTGTGGGATGAAGCGGCCCGGACCGACCTTACACGTACACTTACGTGAGACAGGTTCCATCGACTGACATGCACTTGGTGCATAAGGTGCCTAGCGGGTGCCAGTCTCTCCCACTTTAGTCGGATCGGACTCGATGAAAAGGGTCCTTATGAAGGGTAAATAGCAATTGACATATCACATTGTGGCTTTTGCGTAGGTAAGAAACGTTCTTGCTAGAAACCCATAGCAGCCACGTAAAACATGCAAACAACAATTAGAGGACGTCTAACTTGTTTTTGCGAGGGTATGCTATGTGATGTGATATGGCCAAAAAGGAATGTGATGAATGATATGTGATGTATGAGATTGATTATGTTCTTGTAATAGGAATCACGACTTGCATGTCGATGAGTATGACAACCGGCAGGAGCCATAGGAGTTGTCTTTATTTATTGTATGACTGCGTGTCATTGAACAACGCCATGTAATTACTTTACTTTATTGCTAACCGGTAGCCATAGTAGAAGAAGTAATAAGTTGGCGAGACAACTTCATGGAGACACGATGAGGGAGATCATGAGGATGGAGATCATGGTGTCATGCCGGTGACGCATTTATGATCATGGAGCCTCGAAGATGAAGATCAAAAGGAGCAAAATGATATTGGCCATATCATGTCACTTTTTGATTGCATGTGATGTTTATCATGTTTTTGCATCTTATTTGCTTAGAACGACGGTAGTAAATAAGATGATCCCTCATTAAAATTTCAAGAAAGTGTTCCCCTAAGCGTGCACCGTTCGCGAAAGTTCATCGTTTCAAGCACCACGTGATGATCGGGTGTTATAGATTCTTATGTTCACATACAACGGGTGTAAGCCAGATTTACACACGCGAAACACTTAGGTTAACTTGACGAGCCTAGCATGTACAGACACGGCCTCGGAACACAAGAGACCGAAAGGTCGAGCATGAGTCGTATGGAGGATACGATCAACACGAAGATGTTCACCGATGATGACTAGTCCGTCTCACGTGATGATCGGACACGGCCTAGTTGACTCGGATCATGTAATCACTTGATGACTAGAGGGATGTCTATTCGAGTGGGAGTTCATGAGATGAACTTAATTATCCTGAACATAGTCAAAAGATCTTTGCAAATTATGTCGTAAGCTCGCGCTTTAGTTCCACTGTTTAGATATGTTCCTAGAGAAAATATAGTTGAAAGTTGATAGTAGCGATTATGCGGACAGAAGAAAGCTTATGTCCTTAATGCACCGCTCAGTGTGCTGAACCCCAAACATCGTCTGTGGATGTTGCGAACATCGGACATACAAGTTTTGATGACTACGTGATAGTTCAGTTAAATGGTTTAGAGTTGAGGCACCAAAGACGTTTTTCGAAACGTCGCGAAACATATGAGATGTTTTGAGGGCTGAAATTGGGATTTCATGCTCGTGCCCACGTCAAGAGGTATAAGACCTCCGACGATTTTCTTAGCCCACAAACTAAGGGAGAAAAGCTCAGTCGTTGAACTTGTACTCAGATTGTCTGAGTGCAACAATCACTTGAATCGAGTGGGAGTTGATCTTCCAGAGATAGTGATGTTTCTCCAAAGTCATTGCCACCATGCTGCTAGAACTTTGTGATGAACTATAACAAATCAGGGATAGATATGATGATCCTTGATATATTCGCGATGTTTGACACCGCGAAAGTAGGAATCAAGAAGGAGCATCAATTGTTGATGGTTGGTGAAACCACTAGTTTCAAGAAGGGCAAGGGCGAAGGGATACTTCATGAAACGACAAATCAAATTTGCTCTAATGAAGAAACCCAAGGTTGAACCCAAACCCGAGACTAAGTGCTTCTGTAATAAGGGGAACAGCCACTGGAGCAGAATTACCCTAGATACTTGGTAGATAAGAAGGCAGGCAAGGTCGATAGAAGTATATTGGATATACATTATGTTAATGTGTACTTTACTAGTACTCCTAGTAGCACAAGGGTGTTAGATACCGGTTCGGTTGCTAAGTGTTAGTAACTCGAAATAACAGCTACGGAATAAACGGAGACTAGCTAAAGGTGAGCTGTCAATATGTGTTGGAAGTGTTTCCAAGGTTGATGTGATCAAGCATCGCACGCTCCCTCTAACATCGAGATTGGTGCTAAACCTGAATATTGTTATTTGGTGTTTGCGTTGAGCATAGACATGATTGGATTATGTCTATTGCAATGCGGTTATTCATTTAAGGAGAATAATGGTTACTCTAATTATTTGAATAATACCTTCAATGGTCTTACACCTAAAAGAATGGTTTACTGAATCTCGATCATAGTGACACACATTTTCATGCCAAAAGATATAAGATAGTAATGATAGTACCACTTACTTGTGGCAATCGCCATGTAAGTCATATTGGTGTAAACGCATGAAGAAGCTCCATGTTGATGGATCTTTGGACTCACTCATTTTGAAAAGTTTGAGATATGCGAACCATGTCTATTGGTGTATACGCATGAAGAAACTCCATGCAGATGGATCGTTTGGACTCACTTGATTTTGAATCACTTGAGATATGCAAATCATACCACATGGGCAAAATGGTGAAAAGCCTCGGTTTCAAAGAAGATGGAACAAGATAGCAACTTGTTGGAAGTAACACATTTTGATGTGTGCAGTCCAATGAGTCTTTGAGGCATGCTTGATGAATATCGTTATGTTCTTACTTCACAGATGATTCGAGTAGATGTTGAGTATATTTACTTGATGAAACACAAGTCTGAATTATTGAATGGTTCAAGTAATTTCAGAGTGAAGTTGAAGATCATTGTGACAAGAATATAAAATGTCTATGGTATGATCATAGAGATGAGTATCTGAGTTATGAGCTTTGGCACGCAATTAAGACATTGTGGAAATTGTTTCACAATTAATACCGCCTGGAACACCATAGTGTGATGGTGTGTCCGAACATCATAGTTGCACCCTATTGGATATGGTGCGTACCATGATGTCTCTTATCGAATTACCACTATCGATCATGGGTTAGGCATTAGAGACAACCGCACTCACTTTAATAGGGCACCACGTAATTCCGTCTGAGATGACACCGTGAGAAGTATGGTTTAGAGAAACCTAAGCTGTCGTTTCTTGAAAGTTTGGGGCTGCGACGCTTATGTGAAAAAGTTTCATCGTGATAAGCTCGAACCCAAAACGGATAAATGCATCTTCATGGGATACCCAAAATGGTTGGGTATACCTCCTAATTCAGATCCAGAAGCAAAAGTGATTGTTTCTAGAAACGGATCCTTTCTCGAGGAAAAGTTTCTCTCGAAAGAATTGAGTGGGAGGATGGTGGAGACTTGATGAGGTTATTGAACCGTCACTTCAACAAGTGTGTAGCAGGGCACAGGAAGTTGTTCCTGTGGGCGCCTACACCAATTGAAGTAGAAGCTTATGATAGTGATCGTGAAGTTTTGGATCAAGTCACTACCAGACCTCGTAGGGGACAAGGATGCGTACTACTTGAGAGTGGTACAAGAATCCTGTCTTGAAGGTCATGTTGCTAGACAACAATGAACCTACGAGCTATGGGGAAGCGATGGTGGGCTCATATTCCGACAAATGGTTAGAAGCCATGAAATCCGAGATAGGATCCATGTATCAGAACAAAGCATGGACTTTGGTGGACTTGCCCGATGATCGGACAAGTCATTGAGATAAATGGATCTTTAAGAAGAAGACGGACGTGGACGGTAATGTCACCGTCTATGAAGCTCGACTTGTGGCGAAGAGTTTTTCACAAGTTCAAGAAGTTGACTACGATGAGATTTTCTCATCCGTAGTGATGCTTAAGTCCGTCGGAATCATGTTAGCATTAGCTGCATTTATGAAATCTGGCAGATGGATGTCAAAACGAGTTTCCTTACCAGTCTTCATAAGGAAAGGTTGTATGTGATACAATCGTAAAGTTTTTGTCGATCCTAAGGATGCTAAAAGGTATCTTGGCTCAGAGATCCTTCTAAGGACTGGAGTAAGCATCTCGGAGTTGGAATGTGCGCTTTGATGAGATGATCAAAGATTTTGGGTTTATACAAAGTTTATGAGAAACTTGTATTTCCAAAGAAGTGAGTGGGAGCACTATAGAATTTCTGATGAGTATATGTAGTTGACATATTGTTGATCAGAAATGATGTAGAATTTCTGGAAAGCATATAGGGTTGTTTGAAAAGTGTTTTTCAATGGAAAACC
Source organism: Aegilops bicornis (assembly GCA_021605145.1). Taxonomy (NCBI): domain Eukaryota; kingdom Viridiplantae; phylum Streptophyta; class Magnoliopsida; order Poales; family Poaceae; genus Aegilops; species Aegilops bicornis. The sequence continues at coordinate 35,353,777 of CM038672.1, forward strand.
TGGATTTGGCTACTTGAACAATAAGCATCAAGATCTATAAGATAGATCAAAATGTTAATAATACTTTCAAATGAGCACATACCTTGACATAATCTTGAAGGTGTTCAAGATGGATCAGTCAAAAAGGAGTTCTTGCCTGAGTTGTAAGGTATGAAGTTAAGAGTTAAAGCTCGACCACGGCAGAAAAGAGAGAAAGGACGAAGGTCGTCCCCTATGCCTTAGACGTAGGCTCTACAAGATGTCAGTGTACACCGATATGTGCCTTGCTACATATCTGGCAAGAGGGTACAAAGGTGATCAAGGAGTGGATCACCAGATAGCGGTCAAAATTATCCTTAGAGGAATAAGGATATGTTTCTCGGTTAAGGAGGTGATAAAGAGTTCGGCGTAAAGAGTTGCGTCGATGCAATCTTAACACCTATCCAGATAGCTCTGAGTAGAGATACCGGATACGTATAATGGAGCAACAATTTGGAATAGCTCCAAGTGGAACATGGTGGCAGCATCTACGATATGACATAAAGTTTTGCGAAATACATAGGGATCTGAATATTGCAGACCCGTTGACTACAACCTCTCTCACAAGCATAAACATGATCAAACCAGAACTCATTGAGTGTTAAATCACATGGTGATGTGAAATAGATTACTGATTCTAGTAAACTCTTTGGATGTTGGTCACATGGCGATGTGACCTGTGAGTGTTAATCACATGGCGATGTGAACTAGATTATTGACTCTAGTGCAAGTGGGAGACTGTTGGAAATATGCCCTAGAGGCAATAATAAATTAGTTATTATTATATTTCCTTGTTCATGATAATCGTTTATTACCCATGCTATAATTGTATTGATGGGAAACTTCAGATACATGTGTGGGTACATAAACAACACCATGTCCCTAGTAAGCCTCTAGTTGACTAGCTCGTTGATCAACAGATGGTTACGGTTTCTGACCATGGACATTGGATGTCGTTGATAACGGGATCACATCATTTGGAGAATGATGTGATGGACAAGACCCAATCCTAAGCCTAGCACAAAGATCGTGTAGTTCGTATGCTAAAGCTTTTCTAATGTCAAGTATCTTTTCCTTAGACCATGAGATTGTGCAACTCCCGGACACCGTAGGAATGCTTTCGGTGTACCAAACGTCACAACGTAACTGGGTGGCTATAAAGGTGCACTACAGGTATCTCCGAAAGTGTGTGTTGGGTTGGCACGAATCGAGACTGGGATTTGTCACTCCGTGTGACGGAGAGGTATCTCTGGGCCCACTCGGTAGGACATCATCATAATGTGCACAATGTGACCAAGGGGTTGATCACGGGATGATGTGTTACGGAACGAGTAAAGAGACTTGCCAGTAACGAGATTGAACAAGGTATCGGCATATCGACGATCGAATCTCGGGCAAGTACAATACCGTTAGACAAAGGGAATTGTATACGGGATCGATTGAGTACTTGACATCGTGGTTCATCCGATGAGATCATCGTGGAACATGTGGGAGCCAACATGGGTATCCAGATCCCGCTGTTGGTTATTGACCGGAGAACGCCTCTCTGTCTATGTCTCATGGTTCCCGAACCCGTAGGGTCTACACACTTAAGGTTCGATGGCGCTTAGGGTTATAGGGAATAGACATACGTGGTTCCCGAATGTTGTTCGAGTCCGGATGAGATCCCGGACGCCACGAGGAGTTCCTAATGGTCTAGAGGTAAAGATTTATATATGGGAAGTCCTGTTTTGGCCACCGGAAAATGTTCGGGATTTTTCGGTCTTGTACCGGGAAGGTTCTAGAAGGTTCCGGAGTGGGGCCCACCTGCATGGGGGGACCCACATGAACGTGGGTAGTGGGGGCAATGCCCTGACCCTGGTCAAGGCGCACCAAGATCCCCCTTAGAAGCAATAAGATCATATCCCGAAGGGATAAGATCAAGATCCCTAAAAAGGGGGGATAACAATCGGTGGGGAAAGGAAAGGATGGGATTTCTTTTCTCCCACCTTTGCCAACGCCCCAATGGACTTGGAGGGGAAAAATAATCCCCCTCCACCCCTATATATAGTCGGGAGGCGCATGGGAGCTGCACCCTTGCCCCTGGCGCAGCCCTCGCTCTCTCCCAAGTCCTCCTCCTCCCCCGCGGTGCTTGGCGAAGCCTGCGCAGATTGCCACGCTCCTCCATCACCACCACACCATCGTCTTTCTTCTGGATGGAGTCTTCCCAACCTCTCCCTCTCTCCTTGCTGGATCAAGGCATGGGAGACGCCACCGGGCTGTCGTGTGTTGAACACGGAGGTGCCGTCCGTTCGCACTAGGATCTCCGGTGATTTGGATCATGACGAGCACGACTCCTTCAACCCCGTTCTCTTGAACGCTTCCGCTTAGCGATCTACAAGGGTATGTAGATGCACTCTCCTTCCCCTCGTTGCTAGTTTCTCCATAGATAGATCTTGGTGACACGTAGGAAAATTTTGAATTTCTGCTACGTTCCCCAACAGACCAAGGGCTCGAGGGGACGCGGTGCCACCATCACCCGTGGGCTGGTGAGGTATCTCTTGAGTTCTTGGGAAGCCGTGTCAGCTTCAGGGGTCCACTCGAACGACCCCTTTCTTTTCATCAGCTTGAAGAACGGGAGGGCGCGCTCCCCCAACTTTGAAATGAAACGCCTCAGTGAAGTCACACAGCCTGCCAGCTTCTGCATCTCCTTGAGGTTTTGTGGCGGGCTCATATCTTCTATGGCCTTGACTTTCTCCGGGTTGGCCTCGATCGCCCTGTGTGACACCAGGAAACCCAGCAGCTTGCCGGAGGGGACACCAAACACACACTTCTCTAGGTTGAGCCGCAGATCCACCTTGCGCAGACTGGCAAATGTTTCTTCCATGTCCCTGATGAGGGTCCTTGCCTCTCGAGACTTCACCACTATGCCGTCGATGTAAGCCTTAGCGTTCCTCCAGAGCTGTTGGCCCAGAGTGATGTGCATTAGCCGCTGATATGTCTCCAACGTATCTATAATTTTTGATTGTTCCATGCTATTATATTATCATTCTTGGATATTTTACAATCATTTTATAGTCATTTTATATCATTTTTTGGTACTAACCTATTGACATAGTGCCTAGTGTCAGTTGTTGTTTTCTGCATGTTTTTTACATCGCAGGAAATCAATATCAAACGGAGTCCAAATGCAACGCAACTCCTGGAGGATTTTTTTTGTGCCAGAAGAAAGCCAATGTGCCAAGTAAGCACCTGAGGGGCTGCTCGAGGTGAGCAGCACCCACCAGGGCACGCCAGGAGGCCCATGCGCGCCCTGGGGGTTGTGCCCACCTTGGGTGCCCCCCGAACCGCCTCTTTGCTCTATAAATACCCAAATATTCCAGAAACCCTAGGGGAGTGGACGAAATATTGATCCAGTCGCCGCAGAGTCCAGAACCACCAGATCCAATCTAGACACCGTCATGGAGGGGTTCACCACTTCCATTGGTGCCTCTCCTATGATGCGTGAGTAGTTCATTGTAGACTTACAGGTCCGTAGTTAGTAGCTAGATGGCTTCCTCTCTCTCTCTCTTGATTATAAATACAATGGTCTCTTCGAGATCCATATGATGTAAGTCTTTTGGCAGTGTGTTTGTTGGGATCCGATGAACTTTGAGTTTATGATCAGATCTATGTTTTTATCCACGAAAGTTATTTGAGTCTTCTTTGATCTCTTATATGCAAGATTGCTTATAGCCTCGTATTTCTTCTCCGATATTTGGTTTTTGTTTGGACAACTTGATCTATTTATCTTGCAATGGGAAGAGGTGCTTTGTAGTGGGTTCGATCTTACGGTGCTTGATCCCAGTGACAGAAAGGGAACCGACACGTATGTGTTGTTGCTACTAAGGATAACAAGATGAGATCTATATCTTTCGCAATAGATAAACAGATCTCATCTACATCATGTCATCATTCTTAATGCATTACTCCATTTTCTCATGAACTTAATACACTAGATGCATGCTGGATAGCGGTCGATGTGTGGAGTAGTAGTAGTAGATGCAGGCAGGAGTCGGTCTACTAATCTTGGACGTGATGCCTATATAATGATCATTGCATGGATATCGTCATGATTATTTGAAGTTCTATCAATTGTCCAACAGTAATTGTTTTCCCACCGTTTGCTATTTTTCTTGAGAGAAGCCACTAGTGAAACGTACGGCCCCCGGGTCTCTTTTCATCATATTTGCCTTTGCGATCAATTTTTTCTTGCATTTATTTTCAGATCTATTAAACCAAAAATAAAAAAAATACCTTGCTGCAATTTATTTGTTCGGTGATCTATTTATCCTATCTACCACTTTTTACCTCACGTTCTTTGCCTACTTGAGGCGCCGTACCCTAAAGGGATTGACAACCCCTTTAACATGTCGGGTTGCGAGTATTTGTTATTTGTGTGCAGGTGTTGTTTAGGTGGTGTAAGGAGGTTCCTACTGGTTCGATAACCTTGGTCTCATCACTGAGGGAAATACCTACCGTCGCTATACTGCATCATCCCTTCCCCTTTGGGGAAATACCGACGTAGTTCTAGCAGAGATCAAAAGGAATTTTTGGCGCCGTTGGATCTTCAACATCAACCAGGTTCCTAATCACAAATCTCATCTCCTCGCAATTTACATTATTTGCCATTGCCTCTCGTTTTACTCTCCCCCACTTCACAAATTTTTTCCATTTTATTCGCACTCCTTTTTGTTTGTCGTTTTCTCGTCAGATCTATTTGTGTTGTTGTTTCACTATGGCTAGTTTGATCGCTCCTCCTTTGTTACCAGACTTTGAAGTTCTATACTTCAAACAAACACAAGGTGAAAATTTGAAAGATGCTTGGTACAGGCTTATGGAATCTTATCGTGTATGCAACCTAAATGGAGATGCAAAAATTTTGCTTAGAAATTTTTATGTAGGATTGGCTTTGCATCATAGACAACTCCTGGATTCTGCCACAAAAGGGAATTTTATTGAGCTTGATGTCAATGTTGCCTATGAAATTTTAGAAGGAACTTTGGGAGTTACACCACAAAAGAAAGGGTTTTATTTCACCCCAAAGGGAGTCCAAATTTTGGACAAACTCGGTGATTTGCATAAACATATGGTGGAATTACAAAAAAATATAATGAACCTCTCAAACATCTCAATGGTAGTATCAATCGTATGAACACTTTGATTTCTTTTTGCAATAAACGGTTGGATATTTTAGATCTCAAGATGGTTTATTTTCCGGAAAATTTAGGGAAGCGCAAAGAGCCTCCCGGGTTTGAAAGGACCCTTACTAAAGTTGCAAAGAAAATGGAAGGCAACACTTAGATCCTACGCGTTATGCCTAGCTAGGGGCGTAAAACGATAGCGTTTGTTTGGAGGCAACCCAATGAATAAAATTTATTTTTGCTTTTTTTCTTTCTGTTCTTGAGTCTTAGAACAATTATGCTACTGTTATGATTGTGTTTTTTGTGTTTTAATTAATGTTTGTGCCAAGAAATGCCTTTGGGAAGACTTTGGTGAAAGTTTATTTGATCTTGCTGAAAAACAGAAACTTTTGCGCTCACGAGATTCGTTGTCATTTTTTTACAGAAGAGTGCTTCTAAGTTGATTCTTTTTGAAGAGGATTAATAGACAAATTCCTCACGTCCACCAATTTATTTCATAATTTTTGTAGTTACATAAGTATTTAAAATTTTCAGATTGCTACAGACTGTTCTGTTTTTGACAGATTCTGTTTTCTTTGTGTTGTGTGCTTGTTTTGATGATTCTATGGTTTTCTTTGATGAATTTTTGCCATAGAGAAGTTTTAATACAGTAGATATAATGCAAAAACAAAATAAGAATAGGTTTGCTACTGTATTTATAGTAGCAGTATGGTTTCTTATACTAATGGATCTCATGAAGGTTTTGTTTGAGTTTTGTGTGATTGAAGTTTTCAAGTTTGGGGTTATCTTACGATGGATGAAGGAATAAGGATAAGCAAAAGGCTGAGCTTGGGGATGCCCAAGGCACCCCAAGATAATATCCAAAGAAGTAGCAAGCAACTAAGCTTGGGGATGCCCCCGAGTGGCATCCCCGCTTTCTTCTAACAACCATCGGTATTTTACTTGAAACTATATTTTTATTCGTCACATGATATGAGTTTTGCTTGGAGCGTCTTGTATGATATGAGTCTTTGTTTGTTTTTCTTAGTGTTTTAAGTGTCGAATCCTTGCTAGACACACCCTTTTAAGCAAGCCAAAAATTATGCTATGCTTGCTCATATGCTTCACTTAAATTTTTAGAGCCATGGACTTGCTCTAGTACTTCACTTATATCTTTTTGAGCACGGTGTGCTTTGTTAATTTTGAAGAAATGCTCTCATGCTTCACTTAGATTTATTTGGGAGTTAGTAAATTTTTAATAAATTCTCTCTTGCTTCACTTCGATTATTTTGAGAGAAATAAAAAATTATCCTCATGATCTTCACTTATATTTGTTTGAGCTTATCAGAAGCAACATATGAAAATAGTCCCAAAGTGATAGATATCCAAGGAGGATATAATAAAAACTTTCATGAAGATCATTGGACAAAATAAACTTGATTCTTAGTAATGGTTTTGAGATATGACGATATGATATGTGAGTCATGTTGATGAGTAATTATGCTTTAGTAAGAATATTGATGTTAAGGTTTATGATTCCCTATGCAAGCACGAAAGTCAATAATTATGCAATGAAATTTAAATCATATTTATATTGCATTATTCGGTGTTACTTATGCTTAATGCCTTGGTACGAGATTTTCTGCTTTTTGGTTGGTCGCTTCCCAATCTTTTTACCAGCCTTCATTTTGCACTAAGTATGATCACTACTTGTGCATCCAAAACCCTTTAAACCAGTTTTGCATTATGAGTCCACTATACCTACCTATATGCGGTATTTCCCTGCCGTTCTAAGCAAATTTTCATGTGCCATCTCTAATGTTCAAAATAAATTTCTCTTTTGTGTGCTCTACTACTCGCGAGGCGGTAAAGGGTAGCCAATATTTTCCATGCTAGATGTGTTATTCTCACGATGAGTGTTTATTCACTTGCCATTGCACGAGAGTACGGCAAAGGTACCATGGATGCCCAGTCCAAAAATGAATAAATGAATTTACTTTATGTTGTCAAATAGTAAATTCCTTGGAAAGTGTTGGTATGGAAGGCACCCGTGGATACGGCTAGCCATGGAAAGTGAAAGTTATGGTGGAAAAAGGAATAAACTTTATTTTCTGTTTGTGAACCGCCTATGATGTATCTAGCATGGAAAGTGTTGGGATGCTCCAAGTAGTTTTCGTTGGTAGGAAAAGTATGCCTCTCAAAAATAACTTTATCTCTCAATTTAAGCTACGAGCTCTGGCACCTCTACAAATCCCTACTTCCCTCCGTGAAGGGCCTTTCTTTTACTTATGCAATTTTTATTTTGAATTTGAGTCTCCATCTTCTCTTATAAAGCACCAACTAAGGGGCACTATGATCGTATTTGAGCATTGGGTGTAGCTAATAGTCAAGTGTCTTTCATGGATGGATCAATGATTGAGCATGATGGGCTAGGGATACCTTGCTTTAGTGTTGATATTTTGAAAGACATGGTTGCTTGTTGGTATGCTTGAGTATTACAGTCTTCATGTCAAAACTAGACTATTGCTTTGAATCATATAAAAAGTCCATATGTCCATGCTATAAAGAAAAGAATATGATGAACATGTTAGGCAACATTCCACATCAAAAATTCTGTTTTTATATTTACCTACTCGAGGACGAGCAGGAATTAAGCTTGGGGATGCTGATACGTCTCCAACATATCTATATTTTTTGATTGTTCCATGCTGTTATATTATCATTCTAGGATGTTTTACAATCATTTTATAGTCATTTTATATCTTTTTTGGTACTAACCTATTGACATAGTTGCCCAGTGCTAGCTGCTGTTTTCTGCATGTTTTTTACATCGCAGGAAACAATATCAAACGGAGTCCAAATGCAACGCAACTCCTAGAGGATTTTTTTTGCCAGAAGAAAGCCAATGGGCCAAGGAAGCACCTGAGTGGCTGCACGAGCTGAGCAGTACCCACCAGGGCGCGCCAGGACCGCGCCCTTGGGGGTGCTGCCCACCTCGGGTTCCCCTCGAACCGCCTCTTTGCTCTATAAATACCCAAATATTCCAGAAACCCTAGGGGAGTTGACGAAATATTGATCCAGCCGCCGCAGAGTCCAGAACCACCAGATCGAATCTAGACACCGTCATGGAGGGGTTCACCACTTCCATTGGTGCCTCTCCTATGATGCGTCAGTAGTTCTTTGTAGACCTACCGGTCTGTAGTTAGTAGCTAGATGGCTTCCTCTCTCTCTCTCTCTCTCTCTCTCTCTCTCTCTCTTGATTATCAATACAATGGTCTCTTGGAGATCCATATGATGTAAGTCTTTTGGCGATGTGTTTGTTGGGATTCGATGAACTTTGAGTTTATGATCAGATCTATGTTTTTATCCATGAAGTTATTTGAGTCTTCTTTGATCTCTTATCTGCATGATTGCTTATAGCATCGTATTTCTTCTCCGAGATTTGGGTTTTGTTTGGCCAACTTGATCTATTTGTCTTGCAATGGGAAGAGGTGCTTTGTAGTGGGTTCGATCTTACGGTGCTTGATCCCAGTGACAAAAAGGGAACCGACACGTATGTATCGTTCTACTAAGGATAACAAGATGAGATCTAGATCTGCCGCAATAGATAGATGGATCTCGTCTACATCATGTCATCGTTCTTAATGCATTACTCCGTATTCTCATGAACTTAATACACTAGATGCATGCTGGATAGTGGTCGATGTGTGGAGTAATAGTAGTAGATGCAGGCAGGAGTCGGTCTACTAACCTTGGACATGATGCCTATATAATGATCATTGCCTGGATATCGTCATGATTATTTGAAGTTCTATCAATTGCCCAACAGTAATTGTTTTCCCATCGTTTTGCTATTTTTCTCGAGAGAAGCCACTAGTGAAACCTACGGCCCCCGGGTCTCTTTTCATCATATTTGCCTTTGCAATCTATTTTCTCTTGCATTTGTTCTCAGATCTATTAAACCAAAATTAAAAAATACCTTTCTGCAATTTATTTGTTCTGCGTTCTATTTATCCTATCTACCACTTTTTACCTCACGTTCTTTGCCTACTTGAGGCGCCGTACCCGAAAGGGATTGACAACCCCTTTAACACATCGGGTCGCGAGTATTTGTTATTTGTGTGCAGGTGTTGTTTACGTGGTGTGAGGAGGTTCTCCTACTGGTTTGATAACCTTGGTCTCATCACCGAGGGAAATACCTACCATCGCTATACTGCATCATCCCTTCCTCTTTGGGGAAATACCGACGGAGTTCTAACAGACATCAGCAGCTAAAAGGTTGCTCCAGCATTACGCAGCCCGAACAGCATGCAGGTGTAGCAGTACACCCCGCATGGGGTCAGGAAAGCCGTCTTCTCCACATCCTCCACGACCATCTTGATTTGGTGATAGGCCGAGAAGGCGTCCAAAAAGCACAGTAGATCGCACTCGGTGGTGGAGTCGAGGATCTGATCGATCCGCGGGAGCGGGAAGGGGACTTGAGGGCAAGCCTTGTTGAGGTTGGTGAAATCGACGCACATGCGCTCCTTCCCGCCCTTCTTGGGGACGATAACTGGGTTCGCCAGCCACTCCGGGTAGCGCACCTCCCGAATGACACCCGCATCCTGCAGCTTGCGGGTCTCTTGGATGATGAATGCCTGCTTCTCCGTGGACTGCCGTCCTGCCTTTTACTTCACTGCGCACACGTTAGGGCACACCATCAGGTGATGCTCGATTATTCCCCTAGGAATTCCAATCAGGTCCTTGGGCTCCCATGCAAACACTTCATTGTTGGCGCGAGCTGACCAACGCCTTTTCTTGGTCCGGCGAGAGGCCAACGCCTATGGTGAAGGTGGCGCCTGATGCTCCGTGTTCATCAACTGGTACTTGCTTCGTCTCGACGTGATCTTGCGAAAACAACTATTTCTTCTTTGCCGGTGCAGCCCCCGGAGCCTCTAGGGCTCCTTTCTCACTCGACTGTGCGACCGCCGTGGACCTGAAGGCGAGCTTGAGGGCCAACAGCGCGTCCTTGGTGTCCCTTGCCACCATGAGGACGCGACTGCTTCCCGGCATCTTCATGAGGTTGTAGGCTGGATGAGTCGCTGCATGAACTTGGCCAGGGTTGGGTACCCGAGGATGGCGTTGTACGGGAGGCCGATTCGGGCGATGTCGAAGTCGATGAGCTTGATGCGGTAGTTGTCGCGGGTGTCGAAGGTGACAGGGAGACGGATCTGCCCCAGGGGGTAGGTGGAGCCGTCGACTACTCCAGAGAAAGGCTTGGTGGGTCGGAGTCGGCCATGGGCACATGAAGCAAGCCGCACGCCTCCGCAGAGAGCACGTTGAAGCCGGCTCCACTGTCCATGAGGGTCTTGGTGACTGCCACGTTGCAGATGGGGGTGCAGAGCATCGGGAGCGTGCCTGCACCCGCGGTGGTGTCAGGGTGATCCCTTGAGTCGAAGGTGAGGTCGGCCTTGGGTGCCGCCCAACCCAGGTGTCGGTGTCAAAACCGGCGGATCTCGGGTAGGGGGTCCCGAACTGTGCGTCTAGGCGGATGGTAACAGGAGGCAAGGGACACGATGTTTTACCCAGGTTCGGGCCCTCTCGATGGAGGTAAAACCCTACTCCTGCTTGATTAATATTGATGATATGGGTAGTACAAGAGTAGATCTACCACGAGATCAGAGAGGCTAAAGCCTAGAAGCTAGCCTATGGTATGATTGTTGTTCGTCCTACGGACTAAAACCCTCCGGTTTATATAGACACCAGAGAGGGTTAGGGTTACACAGCGTCGGTTACAACAGAAGGAGATCTACATATCCGTATCGCCAAGCTTGCCTTCCACACCAAGAAAAGTCCCATCCGGACACGGGACAAAGTCTTCAATCTTGTATCTTCATAGTCTAGGAGTCCGGCCATCCGGACAATCCCTAATCCAGGACTCCCTCAGTAGCCCCTGAACCAGGCTTCAATGACGACGAGTCCGGCACGCAGTTTGTCTTCGGCATTGCAAGGCGGGTTCCTCCTCCGAATACTTCATAGAAGATTTTGAACACAAGGATAGTGTCCGCCTCTGCAAAATAATTTCCACATAACCCCGTAGAGAGAATAATATTTACAGAATCCAATCACTGGACGTATTCCGCAGCGTGTCATCATGCCACGTCCAAGTCTTTATTCGAATCATTTTTACTGTCCCACCTCAGCGCGTTCAGCGAGGCGGTTTCCTTGGCACGTCTTGTCAAAGCAGAGATCGTGTCCCCTTATTCCGGGATTCTCATCAATACGGACGTGGTAACCCAACCGTGCCATTGAGTTACGGCGCTTGGGAGATAAGCGAGTTTTACCGGGCTGGTGGGGGCGCTTAGTTTCGTCCGCCCATATAAGGGGATAAGGATCCACCTTTTTCCATCTTCGCCTTCTTCCACCTTTGCTTATCCATTTCCGCGCACTCGAGCTCCAGCGCTCAAGTCTGCACATCTCACCTCGACCTTCTCCAGCCATGTCCGGAGCGGGAGGCAAGTGGATGGCCTCCTCTGTTACGGAGGGACACATCAAGAAGCTGAGGAAGGCCGGATACTTGTCTAATGACATCGAGTACCGTCTCCCCGACAAAGGGCAGCTCATCCCCACCCCAAGGCCCCATGAGAGGGTGGTGTTTCTCACCCACTTCCTCTGCGGACTAGGTTTCCCACTACACCCATTTGTCCGGGGACTCATGTTCTACTACGGCCTGGATTTCCACGATCTGGCCCTGAGGGAGTCCTGGACTAGGGGGTGTCCGAATAGCCGAACTATCATCACGGCCGGACTCCAAGACTATGAAGATACAAGATTGAAGACTTCGTCCCGCGTCCGGATGGGACTTTCCTTGGCGTGGAAGGCAAGCTTGGCGATACGGATATGTAGATCTCCTACCATTGTAACCGACTCGTAACCCTAACCTATCCGGTGTCTATATAAACCGGAGGGTTTTAGTCCGTAGAGATGTAACAACAATCATACCATAGGCTAGCTTCTAGGGTTTGGCCTCCTTGATCTTGTGGTAGATCTACTCTTGTACTACCCATATCATCAATATTAATCAAGCAGGAGTAGGGTATTACCTCCATCGAGAGGGCCCGAACCTGGGTAAAAACATCATGACCCTTGTCTCATGTTACCATCCGCCTAGACGCACAATTCGGGACCCCCTACCCGAGATCCGCCGGTTTTGACACCGACATTGGTGCTTTCATTGAGAGTTCCTGCTGGTCGTCACCGATAGGCCCGATGGCTCCTTCGATCATCAACAACAACGCGGTCCGAGATGAGACTCTTCTCCCGGACAGATCTTCGTGATTCGGCGGCTTTGCATCATGCGGGCCAATTAAGCAGCCATCCGAGCGGATCGAAAGCTACGCCCCCGCCATCAGGTCAGATTTGGAAGTTTGAACTATCTGGCTGATATCCGCGGAGACTTGATCTTCGACGGATTCGAGCCGCAGCCAAGCGTGCCGCCTTTGTCTCGATGGGCATGATCTAGCTCTGCGGTCAGAAGTGCCGGAGGCCACATCAGCATCTGCTCTGACCCTTAATCCGGAGCCGGATTCCCCGATCAAGGATGAGTGGTTGGACACCGCCTCGGGGGCTACGATCTCTACGGCGATTGAGCCGAACTCCATCCCTGTCCTTTGCGAAGACCTTGACTCCAGGGTGCCGGACTCCTCTCCGGACTCGAACCCTCCAGCGCCCAATCGAATCCGATTGGGCCGGTCATGGAGTTCATTGCCACGGACATCTTTCATCACTCGCCCTTTGGCGACATCCTGAATTCACTAAAGTCTCTCTCTTTATCCGGAGAGCCTGGCGGACTACGGTCGAAGGTTGGGATGCGGACGGCAAAGAAATTCAACGCCCACCCACCACCCACTTCATAGCCACTGTCGAAAGCTTACACGACGTGCTCGATTTCGACTCCGAAGACATCGACGGTATGGACGATGATGTAGGGGACAACCATGAACCAGCGCCTATAGGATGCTGGACAACCACCTCATCCCATGATGTATGCATGGTGGATACACCTAAAGGAAATGAAGACGAGGAACAATGGGACGCCACGAAGGATAAATCCCTCGAAAGCGATCAAACGGCAACGTAAACGCCAACCAAGTCCCGCCTCAACACAGACCCAGCCATAGAGCGAGGCGAACCGGTGGACGAACATGCTATCGGGCAATCGTCCGAACAAGACAACTTGGATAAACAACCCGTCCCCGGTGAAGACAACAGTCCGGACGATCTCACGCCGGACAAATTGTTGGAGCAGAATAACCTCCACAAAAGGCTCGTCGCCACTGCGTGTAGCCTGAAAAAGCAGAAGCGGAAGCTCAAAACAGCGGAAGATGCACTCAGAATTAGATGGAGTAGAATATTCAACACCGCAGACAAATACGGTGACAGTCGCCGAACAAAGAGCTACCCAAAAAGAAAGCTACTGCCTGAATTTGACGAGGAGGCCTTAGAGCCCCCACAATCAAAAAGTAAGAAGGCCACCCGGCCGATGGACGACCCCACGGCAAAAAGAGAGCGGCAAATGGCGCCGCACACAAGCCGCATAAGGATTCACATCAAAATGATGGCCCAGTTAGGTCCATCTATGGGCCAAGAAAGCAAGCTCTTCAAAGCAATGCAACACGCCAAAAATCCGAACATCACGGCACACACAAATATAGGGGCACCGCACACCCCCTATGTTTCACCGATGAGGTGCTGGATCATGAATTTACAGCGGGATTGAAACCCGTAAACATAGAGGCATACGACGGAACAACAGACCCTGGAGTCTGGATTGAGGATTACATCCTCCACATACACATGGCTAGAGGAGATGATCTCCACGCCATAAAATACTTACCCCTCAAACTCAAAGGGCCAGCTCGGCATTGGCTTAAAAGCCTCCGCGAAAACACCATTGGAAGCTGGGAAGAGCTCGAGGATGCGTTTCGGGCAAATTTTCAGGGGACCTATGTCCGCCCTCCGGATGCAGACGATCTAAGTCACATAACTCAATAGTCCGGAGAGTCAGCCCGAAAATTCTGGAACATGTTCCTTACTAAAAAGAACCAAATAGTCGACTGTCCGGACGCCGAAGCCTTAGCAGCCTTCAAACACAACGTCCGAGATGAATGGCTCGCCAGACACCTCGGACAAGAAAAGCCAAGAACAATGGTCGCATTAACAAGCCTCATGACCCGCTTTTAGCTGGAGAGGATAGCTGGCTAGCAAGATGCAGCACCAGCGACCCAAGTACATCCAAGTCGAGGATGGAAACGGAAAACCACGGCGCAACAAGGACCAAAGGCGGATTAAAAGGAACGGTCCAAAGAGCGCGGCGATAACGCCGGATTCAAAAGCTCACGTCAGATCAATAAAAAACTGCCCCTTAAGGACAATAGCGATGAGCTATCCAACTTAAACAAAATCTTGGACAAGATATGTCAAATCCATAGTACTCCCGGGAGGCCTGCAAACCATACCCACAGAGATTGTTGGGTTTTCAAACAGTCCGGCAGACTCAACACCGAACACAAGGGGCTCGACACAACAAGTGAAGATGATGACGAGCACCACAAGCAGAGCCCCGGAAAACAAAAGAATTTCCCACAAGAGGTTAAAACAGTAAACTCACTTCACGTGATCAAAGGGAAAAACAGAGCGGCGCCCACTAAAATGCACGCCGCACACTGGTTGTCAAAACCAATCACCTTCGACCATCAGGACTATTCCGAAAGTATCCAGAGCGCAGGATGGACTGCCTTGATATTGGATCCTATAATCGACGGATTCCAATTTACACAAGTCCTCATGGATGATGGCAGTGACATAAACCTGATATATCAGGACACAATCCGCAGGATGGGGATAGACCCAACCAAAATTCGCCGTAGCAACACCGACTTTAAAGGAGTAATGCCAGGCCCATATGCCCATTGTACGGGCTCCATACTGCTAGAAGTTGTGTTCGGTTCATCCGACAACTTCCGTCGCGAAAGGTTAATCTTCCATGTCGCCCCGCTCAAAAGTAGCCATCAAGCACCATTGGGACGCTGAAGCTTTTCGCCCGCTTTTAACGCATAATACCGCATTATGCATCTCTAACACTTAAAATGCCCGTCCACGCGGCATCATCTCACTAAAAGGAAGTATTAAGTGTTACTCGAGCACGGAGGAACGTGAGACCGCCTTGACAGCCCCACACCTATCCGGCTCCGCTAGTCAAAGAACCTGAATTGGTCATTCAAACCCGGACACGGCTAGACGAGTCCGGCGCCTACTAGCGGCATACCCCCATACAAGGGGCTGCACGCATGTATCACAAGAGACACTAAAGCTCAATTTTATTCACTTCTTCGAATCGTACTCTGTTTATTTAATATAAAGTACATCTTTCGCACGATCCTTTTTCTTTTAAACTAAGTTCCTCTCTTTTACAGATGAACAACGTGCTACACCCGTCCGTGATACGGCACAACGGAGACACAGCAGACGCGTGCAGTAGGGACGCGTTGCAAGGATTCTTTTCAGATTAAGACCCTGCGTAAACCTTTTTCTTTGTCTCTTGTTGATATACATCCCCGGTTTCTTACTATAACCGAGGAGGAGGTCATGGCGTTTTGGCATTGGTCGCACCAGAATTTTAGCGCGTGCACGGACACCGTGGGCTTAGGGCATTATTCTCGTCTGTTTTATAAAGACCGAATACCTTAGGGAGTATTCGGCGTCTCGAGTTAGGCCTTATATGCATCAGCTCCGAATCATCTCTTTGGTCAAATGTTGGGTTTGCCCGGCTCCTGTGTTTTGCTGCCTTACATTCCGTTTTATCGGCTAACGCGGCACTAGGAGAACTATCGCGACAGCTCCCGGTTCGCCGGGCGAAAGCACCTCGAGAGAAAGCCGAAAACTAACTGTCATGATATAGCGAGAGACTGGCCAACCACTCGATGACTCATCGGAATGTTTAGAATTCCTCCGCATTAACGAAGGACCGATTTTCGGTCAGGCACATACGCACCCCGAATTCGGGAGAGTGCGACGCACCCAGGGGCTATATAGTAGCCCCACCCTCGAACTCCTATGGCTAAGTGAAAGTGATAAAGCATTATAGTCCGGTTGCCTAGTTTGCTATGCTACCACCTCCTTAACAGGACCAAGACGTTGGATTAAGTGTGAAAAAGCGCCTTCTTTGCAAACACCCCGCACTATGTGCGTGGGGGCTGAAATAAGGACTGCCATCTTCGTGTTATATATACATATACATAAACGGCCGCACAGGGAGTAGTTTACTACTTGAACGCACAAGTATAAAAAGCTATTATATCATATTGAAACATTGTTTTCACAAATCATACATGTCATTTAAACATAATATCCTTCGAGCAATGCGTCTCTATTAAACGAGCGCCCTGCAGGACTTCCTCAAAGTAGTGCTCGGCAGGTACTCGGCTTCTGTCCGAATCTTGGGATGCAACATCGGTAGCCTTCATATCTGCCCAGTATGTCTTAACACGGGCCAGAGCCATCCGCGCTCCCTCAATACACGCCGACCGCTTTATTGCGTCGATACGCGATACTGCACCAAGGAACTGCTGCACTAAACTAAAATAACTCTTCGGATGGGGTCCGCCTGGCCACAAGTGAGTCATGACATGCTTCATGGCAAGTCTGGATAGTTGATTCAGCTCGGCCCATTCGGCCAACCGATCGGTCAATGGAAGAAGACGCTCCAGACTATGGAACTGCGACCAATATAGCTCTTCCCTTCTGTGCCCCTTCTGTCCCCGGAAGTGCTCAATCACGTCCGCAGCGCTTGCCGCTAAGTCCAGATAAGCATCCTCCGAACTCCACAACTTGTCCAATTGAGCATACTTTGGATCCGTATATTTCCTCCGCAGTTATAAACGGTTTTCCGTACCGCAATAGACCCGGCCTGACTCAGCTCCTCCTTGGCCGCCCTCAAAGTGGAACGGGCATCCTTGGATTCGGCGGTGGCCTTTTTAAGGCCCTCTTGCTCTGCTTGGCGTTCTTTTTCAAGAACCTCGCAGCGGTCGGTAGTATCCTTCAATTTTCTGGCCATTTTGGCCATTTCCTCTTTGCTTCGGCAGTGAGCAGCCCGTTCGGCTTCTAGCTCTTCGGCCACCTTTAAAGCGGCCGCATTACTATTTCTGGCTTGCTCTTTCGCTCGGGCGAGCTCCGCCCGCAGCTCCTCCACAGCAGCGGCACCATCTGCATTAAGCATACAAATAGTAAGACATGGGTGTCAAGCTCCCTTACCTGGTGTCCGCTTAGAAGTCGCATACCTTGTGACTCGTCAAACCGTTTATTGACCAGCGCGATGTCCGCATCCGCCTCGTCAAGTTGCCGCTTTAGTTCGGCATATTCATCAGTCCGGCTGGCCATCGGACGCCCCGCCACCTGTTTAGGAGCGGCGATATGTTATAACTGAGATTTTGATCCTCGGCACGCTGTCAATTTTAACAACATACTGAGTCTCAGGGGCAACTATCTATACAGGGCGCATTCTATATGCATAACTGTCAGAAGGTACATCATTTTTGCGTACCTCGAACCCCGTCAGTAAGCTTCTGACGGCTCCATGCAATCCGCCCTCCGCGGATGCAATCCTTTCAATCACCGTACCCATTAGAGCACGGTGATCTTACGAGATAACCGCCGCCCGGCGAATCCTTCAGCTCCTCCGACCGCACACCACTTGGCGCCGGGACCTTCCGGCCTCGCCCGGACTTGGGAACCCTCGCGATGACACCTCGTGGTCGTTCGCCTCGCATGAGGGTGCGACAGTGGAGGCGTTCACTCTCCATCATCTCCTAAGAAGATCCCTCAAGACGAGCTCACGAGAAGGGCTGAGGTCCGAACTACAAGGTACAATTTCGGTTATCTTCATAAATAAATGCAGGGATGTTTCTTATTTACAAGACCCCTTCTTTTTACTTACGGCTCGCTGGAGGGCTGATCCCCTTGGGGAAATAGTGCAGCTGGGTGACTTCCCGGTACGGACTCTCGACGAAGATTCCTTTCCCTCTTTGAGGCCTTGACCTCCGGATCTTCCAAGCGGTCCTCTTTTCTCCTCCTCGCGAGATGGGACTTTTAATCCCTCCTTCCTTGATAGCCTCCTTCGTAGAGGCAATTGCTTCCCGCTCCCCTTCGCCTTCTTCAAAAGGCGGCCTTCAACATCTTGGTCAAGATGGGATCCGCGTGGTCTCCGGAGGGGAGCCGGACACCTTGTTAACTTTGCCTTGGCTATCCACTCTGTTCAAGAAACGGCTCCTTTAAAGGGCTATATATATATATATATATATATATATATATATATATATATATATATATATATATGATAAATGAATGAACAGCTTATCCGGTTGCCGGACTACTTACTTGAGTATCTCAGGCGATTGCAGCTTAGTCCTGCGTCCTCGGTCAGTCCGGACACTTCTCTTGTGATCCAAGAACAGTTTATACATCTCCACGCAGGCGTCGTGCCCATAAAATTTTGGAGAGCTCGTGGTCCCTCCGGATTAAATTCCCACAAAGCGGAGGGGGCGACGCTTGCAGGCGTAAGGTGCCGGATCAACATAACTCGCGCCACCGCAACCAGATTGATCTCCCTCTCTTGGAGGTCTCGACACGGCCCTGCAGCAAAGGAACGTCCTTGGACGGCCCCCAGTCGAGCCCCTTGTTGATCCATGACGCCAGCCGCTGTGGTGGACCTGAGCGGAAGGCGGGGAGCACCGCCCATTTGGTGCCCCTGGGAGCGGTGATATAAAACCACTCCCGTTGCCACAAACTAAGCTCCTCTTGAAAAGAGCCCTCGGGCCATGGAGCATCAGCACATTTGCTTATGACCGCCCCTCCGCACTCTGCTTGTTGCCCCCCGATCATCTTTTGCTCCACCTTGAAGGTCTTGAGCCACAATCCAAAGTGAGGGGTAATATGGAGGAAGGCCTCACATACGAGTATGAATGACGAGATATGGAGGATGGACTCCGGATTCAAGTCATGGAAATCCAGCCCATAATAAAACATGAGCCCCCGCACAAAGGGATCCGTCGGGAAGCCTAAACCTCGAAGGAAGTGGGACGCGAACACCACGTTCTCGCCGGGCTTGGGAGTGGGAATGACCTGCCCTGGGGCAGGCAGCCTATGCGAGATCTCGCCGGTTAGATACCTGGTGTCTCACAGCTTTAGCACATCTTCTTCTGTGATGGAGGAAGATATCCATCGGCTGTGCTGGTCGGAGCCGGACATCGTAGAAGGTCTGAAGCGCCTAAATCTGAAGCTTTGGGTGTTAGAACTCGAAGCGCGAGGCGAACTCGATGGAGGGTGTAAAAAGAAGAGGGCCTTGGTCTCATTATAAAGAGGTTGAATACCAAGAGCCCGCCCCGTGGTCGACTAGGACTCGCCTTCAATAGAGGAGGCGTGCCGACGGGCACGGTTGGGTTACCCACATCCGTATTGATGGGAATCCCGGAATAAGGGGCACGATCTATGCTTTGATAAGACGTGCCAAGGAAACCGCCTCGCTAAACGCGCTGAGGTGGAACAAGAAAAACAATTCATATAAAGACCTGGCACGGTGTGATGTCACGCCCTTGAATCTCGAGAAGATCTGTGCAAAAGTTATTCTCTACGGTGGTATCTGGAACTTGTTTTGCAGAGCTGGACACTATCCTTGTGTTCAAAACCTTCTATGAAGTATTCGGAGGAGGAACCCGCTTTGCAATGCCGAAGACAATATGCGCCACGGACTCGTCGTTATTGAAGCCCTGGTTCGTGGGCTACCGAGGAGTCCTGGACTAGGGGTGTCCGGATAGCCGAACTATCATGACGGCCGGACTCCAAGACTATGAAGATACAAGATTGAAGACTTCGTCCGTGTCCTGGATGGGACTTTCCTTAGCATGGAAGGCAAGCTTGGCGACACGGATATGTAGATCTCCTACCATTGTAACCGACTCAGGTAACCCTAACCTATCCGTGTCTATATAAACCGGAGGGTTTTAGTCCGTGGGACGTAACAACAATCATACCATAGGCTAGCTTCTAGGGTTTAGCCTCCTTGATCTCGTGGTAGATCTACTCTTGTACTACCCATATCATCAATATTAATCAAGCAGGGTAGGGTATTACCTCCATCGAGAGGGCCCGAACCTGGGTAAAAACATAGTGTCCCTTGTCTCCTGTTACCATCCGCCTAGACGCACAGTTCGGGACCCCCTACCCGAGATCCGCCGGTTTTGACACCGACAGGCCCCAAACTTCATCCTTAATATCTCGATGTTTATCATCGTGTGCGAGGCTTTCCTCTGCATCCAGCCCCACTTCGGTTTATGGTTGAAGACCTTTAGAGACAAGCAGAATATAGTGGTCTGCCAACAAGAGGATTGCGGAGGCGCCATGGCGGTCTGGATGCCCAAAGATAAATGGATCGAGGGCTCCTTCGTGGAGACCATAAAGGGGTGGCAATCGGGTGGTTCTACATCACCGAGCCAGCGTGACCCTAAGTGGGCAGCGCCCCGAATTCGATCCGGCTTCCCTACACGGCTCACCTCCCGGAAAGAGACGGGCTTGTCGTGGGCAATCCGGAGGAGCTGTCCGGACTCCAAATTTGCGCCCAAGACCTGGTGAGCAAGAAGCTCAAACTCGTCAATGTAGTCCAGTCATGCTTATCCGCGAATCCTCCTGCGTACAGAACGAAGCTTTCAGCTTGTGGGAGTTTGATCCGGCGCAGCACCAAACTCGAAGCAGGCTCTTCGACACTACGCACGAAGATGCCTCGAAGGTGTTGTTCAAGGGCCGAGGCTCCCGTGATCCGCCGCCGAGGATCGCGGATTCAGCGCGCGCGCCAAGCCAACGCGGTAAGTTATTTTGCCTTTTACGGGACACTTGTTTTCATAGTTTGACTCTATGCGGGATCTAAACTCCCTTACCTTTGACAGGATTGGCAGAAGACGTCCGGACAGATTAGCTGTCCGACTCCCTTGCCGGAAGATCCAGCGGATGCCCACTTGACGGGGCTGCTGGCCCCAGCACCTTATGTGGTGCCGGAGAAGAAGGCCAAGAAGCATGCCATGGGAACTCGAAAGAGTTCCAGACGCCAGGTGGTGTCGGACTCACCATCCAATGACTCCGAGGAGGACTCCTCCCGTGAAGATGAGGAGGAGGAAAAGGAGGTCTTTCCCCCAGCAGGGGGAGAGAAGAAAAGGAAGGCCGACCCAACTGGGGAGGCCGGAGGGTCCAAGAAGGGAAGGACCCTCCCTCCGGATTATTCCACCGACGCCGACAACAGCGAAGAAGAGTGGCCACTCAGGGCCAAGCCCCTGGCGAAATCGTAAGTCTCCGGATACCAGAATAACTCATAGCGTTCCTTTGATGCACAGTACCTTCTGACGTCGGATATAATCATGCAGTCCGCCCAAGGCCGGGCTCGACTCTTCGTCGAGCGGTTCCCTGGGTTCGTCGGATGTGAACAGCACTTCACTTCCGACCGCCTCCTCTCCTCGCGCCGCGGATGACGCCGAGGTGGCATCCCAAAAGGGGCCAAGCCAGGAGGAGATGGTCCTGGAGGCGCCGCAAGG
This sequence comes from Aegilops bicornis, assembly GCA_021605145.1. NCBI lineage: Eukaryota > Viridiplantae > Streptophyta > Magnoliopsida > Poales > Poaceae > Aegilops > Aegilops bicornis. The sequence goes on from CM038672.1 coordinate 35,375,549, forward strand.
TGACCTCCCGGACTCCAGGCGAAGAAGGGATAAAACCCCTATGGGCTTTAGGTCCGGCCCGAGGCCGGACACTGCACCGGAACCCTCAACGGTTCCGGCATCCGGCAGGCGGCCCCCTACCAAGAAGGGCAAGCCTACGACGCCGGTGTCCTTCGTCCAACCGGAGGCACCGGATAATCTGCTGGAGGTCCTTAACGGCGCCTCTATCGACGAGGAGCACCGTACTATTATGAGTGCGGGTGATCCAGAAGGTTCAGTCCGCCAAGAGCGGGCTGACCGAAGCCTGTGCCAGCCTTGTAACAGGCTTTGAGGTACGTATTAAGATATGTAAAAATATTACCGCATACACAGTAGCCCCGATGTTTCGGTTTGGTGTTCGGAAAGAAAAGCCGAACTGAGGATCAAAAAGATATACGCAGGAGTCTAACATAAATGTGTCAATATCGGAATGCAGGTTGTGCTGCTGACCTCTACCGCACTGACTGCGGAGATCAATGTATTGAAGCAGAGCCTCGAGCGGTCCGAGAACGAGCTCGGCCTTGCCAAGAAGCAGCTCGAGGACAAGGAAGGTAAGTAATACCTTATGTAAGCATATATAAAAAAATGTGGTTGCAAAAAAGATGACATGATCAATGTGGGTATGCAGGGGCCACGAACGAGGTGGCGACCCTGAAGGAAGCGCTGTCCCAGGCCGAAAACAGTGCGGCCGTGGAGCGCACCGAGCGAGAGAAGCAGGAGGCGTGGGTGGCGGCGGTGCAGCAAGAGCTCCAGGCTCTCGTGGAGAAACACGAGAGTTTGGAGCATGACTCGAAGACTCGAGAGTCCGAGCTCGCCTTGGCGTTTGAGAGCACCAAATCTGCCAAGGCCGAAGCCCAAAAAGCCCTCCAGGAAATTGAGGCGATGAAGAAGATAGCGGCGGGTAAGGCATTTTTTATGCAAAGCAAGCACGCGGGAGTGTATTACTTGTTACTTACCCGAGTCCGGAGCTCTCTAGGAGCATTCGCAGATCTTCCCCGGAGTGTGTCCGACGCAGCCGCATTCTACCGAGACGAGGAGGGAAGCTCGACGGAGAAGGTGTTCTGGTCTCAGAGATCTTGAGGCGGACACCGGCAGTTTTGAGCGACCAGTGAAGTACCGGTCGAGCTCCATAAGGTGGCCGAACAGGCCATGAAGGGTCTCGCAGTCCGGCCCGGGAGGCCATGCCCGAAGCTACTTCGGCTGGTAAGGCGGCCGGTGGATGCCTGTCCAAGGCTTGAAGTCATCAAGCGCCTCAGATGCATCAAATGTGCTCAGAGGCCCTTGCCCGTGCTAAAGTGCACTGGGCAAGATGGACGCCGAGAAGCTTGTGACGGACGGACCACCGCCAGGAAGGAGCATCGCAAGCCTAAGATGTATTATGAGGGCGTCTGAAGGGTGCCCGCCAGATCATGATGAGTGCTCCAAAGATGTAATTTTTGAGTAAACTTCAGATTTGTGATCCTGTTCGCTGAAAACTTGTTTCATATGCGCTAAGCAACGCTTTTGAATTTAAAATATTACCTTCTGCGCGGCCGTTTATCAAAATTGAGAGATGGCGAGTCATCGACTTCTGCCCCCATGCCGCGAGGGCTGGGGTGCTCGGGATAAACTTGATCGCTCTTTTTCCCATTATTGGGTCCTTCGAGGGAGGCGATCAACACAACGAACAAGGCAATCGGACTATAATGCTTGAACACTCTCACTTAGCCATAGAATTCTATAATTTTAAATTTCAGCGAAGCCCCTAGTATTCGGAAGACCAAGTTCGGGGCGCTATCCACGCCTAGGCCGACAAAGCCGACTCCTCGCTCAAGCGGCATAAGTCTTTAGGGACTCGAAAACCTCTCGAACAGCGACCAGCTCTCGCCCTATCATGACGGGTCAGTTTTAGTTTTCTCCATCGAGGTGCTCATTTAGCTCAACAGGCACAATCGCGATGGTTCTCCCAGTGCTACCTTAGCCGATATAACGGAACGTAAGGTACCAAAACATGAGAGCCGGGCAAACCCAACTATTGACCCAAGACATGATTCGGAGCCGATGCATATAATGCTATAAGTTTGGGGTGCCGCACTCATGAGAGTGTTCGGACTTCTCACACCATATTCTCGGGGTACGTAAGCCCCTGGTGTATTGGCCGTACCAAAGTGTACAGTTGCATAATGTCATAACTGAACATATTTTTATACATATAAAAAAGTAATGCAATAATAGATAAAAGTTATGCATTGTTTATTCAAAAAGTTTGCGGTAAAAGCAGAACGATACAAATTGTGCGATAAGCAAGAGATGGGTCTGTTTAACATGTCCCCCCTCCAAGGGCGAGCTGCGGGATTATATGTGAAACAAGTATACTGCTCGTTATAGAGACCACCTGGACACTCGACGTAGCTTCGCCTCCACGGCTGTTGCATCGTGTGTTCGGCGGTTATGCACGGACAGGCCTTCCGGAGAGGGGAGTCCTGAAAGTAAGAAAGAAAAAGAAAGAATGACAAAATCGGGAGCCCCTTGTGCGGTTGAGCCGTATTTTGGGCGTGCCGTTGTCGTGCCCCTCCCCCTATGCCCTTGGTATTTCCAGAGCGTAGTTATGTACGCGCAGTACTGGTTTCGCAATTTCGCGAGGGCTGGGGTTAGGTCCGCATTGCTACGCATGCTCGAAACATGCCAGGCGGTCTGGTTGTGGGTTACTCCGGGCGCGCTTGACGGTGTTCGGACGTTTAATGGCCGGACTGGAGAATTGCCTTGAGAAGCTGCTTTGTACTTCTGCCGCGAGGGCCGCCGTATGCTCCTCCGTCCGGAGAGAGAGTTCGGTGTTACCATTGACCGTAATGACTCCTCGAGGGCCCGGCATCTTGAGCTTGAGGTATGCGTAGGCGGCACCGCATTGAACTTTATGAATGCGGTTCGTCCGAAAGCAGGGCGTAATAGCCACCGCAGAACGGGACTATATCGAAGATTAACTCCTCGCTTGAAATTATCCGGGATCCAAGACCACCTCAAGTGTGACTAAGCCCGTACAGCTGGCCTCTACACTGGAATGACGCCTTTAAAGGTCGCCTTTGTGGGTTTAATCCTTGAGGATCTATGCCCATTTTTCGCCCGTATCCCGATAAAGCAGTGTTCAAAGTTGCCGCCGTCCATAAGGACTCTTGTGAGGTGAAATCCGTCAATGACTGGGTCTAAAACCAATGCGCGAATCCGCCATGGCGGATGCTAGTGGGTGGTCCTTCGATCAAAAGTGATCGGGCAGGAGGACCATGGGTTGAACTTTGGGGCGACTGGCTCCAACGCATATACGCCCCTCGAGTGCACGCTTCCGCCTCCCTTTTGGGTATGTGGGTTGTGTATATCATGTTCACCGTCCGCACTTGTGGGGGAAACCTTCGTCCCCTATTGTTCGGTGGCCGGGCTCCTCCTCGTCATCGCTATGCAGCCCCTTGTCATTGTTTTCGGCGCTTAACTTGCTCGGGCTTGAACACCCAACAATCCATGTTGGTGTGGTTATTGGTTTTTCGGGGGTGCCGTGTATCTAGCACGAGCGATCGAGTATTCGATACAAATTGGACGTGCCCGGAGTATTTCTTTTGAATGGCTTTTTCCACTGACCGGGTTTAGAGCCTCTGAATCCGGCATTAGCTGCCATATCCTCAGCACTGTCGCCGTTAATGCTGCGCTTTTGCTTGTTGCGACGTGACCTGCCCATGTTGTCCTTGGTATCCGAATTACCAGGGACCTTGGTCATGTTGTTACTACGAGCTAGCTAGTTGTCTTCTCCCGCGCAAAAGCGGGTTATGAGTGTCGTGAGGGCTGCCATAGATTTCGGCTTTTCCTGTCCTAGGTGCCGGGCAAGCCAGTCGTCGTGAATGTTATGCTTGAAGGCTGCAAGGGCCTCTGCGTCTGAACAGTCGACTATTTGATTTTTCTTCGTTAGGAACCGTGTCTGTAATTGTCCGCCGATTCCTCCGTCTGCTGGATTATGTGGCTTAGGTCATCGGCGCCGGTGGTCGCACATAGGTGCCCGGAAGTTGTCGATGAATGCGGCTTCTGTGTCCTCCCAACAACCAATTGATTCTCACGGCAAGCTGTTAAGCCAATGCCGAGCTGGTCCTTTAAGCTTGAGTGGGAGGTATTTGATGGTGTGTAGATCATCCTCATGGGCCATGTGGATATGAAGGAGATAGTCCTTGATCCTTACCGCAGGGTCTGCTGTGCCATCGTATGATTCGACGCCACGGGTTTGAAACCCTCGGGATTTGATGATCCATTACTTCATCTCATGAAGCATAGTGGGTGTCTGGCGCCTCTGTATTGGGCTATATCGACGTAGCTCAAATGAGCTTTGTCTGTTGTGTTCGGCCCGCCGGATTTACTATATCCGGCATGGCCAGTTATCAAATCACGTGTCGTAGGGTGCCCACGCCGATCCGTAGATCGATCTTGTTTGCCTTGCCCTGTCCTCCAATATATCTCGCAGGTCCGGGCGATTTCCCGTGCCTTGGTATTCTTTGAGCGGGCGCTGGGTGCGATTTGAGTGGAGGGCCGAGAGGCCTCTGTCATGACCACGAGGTGGCCGGTCGGCCGTATCATGCGCTGGTGATGTAGGTCTAGGTGCTTCCTCCTCTAATCGAGGTAACGGCCTGTGTTTTGGGTAGCTCTTGGAGGGGCGCTCGAGTTCGTACTCTTCGGCAGCAAGGACATTAGTCCATCTGTCGGCTAGCAAATCTTGGTCAGCTTTAAGTTGTTGCTGTTTTTTCTTGAGGCTGCTCACCGTGGCCATGAGCCTGCGTTTGAAACGCTCTTGTTCGGCGGGATCCTCGGGCACGACAGATTACGTCAGTCGAGGCTTGCCTCGTCTTCGGAGGAAGGCATGTAATTATCGTCCTCTACCTCTCTGTCTGCCGCTCTCTCATGAGGGCTGGCTTCTCCATCCTCCTGTGTTGAATCCTGCTGGAGGGGATTGTCTTCGGCACTTTCCAGGGTGTTATTGTCTCCGGTGCCGGAGTCGCCATTTTTGCTGTGACGAGATTTAGAGCGGCGCCGCTGATGCCGACGCTTAGGCTGTTTCTTGGAGGGGTCATCCTCCGTTGTTCCGTCGCCGTTCCCTTCTTTTGGGGTGTCCACCATGTATATGTCATATGACAAGGTGGCCTTCCAAAGGTTCTCAGAAGCGCTGGTTCTTGTTCGTCTCCTGCATCGTCGTCCATACCGTCGATGTCTTCGGAGTCGAAGTCGAACATGTCGGTTAGATCATCGATAGTGGCTACGAAGTGGGTGGTGGGTGGGCTTTGAATTTCTTTGTTGACCGCGTCCCAACCTTGCCGACCATAGTCCGCCGTGGCTCTCCGATAAAGAGAGAGACTTTAGTGAATTCGTAATGTCACCAAAGGGCGAGTGCTGAAAAAATGTCCGCACGGTGAACTCCATTATCGGCGCCCAATCAGATTCGATTGGCAAGGGCACGGAAGGTTCAGAGTCCCGGAAGGAGTCCGCACCTCGAGTCACGAGCCAGAAGGATGTATGGTGTTCGGCTCGATCGCCGTATAGATTGCAGCCCCCGAGGCGGTGTCCAGCCACCCGTCCTAGATAGGCGCAGTCGGCTCCGAGCTAAGGGTCGGAGCGGACACTGTCCGGCGGCAGAGCTAGATCATGCCCATCGTAACAGTGCGGCGCGCTTGGATGTGGCTCTATCCCGTCGATGATCAAGTCTCCTCGGACGTCGGCCGTAGTTCAAACTTCCAAATCGACTGATGGCGGGCGTAGCTTTCAATCTGCTCCAGATGGCCAAGCGAATTGGCCCGCAGCCAAAAGCCGCCGAACACGAAGATCTGTCCAAGAGGAAGGTCTCACCGGACCGCTGCTCGTTGTTGATGATCGGAAGGAGCCATCGGGCCTAAAGGTGACGACACGCAGGAACTCTCAATGAAAGCACCAATGTCGGTGTCAAAACCGGCGGATCTCGGTAGGGGGTCCCGAATCGTAGGCCTAGGCGGATGGTAACAGGAGGCAAGGGACACGATGTTTTTACCTGTGTTCGGGCCCTCTCGATGGAGGTAAAACCCTACTCCCGCTTGATTAATATAGATGATATGGGTAGTACAAGAGTAGATCTACCACGAGATCAGAGAGGCTAAACCCTAGAAGCTAGCCTATGATATGATTGTTGTTCGTCCTACGGACTAAAACCCTCCGGTATATATAGACACCGGAGAGGGTTAGGGTTACACAGAGTCAGTTACAACAGAAGGAGATCTACATATCCGTATCGCCAAGCTTGCCTTCCACTCCAAGAAAAGTCCCATCCGGATACGGGACGAAGTCTTCAATCTTGTATCTTCATAGTCCAGGAGTCCGGCCAAAGGTCATAGTCCGGCCATCCGGACACCCCCTAATCCAGGACTCCCTCACCGGGGGAGCCCCCTGCTGCACGCGGGCGGCACCCACTTGGTGGAAGAACTTCTTGACGTGGCGGTCCAATGGCGACGCCTGTGAGCCACCGAGGAGGGTTGCGACGACGTGGGGCGCCGGTATCCCGAAGCACGCGATGAAGAGGTCGCGCAGCTCCTCCTAGGAAGCCACTGAAGACCCTGGCAAGCTGAGCAGACAGGCGCGTGGCACACCCACGAGGGCCATGGGGAGCTAGTTGGCCATGATCTTTTCGTTGCTGCCGGCCGCCCAATTTGCCTCCTAGGATGCTTGGAGGAAGCCTGCCGGATCTGTCGTGCCGTTGTAGCGGGGCGGCAACTCCGGCCTGAACTTGGGCGGCCATTGCACCCGCCGCAGGGCGGGGGTGAAAGCTCGGAGGCCCACGGCTTCTCCATAGGTGCGCGTCGATCGGGCGATGGAGGAGCGTCTGCCATGAGAGCTGACAAGGAGTGCGGCAAACGGGGCGGCGGATCTTTGATGCACCCCTTTCTGGCAAGCAAAATGCCGGATTTCGGGTTCCGCAAACCCTTGAGAGGTTTGAACTCTGGGGTGCGTGCGAAGAACTCAACCTCCCTAGTCTGTCTACTCGCCAATCCCACAGCCTAGCGCGACGAACTCGAAGGAAAGGGAACACAACAGTTTACCCAGGTTCGGGCCACCTTGCGGTGTAAAACCCTACTTCTGCTTTGTGGTGGATTTGCCTCGGCGGGCTGAGGATGAACTAGTACAGTGGAGAACAACCTCAGGAGGTGTGTTCTTGAGCTCAAGTGAGCTGGTGAGGGTGGAAGGGATTCGGTCGACTTGATCCCCCCGTCATGGTGGTGGCTAGGTCCTATTTATAGCGGCCTTGGTCCTATTCCCAAATGAAGGTGGGAAGGGATCCCACAACAACCAAATTTGAAGGAAGACAACTAGTACATCTTATCCTGACGAAAGTGGTCTTCGCCTGCAAAAGCCTCTGGTCATGACACCATGGTGGGATCGACGTTGACCTCCATCCTGGCGGTCTTGGTCTTGTTGCACGGGAATGGAAACCTCTGACTGCTTCCTCGGGACTCCATGCCTGCTACTTGCCTCCTTTGCACCAAAGAGAAAACTGGTACACTGCACCCGCTGGCGCCCGCCTGGCCTTGGTCGTCATGGCTCATGTCACCCGAACCTCAAGAGGTGAGCCTTGCATAGGAATCTCCGCTTCTCGGGAGCCATCCTGAGGAGGCTGCTCCCTTTAGATGTCTTGCTGTCGTCCGCCTTGCGAGGCTTAGCCCCTCGCGAGGGTCTTGAGTTGTTGATATCGAAGCTGGGTCGTACCAGGCCATCGTTGGAGCCACGTTGTGGGCCGCAGGCAGGCAAGTCTGGGTACCCCCGTTCCCAGAACGCCGACACATAGGATCAATTTTGCTAGCTATGTACAGTGCCATTTATGCAGGGCATGACACATGAGTAGTTAGTTTAGTGATGACCAAGGAATACTTAGTCACTTGTTTAGACATAGGTGATGTTTTAGATTTTGGGACAAGATGCATTTTGCATCACGGTGGAAACGGATAAAACACATGTTTTTATTCCACACACCAGTGTAAAATCAGAATAGATTATCTTTTGTCACACCGGTAGTAAGACTATCAAATAATAACTATCCACTAATACCATGTTTGGTTCATAGTAAACTTGAATATGAGACTGTTAAACCCTTGATCAAGTCACATCGGTAGAGCTGTGGCGGTCTTTCAGCACGAGGGGGAAACCACTTGAAGCTATAGGTCGCTCACTGCTATGTCTGTGAAACCGGTGTGATGAGCGATCGAGGTGGTTTGGTTCTATTGTATGTATTCTAATAACAAAGGTTCCTCCATGAGAGCCACCTTCTGAGTTGTGACCACAAACGCAGTCTACCACCGGAGCTCCCTCAGGGTCTCACCATTGATGCCCAAATCCTCACCTCACGCATCACATCCCCATCCCGTCCCGTCCAAACAAAAGAAAAAAGCAAGTGACGACATCGACGACGACGACAAGAAAGTACCACAGCAGCGGCGGCTCCTCGTCGTCATCCCGAAGCGCCATGACGGCACATGAGTACGCCGGTCGGGAGCAACTCAGGTGGGACAGGCGCAACGCCGCGTGCCGATCCCAGTTCACGAACTCGAACGTCTCGTCGCCATACTTCGCGGCAGACCCAGACCTGGCCTACGCCTGGGCCCTGGACCGCTCTGTGACGACGTCGGAGACAGCCAAGCGCCATCCCCGACGCCTCGACAGGGAGATGGCCATGTACGGCGAGGAATGGTCCCTCGCCGAGATCGCCACGTCTTCCGCCTCCCCAAGCCCGATGACGACGACAACGATGCCGGGTCGAGCCATGATGACGAGCCGTCGGCCAGCCCGACATGGCCTATGAGGTCACCGTGATATATACGATAGTTTAGGTTTTTACTTCACCAGACGAAATATTGTCTGGTTTTATGTACACATTATATTTTGTTTGATCTTATGTACAAATTATCCTAGTTTCTGCGAAATCCGCCGTGTTTATATCGAAATTCGTTTGGTTTGATCGAATTTCATCCTGTTGGTTCGAGTTGTTGTGAAATAAAATACAATAAAGACGGGCCATGCATGAGTCAACGAATCCAGGAAACCCTCGGCGCGCTTCAGCTAAGGGAGAGCAAGTGACGACGGCAAAAACGGTCTACCAAATGCCGGAGTAAGGGGTGGCGTGATCTTTGGGGGGTGTAGGCGGCGGCGGCTTTGTCTGACAGCGGCGACGACGGTGGGGCGGCCCGGTGTGTTGGTTGTCGATGGGAGGAAGGGGCAATGGTCAATGTGCTGCCGACTAGTGGGCCGGTGGGAGGACAGGGGGGGGCAAGGGGGCGTCCGCGCCAATGCAAACCCGACCTCATATTTGTATAAACCTCATCAATATTATTGACCAAGAGATCTATAACCATAGCAATACTAGGTTCAACTTTAGTTTGTTCAAGGGGTGTAGGTGTTCTAGTATAACTCTTACGAACCACGGTTGAAGCTTTAGCATCATCCTTTGTTCTAACAGAAAAAAGGTGGCTTCTCAATATAAGCAGTAGGAACAATAGGATCCACATTATAAGTAATAGTTTCTTCTTCAACTTTAATAGGTTCCACTACTTCCACTTCAATGGGAGGATGATATTTAAACCACTTCTTCTTAGGGAGATCAACATGAGTAGCAAATGATTCACAAAAATAAGCTACTATCTCAGAGTCAAGTCCATATTTATTGCTAAAATCACGGAAAGCATTGGTATCCATAAAAGATTTAACACAATCAAACTGGTATGTTATTTATTTCTATGATGAAGCTGCTAGGATTGCTAAACCTGATACTAAAGATAAACATTTTGTTGGCATGCCTGTTGTTTCCGTTAAAATTAGGGATCATTGTTATCATGGCTTATGTGATGTGGGTGCTAGTGTGAGTGCAATTCCTTTTACCTTATACCAAGAAATTATGAATAATATTGCACCTGCTGAGATAGAAGATACTGTTGTTACTATTAAGCTTGATAACAGATATACTATATCACCAGTTGGGATTATTAGAGATGTTGAAATCTTGTGTGGGAAAATAAAATACCCTACTGATTTTCTTATTCTTAGTTCCCCACAAGATGATTTTTGCCCCATTATATTTGATACCTTTCTTGAATACTGTTAATGCTAAGATAGAGTGCGAGAAAGATATTGTTGGTTTATGGGATATGTCTCATGATTTTAATTTCTCTAAATTTCGTAGCCAACCCCATGATAAAGAATTGCCTAGTAAGGATGAAATTATTGGTCTTGCTTCTATTGCCATGCCTCCTACTGATCCTTTAGAACAATATATTTATGAATGGAAGAAGGGGAATAGATGAAATATTCTTTAATCAATGACCTATTTTGAAACACAATTTTCCCGTTGAAATCTTTGGGGATCCTCCTCCACCCAAGAGTGATCCCGTATTTGAGCTTAAACAATTGCCAGATACCTTGAAATATGCTTGTCTTGATGAAAAGAATATATATCCTATTATTATTAGTGCTAACCTTTCAGAGCATGAAGAAAAGAAGCTATTGAAAACTCTAAATAAGCACTGTGCCGCTATTGGATATACTCTTGATGAGCTTAAGGGCATTAGTCCCACTCTATGTCAGCACAAAATTAATTTGGAGGTCGATGCTAAACCAGTTGTTGATCACCAATGAAGGTTAAATCCTAAGATGAAAGAAGTGGTAAGAAATGAAATACTAAAGCTTCTGGAGGCAGGTATAATTTATGCTATTGCTGATAGTAAGTGGGTAAGTCCCGTTCATTGTGTCCCTAAGAAGGGAGGTATTACTGTTGTTCCTAACAGTCTCTGCCATCCATTTCCCCCGGCCATGTGGCACCTGACGGTGGGACCCATCCGTCAGATTTAGCATTAAATGACTCTAATCATCCAATGAACATTTTTCGCAAATTGTCAGCACAATGACGGTAGGCTTTTGCAAAAGAAAACCGAATGGTGGTGTTTATTTTTATTTAGGGTCCATAATTATTGTACTTTTTGCAATTTACACAAAAAATCTCCAACTGGGCCCTTTTCTCTTTCCCTCCCGCGAGTGACAAGGGGTAACCCTAGCTAGTTGTCGATCCACCCTCTCTCACCCCTCCACCTTTGCTCAACACCAGCGGCTGGCGCGGGTTGGCTGGTTGAGCGGCGGCACTAGGTGGCTGGTTGAGCGGTGGCACTGCGATAACCGGTTGAGCAGTGGTGCTGGGATGATGGATGGCTCTGCGGCACAGCGGTAGGTGCTACTGTCGACAACGTGGGTGGGCTATGTCAGAGCGGCTGCATCCTGGGTGCTCGTGTGCAGTACAACGACAACAGGTTTCGGCCAAATCGTGTGGTGGTGACTCTCCTCCCTCGGCCTACGACATTTCCTTCCCCATCCTCCGCATGGATCAAGCTGGTTGGACTTCTGTTCTAGCGCTCCTAGCGGTCGGAGGCGAAGGTGGTGCCGACATCGGATGGGGGTGGCCAGGGGCTTCACACAGCCAGGTGGCATGCCCTGGGGGGCGGGGTGGCCACACCACTAGGCCGTGTAGTGACCTGGCGGCCCCTCTAGACTTTCTTCGCTCCAAAAATTATATATTCCGTAAATATTCTCCAGAAATCCCCGTCCAATTTTGAGCAATTTTGTATCTGCGCAAGAAAACAACGCCATGGTAGTTCTACCGAAAACAGCATCAATCCAGGTTAGTTTCATTCAAATCGTGCAAATTAGAGATTAAAAAATAGCAAAAATGTTTGAGAAAATAGATACATTGGAGACGTATCAGGGTGCGGTCTTGCGGAAGGATACAGTGGAGATTTTGATGGCTGCAGCAGGTCCCCTTCAAGATCGGAGGGCCACTTGATATGATGAATCACAGTAAGAGCTCAATGCATTCACACAAATTTAAAAGTGGGATTAGAAGGTACCTCAAAATATAGCAAGTTCGAAAAATAAAATAGCATTAAATTAGTACATTACTTTTAAATGGTCTCGTGATAACAACAACTCAAATTAGTTTTAGAGAATAAACATCAGCTACAGTTGAAGTAGGATCCTTCACGTGGCACATCTTTTTAAGCCACACAAGCCTTCCTCGAGGGGTCTTTAGGGTAAGAAACATTTCTCGATGTTCAGGTCTAATAAATAATTGAGTAGCAATGAAATGTTCACATCGCCTCCTCAGCTCCAAAGACCTACAACCAACTCCATGATCTCGTAAATATTGCTTCCTACTCGATTGATCCTCATAGGCGTTGCCAAATTGCTTGGGTTCAGATTTCCATCAAAGTTAACAAGATCATTGAGTTCCGCATGCACATAATTTGTCTTGACTTTCGTCAAGTTGGGTTCTTTTTTATAAGATTGTTGTAGCATTGCCTCTTTAGATTGCTCATTAACATACTTATCAATGATGCCTACATCATTTCCATCACCAGCACCTTGCTCACTTCTGATAGTTGTATTGACTGCCAATTAGCTTCAGGTGCAGTTGGACGTAAATCTAGCATATCCTCAAACATTATATTTAGAAGATTAACATTCTCGAGTGGCGCAAAACAGAACTTTCCGCAATCTGGCATTACCTAAATAAGATATGAAAGGATAATAGGTTTGAGTAAAAACAGACATACATCAAGCCGTAAATGAATAGGACGTTATACCTCCATCTTTTTTGCCCGCCATTCTAGACTTGCAGATATTGTATTCATTTTAGTACCCTGCCCTGCATCATCTTCATTCTCCATCAATGCCTTCCATGTCTGGTAGTCTTTCTTCAATGACTCCCACTTACTTTCAAATTGCTTGTGATTGTAGCCTTTTTTTGTTTTTTCATTGAACTTGCCGCATAAATTCTTATACTCAATACCATTCAAATGGTCGGTTGGTCGATTCCCAGCTAAAACCTCATCGGTACAAATATCACAAAAAACTTTAGTAGTGAAAGGATCCCAATCTGATTTTCCTTGCTTGTTTTCATCCATCTACAATTTCATATAGTTACAAGATTGATGATGTTTAATCTAGAGAGAAATGAAGGAGATAATTGAGCCAATTAGAACCATCCATGTGTACTATGAGTTTTTATTTGGTGTTCTCTATGTATTTCTGTTAGGATATGAAGGGGGACGGGAAGGTTAGTATCTACAATAAGTAACTTATGAGAGCGGTTTCACCGACACACTCTATTTGTACGGTCCACTTGTACTACGGCAGAGGAACAAAAAATATTGCAGGGCTAGCACAAGACAAATGTCAATGAATTATTTTTGGAGTAAGAATTGTCATGTTTGCTCCGCCTTATGTACATCGAATTTAAATTGGAAATTTGGTTCATTTTTGGTTGAATGTATGTGCACCTATCCCCCCCCCCCCCCCCCAAATCAAATTTTGCCGTAGAAATATAATATGTAATTGTCCCTTCTTTTTGGGGTTAATAACATGTAGCAAAATCTCAATCACTTCAAACAAGAATAAGAATCTAATTTCCATGAAGCAGAACAAAATGTTTTGAGTATCAAATATTGTTTCAGTTTTGCTAATTCTTGGCCACCTGATATTTTTGTTAATCTTAGTCATCTGAAATTGCACAGTACAAAGACTAAAATTTGCAATCCGGAGAAACACGCAATTGAATAAACATGTTACTCCCACCGATTCATAATACTTGTCACAACTTTAGTACAATTTTGATACAAACTGTACTCAAGCTGCGATAGGTAATATAGATCTGAGGGAGTACTACACTTTTTAATATTTTCAGTTTAAAATCAGGGTTGAACCTTTCCAATAATTATTTATAAGTATGATTTATTTTGATCTTTTTATCTTTTATCAGGGTTGATCAATTCCTCAAATTCTATCTTACATAGATTAATTCCATAAATGGAATGGGATGGGAATGGTGATTGTGTGACATTGATCCAAAGGCTAAGAAATATGACTAAGATTTATGAAAAATTCAGACAACATAGAAATGGATAGTCCCATGTTGTATACCGATATTCACTCCATTCTGGACATGGATTGACTCCTTGAGTTGGAACAATTTCTGATGTTCCAATAGTTGGTGATGTAACTAAGGGAACAGATTGCCCATTCACTGTTCGCTGGACATGCTTTGTTGAAAGATTCATTTGATATGATCCTTGAGTAGTATGCTGCGAAGCATTCAAAATCGCGTCTTCTAATTCTGGATCTGGATGGTGAAACTTACAGTTGGTGCCAAATTTGCAGGTTCCATGATTCATATAGTACGAACATAGTATTGTGCCCTCAGAGGATTTCACCCCAAAAAGAGTAACTAATGCAAAATAGGAGTGTTAAAAGCATTATATATTTACAAAGACAAGGAAAGGATATATAAAAGAAAACCAAGAAATGATTAGACCGACAAAACTTCGTGGACAAGGAACTCGACAACAGGAACTCGAATTGCGTAAAGACTTCATCGGACGAAGTGGAAGCCCAAGGAAATTCAGCTTCACTTGCTTGACTTTGGTTTTTCCTTCATGGCGGTTGTAGTTGCATGCTTTGTCGAAAATATACTGAAAAGTGTTTGTATTAAAAGTAAGATTTTTCTGACCAACATAACACATCACTTTTTAAGGTAACAATTTGGTCATGTTCTACCAAATTTATTGTGGATGGGAGTCAAATGTGCTAACCCGGATGCACATATATCATGGCGCTAACAATTTGCGAGTAGTGCTTACTATCAAATGGGGCCTAGTGAATCACCCTAGTCCATGTGTGCATCAGCAAACTGATGAAGGCCCGTGAGGTAGCCCCAACAGTCGTGTCTTAGGGCTGCAATGCGATTAAGGCCTCAAAAAGAAATATCGGTTGCTGGTTCACAAACCACGTAGGCTTAGTTGCCTTCGGCCCATGTCGACGCATTACTGGAAGTCTCATGCCAAAAGTCATTCTAAAATTCAATCAGAAAAAGGTCATTCTAAAAAAAATAAAGGGTATTAAACTTTCGAAAATATTAACGCCCACACGTATGGTGCGTAGCATCCCGCCCACACGCGTCATCTGTCGTTGGATGTTTCGCACGAATATTGAAGCACAATAAATCGCCATGTCAGCCAACGAGCTTGTGCGGGTCAAGACCAGCCGGACGACGCCCACTCCTCCCGTCCCGAACGGCGCCCACTCATCTCACCTTCTCTTCCCCACTCATCTAAACCTTTTCTTCCCCTATCCTCGCGACCGCCTCTAATCCGGCAAGCCCCGTGGATCCCGGTGACTACCGGCGAGGTCCGCGCTAGATGCGCGGTGGGGGTCACGGATGGAGGTAGTTGGCTGTGGAGGCGGGCGGAGGCCACGGCGGCGGTGACCAAAAGTTGGATCTGGTTGAATCTTCCCATTGTCCTCCCCCGACTGCCTCTAATCCGACGAGGCCCGCGGATCCCGGCGACCGCCGACGAGGCCCGCGCTAGATGCGCATTTGGGGGGCACGGGGTGGAGGTAGATGCCTGGTGAGGTGGGGCAGAGGCCGCGGCAGCGGTGAACAACAGTTGAATCCAACCGACGATGAGGGAAGGCGCTGCTGCTGCTGGGCTTTGAGCTCTGCCGCGCCCATTTCGTGCTACACGGGGAACGGAGGGGGAGCGCGCAGCTGGGGTCCCTGGCGCGGCTCGGCCTCCATGGTGGACGTTGACGCAGGACGGAGCTGTTCGACCCCGAGCGCAAGCGCCACGTCGCGCGGCGACTACTCGCGACAACCGGGTGAGCCAGGTCGGCAGCGCGACGGTGACCCCCTTTTTTGTCGTTGTGTGGAGGGGATGAGAAGCAGGCGGCGGTCATGGCGGGGCGGCAACGGCGCGTGGCCGCTGCTCGGGACGGCCGGCGACAATGCTGCTTCCCTCCTGCACCTCCATCCCCGCTCGTCACGCGCGGAGCCCTGTGTGCAAATCCTTCACCCCGCTCATGCAAAGTTTGTTCAGGCAAGTTTTCTGAACTTAGATGCAGCCAGTGTTCCCCCAGGAGTAGGCAATTCAATTCACAGATGTTTGCCCTTACGCGGCTCCTTTTTGTCCCTCATTAGCATTTAAGTTCACAGATGCAACTGCAGGGGGCAAGTTTGAACAGATGCAAGTGTAGGAGAACATTTTTTTGGAAGAGAGACCATTAGGAAATTCTGCATTAAAAACGCAGCAATTCTGCATATAGTGTATGTAGTCTGTAGCATGTAGTTCCCTGTTTCTGTATGAAATGAGTGTCTTTAGTATGCTTCTCTGTTTCTGCACATTTTTTGTCAGTCTATTTTCTCTGCTGGTTAGCGAGGATCCTCAAATCTCTTGCTTCCAGTCTCACCCAATTGCTGCTGTGCACAGAAAAATTGCAAGCCGGCGATGGAGCAATCTAGAGTAGATGCCACGACAAATTTCTCGTAATGGTTGCCGTGGACAGAATTTCTATGAGTAGTTGCCACGGCAATTTTTTTCTATAGTAGTTGCCGTGGGCAGATTTTCCAGAGTAGTTGCCATGGCAATCTTTTCGTAATAGTTGCCATGGGCAAAATTCCTACAAGCAGTTGGCATGGCAAAAAAAATTGGTGTAGTTGCCATGGCACAATTCTGGAGTAGGAGTAGTTGCCATGTCATAATTGTTACGAGTAGTTGCCATGGCAAGTTTTTGCGGTAGTTGCCATGGCATAATTCAGCAGCTACATCAGACACATATCAATTTTACTTTTGTAGCATGATCTAATTCCAATATGGTAGTTTAAGTTAAATTTCATGGAAATTCTAATATGAATTTTCCATGGCAAATTCATGTTCATTTTTTCATGTTCTTTTACATACATGGCAAATCTCTCAAATAAAACATGTAGATGTTCAAAAGTATGGCAACTTAAGATGTTGAAAAATATGGCAAAGCTATAGATGTTCAAAACATGTCAAAGTTATAGATGTTCAAAAACATGGCAAACTTGCCATGTTAACTTAATATGTGTACATAGCATGCAAGTTTGTGTGCATTTGATCACATAGCAAGTTTAGAAAATGTTCCTACGACCTATTTTTCAAAGTTTGACATGGCAAAATGTCATGTTTATTTGCCAAGGCAAATTTAGGTTTTTTTAACACGCCCACCACAATCTTTATGCTTTTGTTTCTTACTTAACTACGGCGAATTTAGTTTGTTGATAATGACAAATTTAGTTTATTGACCATGGCAAACTGATTTTGTTTGATCATGTCAAATTTAGTTTATTTGGTTCATGGCAAATTTAGTTTTCAAATCATGGCAAGTTTTAGTTTACGTGAATTTCGCCGTGGCAAGTTCTGATATGAATCTGCCATGGCAATTTTCTTGCTCATACTTGACTTTCAAATTTTTGTGTTTTTTCACACACGGCAAATTCATCATACAAACACATGGCAATTCTTGATACGAATTTGCCATGGCAATTTCTCCTTCATATTTTTTATTTTTTAACTTTTTGTGTTTTACACACACGGCAAATTCATCATACCAAAACACGGCAATTCTTGATACACATCTGCCATGCCAAGTTTTGATACAAATTTGGTTTATTGATCATGGCAAATTTTAGTTTACTGGTTCATGGCAAATTTAGTTTACAAATCATGGCAAATTTAGTTTATTGATCATGACAAATTTAGTTTTCAAATCATGGCAATTTAGTTTACATGATTTTTCCTGCCATGGCAAGTTTCAATATGAATCTGCCACGGCAATTTTTCTTGCTCATGGCAAATTTAGTTTAGGTGAATTTCGCCGTGGGAAGTTTTGATACGAATTTGCATGGCATTTTTCTTGTTCATAATTTATTTCCAACTTATTGTGTTTTTTCACACATGGCAATTCTTGGTATGAATTTTCCATGGCAAATCTCTTTGTTCATACTTGATCTTCATTTTTTTTCTCACACACGGCAAAATCCTCCTTCAAAACACGGCAATTCTAATTATACTTTCATGGCAATTTTAATTAAAAATGCCATTTCATTTTTGCCTTTTATTGTCCTGTCAATTTTTTTTGTTTTTTTCACATGAATTTTTCAACTATTTGTGATTTGTTCACATGGCAATATTGATTATTTTGTCATGGCAGATTTGCATATTTGATTGGGGGGATTAAATATGTCTTTATAAACCTTTGCCATTGTTAAAAAACAATATAATGTCAAATAGTTTGGTCAAACTCGAATGGCAAATTTTCTGCTATTTTCAAAGTTGATGGCATTTTTTAGTAGCTGAGCATAACCTGGGCTTTTATTTGTCACAGAAAAAAATCTGGGCCTTTTCATTTACTTCATTGTCAGTGGGCTTTTTGTTCCTTTTTTTCACAGGGAAAAAGGGCCTGATGTGATGGAGACGTGCGGGCTGTGGGTTCTCCTGTCGAACGAATTCGTGCAGGGGATCGATCCCCTCCTACCGAACGAGTGAGTGGTAGGATGCTTCTCTTGCCACACGTGTGGCAGTTTTAATATTCGCCCACACACAATCGTGTGGGCTGACTGTTGGGTATGCCACACAGGTCGTGTGGGCGGATGTCCATTGTGCCACACGTGTGGCAGTTATCGGCGTCCTAAACTTTTGATGATTTGTTCCATATACATGATAAATTAACTTATGTCCATCAAAGCTGCTTTTATATTCATCTAAGAAGAAACTACTTTTAGGGGTACAAATCCAATTGAAGTACTCCCTCCTAAAAGAAAATATAAGAACGTTTAGATCACTAAGGAGTACTCCCTCCTGAAAGAAATATAAGAGCGTTTAGATCACTAATTGTAGTGATCTAAACGCTCTTATATTTTTTTCAGGAGGAGGGAGTACTCCTTAAATTGTATATGTGGATATTTAATTACCTCTTCTTTTTCGGACCTATGACCCAACTTGTAGTATGCAAAAAAAATGAATAGGTTAAGGTAGTCTTATAGATTTTATACTTATCTAGATTTTTTTTTTTTTTGCAATCTTATACTTATCTAGTTGATCGCGCAGATATTCATGAGTCACTGTCAAATACAAATACAGTACACTATAGACAAGTGTCTTCTTCTTTTTTTGCGGGGAGACAAGTGTCTTCTCGAAAGAAATAAAATAATCCCAAAGGACAAAATGATACTATACGCACTACAATTCAGTACACTGTATTACACTATTTTGGTTTAAATTTTAGCATCCCTTTAAAGTGGTGCAGCAGGGTCACATTTTCTCATGCATGCTCCACGGCCCCTACTGATTGATATGCTGATGAATATTCATCAAATGTACTACATCCGTAAAGAAAGAAATATAAGAGTGTTCAGATCACTACAGTACTAAGGCAGTGAATGAATAATAACAGATGAGGGGGTCATGAACTCATGATCCTGATGGCTAACAGGGACATTGACGAGGCAGAGAGAGAACGCACCTGCTTGTACTCGGATGAATTAGATGCTCGGCTGCTGTTCCTTCCAACCCAATTATCCCGCTGAAACCCGCGGCCACCATGCATGTAGAGAGGACTAGTGATTGGGGCGCACCCTTGGTGCGCCA